>OX377615.1:16103657-16732747 GCA_947397855.1 Thelaira solivaga
TTAATTTCTGGAGAGTCATTAGGAACATATGGGAAAATTACAGTCAATGTGGTAATAACAAACAAACATTATAAATTAGAGTTAACAATTATAAATACAAGATTCACTCCACTTCTTGGATGTAATTGGTTAGAAATTATATCTCCAAGTTGGAGAAAAGTTTTCATGTTTAATGTAAGTGAGTTGTCATGTAATAATATCTATAACAATATGATGAAATTATTTAAAAATACATATAGACATATTTAAAAAACCCAATGGCAATGATGTCATAAAAAATTTTAAAGCAGAAATTGTTTTAAAGTAAAAACTTATCCAAATTTTTGTAAAGCTTAAAAACTAAGATAGAGGATGAAATTAAAAGATTATGTGTGGATGGAGTATTAGTTCCTGTAACCCGGAGTAAATGGGCTAGCCCTTTAGTAATAGTTAATAAATCAAATGAAGCCATTAGACTATGTGTGAATTGTAAACGAACAATAAATAAATTTGTAGTTAGTGAGCATAATCCTATTCCCAGAATGGATATTTTTGTTAACATGGCAGGCTGGGAAATATTTTGTAAAATTGATATAATGGGCGCATATTTGCAGGTAGAAGTTTCAGATAGATCATATGAATTATTAACAATAAATACGCATGTTGGCTTATTTCAATACACTAGATTAATATTCGGTCTTAAGACAGCACCACTAATATTTAATGGAATAATGTGTGCGATTTTGAAAGATTTGGATATAGTACATATATATTTTGACGATATTCTAGTAGGAGGAAAAAATATTGATGATTGTGAACAAAATTTGAAAAAGGTGTTTGATAGATTGAGGGAGTATAATGTGTGGGTTTATGAGGAAAAATGTATTTTTTACAAGGGAATTGGTGTATTTAGGATTTAATATTAACAGCAAGGGAATATCACCAAACAAAGAGAGCTTACAGGCGGTTTTAAATGCACCAGAACCGCAAAATAAAAATCAATTGGCGTCATATTTGGTAATGCTTAATTTTTATCATAAGTACATTCCAAATCTTTCTAATGAGGTAGCCTGCCTCTACCACTTGAATGGCAAAAATAACAGGTGGATGTGGACATTAGAACATGCTAAAGTTTTTCAGAAAAGTAAAAAGTTGCTTTTAAATATTAACACATTAGTTCACTTTGATCCGTTAAAACCCATAATTATAGTATGTGATGCAAGCCCATATAGAGTTGGGGCTGTAATACCACATGTAATTGAGGGCGAAGAAAAACCAATAATGTTTGTACACGCAAAGAAAAAATATGGTTGAGGCAACCATATTCTGGTGGAAACATGGTATGGTTAGATTTATGATTGCATCTAACCATTTATATTTTTAAGTCAAAGATTTTAAAAATAGCTTTGAGCTGCAGATGTTGGGTTCAACCCCCGGTCAAGGAAAAAAAAATTTTTTTAATACATACATATTTTAATATGATTTAAAAAAAAATTCTTATTTAAATTTTTTGTATAAATAAAGTTTTTTTTATTCCATTATTTTTCTTTTCTATCAATTTGTATTTATTTACATTATTATTATTTACATATTACATAATACATCGAGTTTAAATTTATTTTTTTAAATTTTAGTTGACTCTACCAGGGCTCGAACTTGCGAACACTTAGTTAAGGAGCATTAACTCGCCACTCAACCACTTCAGCCACAAAGCTCTGTTGAGTTTCAACGATTAAGTTTTTGTTTTATACTCACTTTATTTATATGGTTGCGGAAGAGATAAAGTAGAAAGCAATTTACATTCAACCATATTTTTATAATTATTATGTTTGCTATGAACATATTTATGATTTCAAGTAAAATTTTTTTAAACATAATATGATAATTATATGGTTGATCTAAGACACTAAACATAATATGGTTAAAAATAACTAGAAACATGTTTATCGTAATCAGAATAATGTTTAGATCCTTAAAATTAATAATAATATTTTTGTGGAGAACACACTATGTTTGCGGTGACCATATTCAACCATCTTTTTTCTTTGCGTGTATGGAGTACACATTCAGCGGCTGAAAAAAATTATTCTCAATTACATAAAGAAGCGCTGGCAATTATTTTCGCTGTAAATAAATTTCATAAGTATATTTATGGGCTTAAGTTCACTATACAAACAGATCATCAAAAAAAGCAATTTTTGGGGATAAAAAAGATATACCAGCCGTAGCGGTTAATGGCTCACAGCGGTGGGCAATTATTTTGTCAATGTATGATTATACAATATGTTACAGAAAAGGCACAGACATGAAACATGCAGACGGTTTATTGAGGTTACCGTTAAATCAACCTACCGGAATAGAAGAGATGAGCACTGTTAATTAGAGTCTATAAGTACTCGTATGTGGTGATTTTAAAATCACTCTGAATAAGTTTATAGTAACTACAGAACATCCTCAGGCCATGAATGGTGGAAAAAAATTTTCAAAGGTGGATCTTCGCCGTGCATATTTACAATGGAAAGTCAGAGAGGAAGATCAAGAAAAATTAACTTTGTCCACATTTTTAGGACTTTTTAAATGTAAGCGCCTTTGGTATGGCCTTAGTTGTGCGCCAGCAAAGTGGCAAAAGAAAACTGAAGAAATTTTGGCAGGTATTGAAGGTGTAGCAATTTTTATTGATGACATTTGTAAAAGGTGATTTTATAAGAACTAACGGAAATTTAAAAAAAAAAAACACATAAAATTCAGAAAAATGCATGAAATATTTATTTGGATCGATAGTTGGGTCGATATAATTTAATGTTTGAAGATTATTTCATGCAAATGTTGGCCGCGGCTGCGCCTCAAATGATCCATCCGCTTAGTCCAATTTTGGCATACTCTTTCCAACATTTCGGCCGGTATCTCACGAATAATGTTGGCAATGTTGGCTTCCAGTGCGTCAATCGAAGCGGGCTTGTCCCTATAGACATTAGCCTTAACATAGCCCCACAAAAAATAGTCTAGAGGCGTTAAATCGCACGATCTGGGCGGCCAATTGACTGATCCCAAGCGTGAAATAAACTGTTCACCGAACTCGCCTCTCAATTGGTCCATTGTTTCGCGTGCTGTGTGACATGTGGCACCGTCTTGTTGAAACCACATGTCATGCAAGTCAAGCTCTTCCATTTTGGGCAAAAAAAATTTTGTTATCATCGCACGGTAGCGCTCACCATTTACAGTAACGTTGTGATTCGCATCATCTTTGAAGAAATACGGCCCAATGATGCCGCCAGCCCATAATCCGCACCAAACGGTTGTTTTTTGTGGATGCATTGGTAGCTCTTGCAATGCTTCTGGCTGCTCTTCACTCCAAATACGGCAGTTTTGCTTGTTCACGTATCCATTCAACCAGAAATGAGCCTCGTCGCTGAACACAATTCTTCGATAAAAAAGTGGATCTTCATCTAACTTTTCAAGAGCCCATTCACCAAAAATTTGGCGTTGTAAAAGATAATAGCAAAAAAATCACTCTTTAGAAACATTTTTCGGACGAACTGTAAGTACAGACCCAGCACAGATTGAAAAAGACCGAAAGGACAGCATTAATATGTAGCGTGAGAATATTTTATTATTAAATATTATTTTTATTTTATTTCTATTCTTTAATTTCCTTGACTTCAATGTTTATTTTATGCAATTGATTCTTTTGCAAGAATGCACTTATTTGAATTTCATTTACTGTACATTGATATTAAGTGTCACTCAATTAAACACTGTTACTAAGATTACTTAAATACTAATTTCTCATCACAATCATTATATATAATTGTCTTACTTTTACCTATACTTACTTTTACCTATACTTTTTCTTTTAATTTTGATGTAATTTTAATTTCTCTTATACAGGGTGGGCCAAAAGAAACCAAGGGGTGTAAAAGTTTAATAACTTTTTTGTTTATTAACTTTTTTTTATTTTTTCTTTCAGATTATATAATATACAAAATGGAAATTTTTTTACACTAAGTATGAAAAATGATGTCTCTTAAATGACCACCGTTTTCAGCTTCGAACTGATGGGCTCTTTTTAGAGCATTTTCCATAACATCTTTCAAAACTTGTGGCTGTAGCGTTCGAATTTCTGCAACAATGTTTGCCTTGAGTTCAAGGATTGTCTCTGGCTTGTTCACATACACTCGCTCCTTCAAAAAACCCCAAAGAAAATAGTCGGATGCTGTCAAATCTGACGATCGCGCTGGCCAAATAATTTCCGAATTTCGAGAAATTATTCGCTCTCCAAAAATTTGACTTAAAAGTGCCATTGTGTCTCGGGCAGTATGGGCAGTGGCTCCGTCCTGCTGAAACCACATACCAGGTCTGTTTTCAAGAGCAGGATGTAAAAAATTTTCTATCATAAAACGATACCGCTCTCCATTTACGGTTACAGCACTTCCATCTTCATTCTCGAAGAAGTAGGGCCCAATGACATTTTCAGATGTGATCCCACACCATACTGTACACCTGATGGGGTGCAATTGGCGTTGATGAATGGCTCTTGGATTTTAAGAACCCCAGAACCTACAGTTCTGCTTGTTAACAAAGCCATTCAAATGAAAATGAGCTTCATCACTCATAATCAAATTTTCAATAAAGTTGATTTCATTTCTGGCGAACTCTTGGAATTTAACTGCAAAATTTAGACGTAAAATATATGTAAAATTGTTTTGAGTGATGAGAAACATTTACTTTATTGATCTCTAAAATTTAGTTATATTAATAAGATCATAACAATAAAAGATGCATTCGCTTATTAACTATTGAATAATCAAGAAGCCAAAGAAACAGCGGAGTTCTTATTTTCGAATAATAAAAATATACAAAGAGGACAGACTAAAACTATATAGTTCGGTTAGTCCCTTTGTTATAAAAAAATATAAAAAGTATAATCCTACTTGGGCGTACATCGTCTGGTTTGGGTTTACTAAACAAAATATTTGAAAATAATAATATACTAGAAAGGCATCTCCCTTCCTACAAATAGACTTTTTGAAAAACAAAACAAAGATTTAGAATTTCACAATATAAAAAGAACTTTATTTCGTTCATAAAGGGTGTTTTTTATAGACGTATAGAACTTTAAGTTGGCATTACTGTTCAAGATGGCGACCAATTTAACAGCTGTCAAGTGATTTATTTTCAGTTTGGCTTGGCAATTCATCATGAATAGACTCACGCCTGAACAACGCTTGTAAATAGTGCAATTTTATTACGAAAACAAGATTGCCGTTGATCCCGATTTTCATAAGCGAATTTTGTTTAGCGATGAAGCGCACTTCTGGTTGAATGGCTACGTCAACAAACAAAACTGCCGCATTTGGAGTGAAGCTAATCCCACGTGTATAACGAAACACCGTTACATCCAGAAAAACTGACTGTTTGGTGCGCTTTATGGGCTGGTGGAATCATTCGTTCGCACTTCTTCAAAAACGATGATGGCCAGAACGTTACAGTCAATGGTGATCGGTATAGAGCCATGATTACTAACTTTTTCATTCCTGAATTGAACAACCATGATGTCCAGGAGCTGTGGTTCCAACAAGACGACGCAACATGTCACACAGCTCGTGCCACAATCGATTTATTGAAAGACACGTTTGGTGACCGCCTAATTTCACGTTTTGGACCTGTGAATTGGCCTCCAAGATCTTGTGATTTAACACCGCTAGACTACTTTCTGTGGGGCTATGAAAAGTCATTGGTCTATGCGGATAAGCCACAAACGCTTGACCATTTGGAAGACAACATTCGCCGTGTTATTGCCGATATACGGCCACAAATGTTAGAAAACGTCATCGAAAATTGGACGTCCAGATTGGACTACATCCGAGCCAGCCGTGGCGGTCATATGCCAGAAATCATATTTAAAATGTAATGCCACAAGGTTATTTTTCGGATAAATAAAATTCATGTCAATCGAATAAACCATCGTTGTTTTATTGCAATTTAAAGTTCTATACGTCTATAAAAAACACACTTTATTATTATTGTACGCTAAATACTAAATTTTTTATAATATTTAATTAACCATTTAAAATATTGGATTTAAGAAAAAAAAGAAACAGCAGAAGTTGTTAATAACAAAGAAGAGAAGCTTTTTCTTTTGTGGGTGATTTTCTTACTTATGATTTTTTATGCTCTGCAAATTATTACCAACTATGTACACTACTCTTAAATTGAATCTTTGAAGAGAGAATAAGAACATTTTTTTTTCTTTTTGTTAATTAAAGGCTTAGGAGAGGACAATAAGGATAAAGCTTGATTTTTACACCCTTTCGACTTTACGTGTGTTTGACATGTCCTCCTAATAAACTGCTGGACCAATTTAATTGGATTTCTCTGTATGCCTTTGGCTTACGCCCAAAGGTTTAGCGTCACAATACCGCCCGGCAGGGGCGCTGCAGTCGGTAACTGACTTATTTGTCTACTACCTGTTTTTACTAGGTATTGTACGGTCCTTTACTCTATAAGTACGATTTCTTAGACTAAGAAGATCGAATGTACAAAAATTTTATATTTTCATCAAAACCCAACTTAAATTTTTATGTAAATTAAAACAGACCCCGCCCATTAACACGTGGGAGTTTTAATAAAGTTTTCTCAGATCGGATAACTTCTAGACCGATTTGGCAAATTTAGTTTTCCATATGTTCAGCATAACCCAATTTATATTTTAATGAAAATATAATTTTGCCATTATTATTACTGCGCCTATATTTAAAATTTTTCTCAAATCGGAGAAAATTTTTCTCAATATGTTCGGCGTAACTCAACTTATATTTTTCTTCTTTTAATTTCTTTCAATATAAATAAAATTTGAAGGCAAACAAAATAAAATTTTTTTTCTTAAATTTATTTAATTCTCTTATAGTTGTTTTTATGAATAATATAATTTAATCACCCTTTATTTAACTTCCGTAACACAATAATATATTTTGTTTATATTAAACTTTATGTTTTAATCTCGTGCTTTTGCAGCTGCAGATTCTAAAATACGGTCATGCTCTTCAATGCTGTTCGCAGCAATAAGTATGTCATCTATGAAAACAATTACACCTTTAATATCTTCGAAATTACATTCGTTGTATTTTTGAAAAAGTTCCGTTCCTATTTTTATACCATATGGTAGCCTTTTGAAACGATAGCTTCCATACGGTGTGGTAAAGATGCACAGTGCGCTTGCTTTTTTACTAAGACCTACCTGCCAAAAGCACTCTTTTAAATTAAGCACAGTAAAATAACGTTTATCAGCAAGTTTTGCTGATATGGACTCAAACGACGGAATTTTGTGGGTTTCAAGAAGTATGTCAGAGTTGAGATCCTGTGGGTCTAAGCATAAACGAAGTTTTCCATTTTTCTTTTCGACTATAACGATGTCCGCTTTATTGGACCATCCACACGCTCTATGACACCACGATCAACCATATTATATAGTTCTTGTTTTACTTCGCTCATTTAATGACAATGGTATTCGTCTTGCAGCTTTAACAACTGGAGTCGAATTTTTCTTTACTCTAATATCCAAATTGGTGACAAACAACCCAAGCCTTCAAAAATATCTCGATTCTTCTCAATAAATGCTTCTTTTGTTGAATTTCGAACTACATTCACACGTTTAATTAAATTCAGCTTCTCGCAAGCCTAGTAATGGCTCATAAGGTGTATCAATCACTGTTACCCTTAAACTTGTTATTTCGCTGCGACACATGACACTACAATCAACTGTTCCTTTATAGTTTAAATTAGATCCCCCATAACTTTGTGGTGGGATTCCACCTTTTCTTAATTCAATATTTTTCATACGTTTAAAATATCTGTATGGTAAAACACTAACGTCAGCCCCTCTGTCCAACTTAAAATTCACATAAGTCATTTATTCGTATTTTTAAATACCATGGTTTTACTGTGATGCTTAGATCAGAAATATTATTTAAGAATAAGTCAGTATCTTCCTGTATAGAGTTATCGTGTATTTTCAGCTCACGAACTTTCGATGCGTAACATGCTATACTAAAATGATTTAATCGACCACAGTTTTTACAACGTTTACCAAATGCTGGGCACCGTCGGTAAGCATGTGTGCCTTTACAAAATTTTTCGCTTGCGTACTTGTTTCTTTCATATTATTAGCTTCTAGAAAATGTTTTTTATTATAAAAATATTTTGGTTTTAAGTTTAACTGATACATTATTTTTAAGCTTTTGCATATCGGGTGCATGTTTTTCGACTAATTCAGATGCCCGAGTAATTTCTATTGCTTTTGGTAAAGTCAAATTATCTGTTTCAAGGAATTTTTTAGGTAATTTTTTTTTATAATCTCCAATAACTATGTTATCTCGTATCATTCTATCTGAATCACTATAGCCACAACTTTTGACTAATTTCCGTAAATCAAAAGACTCCCCCTCTTCTTGTTTCCTTGAGTTGAACTTAAACGCTTAGTACACCTTCATTCTTTTTCGAATTGCAATAATTTTCAATTTGTTTATGAAAATCGGATGGGCCGTTCTCGAGTTAGGCTGAAATATGTCTTCGTACCTGACTAATTTAAGGGAAAAAAATTGCCACCCCCATAAAAAAAATCCCTACGTGATGGAGAAAACGGATTTGAGTTTAGCGCATCAAAATCTGTAAGAAAATGTAAAAAACATCCTATGCAGTTTTTTGGTCGCAGACCTGTCTAATCCAAGAGTGATTGTCGTAAAACCAATCACCCACAAAGAGTGACTGTTTGGTGCGGTTTATGGGCTGGCGGCATCATCGGGCCGTATTTTTTCCAAAATGAGGCCGGTCAGGCAGTTACTGTGAATGGTGTTCGCTATCGTGAGATGATAACGAACTTTTTATGGCCCGAATTGGAAGATATGTATGTGCACGATATGTGGTTTCAAGACGGTGTCATTTGCCACACAGCTAAAGAAACAATGGCTCTTTTGCGCGACAAATTCAATGGCAGTGTTATCTCACGTGATGGCGATGTTAATTGGCCACCAAGATCATGTGATTTGACACCGTTGGACTTCTTTCTTTGGAGTTATTTGAAAGAAAAGGTGTACGTCGATAAGCCAGCAACAATTCAAAAACTAAAGGATGAGATAATTCGGCACATTAACGGCATAGAACCTCAATTATGCCTCAGCGTAATTTAGACGGACATTTGTTATGAATATTATATAATTTATATATAACAAACTTTATATATCGTTTAATTATATAAAATTGTAACAATAGCATACAAGTTACTTGGTTAGGGAACACGTAGCAGGAGACATAGCTATTTTGTCTGAAAAATCTTATTAACACAATATAAACAATATTGCCTGAGAATACAGGGACAAGTGTACCTCCAAGGACACTGCACATTGTTACTGGACTGTCATAAACGCGAACAAAAACGCATAGGTGTTTCAACGAGAACGAGCGGATGTGGACTACGGGAGCCATTAAAAAACGCTAGCTAACAGTCGGTGTGGGGGGGGGGGGGTTCGGTCCCCATGCACACACCCTGCTTTTGTGAACAGCCTATTTTCCTTGTTATAGACTCCCTATTTTTGACGGAAAGACAGATGAAAATGAATTTAAAAAGGTGTAACAAATAAATCCGCTCAAAACCCGAGCTAAAAAAACCAACAAACAAAAATCGTATGAAGGCACGCCCATGCTGCTGCGTTACATCCTCAGGTCAGAGCTTCGTCAGATGTTGACGACGAGCTTGGTCTCTATACCCTCCCTTACCTATGTCCTAGTGACCATTACCATTTTCTAGGACCCCAATTAAAACCGATTACCCTATCTTACCAACCCAGGAACGAAAAGACTAATAAAATTATTCCATAATTAATTCAAACTGTTTATTCATACACTACCAATAATTGCACTTTCATAACGCTATCTACTTAGGTATTTCTAATAAAATCTTTTTGTTTTATACCTGTTATGGCACTAATACTTATACTCAATATCGTAATTGGGAACTAACATTACTATTGCGGGATTTTTATTCGTTCTCCCTAGAAGAATTCGACCGAAACCAAATTTTTATCACTAATAGTGCCAGAACAAGTATACAACTGACGAAGAAAGCAAGATCTCTGTTTTTTTTTTTATATAATATTATAAAGGCTTATTGCTATAATGCGGAATACTCTTGTAATAACTTCATTAAATTACTTAATACTAATGTATCTTTATTTGAAAGTTGCAACAATAACCCAATTCCAATTACTTTCCTTTGCGCTGCAGATAATGAGAAATTTAGGAGTCTTTTGCATTACCACTCGTCTCTCCTTGATAAGACACTCTAACTATCTACCCATTTATTTCATACAACAAGCGCAATTTCGAAAGGGGTACTTGGTATTGCTTTATTGCCGAAAAACCAACATTAGGTAAAACATCCAATGCAGGTGTACAAACAACAATCAACAAGGAAAAAAAAAATTTTTTTTTTTTTTTTTTTTGTAAAGAATTTTAACTCCAACCCACTAACCCTCGAATAAAATTGAAGTGAAGGAACAGAAAAAAAAACTTTCTTATGTATATAATTATGTATGTTTAATTAACAATTGGACTCACCAAAAAAAAACTGCGTCCAAGAGAGTGAAGGCCTCCAGATCTCCGTGACGATGTCCTGGCTGAAACAAATAGTTAACACAAAAAAATTTCTTTTCTCCTTCTTTTTTTTTTTCTTTTTCAAACAAAACCAAAAAAACCGAACAATGGGTTCAGGGTCTTGTTATAGGTAGAGGTTTTGCTTTCTTCTATTTTCTGGCTTTGAATTGCACTTAAAACCAAAACTTAATTATTTCCTGTACGTAAACTTTCACCCAGACCAATTCGCCTCCTTCTTCTTTTAACTTTTCTTGCTTTTCCTTTTTTTTCTTCTTCTTTTTCAAGATTATCTTGCGGCTACAACCCCGCCTTTTCAGACGAGCCTCGTACAATGATGTGGCGTGGAATATGACCGGAATATGACTAACCACACGCGTACAAAGGATGAGCAGTGGATCACGCACGGCGTCGCGAATTTCAAAGGCAGCGACACCCGCACGTCTCGGCTCTAGCAATACACACACACTTGCAGCAAATGGGTTGCACCCTATGCCTGCGGTAGCTAAGCCCACACGTGCGCACAATATTAATATCGCTCCGGCTTCTTTTCTTCTACTTTTCTCTTCCTCTCTTCCTTTCCCTTTCTTGCAACACCAACAAGACTTTTTACTCTTAGGTAGGCACGTACTAAATTGAGGCTAGCGTCGATGACGTCACTAATTACAAACCAAACCGCCTCTTCAGCTAGGGATTCTTCTGTTCCTTCAGTTGCTATAATCACGGAACAACGTAAGACTATTGTCTAAAAACCAATTATTACACCCTTACCCCGTAAAAACTAGCAATCCCCACAGATATGATACTGTCCTACTAGCAGTGGGAATGGTCGTTCCAATAACAGGACCCTGAGCCAAATTTAACTTCAGTAATCTTACTTTAATTCTTTTCTTTTAACTACTTATCACATGTGTCTAGCATAACGACACGTCACCAACTAACTTCCTTTCAGTCATTAAAAGTAATAATTGAAAAAACACGCAATTTCTGCGTGCCATTAATAACGGTTAAAAACAAATAAAAAAAAAATCGTTTTTTTCTTATTTTTCTCTCTCTTCTCTTTCCCCTTCATATACGCACTTTATGGAACAAACAAAGAAGACTAATGTCAATACTTCACATGCGCGCAAAGTTCTAGAATAATTGTTTCGTTAAAAAAAAAATTAAGGAGAAAAAGACAAACAACCAAAAAAAAAAACAGTCAAAAGAGAAACTACGAAAATCATACACCCGTGCTATTAAATAGAGAATGTTGCCAGAAGGTTGAGTAAGAAACCAGCTTTACACCTGTTAACGAGTTTCTTGGTCTCATGGCAGGCCATTATATTTTTACGTCCTATTATGATATAGTGTCAGCGCCCCGCCAAATGTTCTTAATGGCACCAATATACTGCATGCAGTAGTTAAATTTCAAACAAACCCTTTCCGACGAAAATTCTCCAGCGACAATTCGTACATTACAAAACTAGACAATAACGATGATTTCATGACGTTATGGGCTAGAAAAAAAAATCGAGCTAAGGACGTATGTCCTTTGAATGGTAAGTTCCTACTCCTCGACCTTGTAGATCCTCCAGAAGATAATAATGCGATCCTAACTTTTCTCTAATCCGACTTTTAATAAACATAGGTGCCAATTTCGCGTTGAAACAATTTTCTGCGTTGCTTTGAGCAAAACTCCTCCTATACACTTCTTGACCTATTCGGAAACTAACCGGGCGGGACCGAAGATTGTATTGCTTTCGACAAACTTCGTAAGATTTCCGAATATGATTACGTATATCCGCACGTAGTAGTTGTAAATTATCTTCGCGTAGCAAAGGAACCGTAGGTTCGTCAAGAAATTTTAAATTTCTTAGCAAGGAGTAGGATGTGGCATGAGTAACCATGTCGAAACCAAACAGGGCATGGTACGGCGAGCACTGAATTGCTTGATGAATGGCGTTTCGTAAAGCGCAACTAATCTCGGACAAGTTCTCATCCCAGCAACGATGGTCATTTTTCAAATAAGCACGTATTGCAGCTAGAATTGATCTATTCACCCGCTCTGAAGCGTTACTTTGTGGCGAATACATAGCCGTATAAATATGTTGAATACCATAACTGGTTAAAAACGCATTAAAATCGTTAGCACGAAATTGAGACCCGTTGTCACTCACAAGCGTCTCCGGTACTCCGTACATATGGAATATTTGTTTCTGTAAATGGACTATAATAACATCTGAGGAAAATTTCTTGAGAGGAAACAACCAATGGTATTTGGACATATGGTCCAGTACGATTAGCAATCCAATATTGCCTACTTTACTCCTTGGATAAGGTCCTAGCAAGTCCACATACAACCGTTGAAAGGGCCGGTACGATACGACCTGTTTACCCATCTCGGGTTTTAAAATAATATTAGGGGCTTTCGTAGTTTTGCATACATCACAATTTACAATATGATTCCTAACCAGGAGAATAGAAATTTCGTCGAATAAGCTCAACGGTTTTTCCTATACCACCGTGGGCTGTTATTGGATCATCGTGCGCTCTTCTAATAATGCTTTGCCTTAATTTGGCTGGTACCCACAGCTTCCAACTATTTTTCTCTTGCTCTAACTCTCCTGCGTAATGTTGCGTTCTGATGTAAACATAATTTTCTATCACTTTTACATCCGGGTGATTATGCGGTTCCGCATTAACTTTTGATTTTAATTCTTCGTAATCATCATCCTTAAAATGTTCTAAAGCCAAGTCAATTTCCGGTTCCACTAAAGCGATTTCCGCCACTTCTTCACTAAAACAACGCGACAACGCGTCTGGGACCACATTATCCTTTCCTTTCCTGTGACTTACAGTGAATTTGAAAGCCTGCAATTTGAACACCCAACGAGCCAGGCGACCGGTTAACTCCGGTTGACGCATGAGCCAGACCAAACTGGAGTGGTCGGTAACCACTTCAAATTCCTGCAGCTCCAGATAACAACGAAAACGATAAATAGCTTCTACCGCCGCTAAACACTCTCGCTCCGTTACGCTGTAATTCCTTTGCGCACTGTTCAACTTTTTGCTCATGAATGCAATGGGTCTTTCATTTCCCCCCTCATCAAGTTGTACTAACACTGCACCTATACCAAAATTGTTGGTGTCACAATGGAGAAAGAACTTCTTCGAAAAATCTGGATTAATGAGAACAGGTGTGGTAGTTAACAATTGTTTAATCTTTTCAAAAGCTGCGTTAGCCTCCGGTGTCCAACAAAACTTCTTCTTTTTACTAATAACTTCTGTGATAGGAAAAGCAAGACTAGCGAAATTTTCAACAAACCTTCTATACCATCCTGAAATCCCTAGGAAACCTCGAACCTGTCTAATGGTTTTCGGGACAGGCCAATTAACGATCGCGCTAACTTTTTCGGGATCTGCAGATATACCTCCATTACCAATTATGTAACCCAAATATTGTACTCTTGTAACGCAAAATCGACTCTTGGAAATGTTCAACGTCAGATTGGCTTTCTGGAATACCTCAGCGACACGCACTAACACAGATAAATGTGTCGAAAAATCCTCTGATACTATTATCAAATCGTCCAGGTATCCAAAGACGGAGTTTCGCAAATCTGGTGGAATGATTTCGTCAATTAGGCGGCACATTGTGGAAGGGGCATTACAGAGCCCAAATGGCATTACTGTAAATTGGTAAAGGGGACGTCCTGGGATAGTGAAAGCAGTTAATGGTTTCGCTGAGTCCTCCAAGCCAATCTGCCAGTAGGCGTCTTTTAAATCCAATTTGTTGATGAAATTTGCCTTAGGCACTCTTGAAAATATACCCTCAATCGATGGTAACGGGTATGCATCTTTCCTGGTGACTGCATTAAGTTTCCTTGCATCTAAGCAAAGGCGAACCTTATTCGGTTTAAGTACCAGACGCATGGGCGAACTCCATGGCGAATGTGAAGGCTCAATAACACCCAAGGTCAGCATCCGATCCACCTCAGCATACATTAACTTCTCCACAGCAGGTGAAACAGGGTAAAACCGCCGTTTTATCGGCTTAGAATCTCCTACGTCAATATGATGTTGAATTAAACTGGTCCTACCCAGACCTTGCTGTTCAAAATCGGGCAAAAGCTTGATAATGGTATTCAATTGTTGTCGCTGACCAGGCGTTAGTATACAATTAGGGAGTTCCATGTCACTGCCGTCCTCCTTTGATTTTATTTTGGAAACTTGTCCTGCAAGAGTATCAGCGCTAAAAGCAGCTAATTGCGTTTTATCTATAATGTCCGTCGATTCAACAATATTCGGCATCAGTCCAAAAGCCTTCCAAAAATCAATACCTAGAATAAGGTACTGTGTGATTGATGGAACAATAAAAAGATTTAATAAACGCTTGTGTTCCTTAAATTCAACTTCAACGGACAACCAGCCTATAACAGTTTGTGAACGACCATCAGCTGTTTTGACTTGCGAACGACATTTGAAAAAATTTGGAAAAATAGAAAAATTTGTGTGAGCCAAATCGGCTCCGATGCATGAAATATTCGCTCCCGTGTCAAGAAGACCATACTCAGTACAGTTCAGAAACGACACTTTAGCGTAAAAACGATTATCCCTACTATTGGTAATGATAGCAGAGACTAACAACTTCCTACACCACTGACGACGTTTGTAAAAGAGACGCAATCGACGAGTAGATCGTTTGGGCCTAGTAGGGACAATTACTATACTGTCAGCATTAAAGGTCTTATTTCTTGAGGCAACATAGTTTTGCCACCGCACATGGTAAGGTAAAATAAGAAAAATAATCCTCGACGAATCTTCAAATTCCGGGTTAAAGTCAACCGCCGGATGGGGTGTTTTTTTTAAATTTTAATTTTACCCTCGGATTTAGACAACTTAGGTATTTTTTGTTTAGACAACTCAGGTATTTTATATTCAGACAAATCAGGTATTTCATGTTTAGACACGTCAGGTATTTTAGGTTCAATCCGGGAATTATTCGTATTAGACAAAGCAACATCTAGTTTTTTGAATTCGTTGGGTAGTTTTTTGAAAACTGTATTTTCCTAACAGAGCATTTGGGACATTGAGGTTTATACGTTTCTTTGGCTCCGCAGCCGTAGCAAAATTTTTTACGCTCTTGTAAACAATCATACCAATAGTGATCTGTTCCATCACAATTCCAACAACCGTTTACTTTTTCCTTAGGTTCATTGGCGTGAACATCAAAATTCTTTTGCGCTATCAACTTTTCGGGCTCCTCAGCCTCCAACTCCGATATTCGCCGTCGTGGCGTTGGATAATTCGGCGCATGATAGGTTAGAGTTTTTCTTACATGCTCGTCATTTAAAAACGCTTCGCGCATTTGCACTAATCTTCGCAGATGAGGTATCGAATGAACGGAGACATACAAAATTTCTTGACGAATTTCGGGTCTCAGATTGCGCGTTACAATTTCAATGAGTTCCCTTTCGGAAATCTGAGAGGGCAGACGATCCATAATTGAAGAAATGGCATCAAAGAACGCGTCAAAAGTCTCCCCGTTTTTTTGGTTCCTGTTACGGATTTCCTCTTTGATGTCAAACGAAGACTTAAAATCTCGATATTGGCATGTTAAGGCTTCGCAGAAATTTGTCCAGATTACTCCGTTTACCTGCTTCCTATAACGCCAGTACCAATCTTTGGCTTTTCCATGTAGAAGTACATTTAAATTTTTAACAATTGGGATAAAATCTCCATTAAAGTGGTCGATGGTCAAGGAATTGATCCGGTATAAAAATTCATCTACCGGAAGACCAGACGAAGACCCATCAAACTTAATATTCCAACTCTGGATAATCGCAGTTAATTTGTCCGGATAAAAAGTCGAAGCAGTAGAACCAGATTGTGGGGATGCCGAGGCATGATAAGTACAATTAGGTCGGTAATTAGACCGAGCTTCCTGAATCATAGCATTGGGTGGAGGTGGTCTGCTAAACGAAGCGTTAGTATTGACATTGTGGTGAACTGAGTTACGAATATCCTGCACCTGAGATCCTTGAGCTTGTGTTACAGCGTTGGTAGGAACGACATTAATATTAGTTAAAAGCCTTGCCATGGTAGTTTCAATCAGTTTGCTTAGCTGTTCGCCCTCAATAGATATGCGTGAATTTGGTTGGACGTGATTTCGACTAGAAGAATTACGATCTGAAGACTCATCTCTCTCCGAAGGAACTGGTTCTTCTTGTCCTTCCATATCGCTTTCCTCCAGCGTCTGGGAATCATTCTATACCAACGACCTAAGGTGTCCACGCGTTTGATACGTAATGGTGGGTTTACCTCGGCCTCGTCCTCTGGCAGCTTGTTTACTTTGTCCCTGCTTTCCTTGCCCAGATTTCTCCGCAGGCTCATTGAGTCGTTTCAAATCCGATAACTCGCATCGCCGTTGGCAATTGGGACATTCCGCCTCTTTGGATAAAAAATTCTCGATGCACGACCGAGTGGTTACATTTAACAATTAAAAGACAGTCGACGCTTTCCACCATTTCCATAGTACAGATAATACATGTGTTCTCCCCTCCAAGGGATGAGGTGGTAGCCGATGGATCACGAAGTGGAGTACGTGGGAAAGACATTTCAACAAGATAATTAACGGAAGGTAATCAGCAATAAAAACACGAGTGAAAAAGGTAGAAACAATTACCGAATCAAATGCCAATACTACGATGTTCCCTTCAATTTGATAATAACTAAAATTCTCAATACTGTTGTCGCGTTAGAGAATGTAAACTAAATAGCATTCAATAATATTGGGTAAAGGATCGATAAATCCTAATATTTATGATCCGAATTTATTTTCAAATAAGCCACATTAATCCTATATGATGCTGAAAACAAATTTAACAAGTTGCGTAGTCTGATAATTCAATGGATTTTTCCACACCAAATTATTAAAAAAAATTTTTTTTATATAGAGAAAATCAAAATCGATAAATCAATATTGTTACTCTTTTCTTCCTGGGGGTTGGTAAAATATGGGTACTTTAGGGATGTAAGCAACAACATCAGGGTTACCCTCACCGTCGACGGGGACACTTGCCTGACGAGGTCCAGGTGCGATACCAAACTGAATTCATGCATTGAAATTTATTCAATGTTATTTGAAAAGAACCATGGATAGAGTCTAGCACCGTTGCCAGAATTCTATAATTCCATAAAGTCTGTTTCCAATAAAAATTGCAACTGGGCACCAAGCAACCTAGGCCCTATACAGACAACATCCGACGTTCCAAGAAAATCCATGCCCCAGCAAACATGTCAAACAGGAAGGACAAACAGCTACTTATAGGTCGTTTTGCTCGAACCTCAAGCAAACGATAAAAAAATTCCATACAAGGGCTATCTGCTATCCGAAAGAAATGTAAATACTGTAATATGGCTTTTCCCCAAACGCGATCGGGAAGCGTAATAGTACTATATACAATAACAAAGAAATAATTAGAATCACGTGAGATCCGAGAATATGTTCGGTAACTGCAGCCTAACTGCTACCAATTGAGCCACTTTTCGGCCACTCCATATCCTTCGGGCCCCACGTTGGGCGCCATTTTGTTATGAATATTATATAATTTATATATAACAAACTTTATATATCATTTAATTATATAAAATTGTAACAATAGCATACAAGTAACTTGGTTAGGGAACACGTAGCAGGAGACATAGCTATTTTGTCTGAAAAATCTTATTTACACAATATAAACAATATTGCCTGAGAATACAGGGACAAGTGTACCTCCAAGGGCACTGCACATTGTTACTGGACTGTCATAAACGCGAACAAAAACGCATAGGTGTTTCAACGAGAACGTGCGGATGTGGACTACGGGAGCCATTAAAAACCGCTAGCTAACAGTCGGTGTGGGGGGGTTCGGCCCCCATGCACACATCCTGCTTTTGTGAACAGTCTATTTTCCTTGTTATAGACTCCCTATTTTTGACGGAAAGCCAGATGAAAATGAATTTAAAAAGGTGTAACAAATAAATCCGCTCAAAACCCGAGCTAAAAAAACCAACAAACAAAAATCGTATGAAGGCACGCCCATGCTGTTGCGTTACATCCTCAGGTCAGAGCTTCGTCAGATGTTGACGACGAGCTTGGTCTCTATACCCTCCCTTACCTATGTCCTAGTGACCATTACCATTTTCTAGGACCCCAATTAAAACCGATTACCCTATCTTACCAACCCAGGAACGAAAAGACTAATAAAATTATTCCATAATTAATTCAAACTGTTTATTCATACACTACCAATAATTGCACTTTCATAACGCTATCTACTTAGGTATTTCTAATAAAATCTTTTTGTTTTATACCTGTTATGGCACTAATACTTATACTCAATATCGTAATTGGGAACTAACATTACTATTGCGGGATTTTTATTCGTTCTCCCTAGAAGAATTCGACCGAAACCAAATTTTTATCACTAATAGTGCCAGAACAAGTATACAACTGACGAAGAAAGCAAGATCTCTGTTTTTTTTTTTTTATATAATATTATAAAGGCTTATTGCTATAATGCGGAATACTCTTGTAATAACTTCATTAAATTACTTAATACTAATGTATCTTTATTTGAAAGTTGCAACAATAACCCAATTCCAATTACTTTCCTTTGCGCTGCAGATAATGAGAAATTTAGGAGTCTTTTGCATTACCACTCGTCTCTCCTTGATAAGACACTCTAACTATCTACCCATTTATTTTATACAACAAGCGCAATTTCGAAAGGGGTACTTGGTATTGCTTTATTGCCGAAAAACCAACATTAGGTAAAACATCCAATGCAGATGTACAAACAACAATCAACAAGGAAAAAAAAATTTTTTTTTTTTTTTTTGTAAAGAATTTTAACTCCAACCCACTAACCCTCGAATAAAATTGACGTGAAGGAACAGAAAAAAAAACTTTCTTATGTATATAATTATGTATGTTTAATTAACAATTGGACTCACCAAAAAAAAAACTGCGTCCAAGAGAGTGAAGGCCTCCAGATCTCCGTGACGATGTCCTGGCTGAAACAAATAGTTAACACAAAAAAATTTCTTTTCTCCTTCTTTTTTTTTTTTTTTTCTTTTTCAAACAAAACCAAAAAAACCGAACAATGGGTTCAGGGTCTTGTTATAGGTAGAGGTTTTGCTTTCTTCTATTTTCTGGCTTTGAATTGCACTTAAAACCAAAACTTAATTATTTCCTGTACGTAAACTTTCACCCAGACCAATTCGCCTCCTTCTTCTTTTAACTTTTCTTGCTTTTCCTTTTTTTTCTTCTTCTTTTTCAAGATTATCTTGCAGCTACAACCCCGCCTTTTCAGACGAGCCTCGTACAATGATGTGGCGTGGAATATGACCGGAATATGACTAACCACACGCGTACAAAGGATGAGCAGTGGATCACGCACGGCGTCGCGAATTTCAAAGGCAGCGACACCCGCACGTCTCGGCTCTAGCAATACACACACACTTGCAGCAAATGGGTTGCACCCTATGCCCGCGGTAGCTAAGCCCACACGTGCGCACAATATTAATATCGCTCCGGCTTCTTTTCTTCTACTTTTCTCTTCCTCTCTTCCTTTCCCTTTCTTGCAACACCAACAAGACTTTTTACTCTTAGGTAGGCACGTACTAAATTGAGGCTAGCGTCGATGACGTCACTAATTACAAACCAAACCGCCTCTTCAGCTAGGGATTCTTCTGTTCCTTCAGTTGCTATAATCACGGAACAACGTAAGACTATTGCCAGAAGGTTGAGTAAGAAACCAGTTAAATTTCAAACAAACCCTTTCCGACGAAAATTTTCCAGCGACAATTCGTACATTACACATTTAACAAGAAAAGAACTTGATGAATTTTTATTATATGAGGATAAATTATCAATAACATTTAATAATAAAGTTAAATCAATACATAAAAAGAAATTTGACTGTCTTTATAATTTACAAAAAGAAAAGTTAGGAATTATATTAAATAAAAAATGGTTTGCTAATAAATCCAGCATAGATATACCAACAGACATTCAATGGACACCTTCATTAGGCCACAAACATGGATTAGCAGTTAGAAAGGAAGATTTTATAATTTTAAAGATGATTGCAGATGGTGAAGATTTTGTACAAACATTAAAAGATAAAGAAGAACAAAAAGTAGCTAGAACTAAATTAACAATGATTATTGATAATCATATTAATTGACAGAAAGAGATAGATTTATTTTAAATAAAGTAAAAGAAACTGAGATATTTTTAAAAAATAATAGGAGTATTATTATTTTAAATGCTAATAAAGGAAATTTCACAGTAGCTATGAATAAATGTGATTATTATTCTAGAATGAATGATATAGTTGAAGACTACAAAATAGATAAATTTAAACTTAAAACAAATACTTCGTTAGCACCTAGATTGGGTACCACCTAGATGGAGTACCAAAAATTCATAAAGTGGACTTTCCATTAAAACCTATTTGTTCATATATTAATTCTCCTTCATATGAACTTTCAAAAAATATAACTAATATTCTTAAAAATATTACTATATCTTCAAAATATAATGCTAAAAATTCTTTTGAATTTAAAGATAAAATTAAAGGTCTAAAACTTGATGAAAAACTTGTATCTTTTGATGGACTATAATAGAAGAACATACAAATATAAGTAAAGATTTAGTGGTCTTCCTATGGGTTCACCACCTTCACCTATTTTAGAAGATATAGTTATGGAAAACTTACTTGACACTTGCATTGATAAATTAATTAAAAAACCAAACATTTTAACAAAATAAATAGATGATTTATTTTGTATAGTATCAGAAAATGCAATTGATGACATTTTAAGTACATTTAATAGTTTTCATTCAAATATTAAATTTAGCATTGAAAAAGAAAAAGATGGAAAACTGAATACTTAGATACTTTACTTATAAGAAGGAAAGATACATTAGTCCTAGATTGGTATCAAAAACCAACATCTTCAGGAAGAATAATTAATTATTATTCTAAACATCTTAAAAGAATTATAATAAATACTGCTAATAATATGATAGAAAGAATGTTAGAAATTAGTGATAAAGAATTTCTTTATAAACAAAGCGAAATAATTAAGAATATTTTAAGAAATAATGATTTTCCAAAAAACTTAATAAATCAGTTATTGAAAAAAAATAAATATAGGAACAAAGATAACAGAATTAGAACACAAGAAAATAAATTTTATAAATCTTTAATATATGTACCAGAAAAATTTGAAAAATCAAAAATATTTGATAGAGATAACTACAAAATGGCACACAAAACATACAATACATTAAATAAATTATTTACAAAAATTAAATATAAATTAAATAAACTAGAAATATCTAATATAGTATTTATAATATTTTTCATTTAACTGCACATTCATATTGTAAAAATTCGTAGGTAAAAAATACATGTAAGTGAAATGCAGCTAAATAATAAATACTGTAATGGAGTATTTTTTTTTTATAAAGTCGGGTTATTCGTTCATAAATTGTCATATCACAATTGCTTGTGAAACCAAAAAGACAAGTGTTGTCGGTTGTAAAATAAAAAAAAAATTGAAATTGAATCTACTATAAAAGCATCAACCAAAAAGTGTTCAGTGATCATTTAAAGTATTGTAATGAAGAAACAAAATAATATTTTTGTATCAAATTTTGTTTCAGATTGGAAAATGTCAAGGATTTTTAAGAATTCTCCAAATTTATTTTTCTATGTATGTGGCAATCGAACCTTAAGTTCTCAACGACAAACAATAACTTCCTAGATTAAAGATGGTTCTCAGCTAAACTTTGGATTTCCTATCGATTAAAGAGATAAAAATGGGCTACTGA
The DNA here is from genome assembly GCA_947397855.1 of Thelaira solivaga. NCBI lineage: Eukaryota > Metazoa > Arthropoda > Insecta > Diptera > Tachinidae > Thelaira > Thelaira solivaga. Next base: position 16,126,153 of record OX377615.1, read on the forward strand.
AAATAATAGTTTTTCAAGGAATTTAAGAAGTTGGTTAAAAGGAAGTCATAAGTTTTTTCCATTTATGAAGCCAGCGTTTGGAGTGAACCAAAAAATCATTAAACTCTTACAAGTAATTATTTACCTCCATTGACTTCTACAAATAACGAAGAAGATAGGCTTTTTGCAAGGACTGAATCCAGTTACGCCACCATGAGTGTTTCTTCACATTCATTTAAAAGTCCAACGAGCAAACATTATTTTCCGAATCAAACTGATCTGAATAACTTAGCTCGTGAGTTAGGACTTTCAAAAATAAAGTCTGAGCTTCTTGCATCCAAATTTAAACAATGGCATTTGGTGCATAAAGACGTGAATGTCTAGTACTTTCGAAACAGACAAGAAGCCTTTTTGAGCTATTACACCAAAGTCGCCGATTTGGTATTTTGTAATAATGCTGATGGACTTTTGCGACAACTGTGTTTCAGTCATAAGTCTGAGGAATGGCGGCTTTTTATTGATTCATCCAAGACAAGTTTGAAAGCTGTTTTGCTGTTTTACCTGCGGTAAATTGAGAATAAAATCCGCATTTGTTAATCGATTTTCATGATTTGTACCTTATTTTATTCTTGAGGTATTAAGCTCTCAGAAAAATTTGTAAAATATAAAATATTTTCTTTTCATTTTTTTATTGGATGTTTAAACTGAAAAAAAACGAATTTCGTAAGAAAAAAAAATTTTCCCCTCTTAAATTTTTAAATGATTCCAAAACGATAAAATATAAATATAATTTTGTTACGCATGTTTTGGTGTCTTCATACCTGACTAATTTAGGGGAAAATTTTGCCACGCCTATAAAAAAAATCCCTACGTTATGGAGAAAAACCGAAAACGGATCAAAATCCATATAGTCCACAAAGTTTTATTTAAAGGAGGATTTTGCTGCTCAGCACTGTAATTAGACCGAGTATAAACTGGACTTTCCACAACAAATTAATTATTGCACAATTATTGATGGAAAATATCACAACTGCTTTGTTAATCCTCCACTTGCCGTCCTTAACTAAAATTGTACTTTTCCTTTTTTAACTAATACCAGAGAGGACAAGGACGAAATTAGACAATCGCTCTTATATAAACGTGTGTTTGTGTGTGTCTTTTAAATGGCTTGCGTGTAATAGAACTATGCATATAGATATCTTAATTAAAGAGGATTTTTGATTTTTGTCTTCAATTTTAAATATGTTTATTAGTGAGTAAAACCAAACTGTTTTTTTTTCTAAATCCGTTAAAAATTTTATAAATTATTAAACTTTATATTAAGAAAATAACCGAAATGTCGCGAAATCAAAAAGCCAATATTTAATGACGTAAGACGTATTTGAAAAATATGCCATAAATAGTGAAAAGACATTTACAAATACTAAAAAACGTAACAGGTTACGTTGAAACATTTTTAATTTGTAAACTCGAATGTATCAAGGCAGAGATTATTCTGAACTTTGGCAGAAAGCATATCAAAATGAACACTAAACTGACAAAAGCATACTGTAGAATCAATTACCTCATTAGCGGTATTGGTGTGATATGTGGTACACTAGTCCCAGAAGACCTAGCTAAAATAAGCACCACACCACAAAAAATGTTTGCAAAATGTTTTAAATTAAATTAAATATAAGTTATTTTGCATTATTATGTGTAAGAAACAATATAATCTAATCGTGTTAAAAATTGTTATTTGTTTAGAAGATTGGATTGTTGTTTTATTGTAAACGGCATATTAAAACTTTTTAAATTTGTTTTTTATATTTAAAAATTGAGTAGCTTCCCTACCAGAATTGTGTGATGGAAACTAACACATACTCATTTCTTTCACTAATACTGTTAAAACATTTTTATATTAAACTACCAACAACAAGTTAAATTCGACAGTGCCGAGTCTTATATACCCTTCACTGTTTTAGCGAAATATTAATATTTTTCACTTTCCACATTTTTCTATAATATCAAAACCATAGAAAAAATTAAATGAGTGAAGATAAATATGCCGCGTTAAATATGCTTTAACGTAACCCATTATGTTTTTTAGTATTTGTAAATATATTTTCAGTATTAATGGCATATTTATCAAATACGTCTTACGTCATTAAATATTATTATTTATATTTGTAACCTACCAACAAAATATTCAGATATTACTTTGGATATTTAAATTTTTTTGAAATTTTCATATACTCCAGTAGTGTTGTTCTCAAGGATTTTTGCAGTTTCCGTTTTGCATCATAAAATAAAAACTACGAATTTTTCAGAAAATGTTAAAACACTTCCAGAAAGTTTGGAACCTACAGATTAAATTCTATTTTGATTTTGGCAATTTTCCTGGCCAAAATCTTGAATGGTACCTCAGCAAAGTGGGTAATGGTAAAAATCCCTCAGAAGAAGGGTACTAGGGAATGAGAGAATTTCAAAAATTTTTAAAAAATATTGCAAAGTTTTTTCTGAGTACTTGGGCGATAGATTACAAGTCTAGACGACCTTTTGTTTAAAACGATATGTGTACCAACCCGTAATATTCTATGGTTCAGTTGCAATCTCTTAGAGAAATCAACGTATTTATGCACATTTGTATCTTAGTATGTCAAAAATACTGAAAATATATTTACAAACACTAAAAATCATAAGGAATTATGTGAAAACATATTTAACTAACCATATTTATCTTCACTTACTTCAAAAAAGTACGTAATTGAAATGCATACTTTGTTCAGCTTGAGGTCGTATTAAATATGAAAATGTATTTATTCATTATTGGAGCGAAATATCAATAAAAAAAAATAAATTTTTATAATACCACTAAAATTAACGACTTCTAAAAAATAATCCTTTCTGAGAACCTAATTTTTAAAAGCAATAAAATGTCTGCAGGCACTCAATATTTAAATTAATAAAAAAAAGAAATTCTTAGAAAGATATTAAATAGGAAAACAAAAAAATTTATTTTCATTTAATTTTGCAAATTTTTGTAAAAATGTTTAAGCCAAACATATTTAAATAAATTATTAATTATAATTAAATGATTAATTATCGAGAAAGATTTAATGCACTCTCTTTCATAGAGATGTCTGTATTCGTAATAAAAACAGTGACGTTCATTTGATCCATCTATAAGACTGAAACAATAGGATATTTTGTTGAGTTAAATTTCTGACGTAAAAAAAGTATGTTTTTTTAAATTACAAAATCTATAAGAACTCTTTCAGAATTAAAAATACGGTTAAACATAGTCTTAAGTTTATTAAGTAAAAAATTGTTAAGCGATTCAAAAAAAGGTACGTATATAAATATGTATTTTTTATATACCAAACATACTAATTGAAATTAAAATTTTAAAGACACTGAACACTTCAGCAGAAACCTTTAAATTTGGACGAAGCCTTTGGAGAGCAATATAGGAAGCAGCAGGTACATCTTGGTTGATGTATCTTGACGTGGTGAGGGGGCTTAAGTAGGGTCAATGAACCAAGGAGCTATGCCGGCCTAGGTTCAACCATGTCGGAAAGTTTCTTGGAGAGATTCCGAAAACTAAATCTCAACCGATTCCCAAGCAAGGTGTTCTTGCAATCGTGCCGAGGGCCGAATGGTGCAGGGAATTAAAACATGTGCATTGCTAACGGAGACATCACCTGGAATACCGGGCGACCTTCCACTGTAAATAGCCTTATGTACGTATGGGAGCTATGCGTACATGGACCAATCCATTATCACCTTCGGAGTTTATTTTTATGGAAAATATAAGTAAAAACATAAAAAATCAAAACAACGGAGTCAGATGAGGATACTCTACTTCGTTCGCCGGTCAGTGCCGGGGAAAATAAGGCCATGGACATAGCTGCCATCCTCCATGATTTCGAGCTAAATGCCGAAGATAGCTCTCAGGGTCCACTGGAACCAAGAGCTAATGACACGACGAAGCGTGATGCTAAGGAACCAAGCGTACCAAGCGTGGCAACGGGCCAAAAGAGAAATGATTATTTCACTGGTGCACAAAAATGTCGTATTAAAGCCAAGATCAGAGATGGCATGACGGCTGAAGAAGCGAAAGCTGAAGTGCGCACACGATATGCCCAGGTTAATAAGAACCAGGCGTCGGGTGCTAAGTCGTCAAAACGCTGCAGATCGGCTAATAATTCGCCCAGCACCATGATGTCAAAGGCGAAAAAATCTAGAAAACCGGCAGAGGGTGGAGAAAAGGTAACCCCTAAAGCCACACCACTGCTGACTAAAGCCCAAAAGGATGATCAGGATAAAGGACATGGACTTTCGTACAGCGACATGTTGATAGCATGCAAGGTTGCCATCACCCACTCCAAGCATTCTGAAGAGGAATTGAATGATAATCAGATTGCTCTGATAAAAAAAGAGCTTATTGTCTGAGGTGGATAAGTCCACAAATCTCAACAATAATCTTGGATTTATCAGCTGCATAAATAGGGACGGGTGGATGTCTCTTACGTGCCACAACAGCCAAACCAAGGTTTGGTTGTCAGAGGCACTTAAGACTCTAAAGCCCTTCCCTAATGCTAGCATAAAGTTAGTCGAGGGATCAGAAATGCCCAGACGTTTGTCTGCATTGCCTACTTGCCACCGGAAGATGTTCTCGAGCAGAACACACTGTTGAGCAGACTGGCAAAGCAGAACGTAGGACTGTCAGCAAAGAGTTGGCGGGTTCTTCGAGCCATAAACGGGAAGAATGGCGGACAATCTGTCACCTTCTCGATAGATGACGCATCGAAGAAAAGGATTCTTGCGCAGAGAGAAAGATTATTTCTTAGTTTCTCGTAGATCCGTATGAGGGAGAAGACAGGGGCCAAGCCGACCACATAGATCCAAGGACAGACGATGACAACACTCCATCGCCATCCAGAGCAACAGCCGCAGCCAGAACGATGGGTACAGCAGCGGCTGCAGTCACCAAATCCCAGGGGACAGCGATTCCAAAAAGCCTATCCTCGGGACGGGCAACCAGCTTTGCCAAGGCACCTTTGAAGGTCACCCAGCCTTACCAAAGCAAGGGACCCAAGTGGATGCGAGCGGGGCCTAAGAAGCGGCCTCCCAAAAGTTAATGGGCCTCAGGTGCATCCAGGCAAACCTCCAACACTCCAAAGCTGCCTTCGCAGTTTTGGAACGTTTATTTAATCGGGGGCACCTGGATGTAGCTCTTATCCAAGAGCCTTATATATATAGGGATCAGGTGAGTTATTTTATGATTCCTGTAATGCAGGAAAACCCCGAACATGTTTACTGATTAGGAAAGGAATTAATGCCATTCTTATTTCAGAACACACAGATAAGGATCAAACCGCTGTGATGATGGAGATGGTAAATGGGCCAGAGATAATCTTATGCTCAGCCTACTTGCTTGGCGACTCAGAGGACCTTTCTTTCTCAACACTGCAGAGACTCAGGAATCACAGTAGAAGAGAGAATAACCAGGTTACACAACCTGGGGCACCACGAACATAAATCATAGAGGTGAGTGCTTATTGGAATTTATTAACAGTAACATGTTAGAAATTATGAATGTAGGAAATAAGCCCACATTTAGAAACAGCATTAGAGAAGAGGTCTTGCACACCACTTTGTGCAATACATTCCTGAGTAATTTCATAAATAAGTGGACAGTTTCGGAAGGAACATCCATGTATTACTACTCTCACATTAGATTTAATATAAACTTTGATATCAAGCTAAATGCTGCATACAGGGACCCTAGATCGACTAACTGGGTAAATTTTAATAGCCTATTAGAAGAAGAGGTGAACAGATGTAGCAAGAGGGATCGAAATCTAGGTAACCTGGAAATCGCATGTGAGGCGATTAGTACAGCTATATTGAACTCGTATCACCAAGCTTGCCCAGAGAAGAAAAAATCAGGCAATAGAATTACTCTTTGGTGAAACGATCGTTTAGGACATCTTCGGCAAGAGACAGGAAGGCTAAGCAACGTGTCTAAAAGAAAGGGTAACCGGGCCCTATATAAAGAGGTCCTTACGAAATACAATATGGAGAAGGAATCCTGGAAGAAATTCTGTAGTGGACTTTCGGAGTTAAGCAGTTGTTCCAAAGTTCACAGGGTTCTATTAATAAATGCACACTAGCTCTATAGGGCTTCTTAAAAAGCCGGACGGATCATTTACGAACAGAGGATCGATCCAGTCTATCCACGGGACGGAGACCAAGGTCTCAAGATTGGATAACAGCCAGGGAGATATTTTGTGAGGAAAGGATAGCATGGGTCATAGGCTCATTTTTTCCATATAAATCTCCTGGAGATAACGGACTTATTCCAGCACTAATTCAGAAGGAGATTCCTCACATTATGCGGCCTCTGATTAATATGTTCAGAGCGAGCTTTGCCTGGGGAACAATTCCTAGCAAATGGAGGGAAGTAATCGTTCGGTATATTGCGAAACTAGGCAGGAAGGACAACTTCCTACCCAAGCCATATATACCGATTAGTCTAACCTCTTTTCTAATGAAAACAATGGAAAAATTAATTGATAGGCATATCAGAGAGAGGTATCTCATGGTTGTACCTCTACATTAAAATCAATATGCGTATCAAAAAGGGAAATTAACCACGCATGCTCCACTGAATCTCACGCAGAAGATTGAGTCCTCACTTAAGAACAAGGAGTATGCAGTTGGCTGTTTCCAGGATATTGAGGGAGCTTTCGACAATACGGATTTCTCTCACATAACTAGAGCGATCCTCAGCAAAAGTGTCGATGGGACAACATGCAGATGAATCAAGAACATCCCAAAGGGAAGAATCATAAATTCTTTTCTGGGATCAGCGAACCTCAGAGTTAAGGCGGCAAAAGGTTTTCCTCAAGGTGGCGTATTTTCGCCACTATTTTGGTCCATTGTCGTCGATTTTTACACATATTGAGCGGCAATGGTTTTGAGATTCAGGGATATGCTGATGACATAGTTGTTCAAAAAGTTAAAAACCGTGGTATTACTCTTGATGACAGACTACTCTGTAATAGCCACCTAGACAAGACCATCGACAAGGCCAAGGCCACGATATGTACCAGCAAAAGATTGGTTGGTAAAAACTGGGGGCTAAATGCAAGAATATCGCTGTGGCTGGTTTAGAAAAGTTAGCAAGGTCTCAGTGCAGGCAAGGCTCAATAGAATTCAAAGACTAGACTGCGTCTATACAACAGGGGCAATGAGGTCTACTCCGACCGCTGCCCTCGAGGTGTTGCTAAACCTTCCTACAATTAATTTAGTCATCAAGAAAGAAGCAGGGGTATTTGGTCCAAACAACAGACAGAGCTTATTTGTGAGTATGGCTCGAGAGATCTTACTCTTTCAGGCCGAAATACATGCAATAGAGCTCTGCCTAAGAGAGGAACTAGAAAGAGAGACAAATAACAGTCACATCTATATTCACTCGGACAGTAGAGCGGCATTATTGGCACTCAGCGCCTTTGAGATAAGATCAAAACTGGTCTGGCATTGCCTTAAACTTCTAAAAAGACTATCATCTAATAACAAAGTTCACTTGGTGAAAAGGCAGATAAACTCGCAAGAAAAGGGGCAGCTAATAGATTTATTAGCCCAGAAGCATTCTGCGGGCTGCCTTGGAGCTCTATTAAGCTCATTTTTAGGGAGTGGCTGGAAAGAGAATTGCAACAATACTGGCTAGAAACAGCAGGTATTAGGGTAGCGAAAACATTCATGCCATTCCGATCTCGGAAGACAACAAAGGAATTACTTAGCTTGACCCGGTCAGCAATTCACATTGTCACGGGATTCCTGACTGGACATTGCAGAAACACTAAGTTAAAAAAGCAACTGCCAAACAAACATTTTTGAGTGAAATGGCCAAGAATTGTATTTCTGGAAAAAAAAAAATTTTTATAAAAAGTTTAATAATTCATGAAATGTTTAGTGGATTAAGAATAAAAGTTTTGTTTTACTCATTAATAAACATATTTTGAAAATTAATTCAAAAACTGTACGGTTTCTTTATAAAAAATTGTGTGAAAGCGTCTCCAAAGTTGAAAAATGGCGAACAAATTTTTTTTAATGTATTTGGTTAAGAAATACCCACAGATTTCTCAAGTTTACTTAAATGGTATATATATATATATCCATTCAAACGGCCTCAATGTTTTCTTTCTAAATACGCTGAGAAACCTAAAATCGGTCGATAATCAACTAAGTTACTAGTTTATGAGTGCATAAAGGTATGAAAAACCGGTTTTTTACCCGTATCTCAAGATTTTAGGACGTTTGGCATATTTCAAAAACAGATTCTTATTGTGCTTTACAGCACCTAATACAAAAATATCACTTCCCAGGTAATTTTTTTTTCGCACAGTGTTATTTATTTTAGGGTTAACAAAAAATAGACATTTAAAGAATCAATATTTGCCGAATTTAACTTGTTTTATTCATCTTGAATATAAACAGTGAGTTAAGCATTTGCGATTTAATTTTATTTGAAAATAGCTGCCGTATAAACATAATATAAGTCTATTTCGTAACATAGTTCAATTTACGTTATTTAAGATTTAAAATATGGGCTTTTGATCCTACCTTGTCGTCCCACGATTTCTGCAACATGTTCTGAACTTGGCACTGGGACACATTCTGTCATGTTTTGAGATTTTTTTGAGCGTTCATCTGTTGTTGGTGTTACAGTGGCTAAGTTTTGATTGGTATTTGAAAGTGGAATGCTATCTTGGATGGGTTCGGATAAAAATTTTTGATTTAACAATGTGGCAGCAGCTTGGGACTGTGTTTGTAAAAAAACTTTTGTTGTCATATGATATGGATTACCAACAGACGTATATGATGAAGAGGACGAATATCGTTGATGATGGTCCAGTGTAGAATGTTGTATGTGATGTGATTGTAATCGTTGATAATGATTTGATGTTGATGTGGGCGAAGATAAAGTAAGTGGTGCTCCAGATGTTGGAGGTGGCATTTGATTCAAATTCATCATGGTTAACTCCACAGCAAGCTGAAGAGTTCGAGCATCTTCAGTGTTCAAACAGGGATTATCAGAAGTTGACTGTTTTGTGTGTCGATTGTGCATACTTTCCAATAAAAGTCTTTGTCCATTATCACTGTTATCGTTGTGGTTTTGTATAGAATCTGTTGTATTGAGATTTGTTTCGTTTTGATTTGAATTATTAGTTAATGATTTTGGCAAAACATCATCATCGTCAAAATCACAGTTAACAGCAGCTAATAGAGAAGCATTCAATTGACAAGTAGTTGAAGTGAACGAATCTTCTGAATTATTTGATGCGTTCAAACACATTTGATTTGCTGAAGTATTTGATAACTTGTTACAGTTAATTTCTAATGGCTGGGAAATCAAATATGAGTTTGACGACGAAGACGAAGATGGAGAGTTAGATAGTGAACAACATCCTGAGCTGCCACTTAGAACAACACCACTTTCAAAAGAAAATAATGATGATGAACCAATATAATTAGCGGCAATGGGTGATCTAGATAACGAAGTCTTGACTGACGCTGGCGGTGGTGGTGATAATTGCTGTAAACAATTTGCTGGTACTTGAGGAGTTGTTATTGTGTGATTCGAATTTGAGTTATTGTTACTGTTAGTAATTGCTGCTCCTTTGTTGCATGGTTGTTGCACTTTACCATGTTGTAGTTCTTGTTGTTGCGGCCTTAATGTGGATACGTTTACACTTGTTGCTAAAGACATTTCTTACTTGCTTTAGTTTATTGTTCTAATCTAAATTCGCTTTAAGCTCTGTTGAGCATCCTCATTTTTTCTTTACTTAGTATTAATCAACCTGAAACTAAAAAAAAAAAATTTATATAAACAACAGAATTAAATAAAATGAAACAGAAATAACAGAAAAACCAAATGCCATTTACATTATTACAATTCTAAGGTAATGGCAAAGAAAACTGCGATAAAATGTATGTGGGGGATGGGGTATTTAATGGAGGTAGAAAGCCTTCTGATCGGTATTCACTTTGGAATAGCCATAGGTGATTCCTTCACTGCACTACCGAAGCATCTAACTACCTCCACGTGGTATTCCCTGGTGATGCCGCCCGGATCACCTGATTTGGCGGTAGCTAAAGGTGTATGCGAACATGCAGTAGAGTATCCTGAACGGCATGCGAGCACCGGTGCAATTCAGGCTACTGCTGCAACGTTGACGAACCGGCAAATACCATTGATATGATTTCATTTTTCATTTCATTTATTTATTTATTTATAATAACCTAGCCTGTATAGGCCAAAATCGGTTAAAAAAATTCTACTAACAATATAGGTAAAACTAGTTAACATATATTAAATAAAGCTGAAAAACACTCTTCAAAAATAATAAAATAAGGTACAATAATTTTTATAAATATTTAGCAAATTTAAAAAGAAAAGAAAAACCATGGAGAAAAAAAGGAATGTTGCGATAATAGTTCTAAAACCCAAAAAAGAGAAAAATATATAAATATAGCAAATCGAAACATAGTGAAGTAGAATTAGTTGTGGGACAAACGTTTCATAAATTACGAAGTGCTGTGTTGTGACAGTAAAAAGAAGAGTCTCTTCTTATAAGTAGCCACTGAAGCATCAAACGTTTTTAACTGGTTAGGTAGCATATTAAAGGCACGAGCCACTCTGACACAAAAAGATCTCTCTAGTAATGTAGTAAGTCTAGGTATTAACAACTGTTTATTTCTGGTAGATCTACTAAACGCAAAGAGCTCAGCTAAATATACAGGTGCATATAACTTATATATTTTATAGAAATGAGTGAGATTCCTAAATTTAATAAAATCGATAAAAGAAAGGCCCAGGAATCGAAAAACAAATGGTGATACATGTTGCCTTATGCCGAGTGTATAAATATATCTAACAACTCGATTAAACACCAACTTCAGTTTCCTTAATACATATCCTAAAGTTCCAGTATATGTCCAAACCATATAAAATAGTAGGCATTATAATTCCATAAACCATCTTTTTTTTTAACGTGTAAAGGTAGCATTAAGTCTATGCTGTAAATTTTGCGCAAGGCACAGTTGACCTTTGATACAACAGAATTTATGTGACTCTCAAATGTTAAGTTAGAGTCAATAATTATACCAAGACAATTAAGTTTATCGACAAACTCCATAGAGTTACCACCAAAGGAAATAGAAAAGTCTTCACGACAACGTTTGCCAAAATTAATAGCCTTAGTCTTACGAGTGTTTATAGTAAGTTTATTATCAGAGATCCATTTCAGCAACAAATCAACAGTGAAATCTATCATATTCTGCAAAACATCAGGGAAATTGGACGAACCCCTAAATAATAACTGTACATCATCAGCAAAAGAGAATGGAAGGCACATATTGCAAGAAATCTGACTGAATAGGTCATTAAAAAAAAGTATAAAAAGAAGAGATCCAAGTACAGAGCCTTGAGGCACTCCACTATGAACTGGTAGCACAGTTGAACAGCTACCACCACTAATAACATATTGGCTTCTGTCAGAGAGATAAGAATGCAACAACTTACAAGCAGAGCTTGAGAAATCAAAAAGCTTATGTAATTTTTCTACTAAAAGTTTATGACAGACTCTGTCAAAAGCCTTGGACAAATCTAGTGATAGCAGTATAGAAACACAATCATCAGATAAACCATACCTAATATTGTCAGTTAGGCCAAGAAGCAAGGAAGTAGTGCTTCTGTTGCGTCTAAATCTGGATTGACATTCATGTAATAAACGTTTTTCCTCAATGTATCGTACTATTTGTATTTTCATTATATGCTCAACCAACTTTGACAATATTGAAATCGGCCTAAATTCTAAAGCTTCACTGGTTGCTACATCTTTCTTCTTTATAGGAACAATTTTAGCTATTTTCCATAATACTGGAAATTGAGAAGTAGTCAGTATTGTGTTGACCAAGTGTAGAAAGAATTTACCAATGATTGGCATTATCCGCCTGATAAACTTTAATGTAAGACCATTACTGCCAACTGCATTTGACTTTATATGTACAAATGACAAAGCCATTTCAGTAAACTCAACTGTAGAAAAAGAAAAACCAACAGGACGATAACTCGAAAAATTTATGCTGTTCTCATTATTAGTTAATTGATTAGAGGAAAAAATATTATTTAAATAATTAGGATCAGGAACATCACTCGATTCATCATTGTCTACAACTTCATGTTTATTTAGAATAGTCCAAACACCCTTACTGTTTTTGTCCTCAAACAACAAACTATGAGCTCTTTTTTTAATTTTTCTGATAACACTTTTAACACGATTTCTATAGCGACAAAAGGCTTTCCAATTTAACTCATTTCTATCTCTAATATAAGTGCTAAAGGGTGTTTTTTAAAGACGTATAGAATTTTAAATAGCAATAAAACAACGATGGATTATTCGATTGACATGAATTTTATTTATCCGAAATATAACCTTGTGGCATTACATTTTAAATATGATTTCTGGCATATGACCGCCACGGCTAGCTCGGATGTAGTCCAATCTGGACGTCCAATTTTCGATGACTTTTTCCAACATTTGTGGCCGTATATCGGCTTATCCGCATAGACCAATGACTTTTCATAGCCCCACAGAAAGTAGTCTAGCGGTGTTAAATCACAAGATCTTGGAGGCCAATTCACAGGTCCAAAACGTGAAATTAGGCGGTCACCAAACGTGTCTTTCAATAAATCGATTGTGGCACGAGCTGTGTGACATGTTGCGTCGTCTTGTTGGAACCACAGCTCCTGGACATCATGGTTGTTCAATTCAGGAATGAAAAAGTTAGTAATCATGGCTCTATACCGATCACCATTGACTGTAACGTTCTGGCCATCATCGCTTTTGAAGAAGTGTGGACCAATGATCCCACCAGCCCATAAAGCGCACCAAACAGTCAGTTTTTCTGGATTTAACGGTGTTTCGACATACACTTGAGGATTAGCTTCACTCCAAATGCGGCAGTTTTGTTTGTTGACGTAGCCATTCAACCAGAAGTGCGCTGCATCGCTAAACAAAATTCGTAAAATACGTATTTCGCACAGAACCATTATTTTCTAAATAAAATTGCACTATTTGCAAGCGTTGTTCAGGCGTGAGTCTATTCATGATGAATTGCCAAACCAAACTGAGAATAAATCACTTGACAGCTGTTAAATCGGTCGCCATCTTGAACAGTAATGCCAACTTAAAGTTCTATACGTCTATAAAAAACACCCTTTACATATATACAACACATATACATGTACATACATATATATACACATACACACATGTACGCATGCACGCATATATATACACATACACACATGTACGCATGCACGCATATAAAAGGTGATTTTATAAGAACTATCGGAAATTTAAAAAAAAAAACACATAAAATTCAGAAAAATGCATGAAATATTTATTTGGATCGATAGTTGGGTCGATATAATTTAATGTTTGAAGATTATTTCATGCAAATGTTGGCCGCGGCTGCGCCTCAAATGGTCCATCCGCTTAGTCCAATTTTGGCATACTCTTTCCAACATTTCGGCCGGTATCTCACGAATAATGTTGGCAATGTTGGCTTCCAGTGCGTCAATCGAAGCGGGCTTGTCCCTATAGACATTAGCCTTAACATAGCCCCACAAAAAATAGTCTAGAGGCGTTAAATCGCACGATCTGGGCGGCCAATTGACTGATCCCAAGCGTGAAATAAACTGTTCACCGAACTCGCCTCTCAATTGGTCCATTGTTTCGCGTGCTGTGTGACATGTGGCACCGTCTTGTTGAAACCACATGTCATGCAAGTCAAGCTCTTCCATTTTGGGCAAAAAAAATTTTGTTATCATCGCACGGTAGCGCTCACCATTTACAGTAACGTTGTGATTCGCATCATCTTTGAAGAAATACGGCCCAATGATGCCGCCAGCCCATAATCCGCACCAAACGGTTGTTTTTTGTGGATGCATTGGTAGCTCTTGCAATGCTTCTGGCTGCTCTTCACTCCAAATACGGCAGTTTTGCTTGTTCACGTATCCATTCAACCAGAAATGAGCCTCGTCGCTGAACACAATTCTTCGATAAAAAAGTAGATCTTCATCTAACTTTTCAAGAGCCCATTCACCAAAAATTTGGCGTTGTGGTAGGTCGTTTGGCTTCAATTCTTGCACCAGTTGTATCTTATAAGGCTTCACACCCAAATCCTTCCGCAAAATTTTCCACGTAGTGGAGTAACAGAGGCCCAATTGCTGCGAACGACGCCGAATCGATAATTCACGGTCATCACCAACAGTGGCCGATACGGCTGCGATATTTTCTTCAGTTCGCACTCTACGTAAGCGTGTTGGTGGTTTAATGTCCAACAATGTAAATTTGGTGCGAAATTTTGTTACAATAGCCCGAATAGAAGCCTCAGTAGGTCGATTAAACTGACCATAAAATGGAAGAAGCGCGCGATGAACTTTCTTAACAGAGCACGCATTTTGGTAATAAAATTCAATAATTTGCAAGCGTTGTTCGTTTGTAAGACGATTCATGATTAAATTATAGACCAAACTGAAGATGTTTGACAGTGACACAAGATACAAAACGTGCGTGAGCTGTCAAAACTAGTGTTGCCAAAAAGATAATAGCAAAAAAATCACTCTTTATATACATTAACAATTTACTAAATAGAGGAATCCAATTATGGGAGATTGGAGATAACACCAGGCTCATCGAAAAGTTTGATACAATCTACAAAAGAAAGTGTACTGCACCTTAAGATTCTGCCACTCGATTTAAGCTTACGACAAACTGCCATCTTGGCTCCATCAGTAAAATGATCATTCAAGTATACCTTACTCTGCAAATTACCATTAGCAACATTCACAATATCTTTCAATTAATCATCACTTGATCACGAACTAGCACTGAGTTAAATTTGACCAGCACAGCCTTCCCTGCAGAAAAGTAGGTGCAGTGCTGTATATCAGAATCGGAAACGCATACCTCGTACTCAGAACAAATTTTTTTAATTGGTTCACGTAGGTATTTAATATTAGTAGGTAAGCCCCTGATCACTATATTTGACCGATTCAATCTCCTCTCCAAAGTGTTGTTATGTTTCTCAAAATTAGTAATTCTCTCTGTTGCTGCATTATCAGGAACTTTATTAACATCAGTATATTCTTTCATATCAGCTTTTATCCGTTCGGCACCAAGAGCAAGAGATGACATTTTCGTGGTTATCACATCATCAATTCTGTCTTGCACTAGTTTTAACGCATAATCAAGGTGCTCATCAATCTTTCGTTTATGTTCAGAGAATCTCTCCTCTAGGTTTTTGTCCAACAAGGCAGTGAGAGATGAAAATCCATTTTTAAGTTCCTCTTCAATATTGCAACATTTAGTTTTAGAGGAACACTTTTGGCACATAAATTTCAGTGAGCAGTGAGACTCTGCAGACGTCGCTCACCGACGTGGATCATGCGCCGCTCTTCCAGGACCGGACACTGGCAGAGAGAGTGTTCCAAAGTTTTGTCCTCCTCCTCGTCCTGACAACTTCTACAGTAGTCATTATAACGCAAACCCATTCTCCTAACATGGTTGCCAAAATTGCAGTGTCCCGTTACTACAGCCACCACATTTCTCAATCGGGCTCTTTGGAGCCCCAACAAATCCCTACTGCGACTGCTATCCAGCCTAGGCCAGATTATCCTCGCCGTATTACACGTCCATTCGTCTCTCCATCTGGACTGTGCCTTTCGCAAGAATATGCTTTCGATCTCTTTTTTACAGATCGATACAGGGCGCATTGGCATTTTGCTCTGGCAGCCTCTACCCTTCCCTCGCCAGGTTATCCGCCCTGCAGTTCCCCATTGAAGTCCCATGTCCACGCACCCAAATGAGGGTGATCACCGAATGCTCTGCCATCTTATTTAAGGATGTCCGGCATTCTTGGACCAGTTGGGATGTCGAATAGACACCCACTAAAGACCTGGGGCCGAATTACCGCACTCGTGATGGTGTAGCCTTTTTTATCGAGTAACATTTCGTTACGTATCGATTGGTTGGATTATTGCATTCGGTAACAGACGTATCGAAATTTTTTCAAAATGTACTTGATGTTTTTACATTGGAATATAATTTATACATATGTTTTGCTAAGTATCATATTTTTATTGCAAAGCAAACATTAAAAAAAAAAACAAAAAATTTTCGCGCTTTACCAATTAATTTTTGTTAAACAATTATATTGAATTAAAAATTTAATAAAGCTCTATGTCAACATTTTTAATGATGTGTGTAACGTCATCTGATTCTGAAGACGAGTATAATAGTGTACGTATTAGGAAAGAAATGCGGGATAAAAGTGATCCAATTTCATTGCCGGCTAGTTCGTAAGGAATTGGATTCTTTGATTTTATTTTTATTATATACATAATTGTGTTATATCATTTTTGTTAGATTTATTAAGCGATTTAGGCTTTCCAAAGACGCTTTTCATTTTCTTCTTTCGGAACTATCTTTCGGTGGACATATGTCTACCGCACTACCACCAAAGCTGCAACTGGCTGTAGCTCTATCGCTTTTAGCTAGTGGTGGTTTCCAACATACTGTGGGTAATGCCTACTTGATGGGAATGTGCCAAAGTGCAGTTTCCAAAACGAGCAACCAAATTATAAATGAAATTGAAGACAAAATATGTCCAAAGTTTGTAAAATTTTTGACTAATGAATCTGCTTCATGTATGGAGTCATTCATGCAAATATTTAAGCTTCCAAGAGGTAAGTATATTTACTATCTTTTAGTTAGATAAACGTTTTTTGGAGGAACTCTATAATATTTGGCTTTTAGGTAAAATATTTTTAAAATTTCGGCACTTGCACAAAGCAACAACATATATATATTTAATTTTACAATATATATTTATTTTTTTGAGCAAAAGTCAATCACCCCTATCGTGAATATTTTTTCCCTCGAAATATTTCGCTTTTCCTTAAAGTTGCAATCGTGAATTATTTTCATGAGAGAAAATTCGCATGTTCGAAAAAAAAATTGGTATCGCCGATTTTTATTCCCGTGAGTTTTTTCCCAAAAATATTGTGACTTTTTCACAAAAATTTTGTTTGGGAATAAAATTTAGAATTGTTGCAGCGGCAAATAAAATTAGAGAAACAGAAAATCAAGCAATCTAATAGCAATGATGGACTGTAAACATGTAAG
Organism: Thelaira solivaga; assembly: GCA_947397855.1. Lineage (NCBI taxonomy): Eukaryota > Metazoa > Arthropoda > Insecta > Diptera > Tachinidae > Thelaira > Thelaira solivaga. Next base: position 16,143,378 of record OX377615.1, read on the forward strand.
AATGTGATAATTTTTTAGTTTTAAAAACGTATATAAATTATGAATTAGAATTTTTGTTGCCTTTTTTATGTGCCTGTTTATTAAAATTTTTTGCGATACATGAAGACAACCAAAAATAACACAAATATGATTTATTGTTTTTTAGATTTAAGATTTCGTATCTCTCTAAAGAATATTTCTTTTTTAATTTTTTGTATCCTATAAAAACCGTAGACATATTGTAAGCTACAGAACACGACTCTCTAGTAGGCAGTTCTGGTTGAATATATCTAAAAGGTATTTAAAAGCTGCTTTGTTAGCTAGAACATGTTGTTAGAACCTGTAAAGGATTTATTTATATGTACTGTAATGTTAAATTCCGTCTTTTTATTTTCTCCAACAATTTCTTCTCTTCTTCTAATAACATAAATCGGAGCGAAATACTATGCATTTTATTGAATAATAACAATTTATTAAGAAAATTAAAAAAAAAACACAAACAATTAAACAACATCAATTCACAATAGTATGTTCGAATTGCCACATATGTTTCGAAAATATATTTTATTCCCTAACAATTTGCTATACCAAATTATTGTTCATGGGAATAAACAAATTATTCCCTTGAGATTCGCGATAAGGGTGAATATATTTTTATTTTATCCTGATGAAGCTTACCGTTGTTGTTTGTAAAATATTGACTTTTGTTCAAAAAATAAATAAATATTGTATAATAAAATAAGTCGAAAATATAGAAAAATTAGGTATTTAATTTTACATAAAATTTTATTTTTTTCAGGCGACTCTGGATATCCTCTTGAGCCCTGGTTAATTACGCCTTATAGAAATCCTGAAGGTCAGCAGAATCATATTTTAATGATATACATTATAAAGGTCGATGCAGTTGAAAGAACAATAGGAATTCTTAAAGCACGATGGAAAATTTTAAGCAATGACAAACGAAGTCGTTACACCCCAGAAAAAATTACTAAGTTTGGAAATGTTTGTGCTGCATTGCACAATTTATGCATTCATTTCAAAGTTCCATTATATACGCAAAATATTCTTATTCCAACGCCTCAACTATAAACCCTATCATCGGAACCGAAACACAACTCACGCGAATTGTACAAAAGATAAGGGACCAAATAAAACATTCTCTTAGAAGATAGAAACTACAAAAACTTTTTAAGACATTAATTAATTTTTATTATTTTATTATATTAGGTTTAAAAATATAAAATAAAATTTCGTCAATTACAAACGAAATTAAATCAAATAAAAATAATATTTCAGTCCATTTTGATTTGCGTATAAAACTTATTTTTACATATAAAATTATTTAAACATTAAATATATTTGAAAACTTACATTTTATGTCTTTTTTTTATAAAACAATTAAAAAATATCGCTTACGATTGATGTAGAGCTAACGAGTAATAATTAAACAGCAAAACTAGAGCAGACACCCGTTATCGTATGCTGTAATCTAAAATTTCGATAATAATTAATCGATAACGAGTGCGGTAATCCCAAAAAGAAAATTTACGACAGATTTTACTCTACCACGAGTGAGGTAATTCGGTCCCTGATTGCAGTCCGACTGTCGGTATAAATGCGAATATTCCTCCCAAAATCCTCAATTCAGCTTGTAGAATGCTGCATTGATTGGGGAGTCTGAAGGATATACTAGTCCCAGGCTCCTCAATATAGACTCCACCACCAACTCCAGAACTGTTCTTGGAGCCATCGGTATAGCCATCCAGATCTTCTCTTAGAGGATAAGATCCCATTGAGATTCCCGTTTCGTCCAAAATCGTGAATCCGAAGTTCCTCTGTAAGAATGGTCTTGCAGTGACATAGTCAATGAGGTTGGGAATATCCCCCCAAGTACCAATTATCCCCGAATGTCCCCATGATCTATGGTTGCACTCCCGCGCCGCATACAATCGCACGGATGCAAATAGTGCCAATTTCTCAGCTTGTAGATCAACTGGCAGCCAATTTAGCATAGTAAAGAGTGCCTTATTGGGCGTTGATCCCATGGCTCCTGTAATCAAGGTGGCCATACATCTGAAAATCCTCTCAAATCGGGATCGGTTCGTAGTCGTGTTCAGTGCTTTCCACCACACCACGACTCCATAAAACAAGTGAACGTTGCGAGGATTTAAGACCCAAAAGTGAAGTTCTTGAACTCCAACGACATCTCTATGTAGCCCACGAGAGTGTGCAATACCGCTTCAACCGACTTGCCCTTCGTGTAGGCATGCTGACAGGTTGACAGCAGGCGATCGTCAATCGACATCCGAATTCTGATGTCGATGAGTCTCTCCAGCGTCTTTAGCAAGAAGGATGTCAGACAGATTGGCCTAAAGTCCTTCTCAGTTACGCAAGACGTTTTCCCACCCTTAGAGATGAAAATCACCTTGCTCTTTCTCCAGCCCACTGGGATATATGACCATGCAAGGCATGCATTATATATTCTCAGCAGCCAGGGAGAAATTACCATAAAGTTCCTCTGTAGATCGGCAGGTATAATACCGTCTGGTCCAGGGGGGTCGCAGCTATGGTTCAATATACCACCAGTCACAACTCAGAGACAGCCAACAAAAAAAATATGAATATTGTGGGATAAACAAGTGCAGGAACACCAAAATCAGAGATAATCAAACAAGCTTCAATAGTATGTGTCTATCACAATTTAGCAGATTAGTCTATATGCGCACGAATATATTTGTATTTGTACCACATATGCACACATGCATATGGTTAACTATTAATCAGGTAACAATGTGTAATTATCGAAAATATATATGTATATTGGTTTTAAATCAAGAAAACAAAAATCCATAAAAAATATTAATTTATCAACTATTATTTTATTAACTTTCTTAAAGACAATTTTTGCGCTTATTCTTCCATAGAGTTAAAAGACTTTTCATTGATTTTGATTATTTATTGGAATTGGTTGCAAATGGGCTGACAGCTGTGGCATTCTGTTACCTTAGTACACGGGAGTGACATCACGTGGAAACGGCTTTCAGGCTAATGTCGCAGCTGCCTTCTGTCCCGGTAAAACCTTGGCAAGGACTTGGAGAACGCTCTAAATCACGTTGCCGTTAAGTTGGCCGTGCAGGTTTAGTTGATACGACATCCTAATTAACCCCCGACCTGGCCCTGTACACAAGCGCCCATAAGGTCTTGTGTCAACCCTTGCGAGGACCGCACTGCATGCAAAGAGACCCTGGGGTCATAATAGGGTAACTGCTCTACGGATTTAGATAACGACTTGAAGTTGGGACCCATATAGAAAAGATGACATCATTAAATAAAAAAACAAAAACAAGCTAAAACACAAATGATAAAACAAACGAAAAACAGAGTAGGAACAATGCATACTATGTGTTCTCAGATAGTATGAATAAGAAGACTGACGATGGAGCATATTTAACAGCCAGGAATGAGATTAGGACCCGCTCTTTAACGCCAAAAGCGATTGTGGACGAGCAAATTTTTACGCGCCAGTTTGACAAGGCAACTAGCCCAACAGTAACCACTCCGAATATTAAAGTTGATACACCAACATCGAAGACTGTAACAGATTCCACTCCGGTAGATTAAATACAAACCGGCATGCACAGATACGTAACTGTCGTGGTTGTGGTAAAGGGCATTGACAGTTCCGTCCCTGTTGAAGAAATCAAGAAAGCTATTGAATCTGAAGGTTACGATGTAAGAAATGTTCACAATATACATAACAAGTATAAAATCCCCCAACCAATGCACCGTGTGGAGATTGCTTTTAACGCAGCTCTTCTTAAGACCAAGAATTCAACTCATCCAATCTACAACCTGAGATATCTTCTTAACCGAAGAATAACAGTAGAGGAACCACATAGGCCTAATAACCCCGCACAATGCACCAATTGCCAAGAGTTCGGCCACACAAAATCTTACTGCAAGCTTCCATCTGTTTGTGTAGTTTGTGGTAACGCGCATAAAACCACGGAGTGTACAGCACCCAAAAACGACCCCAATGTGAGAAAGTGCAGCAATTGCGGTGGAAGACATTCTGCTTATTATAGAGGATGTGAAGTATTCGAGAGGATAAAAAAATCGAATCAACCTGTGAAATATCGCGAATTGAACTACCCAACTCTTCATACTGAAGCTACGGCAATACCTAATGGTGTACATGTGGATAGAGTGAACTATGCCCAACAATATTTCGATGGCTTACCATCGTCAAATAGGCCCAACGTGAAAAATCTTTCATAAGCCCAAGTACTAAAGATCAGCCCTCAGGTCTTCAACGATACCAGCTCTAGTTCAATCGACAAGCTGACGGAGATAATGAACAATTTCATGACCAACACGAACAGTTTTATGAATAATATGCAGGGCATGTTTCAGGAGATGATGCGGAATCAGACCATGATTCTGCAGACCCTTCTAAGACAAAAATAAAATGACCCAGTTGCGTATTTGCTACTGGAATGCGAACGGGTTATTCCAACATAGGTTCGAGGTAGAAGATTTCCTACACAGGCAGGAAAGAGACATCCTTTTGGTATCCGAAACACACTTTACTGTAAAGAATTGCTTTAGAATTGACGGGTTCATTATATATGACACTAAACATACAAGTGGAAAGGCATGTGGTGGCACGGCCGTCATTGTGCGTAAAAACGTGAGGCACTTTGTTATGCCAGAATTTGGGAAGGATTTTATTCAGGCAACCTCTATAAGTCTTACTGATTTTCATACCACAATTTCATGTGTATATTGTCCTCCAAGACACATAATTGATAGCGAAAATTTCAAAAGTTTCTTCGCAACATTGGGACACAAGTTCCTGGCAGCAGGAGACTACAACGCTAAACATACCCACTGGGGCTCTAGACTTACCCGCCCAAGAGGTAGACAGCTATACAATACTATTGCTCAAAATAGTCTAGATGTCATATCTGGCGGTGAGCCCACATACTGGCCTACAGACTGTATGAAAAAGCCAGACCTTATTGACTTCACTGTTATAAAAAATATTAAACGTGACCAACTTCTGATTAGTCCCCTAGAAGAGTTATCATCTGATCATTCGCCGACTATAATTACGCTACGTAATAGTTTTATAAGCTCCGAAGTATCTCCTACGTTCTATCCGAACCGGTACACGAACTGGCTAAAGTATAAAATATATGTGAGCTCTCATCTCTCCCAGAACATCCCTCTAAGGAACTCGTCTGATATACAATGTGCTGTGAACCACCTTACAGACGTTATTACTTGTGCAGCTAGAAATGCAACTCCAATGAGAAAAACATATAGGAGGAAACCGTTCAAGTCATCAGCTGATATTGAAGCCCTCATCCGACAAAAAAAAAATTGAAAAGAGAATGGCAGAGAAATCGATGCTGGAAGGTTGGCTAAATAAATGGAAAATCAAAGTAAATCCATCAAAATGTGCCCATGTGACATTCACACTAAGAAAGGCAAATTGTCCGCAAATAAAAATAAATAACGTCATTGTTCCGGTGGAAACCCAAACTAAATATCACATTGAGGCCAAAATTTCAGCTATAAGACTAAAAACAGCTCGACTAATGTGGCTAATAGGTCCATTTTCATCTCTATCTTTGGAATATAAAGTTGTATTATATAAAGACATTATTAAACCAATTTGGACATATGGCATTCAGCTATGGGGAACTGCGTGGGCATCTAACATCCAAAAGTTACAAAGAAGACAGTCGAATATTTTAAGAACAATAGTCTGCGCCCCCTGGTATATAAGAAATGAGAATATCCACAGAGATTTAGAAATTCCAACGGTTCGGGAGGAAATTGAAAAATATTGTACTAAATATGTTCACAAACTGACGACCCATCCAAACGTCCTCGCCAGGGGCCTGTTACCGTTCGAGGGACACAGGAGGCTTAAGAGAAGTGATACCTTGCGCCTAGCGAGAAGAGACATATAACTTTTTTATTTATACGTAGAATATTTCTTTTATTCTTAAGATTTGAGTACAAGTAACTAGTTATTACATCGGTAATAATTATTTAAGTTTTTATCTTTTTTTACAGTTAAGATTTGGATACTTATTGTAATTTTTTACAGAAAGATTCAATAATAATAATAATTAAAAAAATGTATGTAAATACAAATAAACATAAAATGAAATTAGATTAACTAGACAAACATACACTATGGTGCAGAAGTGAACACTAAAAATGTAAAATACGGCTTTCAGTCAAATTTCATGTGTTTATTTTAGAATTAAAAATACATATTATATATACTTCAATTTAAAGTTTTAAATTGAATTTAAAAATTAGAAAAAACAACAACTCCAGCCTTCATATTTTTAATCTAATGGTACTCAGTTTGGCACTCGTGGTAAAATTTAATTAAAAGGTGTTATTTAGTATTTTGTGAAGTTGCTTTGCTATTTAAAACCACTGATATAGGGTTCGGCATGTTTTAACGGTTATATAGGCTATTGTTTCCTGCACTCTGTCTCAGAGCTCTTTAATTTGAGCTCGCCATACCATCGTGTAAAATTTTCCAGCGGCAAAAAATGTCGAACAAGTTTTGCAAATTTTCATGAAGAATGTCAAGATTCTTTTCTTTATTCATTAAGCTAATTGGTTCTGAAAAACAGCTCCAAACTATTATGGAACCTCCATGTTTTACCATCTCTATTACCTGATGTGATTGCGAAGGTTTTCCTGAATTGGATCACAAATATTTGATGCCATCTGAGTTGAAACGATTTACCTTGCCTTCCACTGAGCACAGAATGCGTTTCCAGTCACCACTGGTCCTGTGCTGATGCCGTAAAGCTAACTCAAGACGTGCTCTGATATTTTGATTTTTGACAACTTTGGCTTTTTAGGTTTTTTGGATGCAAAATAACCTACTTTTTTGAGCTCCCGCCAAGCACTCCACATGCTAGCTGTATATTAGATATCTTGCTTAACTTCTTTTGGTATTTTAGCGCTTCCAATCATCAAGAATCATGCTATATGTGTTGTATCGGATTTGGTTATCATTCTTGGTCAGCCATTTCTAGTATGGTAAATGGGTAAATTTTAATTTTTCTTTATTTAATTGTGAAACTTTTAATTCTTATGCTACTTTTCGTGTGGATTTACACATTTGAAGTTTTTCCACGTCCGCAATCAAGGCTTCATACTTAAATTTTGTTTTAATCAACCGTTCACTGCTATAAATTAGAGCACTGCACAAGCATACTTGAGAGCCACGCATCACTACAACCATGTGTAATATTTTATAATAAAACGTGTTTATAAGGCCTTTTAAGTATGCTTGTGCACAGCTCTACTATAAATCAAACTGAAATATATTTATTTAACAAAAAAGCTAAGTAACCAACATATTAAAAAAAAATTACAACGGTTATTTAGTCAAATTGAAATATTTCAATGAGTGAAATACTGAGCACTTAAGTTTTTTTAAATAAATTACAACAATAATTAAAAGAGAGTTTTTTATTGTTATTGTGCAACTGTTTGGCATTTAAAACACATTCACAGCTATAACTGTGTTGTTATTTTTTAAAAACATACAAGACGTTTTCTAATGAGTCGCAAAATCTATAACTTGATATATACATAGATCAGATCAAATTACAAAAATCTTCACGTTCACATTGTGCAAGTTCCAACTATAATATTAACCAGTAATTAAAAGTGTTAAATATTAAAAATGTTCTAATGCAAAAGTTTATATTAACATATTTAGCTCTGTTGACATAATTGAAATATTTTCAATAAAATCGTAAGAACTTCTGAAAAAAGTGAATAATTTTTCTACTAGAATGTAGATATTTAAAAAGTGTACAGACTTTGAGGAATTTCACTCAAAAGTATTTTACAGTAAAAAATCTTTGAAGTCAAAAATAAGCCAAATCGGGACAAGTATGTCTTTCAATACCCAATATATATTTATATATGTTATTATTATTATTAATATTTACTATTAGAATTTAACTCTAATAGTGTTTTCAGACTGAAACTTAAATACTGAATTTAACATTAAAGTCACCAACAGATGATTTTGCGTTCACACTGTAAATTTTTTAAATTCAGTATTTAACATACAGTGTATCAAATAAATTTCTACAAAACAATAAAAATTTCCCATAGATTGATGCGTTACTTTATACAAAACTTATTTGACAAACTGTACAGCAGCCACAACATGTGTGACCATTGGTAAATACACTTACGAAACACATATTTTCTTAGTCTTTCGTCGAAAAACTTCGTTTTCTTCGAAATGTTTTTATTCCTGCTGCCATTGAAAGCATTTTCTTCTGAAAATATTTGAAATGGTTTTTATTTTATAATTTCATTCAATAACATTAGCAGCTGTTGCTATATTTACAGATCTTTTTAACTTGGTAGCACTGAGCTTAACGGACAAAAACAGTGTTGTATTTCTTAAATCCAACTTACATCCATTTTCACAATGTATGATTAAAAGTTAACCCGATTTTTAGCCGCCAGTTATGCTAATTTGCATTTCACAATATACGATTAACTTTTAACCGACACCATTTAACCAAAAAGTTGTTGTTAAATCTAACCGAACAAAATTCGATGGTAAAAATGCTTATATTGAATTCTAGAACAAAAATAAAAAAACTAAATAAAGGGTGTCCCAACAAGAACGCAAGATTTAAATTTTAAATAAAACACAGATATTTAAAAAAAAAATCGTGAAACTTTATTATATCGTAAAGTAGACAGAATGAGGTTATGTATGGAATAACATATCGGGCAGATGGCCGCCGCGGCTTTGCTGGCACACACGCGATCTTTTAATAAAATTTTCAATGACGGTTTTGCATAAATGCTGCGGTATTTCATTAATGCAGCATCCCATTTCCTCTTTCTTTTAAGGCTTGAGTCGTCGTCGGCTTATTCGCGTAAACCATAGACTTCAAAAAACCCCAAAGAAAAAAATCTAATGGTGTTAAATCGCACGATCTAGGCGGCCAATTCTGGTCTCCAAAACGCGAAATAACAAGACCGGGAAATAACTGATGCAGCAATTGAATTGTTTCTCTGGCTGTATGACATATGGCGCCGTCTTGTTGAAACCATAAGCCCTCCACATTCATTTCTTCAATTTTAGGCAAGAAAAAACTGGTTACCATTTCACGATACCGAACACCGTTGACTGTTTGCGCTTGACCTGCCTCATTTTCATAGAAAAAGGTTTAATGATTCCTCCAGCCCAAAAACCACACCACACAGTGACACGTTGAGGATGCATTTGCTTCTGGTGAATCACTCGACGATTTTCCTCACCCCAAATGCGACAATTCTGCCTATTGACGAAGCCATCCAGATGGAAATGGGCCTCGTCACTGAAGATGATTTTATCGGCAAAATCAGCATTTTCATGTTGTCTCTCCAATACCCAATTAACGAACTCCCTTCGCTGTCCATGGTCAGCTGGCTTCAGTTCCTGAGTCAATTGAACTTTGTATGCATAAAGATGCAAATCTTTCGTCAAAATTCGCTGCATAGTGGATTTGGAGACACCAATTTGCTGAGCTCGGTGTCGAATTGAGGTGGATGGAGTTTGAGCGACATCATCACGTACAGCTGCGACATTTTCGGTCGATCGACCTGCTCGAAGGCGCGTTGTTGTCTTTACATCACTAACAGACCCAGTTTCGGCAAATTTATCCATTAATCTCTTTACAGTTGACTCTTTTGGAGCATTATTGTGACCCCAAATTGATCGCAATTTGCGAACTGCAGCCGCAAAACTTTCATCATTTTGGTAAAACAATTTCACAATGAGAATGCGTTGTTCGTACCTTCTACTAGCAAACAATAACAATTGTTCAAATGTCAAACAATGACACTTCGAATGGCGCCAAATTTAAATCTTGCGTTCTTGTTGGGACACCCTTTACAAATGTCCACACATTTGTATGGTCCACATTACATAGAAGTACTCGTATGTATAAATAAAATTTTATTAGGGTTGTTAAATTTTTAGGGGCCAATGTTATATGTGAACCACACCTAAACGCCAAGTTTTTTCTGCATTTCATTTGACATTTCTCAATTTGAACCATGGAAAGATACACAATCGAGCAACACGTTAAAGTTATTCAGGCTTATTATGAAAATGGGCGTTCAAATCAAAATGCATATCGTGCACTTCGTGATTTTTTCGGTCAATTTAATCGTCCAAATGTGCGTACAATCGGAAAAATCGTACAAAAATTTGAGCAAACCGGGTCTGTAGGAGATGTGAAAACACCAATGTATGCTCGTACTACTCGTACTGCAGAAAATATTGCTGCTGTTCGCGATAGTGTGGCTGAAGAGCCGTCCACCTCAACTCGTCGTCGTGCCCAACACGCTCGTCGTTGATGAACATTATGGATAAAAACTTACATTTACACGCTTACATTACAAGGTGCAATTGACTCAAGAATTAAAGCAAAGACTATTAAACTAAGAATATGTTCTATAGTGTAAATTTTTTCTGGTGCTAAATTTGTTGATGGATATTGCTAGTAATATCCACGAGAGCGCGAGAATTTAAAAGAGTGTAAGAGAGTAATATAACATGCAAGAGAATAATATTCAATGCAAGAATATAAAACTTCACTTTTCAGTACATCCATATACAAACTGTATATGTATGTGTACCAAATTTTTATGAAAAAGTTGTTTTCTTCTTATAGCTCTACTAACATTACCGTTTTTGTTAATGTAGGTAAATACATGAATTAACACCGAATTTAAATTTCGTTACTGGCCGCAATGGAATTACAGAAGGTCAATAAATATTTTAATATTTTATTTTGATCATCATTTCGTTAATTATTTGCTTAACTTCTAACTATTTTGAAATAATTTTAAATATACTCGTAAATATCCTGAAGAAGTTAAGCAGCGAATTAACGAAATAATGATCAAAATAAAATTTTAAAATTGTTATTTATCTTAAGCTTAAAAAACTAGCATGCGCATTATCATAACAGTAATTTAAAATTTTTTCGAAATGTGAAAAAGTTTCGTAAAAAAAAATAAACAAAGCAATTTAAGTGTACTTAAATATTATTAGTATTGTCTACTGTTATCTTATACATTAACCATTGAGTATTTTTTACTTTACATTTATTTTATTAAAGGAAAACAGTTACTTTTAATTTTTATTTTTCAAAAGTTATAAATAAACCATAATAAAACATTTTTATTTGGAATGAGTTTACGTCATCCCGCGTCAAATTTGGTTCTTTAACAGACCGGTTTCGGCAATTTGCTATCTTCAGTGTTTTATCTCAATGAGATACAAAAAATGGGAATAATAATAAAAATGTTTTAATTGATTAATATTTATATTGCTTACGACTCAATATTTATTTTACATTTTACTGTAAATACGTATTGGATTTTTATTATTTTTATTTTTGTATTTTGAATATTTTTCTTATACATTAGCTTAGGTTTCCAAACTGGAATCTCTAATGTAGAAAATATTGAAGAAAAAGAAAATATTATTAAATGCTTATTAAGTTTCTAAAAAAATTTTAATTTTTAAAACTTTTTACTTCTTAGCCAAATTGAAATTCTTATTTGGTTTGATAAGTATAAAAAGTATTGTAGTCTACTGATGATATGCCTAGCAGCAATGAAATCGCTATATAGATAGCTATCCATCAATCGTAGAGCATTTAAAAACAAATTTTTTTATAAATAAGTATATTGTTTTGTGACAATACCACGAAACAAAAAATGGGAATAAGGCATAAAAATGTCTTATTATGATTTACATATTAATTTCCAAATAATTAGATTTTTATTATAAATAAATTTTATTCATAACATAAAATCAATTTCTGTGTTATTTATTACTAACAGTCTGTGAGTTTTAAAACCCTTATGGATCCTTTTAAAAAGCATATACAACAGGACTACTTCTCATTATAAAAATAATATCTACAAATCTATAATAAGAGTTTAATAAAGGTTCAAATTAATGAATCATAACAAGATATTCTACCCTACAATAACGCAACTAGTCATATTCGTTCTATTTTTATTTGCTCCTAAGATTTCAATAACATTTTTGTTGAAAAATTTCATAAATCTCACACAAAAAACATATCAAAGAAATCAAATTCATTTTAAGTTTTAAGTGCTTGGTTTATAATACATACATACATGCGCATTTATATATTGTTGAGTTGTGTTTATTCTCTGTTTATCTCAGTAGCGAAATGAGAGAAACTTTTATTTGAAATGCGCATGCTCAAATATTCCCTTGTTACTTCCCCCCCTCATCTGTTTCAGCTATTCATTTTTGTTTTTAGATTTTCTACTACATAGAAATGGCACCAGTGGATGATCAATTTTCGAAGAAAATCGTCTTCAGTGATGAGCCACATTTTCACCTCAGTGGATTCGTCAATAAGCAAAATTGAAGCATTTGGGCGAATGATAATCCAAGAGTGATTGTCGAAACACCAATGCACCCACAAAGAGTGACTGTTTGGTGCGGTTTATGGGCTGGCGGCATCATCGGGCCGTATTTTTTCCAAAATGAGGCCGGTCAGGCAGTTACTGTGAATGGTGTTTGCTGTCGTGAGATGATAACGAACTTTTTATAGCCCGAATTGGAAGATATGGATGTGGACGATATGAGGTTTCAACAGGACGGTGCCACTTGCCACACATCTAAAGAAACAATGGCTCTTTCCCGCGCCAAATTCAATGGCAGTGTTATCTCACGTGATGGCGATGTCAATTGGCCATCAAGATCATGTGATTTGACACCGTTGGACTTCTTTCTTTGGGGTTATTTGAAAGAAAAGGTGTACATCGATAAGCCAGCAACAATTCAAGAGCTAAAGGATGAGATAATTCGGCACATTAACGGCATAGAACCTCAATTATGCTCCAGCGTCATCGAAAATTTGGACCATTGGATAGAGGTGAGCCGCCGAAGTCGTGGCGGCCATTTCGCCGATATTTTGTTCCATACATAATTGAACCATACCATATTAACACAGTAAAAAGAAATGACAATAGTTTCCTAAATAATTTGTGTTTTATTCAAAATCAACATCGGCCCTTAAAATTTAACCACCCTTTACTTCATTTAAATTTTGATATCAGTTTTTTTTTATAATTTATTTATTTTATTTTTTTTACAAAACTGTTGCTCAAAGATTAAAAACTGCAGGAGTAAATAATAAAAACAAAAAATTTTTTTGTTTTAGGATTAAAATACCGAGTTTTTTCAGTTACATTGCTCTCTTCAGAAACTCCAGCTGACCTATGCCTTTTTATAGGAACTCTTAAATAACACGTTGTGGGCCTGTTGCTTAAATATTTTGTTTGTAGCAGCTTTTTTTCAAAAATATTCTATTTTATATTTTTTCATTGCACTATTCGTAAACAAATAGACACAGTATTGCCAAAATAATCAGACTTTGTGAAAAGGCCGTTGAATTCAATTCCAAAATAGCATTTAATGTGGATTTATGAAATTCACTTTGTATGGTAAATACAATTTTTATGAGTTGGATTTAACGTTAAAACCGCATTTATGTTAACTTCACTCAGTCTGAAAACACTATAAGATTAAATTTGTTAGCGAGCACTGGTAACTTTAATTATCGGCTCCCAGTAATCAAACTTGTGACCCCCAGATTGATAGGTTAGCATGCTACCCATCAATCTACAGGGCACCCAAATTTATTTGAATTGAGACTTAAAAATTATAAAATCCCGAATTGTGCAATATTTAGCATCACTGGCTCCGTCAGTAAGCTTTGTTTTTAACTTTACACTTTTCTTAAACATTTATTTAACATTTCATTTCTCTGAGAGACTGGAAAACTAACTGAATTATTTCTCTAAAATGTATTAATTCCGTAAAAAAAATTAATAAAAAAAATTTCATTACATGCCTTTCTTATATTGCGTGTGATAGCCTAGTCTGCCGTCCATCAAGCTTAGATTTTTTCCGCTTAAATTTTTTATTTATGTATCAAAGGCAAAAATTAGCTTTAAGTTATTTTAAACAATTTTACCATTGCCTAAAAATATTTTTACAAGTTTGTCATTGAAACCAATATTGACACAATATATTTCGAAATTTTCACACTCTATAAAATTATATTATATTATATATGAAAGTTTTGAAAACTTTGGAGGGACATAGCAATATATCAATATCCAAGAGAATTTTAATTTTTTTTTCTTAAATTCTAGTTTTTATCACCGAAATAGCATACTTTTTTATTTAGCACCACTACTTTACTTTCGTAAAGTAAATTTTAAAATATATCAGGGGTGGCCAGCTAAATATTTGATCGCCTGAGACATTTTCGAAATTTAAAAGGTATGCAAAAAAAGGTTTTAATTTTTTTTTTAGAGATATATTTATTGAAAACATAAATATAAATAAAAATACAAAATATGTGTATTGAATTTATTTTACTTCTCTGGATAATACCCCTATTCTGCGTTTCTATTCGGATCGAAATTTTCTCCGTTTGGCAATTTTGGTATTCTGTTTTTCTATTCGGATCGAAATTTCTCCGTTTACCAACTTTGATTTTTTTATTTTTTTGTTCTTTTTCACTCTGTTTCAATCGAATTTTTTACAATTGTATATATTCTGCATTTTTATCGTAGCTACTTTCTAAGTTGGTAACTTGTTGGCGGAATTTTTTTCGATTTTTGTTTTTGCAATCACCCCTGTTCTGCATTTCGATTACGTTCTCGCATTAAGTTACGTTACGATCGAAAAATTGAATCGAAAGAAAAAGAAGAAGACAAGAATGTCAGTCTTTTGCTATGAAACGTTGTCAGTTATATAGAAATAGAGAATACATACAACCGTAAAAAAATTTTATTGAAACAGAGTGGAACAAAACAAAAAAAATAAAGCTGATAAACGGAGAAATTTCGATTCGGATCGAAACGTAATATAACAAAATTGCCAAACGGAGAAAATTTCGATCCGAATAGAAACTCAGAATAGGGATAAATATAAAAAGTGTGGAATTAAAAAAGAAAATATAAGTAGAAAACGCAATAAGAAAGATTTTCAAAGAAATATTCACCCCTATCGTGAATATTTTTTCGCAATATTTCGCTTTTCCCTAAAGTTGCAATCGTGAATTATTTGTAAGTGAAAAAACTCGCATGTTCGAAAAAATTATTGTATCGCCGATTTTTATTCCCGTGAGTTTTTTCCCAAAAGTATTGTGACATTTTTCACAAACATTTTGTTTGGGAATAAAATTTAGAATTGTTGCAGCGGCAAATAAAATTAGATTAACTGAAAATCAAGCAATCTAATAGCAATGATGAACTGTAAACATGTAAGAATGTGATAATTTTTTAGTTTTAAAAACGTATATAAATTATGAATTAAAATTTTTCTTGCCTTTTTTATGTGCCTGTTTATTAAAATTTTTTGCGATACATGAAGTACAACCAGAAATAACACAAATGTGATTTATTGTTTTTTAGATTTATGATTTCGTATCTTTCTTAAGAATGTTTATTTTTTAATTTTTTGTATCCTATAAAAACCGTAGACTGTTGTAAGCTACACAACACGACGACTTTCTGGTAGGCAGTTCTGGTTCAATATATCTAAAAGGTATTTAAAAACTGATTTGTTAGCTAGAACATGTTGTTAGAACCTGTAAAGAATTTATTTATATGTACATATGTTAACATAATGTTAACATTTGTTCATTTTTTCATTTACATTGTTTCTGGTAAGCACAATGGATTTGATGATTCTCTTAAATTCCGTCTTTTTATTTTCTCCAATAATTTCTTCTCTTCTTCTAATAACATAAATCGGAGCGAAATACTATGCATTTTATTGAATAATAACAATTTATTAAGAAAATTAAAAAAAAAACACAAACAATTAAACAACATCAATTCACAATAGTATGTTCGAATTGCCACATATGTTTCGAAAATATATTTTATTCCCTAACAATTGACGATACCAAATTATTGTTCATGGGAATAAACAAATTATTCCCTAGAATTTATTCCCTTGAGATTCGCGATAAGGGTGATTATATTATTTTTACTGCAATTTAAAAATTTTAATTTATTGCAGGTCAAAAACAACAACACTGGAACAATGCTAAAAGCTGGTAAATTTGATAGCAACAAAGGACGATATTGCGTGTGGCTACCATAAGCGTCCCAAGGAAGCAGTCCAAGCATTCTGGGAAGAGGTGGCAAACGTTTTGAACGCAAAACTAAAATGCCACTGCTTTAAAAAAAGTATGACATATCATTTAATTTTTCGCATTCCTATGTATAAAAATATCATTTTTTAAGGTGTGGATTGACTGGAAAGCCTATGTAAAAAGGAAGCTAGTAGCTAACAAAAGGAAATGTAGAGTACTGGCTGCTGTCGTTTACAGCGTATTAGTCCTCTTAAGGACAAAGTAATAACAGGCCTGGAAACCAGCACAAGTGACATTAGTGGGGCAAGGGATTTTGGTGTGGTCAGTGAGACGCAAGACACGGGACCTAATGAAATGGTTACTTCCATACGTACAGAAGACCTTTTTAATGAGCCCAGTCGAAAAGGCGTCAGCAGCAGAATTTAAAAAAGCTGTTTCTGCTTAGTGAACAAATGACATACCAAAAGGAGTGTCACAATGAATTAAACAAATTTAATGAAATCATGATTACTAAACATGAGGAGATGTCCACACATTTGCGGCGTATAAGTCGCTCGGTAGAAAAAATTTGCGACATTACAGCAAAACAATTATAAGAAACCCAACGTCATAACAAAATTAAAGAATTGCTAAAAAAAAAGTTGAGATAAAGCTGAAAATGTTGAAACTGGAGCACCCTTCTATTTATTAGGATGAAAGTGATGTAAATTCTTACTGTAACATTATATTTTAATTTTATATGTTTTAAATTTTGTTTTGTACAAAAGTTAACTTATGGAATGGAAAGAGACTGAATACAAAATTAATATACATTAAATAATATATTTATATACAAAATATGAGTATTTTATTTAAACAAGTTATTTTTATCCATAGTTTTATGATCTAGAAAATGAAGTAAGTACATTGTGACGAATATTCCGTGCTATGGAAGTATAATCTTCATCACTGCTTTCAGCATCTTCTTCTTAAGCACTTTCAAGGTCTAAGTCGCATGTGTCTATATCTTCTGTCATATAATGTATAATCTGGCATCACCAATAACGTCAACATTAAATAAAACGTATTGGCAACGACCACGGCGAAGCAGATTGCATCAGACATTCCGAACAAGAACACGAGGTTACAATAGGCGTTCCACCAAACCAGAAATAATTATATTACTTTACATATTTATACAATTAAAGAAAATAAATGAATTCGAACTACAACTAAAAAGCAAGGTATTATTTCTCCACAGTAGGGAAAATATCACATGGTGGCAGGTGAGAAAGCAAGAAGCTAAAAAACATGAGTGAGCTAGATCGATTGAAACAACAAATCGAAGCCCTAAGCGCAGAAATGGCAAGAGCACAAAACCCAACAACAAGTAATAGCTTTTTACCACAAATACCACTTCCTGGCCCACTAAAAATCAAGGAAGGCGATATAACCGAAAACTTTAAATTCTTCAAACATCAATGGCAAAATTACTTAGCAGCGTCAGGGCTAACAACACAAACTGAAGAAACTAAAAAGGCAATTTTGTTAACCGCCATCGGCGACGATGCCTTTAAAAGATACACAAATATGCCCATAGCCGAAAAAGATAATAAAAACTCCTAGCTCTCTACTAGATGAGATAGAGAAAAACATAACACCAAAAATAAACAAGAGATACGTTTTCAACATGGCAAAGCAAGACTTATAAGAGTCGTATGACGAATATTTTAATAGACTAAGAAGCCTAATTAAAAATGCCCAATACGGCACATTAGACGACGACCTGATGCTTGACAAAATCATATGCTCCATCAAAGATCCAGAGTTGAGAGAAAAATTATGGCTGGAAAGCGACATAACACTAACAAAAGCCATCGAAATATGCCGGTCAAAGGAAACGACAGAAAAACAGCTACGTGGGCTGGAAAATACACATAAAATTGAGGTCAACAAAATTAATAAAATATCAAGTAGAAACACACACCAACAACAACGAATTAAAACTGAAAAAAGGGCATGCAGTTTTTGTGGAAATGAATACCACGATAAGTTAGAACACTGCCCAGCCAGAAAAACTATATGTCACAAATGCAATAGAAGAGGACATTACGCCCGAGTATGCATGTCAAACGAGTCTAGGTACAACAACAAACAGAGCAACAGTACAAAAGCTATCAAAGAAGTAGTAACAACAATCAACAGTGATGAAGACACGTCACAACCCGATGAGGAATTCATACTAAACACCATCATAGACACTAACAATAAAGGGCTTTACATAGATATGAATATTTACAACAGTAAAAATATAGCCCGTTTCACAAAATGTCAACTCGATACAGGCGCAACTTGTAACATTATTGGAATAGAAAATTTAAAGCAAATAGAACCAATGCCAACTATAAACAGCACATAAACCAAGTTAAAAACTACAGAAGGAAACCAAATTACACTAATTGGAACAACACACTTCAAAATCGGAAAAGATTCAGCTAAGTATACATTATTATTCTATGTAATCAGTAATAATCACTGTCCATTACTTTCCTTGCAAACATGCCAAATGCTAAAGCTTATTGAAGTTTGCAAAAAAACCGAACAGAGCTCTGAAGAACAAGAGGCATACAAGATCATAAATAAATATG
Organism: Thelaira solivaga; assembly: GCA_947397855.1. Taxonomy (NCBI): domain Eukaryota; kingdom Metazoa; phylum Arthropoda; class Insecta; order Diptera; family Tachinidae; genus Thelaira; species Thelaira solivaga. The sequence goes on from OX377615.1 coordinate 16,162,222, forward strand.
AAGACGTATTCGAGGGTCTAGGCAAACTCAAGGGAAGTGTAGCTCTAGAAATAGACAAGAACGTAATACCTAAAAGTGAGCCTCCAAGAAGGATACCAATACCATTAAGAGAACAGTTGAAAGATACATTAAGAGAAATGGAAAACATGAAAGTAATAACAAAAGAGAATGAACATACAGATTGGACTAGTAATATAGTGCTAGTTAAGAAAAACAATAAACTCAGAGTATGCATCGACCCGAAACAGTTAAACGATGCACTAAAGGATATAAAACACCAGCTCCCAAGGGTAGAAGAGATCTTTTGCAGAGTTAACAGACGCTAAGATGTTTTCTATCCTTGACGCCAAACATGAATTTTGGCAACTCGAGTTGGACAAAAAGAGCAGCAAACTCACATCGTTTTGGACCCCTTTTGGAAAATATAGATTTATGCGAGTATCATTTGGAATAAAACCAGCCATGGAGATTTTTCAAATGAGACAGAATCAAGTGATATCTGGACTCACGGGCGTGGTTTGTATCGCAGACATTTTGGTTTTTGGGAAAGGCGATACAAAAAACCAAGCAATTAAAGACCACAACAAGAATTTAGAGCAATTATTGCAACGCCTCCGCCAAGAAAACCTGAAAATCAACAAAGCGAAAATTAAAATCTGTCAAGAAAAACTAAAGTTTTTCGGACACATACTATCAGAGAAAGGCATCGAACCTGGTACTGACAAAACAGAAGCGATAAGAAATATGGCAACACCAAGAGACAAAAAGGAAACATTGAGGTTCCTGGGTGTAGTAACGTATATGGGAAAATTCATACCGAACATGTCTGAAATCACTGAACCTTTGAGAAGAGTAACGCGTCAAGAAGAATTTCGAATGGAATACCGAACAGGAACAAGCGTTTGAAAAATTAAAAAAACTAATTACAGAAGCTCCCGTCTTACAATACTACAATACGTAAAAACCCGTTTTAATACAAACTGACGCCTCATCATTTGCACTAGGCTGTACACTACTACAAGAAAATCATCCAATAATATACGCATCGAAAACCCTAACACCAGCACAAAAAAACTATGCCCAAATTGAAAGAGATGTTGGCGGTACTGTTTGCATGCAAAAGATTCGACCAATATATATGTGGGAAACAAAACGTTACGATAGAGACAGACCACTTACCGTTAATAAACATTTTTAAGAAACCAATGCTTAAGACACCAAAAAGGCTACAATCTATGATCTTAGCACTACAACGATATAATGGAATTAAAACAATTAGATATCATAAGTGACATCGACGAGAAAGATATAAGTTCAACAACAATAAACAAAATAAAGCAAACAATAAAAAACGATAATGTCATGCAAACACTCATAGCAACGATAAAAGATGGCTGGCCTACGAACAAAAACAGCTTAAGCGAAAACATAAGACAATACTGGAACGTGAAAGATGAGCTCGTCTCTAACGATAACCTAATTCTGAAAGGAAACAGACTGTTAATACCACAACAAATGCGAAGTGAAATTCTAAACAAACTACACCAACCTCTTCTATACCTAGAAGCTACTTTAAAATTAGCAATACAGGGCTGCGAAATATGTAATACATATGCCAGAAAACAGCAAAAAGAAACGATGATTATATCCGAAATCCCAATAACACCTTTTGAAATTGTATCGATGGATGTCTGCGAACTACAAATCAAGGATAAGACGCGATACTTTTTAATAACAGTAGATCACTACTCAGATTTTTTCGAAATTGACGAATTAAACAATTTATCAGCAAAATCAGCTATAGACATGTGCAGAAAAAACTTCAGCAGATACGGCATACGCAAGAAAGTAATTACTGATAATGGGACCAACTTTATCAATCAGCAATTCAATAACTTTTCCAAAGAATGGGAGTTCAACCACTAAACTTCGAGCCCACATCATCAACAGGCAAATGGCAAAGCAGAATCAGCAATCAAAATTGGAAAACAACTAATTAAGAAAGCGCTAGCCTCAAACACTGATTTTTATAAATCGCTGCTTCTGTGGAGGAACACCCCTAACAAAATAAGTTCCAGTCCAGCGAAACGTCTATTTTGCAGATGGCTCAGATGTAACCTACCTTCATCTAATTTAAAACAGGAAATAATAAAAAATGTAGCATATCAAATCAAACAACAAAGAGAATACAACAAAAAATATTACGACCGTGGTACACGAAGTGAAAAAACCCTTGGAAAAGATGATCTCGTATACTTTAAAAAACATCCAAGCGAAAAATGGATAAAAGGCAGTATTGAAGAAAAAATAACTGACAGATCATATATAATAAAATCAAACAACACAAGGTATAGACGTAACACATTACACATCATGAAACAATCAAATATAATCACACCCAGCTATGAAAAATCGGCAACAGAAAACATGTCAACAAACACAGATGACGAAAGCGACAGCATGCAAAATGCACAACATGCATCTCCGACTGAAATACATATAAATCAACAATCCACACCAATCCAAGCATACTACTATACACCAATGGAACAATCAATTGAAAATCAAGCCCCAGAGAGAAGCGAACCTCAACAAGGACAATATAACCAGTACGATAACAGAACTAAACAAGAAATCAAACCTCCAAGATATTTGGAGGCCTACGAAACTTATTAATTATTATAAAACAAAGGAGATGTCATATAATGTATAATCTGGCATCACCAATAACGTCAACATTAAATAAAACGTATTGGCAACGACCACGGCGAAGCAGATTGCATCAGACATTCCGAACAAGAACACGAGGTTACAATAGGCGTTCCACCAAACCAGAAATAATTATATTACTTTACATATTTATACAATTCAAGAAAATAAATGAATTCGAACTACAACTAAAAAGCAAGGTATTATTTCTCCACAGTAGGGAAAATATCACATCTTCCATCTTATAATGTATACAAATGTTGTGGAGGGCACAAATAACATTTATAATTTGGCTTGCTTTCAGTGGGGAGTAATGTAGTTCTCTCGCACCCAGCAAGCAACGAAAACAGTTTTTCAGAACCCAAATGGATCTTTCAACAATATTCTTAGTTTTTGAGTGCCGCATATTGTAATTACTTTCCAGGCTGCTTTCGCTCGTAGATCAGTACGGCCTCATTAACCAGGGTTCCCCGCATCTCCTGTTAAAAATAAAATTACAATCTAAAATTAACACAGTGTTGCAAATAAATACCTAATATCCAAGTGTTTCCTTCTCCTGCCACATATTTTTGTTCGAATTGAGCCCACGCTTCACTTAAATACCATAATGAGCATAAAGGTTGCATCCGGGATACCTAGCGTCAATAAATTTTATGCCCATTTTATTATCGCAAACTAAAAAATAAGTTCAACTTACGAGTACTGCAACGTTAAAGCAAAACAACTCACCACCATGGCATTGATGCTAAAAAATTCTTTCCGATTATAATAAATTAACTCTTCTGATGGCTTTATTATTTTTATATGTGTGCCGTCAACATACATTAACGGCACCTGGAAAGTCGGCCTTCGCATAAAAATTTTGCTGCTTGTATCTTTTCCTCCTCCGTCTGCTCAAATTTAATCCTCTGAGAGCAAAGCTTTTGTTGCATTATGTCTAGGGAAGACGATAGCGACTTTGATACTGTAGATTGAGCCATTTCAACGTTATAATTTGCTGCCACTCAGTTAAGTGGCGATAACGTTAATAAAGTATTGGACGGTGCTTCTTCTGCAAAAGTATTTAACACATACTTAAACACGTCTTTATTAAGGCGAAAGTTCTTTTTGAATCTTAAAAAAGAAACTAATTATTTCACACATCAACACTTAAAACAATATTTCAAATGGATTGCTGGTGTCTCTCAACTTACACCTTTCAATTGTTGATTCTGCATTCTGGAGCGCAATGTTGTCCTCTTCCAACAATAAGACTGCTGCTACAGACTCCATTTCTTCTTATTTCGCAAAATATAACGTTCAGAGATACAGGATTTTTCACAGATACACAAATACTTTTCTAATACCACCTTTTGTATTTATTCACAGTTAAATTATGTATGTGTTATTAAGGCTTAAAGTTTCTATAATATTTGGATTATATTTATTTCAGGTATTTATTTTATTTATCACTTTTTATTTTTGTTTACAAAATGTCGTCTCTTTCTGTTCTTATTTCATACGTTTCATAGCAAAACATATGGAATAAAAACATTCTTGTTGTCTTCTTTTTCTTTCGATTCAATTTACTGCTGGAATACCATATTTCGATCGCAACGTAACTTAGTGCGGGAACGTAATCGAAACCCAGAATAGGGGTGAATTTTTTAAAATTTGGACAATAATTGGTGGCAGCATTTCTCAGTAATTCTTTGAGATGCTTGGCTAGTTAGAGTGGAATAAAATGATTACGTTGTTCCGAATATTGAAATAATTCGACAAACAACTTTTCTTATTCAGTATACTTCGATTCTGGTACAAATTTCCAAAATTCAATATTCGACGTTGGCTTATAGTTTTTTTTTAATTGTATATTGATCTAGCATTTGGACCTATATTACGAGTAGTTATAATTATCCAAATGCTTTTTGGGTCACAATTATATTGGAAATGTAAAACTCACTTTGAATTATGTTAATTTCAAATTAATTTAAAAAAAAAAAGTTTATTTAAAATACTTTGAGTCTTGAACTCTATTCAAAATTTCTTTTAGATTTCTTTGTTGTGAGTAATTTAAGACATGGCTTAAATTTAATTTTAAGCACGCACCACAAATTAAAAACAATGGTATAACAGTTGATAGAAAATTTAATTCTAAAAAGAATTCGTACTTTCCGAGTTATGAGCGTTCAAAGTTTTCGTATGATCCATATAAATTTTTTAATTCTTCACGAAAAAAATAATAGAGGTAATAGAAAATTTAATTTTAAGAAGAAAATATTAAGTAAATTTTGTGGTTTAAGTCCCTATTTTTTGAGTTATGTGCTTCAAAATTTTTCAGATTCTATATAAAATGTTTTTCAAGAAAAATTAACAAATTTACTTTACGCACGCACCGCAAATTGGAAAAAAATTATCAGAGGTGACAGAAAATTGAATTCTAATATTATTATAACATGTAAAATTTCACGGGTAAATTCGTATTTTCCGAGTTATGGGCCTCCAAAGTTTCACACACAATTTTTAATTTTTCAGGAAATATTAAAAAAAAAATAATGGAACAGAAAATAATATTCTAATGAGAAAATATTAAGTAAATTTTGTCGTTAAAGTTCACTTTCGCAAGCGAAGCCGGTGTTCGTCATTACACATAGGATGTTATTCTTAAGTCCGGCCGAAGGCTGGCTACACAAAGTGATTAATAAAATATTTAAAAGCATAATTTTAGACTTAAAGTAAAAATTTTATATAGAACCTATGAAAACTTTGGAGGCACATAATTCGAATAGGGGCTTACACGACAAAATTTACTTAACATATTTTTCTTAAAATTAAATTTTCTATTACTTGCATTATTTTTTTTTTTTATATTTTGTAAAAATTTAAAAATTTTCTATTAAACCTATGAAAATCGGAAAATACGAACTGCCCTGCGAAATTTTACTTAATATTTTCTTCTCTGAATTAAATTTTCTATAACCTTTGATAATTTTTTTCCAATTTGCGCTGCGTGCGTAAAGTAATAGCATGTTCACACAAGACAAGAATCGCTCTCTTTTGAGGGTTCACAACCCAATCTCGAATGAAACAGGAAGATTCGTCATACAAAATTAAGTGAGCGAATCTGCAGGTTTCATTTTGAAACTTGCCGAAACCATGAAAATTTAGTATCATCCCTAGTTTCTATCGCTAGTTTATCTTAACTAGCTGTCAAACAAAACAAATTGTAAACAAAAATATTATTGTTTTGAAAGCATTTCATTGTATTAGTAAGAAACAAAGGAAAGAGTGTTAAATTGCTTAGTTATAAAAATAAACATAATAAATAACACAACATATTAAATTATTTGAAATAATAAATAAATTTTTTTATAAATTATTTTTTCTAAAAATACATATATTTATAAAGGGTGTTTTTTATAGACGTATATAACTTTAAATTGCAATAAAACAACGATGGATTATTCGATTGACATGAATTTTATTTATCCGAAAGATAATCTTGTAGCATTACATTTTACATATGATTTCTGGTATATGACCGTAACGGCTGGCCCGGATGTAGTCCAATCTGGACGTCCAATTTTCGATGACTTTTTCCAACATTTGTGGCCGTATATCGGCAATAACACGGCGAATGTTGTCTTCCAAATGGTCAAGCGTTTGTGGCTTATCCGCATAAACCAATGACTTTACATAGCCCCACAGAAAGTAGTCTAGCGGTGTTAAATCACAAGATCTTGGAGGCCAATTCACAGGTCCAAAACGTGAAATTAGGCGGTCACCATAAGTGTCTTTCAATAAATCGATTGTGGCACGAGCTGTATGACATGTTGCGCCGTCTTGTTGGAACCACAGCTCCTGGACATCATGGTTGTTCAATTTAGGAATGAAAACGTTAATAATCATGGCTCTATACCGATCACCATTGACTGTAACGTTCTGGCCATCATCGTTTTTGAAGAAGTACGGACCAATGATTCCACCAGCCCATAAAGCGCACCAAACAGTCAGTTTTTCTGGATGTAACGGTGTTTCGACATACACTTGAGGATTAGCTTCACTCCAAATGGGGCAGTTTAGTTTGTTGACGTAGCCATTCAACCAGAAATGCGCTTCATCGCTAAACAAAATTCGTAAAATACGTATTCCGCACAGAACCATTATTTTTGAAATAAAATTGCACTATTTGCAAGCATTGTTCAGGCGTGAGTCTATTCATGATGAATTGCCAAACCAAGCTGAGAATAAATCACTTGACAGCTGTTAAATCGGTCGCCATCTTGAACAGTAATGCCAACTTAAAGTTCTATAAGTCTATAAAAAACATCCTTTATTTTAAAATTTACCTTTTTTATGAATTTCAAAACTAAAAAACAAACGCGGGCAAATGTGAAACAAAAAACAAAACAAAGCAACTGTCAAATGAAACTCATTATGTGTCGTCTGAACGCAAATTTTTACAATCGAGGTTCAGAGAGCGAAACCAGCATTGAAACTCGTCGTGTGAACATGCTATAAATTTGTTCCATTTATTTAAATTTTTCTTTTGTAACTCTTGAATTAATTTATGCTACCACTCTACTTTTAGTTGAAGGTAAAATGATTTCATTATTGAACTGGAATAGGCCTAAATTCAATAATATTTTAAAATCCTCTCAAGTAAAATACGGAATTACCCCCAGTTTTCGACTTCGTATTTAAATCGAGAATTATACCATGTTCACACCTGGGTTTTTGTGTGTGTTTTAGCGAAATGTTTTAAAACAAAAACAGCCGTTTGAGATGTTTTAAGTCAGCTGATTTAATTTAATTTAATTTTAATACAACAATTAGCTAAAAACTTATCAAGCCCCAAATATTAATATTGAAATTTCAAGTAATAAGTCTCTAAATATTAAATTAGCAATTTTTTTGATTGTTATTTATTTGATTGTTATTTATTTGCGACAAAAGTGTGGCAGCATCATGAATTATTAAAAATTAATTATCATCACCCAAAAAAATAGCTGTCAAAGCAAAAAAAAGTGATAATAAAAAAGTAATATAATATTTTGAAAATGGAAAAAACATTACATCAAATGAAAAGAACTGAAAATTTTGTTTCAGCTGAAGTTGACTTTTTATTGTCTGCTGTAAAAAATACAGCAGCATAATTGAAAACATTATTATTACTTATTGTTTTTTATTACATTTATTAAATTAAACACAATAACCTTTTTTATACGATACTCGTACACAAAAAAAAAAAGTCGAAATCATATGATTAATATGTGCAACTTAAGTGGACTTTAAATGCCCAAGATTGGTCACTTAAATATGATTTAAGTTTATAGTTAGAAACTCAATTTTATATCTAAATAGAACTTAAAGTTCAAATGACACTTAAGTCCGAAGTCAAATGCTGCGCATTACTCTATAAATGTACAGTAGGCATGGTTATATCATTTGTATGAATATCAAAATGCTGCATACGCATATATGTATTAGAGCAATTTTTTTTTTAATTTGTAGTGATGCTTGTGCAATGCTCTAATGCACAAGCATACTTGAAAGCCACACTACACTACATATATATATATATATATATATATATATATATATATATATATATATATATATAATGCTTAACTGAGTTTATCGAGTTACTTTGCGTTTTTATATTAATTTTTTTTTTTCCCCGTTATCATTATATTAAACATAATATATTTTTTGCTAATACAATAACGTATAATTACTGAAATTTTCATTAAACTTAGTTTATTATTTATCATTTTCGATAAACTCAGTTTTGCACGTTTTGAATATGTGAAATCAAAATAGACTGTATTTTTATGAGCAATTATAAATTTACCGTTAAATGTGGCTGGTAGCTTATTCTTCTTTCAGTTGTTAGTCTTTTCATTTGCGGTTGCCTTTTAGTTGTTTCTTGTCAGTAATAGCATCTTTACATAATAAAATAAAGAAAACATGAGGAAAATCGACCTAGACACCGAAAATAGTATAATATCTTTAACTGAAAGTGGACACTCATCCAGAGTAATTGCTAAAAAATTAAAAGTGAGTCAAAGCAGCGTAATAGTATGTTCAGACGAGACAAGGTTCGCTCTCTTTCGAGGGTTCACATCCCAATCTCGAATGAAACAGGAAGATTCGCCATACAAAATTAAGTGAGCGAATCTGCAGGTTTCATTTTGAAACTCTTGCCGAAACCATGAAAATTTAGTATCATCCCTAGTTTCTATCGCTAGTTTATCTTAACTAGCTGTCCAACAAAACAAATTGTAAACAAAGAAATATTATTGTTTTGCAAGCATTTCAATGTATTAGTAAGAAACAAAGGAAAGAGTGTTAAATTGCTTAAATATAAAAATAAACATAATAAATAACACAACATATTAAATTATTTGAAATAATAAATAAATTTTTTATAAATTATTATTTTTTCTAAAAATACATATATTTATATATTAAAATTTACCTTTTTTATCCATTTCAAAACTAAAAAACAAACGCGGGCAAATGCGAAACAACAAAAAACAAAACAAAGCAACTGTCAAATGAAACTCATTATGTGTCGTCTGAACGCAAATTTTCACAATCGAGGTTCAGACAGCGAAACCAGCATTGAAACTCGTCGTGTGAACATGCTATAATTGCTGTACAAAAACGACGAAATGTAAGTTCTATGCCGAATACTGGCGGTCGTCCCAGGTTATTAAAAGATTCAGACGCTCGATTAATGATACGAGAGATGAAAAAAATGTTGTGAAAACACCTAAGCAAGCTGCTAGTGCTATAAATAAACAAGTAAGTGAATGGACTGCCCGCAGAGCGCTTCACAGAATCGATTTACTGGCAGCAGTCAAAAAGAAAAAACCAGCTCTGTCCGATAAGAATATAAAAGCTCGTCTTGAATTCTGTAAAAAGCATAAGCATTGGACCGAAGATGATTGGAAGCGAGTTATATGGTCCGATGAGACAAAAATTAACCGATTCCAATCTGATGGAAAGGAATACTTTTGGAGAAGAGCTCATGAACGTATTCAAAAACATCATGTGAAATAAACTGTTAAACTTGGCGGAGGTAGCTTGATGGTTTGGGGTTGTTTCACTTGGTGGCATTTGGGACCACTTGTAAGAATTAATGGGATAATGAAGAAAGAAGACTACCTCCAAATTCTTCAAGCCCATTTACCCGATTTTGTGGACCAATCCGCCTATCCTGAGGATGAAGTTATTTTCCAACAGGATGGAGACCCCAAACACACGGCAAAGGTTGTCCAAAATTAGTTGTCTGGGAGAAAAATTTAAATGATGAAATGGCCAGCACAAAGTCCGGACCTCAACCCTATAGAAAATTTTTGGTTTATATTGAAGAGGCGATTGGGACAACACAATCGAGCGCCTACCAACATAGAAGAACTTTGGACTCGTGTAAAAATAGAATGGGAAAATATTCCAAGCGAATTTAAGCAGAACTTGGTGGAAAGTATGCCGAAGCGTATGAAAAACGTTATAAAAAATAAGGGATTGTGGATACCATACTAAAATGAATACCTTATAGTTGTGCTAGGGAAAACGTGCAAAACTGAGTTAATTGAGTTAAGAGTCTTAAGATTTTATATTGAATTTTTTTATTTTGTTCTGTCATCATTATATTGAATACATTTTTGTTTTTGCTAATACAATAAAAATAATTGCTGAAAGTTTAAAAAAATTTCCTTTATTATATACAATTTTATATCACTTTAAGTAAAAATATAATGAACATGCACTCGCTTTTGCTCGCCAGTGTATATATGTATAAGTATAATGAATATTGATTTGGCAGTATAGTCCCCATTTACATTATGGACATTTCTGTCCGGACAGACGAAGTTTGTGGGCGAGGGGCAAATACGCAAGTACACGACCGTCTGTACTAGACATTTTTTTGTCTCTCTTTTCAACTTTTCGTAAAAATCGTCTTATTGCTTCATTTCATTTTTGTACACTGTATTAATTTGCCCATATTTTTATAGAAATCAATTTTTAAAATGTATTTATTTATTATTAATTTAATTTGGTTTGCTTAAAAAGTTTTTTTCAATTAATTTTCATATAAATCAATTAAGCACATCATGAAAATAAATGGAAAGAAGAATTGAAAAAATTTCTATCTGGACATTAATGTCCGAAATGTAAACGGTTTAGTAAAGAACAAAAGAGAATTGAAAAAATATCCGGCAAGAAATGTCCATAATGTAAATGGGGGCAAAGTTTGTTTTGCCGGTGAATTATTTTTGTTCATGTCAATTGATTTTTCTTCTTGTCAACTAACCTATATATACATATATATACGTAAGCATTATACATACATATATGTAAATATGCCAACACCGACAGGCGGTTTCGTTTCATCCCTTATTTACTGCTATTAAGAAATAGTTGAAATATGTTAAAATAATTTTTTTGTACTTTAAATTCAAGTTAACACATCAACCATCATATTTAATACACTACTCACGAAACCAGTAGCACGTAAATACACTTTTAATTTTTATTATCAGTTCCATATATGTATGTATGTAATTATGTTTATGTTAACTTATTTAATTTATATTTTGTTTATAATTCAATATTTTCCAAAACAATAACTTCACACATTCAGAATAGCGTTTGTTTTAAAATTTTTTTTGCACAATTTTTTTTTATTTTACAACTATTGGTACACTCCCCAATTTTAAAGGAGATAATTCTTACCACCAGGAAATTGAAAACAAAATTTTAGTATGATGTTGTTCGACAAGTAGGCGCTTTTAAATTTCCCCTAAAATTATTTGGAACTTAAAATCAACAACGAAAAAATTACTCTCTCCTCTCTCTAACTTTTGCTCTTTTTCAATAAAACAATTAATTGTATAAGAACACCTGGTAAAATTTTCCCTACAACACACACTAATAGTGTTTTTACACTACAGCACATCTTAGAGGAATGCGTGGAAGATGTTGAAAATGAAAAAGTTGTTTACACTCTCAACATCTACCATCAACTAAACTGTGGAAAAAAAAATGAATTTAGAAAAATCATTCATTATTGGACTAAGTGTTGCTTTGCAAGATCAAATCCATTTGGCTTGAAAATTTTTATTTTGTTTAATATCTGCAAATGCTTATGGTATGTACGTATAAGTAAAATGTTACTTTTTCAGTGATGCCACTAAAATCGAAAATATTGCCATTTTTCTAGTGATGGCACGAAAATTATCGAAAGATGTTGAGTGAAACAAAATCAAATAAGAACATCTTGTAAAGATGTTGATTTTTTCTACATGCATTTTAATGGGAAGATGTTGTCATCTCGCCGAATAGATGGTAGATGTTAAATGTTCTCTAGTGTAAAAACACTATAAATTACAAAAACAGCAGCCTTATTCTGTAAATCGGTAAAGCTAAATTTCCATCGCTAAAAAGCTAAAGTCAATTTAGCAATTTTTAGCTGTAAATGGAATTCTGTAATGTGTAATGCTAAATTTAGCTTTCTCTAAAAAATTGAAATCGCCGCAATTTTACCGTTTGTTTTCTTCGCTAAAATATATTAATTTTGTATTCTTTAACACCAAATAAGCATTCATATCTCCTAAAATTTACTAATTTTTAGCAACGAAATTTTTTGGACGCTAAAAATATTAATACTATATAAATGCTATAAAAATATATATAATTACCATATATAATAATAATAAATGAAATGGCTGGTTTTTAAAACTTAAGGATCGTCATAAAAACGTCATTTTGATTAATTTTATATGAAATTTAATTTAAAAAAAATATATTTTTAACGGAACTTAGGCTCAAGAGGACTAGCAATAGTCACAAGGTAAAAATGAACATTGTTAATTTCTGACAAAACTTCATTTCTTAGTTTTCAGTTTACAAACATAACCAATTACGCTTGTAGAAGCACAAACCACAACAATAACATTCATTGTTTACAAAATAAATAAATTCTTTAGTGATGCCATCGCTTTAAAATTATTATAAAAAAAATATCATAAAAATTTATACACTTTATTACAATTAAAATTCATGTTTGCAAAAATACAAAGCTGTAAAATATAATTAATAAGGGTTAAATTTAATTTGGCCACTCACGGCAAATTAAAAACTTTGAAGACCCATAACTCATAAAATATAGGTTTTAACGAAAAATCATACTTAATTTTTTCTTGTTATACTTAAATTTTTCATCATATGCATTATTTTTTTTTATTTTTTGTGAAAAATCACAAATTTTTTATTGAACCTATAAAAACTTTGGAGACTCATAACTCGGAAAATACGACTTTCCCCGAGAAAATATATTTAATATTTTCTTCTGCGAATTCAGTTTTCTATCATCATTTTTTTACTTTACACGCATTTTTAAAGTAAATATTTTCCTTAAAAACTGTTGATTTTAAAGAGAACAAATTATATCTTATGGCAACACTAATAGCATGTTCACACGACGAGTTTCACTGCTGGTTTCGCTCTCTGAACCTCGATTGTGAAAATTTGCGTTCAGACGACACATAATGAGTTTCATTCGACAGTTGCTTTGTTTTGTTTTTTGTTTCACATTTGCCCGCGTTTGTTTTTTAGTTTTGAAATGGATAAAAAAGGTAAATTTTTAAATATAAATATATGTATTTTTAGAAAAAATAATTTATTAAAAAATTTATTTATTATTTCAAATAATTTAATATGTTGTGTTATTTATTATGTTTATTTTTATAACTAAGCAATTTAACACTCTTTCCTTTGTTTCTTACTAATACAATGAAATGCTTTCAAAACAATAATATTTTTGTTTACAATTTGTTTTGTTTGACAGCTAGTTAAGATAAACTAGCGATAGAAACTAGGGATGATACTAAATTTTCATGGTTTCGGCAAGTTTCAAAATGAAACCTGCAGATTCGCTCACTTAATTTTGTATTACGAATCTTCCTGTTTCATTCGAGATTGGGTTGTGAACCCTCAAAAGAGAGCGAATCTTGTCTCGTGTGAACATGCTATAATATACAATATCAAAAAAAAAAAAAAAAAAAAAAACACAATATACATGTCTCTTTTCAACAACAGTTAATTAAATGGTAAGAAAGGAATGGTGTAATGATAGAAAATTAGCTACGGCGAAAATATTACATTTTAGCTAAGCAATTAGAGTTACAGAATACTATTTTAGCAAAATCTCTAAAATATTTGCCTGAAAATTTTTAGCGATGGAGATTAAGCTTTAGCTACGAGAATTACAGAATAAGGCTGCAGCTTTGATTAGTATCAAATACATCTGCTGCAGAAGGAGGAAAATTCGAAGTATTTGCTCTTAACACTGACACTACTCTATGTATTTATTTTGCATGGCATAAGAACACCAAGTAAAATGTACAGCTGGACATTTTTTCTTTCTTTTCTATCAAAATTTGTTACATATAGATAACTGTAAAGGTGGCCATTCGAAGTGTCATTGTTTGACATTTGAACAATTGTTATTGTTTGCTAGTAGAAGGTACGAGGTTAGTAAAAAATGACCATGGACAGCGAAGGGAGTTCGTTAATTGGGTATTGGAGAGACAACATGAAAATGCTGATTTTGCCGATAAAATCATCTTCAGTGACGAGGCCCATTTCCATCTTGATGGCTTCGTCAATAGGCAGAATTGTCGCATTTGGGGTGAGGAAAATCCTCGAGTGATTCACGAGAAGCAAATGCATCCTCAACGTGTCACTGTGTGGTGTGGTTTTTGGGCTGGAGGAATCATTGGACTTTTTTTTTATGAAAATGAGGCAGGTCAAGCGCAAACAGTCAATGGTGTTCGGTATCGTGAAATGATAACCAGTTTTTTCTTGCCTAGAATTGAAGAAATAAATGTGGAGGGCTTGTGGTTTCATCAAGACGGCGCCACATGTCATACAGCCAGAGAAACAATTCAATTGCTGCATCAGTCATTTATTTAAAATTTAAATCTTGCGTTCTTGTTGGGACACCCTTTATTTAGAAAGAGATGTTGCCCGCTTTTTTTATTTTTATAATCAACATATCCCTTGGCATACAATACTTTATGCTTTTTTACCTCTTCCATTAATTTTTCATCCATTTTTTCAATTTAAATTTTGCTTTTTACAACAACAAATTTCACTTGTTAACTGTAAACCGCCTACAACGCGTGAAAAGTTCCTTAACTTTTTGCGTCACAGGCGTCATTATGTAGCTTGCTTCATATAAATACATAGTTTTAACTTTTTTGACAGCAACGTAAAACGCGTTGCCGCGCGCAACGCGTGCTGTGTAACTTCAGCTTAAAAGTATTAGTGCAAAATCAATAAAAAAAATTTTTTTTACGCAGATCTATTTGACACATGGAAGAGCTGTTTTTTCAATTGAGTGTGTGTAGAGATGACTTTCCCTGGTATTCTTATGCCATGGTATTTTGAGTATAAAAACAATGACGCGCAGAGAAACTCTGTTGTTTTTGCATTTTAATGTTTGTTGTAGATTTGTCGCTACCGTGTATAATTCTGCCATGGTTTTGATTATACTAGTACGTTTAAAGCGAATTTGTAAATGGCAGTAGGATTTAGAAAATTCGCTCATCAGCTGTTTGAATTCGTTGCTAACCGTCTTGTCAGAATTTGTAATTAAACCGGAGTTTATATAACAATAAATTAATATTTTTAAATTATAAAAAAAGATTTTAAAAAATTATGAAAAATAATATCAAATACAATATGAAAAATGATAATAAAAACTAAGGAAATAGTTGTAAGCTTCGGGATTCTGCGCATTAAGAACTTTTTATTAAAAATTTACAGGCCAAAATATATTAAAGCATTTTTATTAAAGTGTCATCTCTAAATAAGAGCGATCGTGGTGTGTAATCTCTACAGTAGTGTTAATCATCTTGTTTAATAAAACGAAGTAAATACAAACAAAAATAGAGTTAAAAAATAGGTAATACCTATGTTATTAAAAAACAAAAATAAAAAACAATTGCTTTGCAGTCAACTTCACTACAAAACGCTGACAAAATTAATTTGTCCTTAGTATTTTGAATACTTTTAGAACTCGTTTCAAAAAATTTTTCACTATTCATAAGATCCCTTAAACAATTTTTCTTAAAGCGGGTTTCAGACTATTGTATTTAATATTAATACATGTCAAAAATTCATGTATTAAGTAAAAATCCAATAGTGTGAAAACAAAATGTTAAGCAAGTGTGGTGAAATACTTAAGTATTTTTGGCAGTACATATTATGGTTTTTGTCATTTTTAGAATTTTTTCTAAGCTATCACACTGCTCATTTTATCAGGGTTGCTTTTGTACAAGCAACCAAAGAAAAAACTAGAAATCAGCTGTGAAATTATTTACCGCATTTTGTATTTTATTTGATGTGATGGTATGAAAACAGAAAATATTTTCCTTTAGATTTTTTGAGTTTATTTGATTTGCATTTGATTTCGGTCTCACTCGATCTAATGAAAATGGTAATACTCTATAGACGTTTGCCCCATAGTTCATTTTAGTGAGCGCTCTTCTTAGTTCAAAAATTAAAAAGGAATACTTCGTTCATTTAGTTCATTTGATCTTTTTTATCTTTATCACTTTTACTTTGATTGCCTTTGAACGTTCTTTACTAGGTAAAATCTCTAAGCAACCAGAGATGAAACAATTGAGGTTAGAATTTTGAAAAACAGCGTTTTATTTGAGGTTTGTATCTAACTTGGGGGTCACACGATCAAGTTTTCATTCAATTTTTAAAATTTCTCTCATTTTTTTACCAATACACTCACGCTTTTAAAATTTGCTGAGTTTGCTTTCAATTTTTCGTTCAATTGAGTGTTTCAAATTACAGTCAAGAAAACAGCTGACTGCAGTTTTTTTATTCCAAATTTGAATTCTTATTCTGCCGCCAGTATTGTTTTGTTTTTTCTTTTAAATATGT
Source organism: Thelaira solivaga (assembly GCA_947397855.1). Lineage (NCBI taxonomy): Eukaryota > Metazoa > Arthropoda > Insecta > Diptera > Tachinidae > Thelaira > Thelaira solivaga. The sequence continues at coordinate 16,178,881 of OX377615.1, forward strand.
TTGTGAACAAATTAAGCAAATATAACGACGTTTTGCAGTTCATAGAGATATACAGAAGGCATGAAGTTCTGTGGAACATGAATATTCCTGCATATAGACGGAATGATTTAAAAATTAAGGCATATAACTCTATTGCCGCCGAAACAAAACTGTCGGTGGAAGAGGTTAAAAAAAAACATCTTGTTGAAAAACTTGCTTTGAAATTGCGTGCAGCCTACGTCACAGCTTTCAATTTTTGTGAATTTTGACAAGCAGTATATGTAAATTTCTTGAAAGAGAATTGTAAAAAAACTTGATCGTGTGACTGCAGTGTAAGAGACAGATATAGTGTTTTAATATTACGAATAAGAGAAAATAAGCAAAATGAAAATTTTTTTTTTTTAAACATTAATTAAAAAGTTATTTCCGTACTGAAAATGCACATGCCGAAAATACTTATATCTACGTTTTTTGTTATGAAGTATGGAATTTATTGTAAAAGTGATAACAAACACAAATTTTCATGTTTTAAAATTCTAGTTTACGAAATGTAAATAATGAAAGTGTAAATTTTTTAGAAATATCCGAGCAAAACAAAATAAGAATTTTGAGTTTGTGCAAAAAAGACAAGAAAATGTATACTATATCTGCACTCTGACACCTCTGGTTGCTCGATGGTAAAATGATGTTGAATAGGGGTTGAAAGGAATTTTTTACGAAACTAGAAAGCAAAACAAAAAACAAAATTCGAAAAATGTTCAAATTTAGTTTTCGATTTTTTTTTCATGATGTAATTCAAAAAGTATTTGAGTCACTATGTCTAAAAAAAATTAAGGTTTAATTTTAACTTCTTAATATCAAGCTTTTTAGCATTTTCTCTTCTTCAGTTTATTTGTTTTAAATTCCATTTTTGTATAAGAAAATAATTTGCAACTTTCGTTCCTTCGTCATTGTTTCCGTTTAAGTTTAGTTCGTTCGTTCACTTAAAATGATCAGCAGGCAAATGAACTATAGAAATTAAAAACACGGACTAGTTCGTTCAGTTCAAATAAGTTAATGGTACAATATGAATAGTTCGTTCGTGTACTACCCAAGACTAATACTCTGTGTTATAATGTGAAACCCGCTGAAAAGACATTTTATGAGGTTCGTGCTTATTAGCTCAATCACTCGATCGAATGCCAGCCGCTGTCGTGTATGCGTCCCTTTAGTTTTTTTTTTTGTTTTGACGTTTTTCCTAAATTTCTTATTTAAAGTACTAATAGACGAGATGTTGTTTACATATGTATTTTAATTTGAAAATACATGTTTGTCAAAATTTGTTATTTTACAGGTTTATAATTTTTGGTTTCAAACAACGTACAAATATATTTGACACAGACTGTTTTTTTATAACAGCCGATCAAATCAAAAATATTAAAATTTTGTGAAATTGACTTGCTTATTTTTTTAGAATTTATGTTTTAATAAAATAAAATAAACTGAAATGAAAAATGGATTGTAGCCGCAGAAAATATTTTTCATCGCGTTATTTTAGTCCTAGCAAGACTAGTTATTTTCTTTTTATGCTACAAAATGAAAAGCTTGTACAAAAAAATTGCATATTCTTTGCTTCAATATTATTAAAAATGCAAAAATATATAAAAAAACAAAGTAATACATTTTTCTTGTAAAATTTTTTATTCAGCCGGTTAATAGTACAGCACAAATATTTCCATTCAAAACATATGACTGTACATGGGAAAATAGAGCACATTTTAATTGAAATTTTGTCAGAAGTTTAGCTCATATTTTTTTACATAGGCAATGTTTTTGAGAGCACAAACAACATGTTTTTGTTTTACATTGTAAAAATCATTAGTAATAAAAATATTATACGAGCGTTTTTCACTCCATCTAAAATTCAAAAACATTCCTTTCGAAAAAAGATATCACACTTCTTTTTAATTTATATTTTTATTATATACTCGTATAATTTAACAGTAGATGCATAATTTTATAACAATGGAAATCTACTGTAGAGTAAAAGTAGGAGTAATTTAAGTTGAATATTCCTATAAGCAAAAACATATGTGTATGATTAAATATAAGCAGCTTTATTACGAGTGTCGTTGTCGTAGTCGAATTCACGACAAGCCCATATAAAACACATGGCCGGCGTTTCCACATATCACTGTTTTCGCCACGACAACGACACTCATAATCAGGCCTAATAAGGATATAAATATATGAAAGAATTACATACTTACTTAGATATATAAGGGCATACTAAAGGGCTGCGCAAGAATACTTGAAAGCCACACATCACTACAAACATGTGTAATATTTTTACTAAAAGCTGCTTGTAATCCATTTTAAGTAAGCTTGTGCAGCCCTTTAATACATACATATATGAGGAAGTAAGTAATATAACCCACTTCATACAATCAGGGTATCACATAAATACGTACATGTCACATGTGTCTCCATTCAAATATACAAATCAATCCGGTAACACAGACCGGCGAGTAAACTCAACGATTTTCAATACATTTTGTTTTGATTCTCGTTAAGGTTATTAATTAAGTTTTTCCAAGTTGAATGAAAGGATGTTTTTGCACCGAGAGTATTATGAGCATAATAAAATTTGCAAAAAAAAAAAACATTCCATAAATATATGTGAACATGTGTGTAAGTTATATGTACATTCAAACATTAGCCCATATTAATAAATTGAGGGTTTAAGTTCCAAGCAAAAGACGAAGTGAAAACATTTGTTACAAAAAGATATTTATGATTGCCGACAAACTGCTTTCTAACCAAATATAAAATTCATTTAATCTGTTACTACCCCATTTAACACTTAAATTAGCTCAATCACTGCACTTTTTTGTATTTAAAAAAAAATTTTTTACATTTCTCTCACACAACACTTGTTTTTTCACTTTTAAGACATACCGACACACCTACTTCCATCAATACGAAAATGCTCGTTTCCCGCTTAACGTCCAGGACAAACTGAACGAATTTGCAATATTTGTATGGGAAGCTAGATTATTTGCATGCGTACGCGTATAGTGAAGTCACCCGGTAGTAATGGCCTTTATAAATATGGCGCACAAAAAGGGATGTTTAATAACAAACGTAGAATTATGTAAATGCATCCCTACAACTGTAAAATAACAATTTTATTAAAGAGCAGATCTTAATGCAATAGGTAGTGTCTATACCTGATGTATTTCTATCATAACAGGCAGAGCAAATGTCAATTTTATATTAATAGCAGTACATAGGGGAAGACGTCCATGGAATTATATTATGATGAAATATATTTTATTATTATTTTTTGTCATTTAAAACTTAAAAAATAATTTTCTTATACAAGCACGATAAATTTTAATTATTAATACGCACATATAAGCTGTAAAATAATTATTTGATCCTATTTTTAACAAAAAGTTGAAAGTAAACAAACTTCAAAATCAAATTCATAACTAAAATGACATCTGATATCAAGATAGAAATAGCATACCGCATATAGCATGCTTTTTCTATTATAACGCTACGATAACCACCGAGCAACCAGAGGTGTCAGAGTGCAGATATAGTATACATTTTCTTTTTGTCTTTTTTGCACAACTCAAAATTCTTATTTTGTTTTGCTCGGGTATTTCTAAAAAATTTACAATTTCATTATTTACATTTCGTAAACATGAAAATTTGTGTTTGTTATCACTTTTACAATAAATTCCATACTTCATAACAAAAAACGTAGATATAAGTATTTTCGGCATGTGCATTACGGAAATAACTTTTTAATTAATGTTTTTCAAAACAAAAAATTTTTCATTTTGCTTATTTTCTCTTATTCGTAATATTAAAACACTATATCTGTCTCTTATATACAAACCTCAAATAAAACGCCGAGTTTTTCAAAATTCTAACCTAAAAAGTTTCATCTCTGGTTGCTTAGTCCCTATTTAGACGAGGAAACATTTGGAAGAAAAACATCTTTAATTCTCTTTTGCTCTTGTTGCCGGCAACATTCCATTATTATTGTTATTATTTGCACACAAAATAATGAAAGAAAAGAAAAGTAAAGCAAATATCAACAAGGAATATGTGAACAAAGGGTATCGCCGAGTAACGAACACAAAAATGATTCTCTCTTCTCCACCCGTAATTTGCCTACAAACGAAATGTTTCCTTTCTAAATAGGGACTTAGTGACGATAACACTAATAAATGGAGTCTATACCTGGTGATTTTCTATCATGATATGAATTTGACATTTACCATGATAGAAATACATCAGGTATAGACCCCGGTAGAGTGTGCCAAAACGAACGAACTTGTTCATTACAACTAATCACTCAAATGAACTGTATTAATTAGCTCGTGGTCTTGATAATTTTACTCATTTGATCATTTTTGCTCATATGTTCATATAATCTTTTGATCATTTGTTCATATGATCTTTTGATAATTTGTTCATATGATCATTTGTTCATATGATAATTTGCTCATATGATCTTTTGATTGTTGCCAATCAATTTTGTACTCTTTATTCATTATTCCCATTAGATATTTTTACGACTTTTACTGCCATACTTAAATATATAATTTTAATAGGCATTTTACTTCTTAAAGTACTTTTTTTCTATATTAATTTTTGCAAAGTATTTAAAAAAAAGTATTTTAAGACACTGTTTCAAAAATGTACTTGTTTTAAAAGATTGGTTTAAAGAAAAAAAAAAATGAGAAAAATATACATATTTACACATAGAAATAAAAATTAACTAATTTTGGCTGAAAATAACTAAAGTGGCATTGCTGTTCTTTACTTTATCTTTTGAGTAAACAAGCACTAAAAGAGCAAATTTTGCGGGAAGAGCGAAAGATCAAAAGAACAGAGAATTAAAAAAGAGCAAAAGAGTTCAAGTTCTTTTTTTTTTGAACCGATCAAAAATGAACAATCTTCTAAATGAGCGATTTTGCCCAACTCCACTAAGCAACCAGAGATAAAACTTTTGAGGTTAGAATTTTGAAAACCTCAGCATTTTATTTGAGGCTTGTATGTAAGAGACAGATATAGTGTTTTATTACGAATAAGAGAAAATAAGCAAAATGAAAAATTTTTTGTTTTAAAAATCATTAATTAAAAAGTTATTTCCGTAATGAAACTGCACATGCCGAAAGTCTACGTTTTTTGTTATGAAGTATGCAATTTAATGTAAAAGTGATAAGAAACACAAATTTTCATGTTTACGAAATGTAAATAATGAAAGTGTAAATTTTTTAGAAATACCCGAGCAAAACAAAATAAAAATTTTGGGTTTGTGCAAAAAAGACAGAAAGAAAATGTGTACTCTATCTGTACTGTGACACCTCTGGTTGCTCGGTGCCAACTCTAGACCCCGGGGTAACATCGAGTAACCAGATGTGACAGAGTGCAGATATAGGCAGAGAAACAATCGGCGGCGGCGGCTCAGTAAAAATATGTTCGACGGCGGCTAAGTTACACTATGTTCTGCAGCAGCTAAGATCGGCTGGAACTCATTTACATTCATTTTAGAGGAGAAGCCAAAAAAAAAAAGAACGATGTGAAGAAAACATACCGTGAAACCACTAGAATCAGCATACTTTTGCTCGGGGGTGATAAATGTAGTAGTAGGAGAAAAAAGTACCATTTTACGGAAATTTGCGACTATAAACTAAGCAAAAAAGTATGATATTTCATATCGATGTGAAGAAACCGATGAGAAGAAAACAAACTTTTTTTCTACTACTTTTTAAGGTTTTATAAAACTTTTTTACATGGTTGAAAAAAAAGGTACATGAGATGCACGTGGCGGCCATTCGCCATGTAAAAAACCATAATAAATCGTGCAAAAAAATAGTGCATTTTCAACTGCATTAAAAAAAAGTTAAATTAAACAAAATTTTAAAAATAAATAAATATTTATGTTAATTAAAGGCTGCTAGATCTAATTTTAGAGATGTCATCATTTTCATTGTTACATTCAGCGTGCAATAGTGGCCGGAAAATGCACTTCCTGGACAAGGTTTTTGGGCTATAAAATCTGAACTATTTGCTGTAGCGGATAAGGACTACCACCAATCGATAGGGTATAAAAATGCATTTCAGAAATTGCATAAGTCATTTTCCGAAATATTTTAGTTCAGAAGTTATAGCATAAAATGTGTCCAAATTAGGGTAAAATTTTTTATAACGCTATTACTCGAAAACTAAACGATGTACATATATGGCACTACCCTCATTGGAAAGGGCATTGAAATAGGAATTGTTAGAGGTATGGCTCAATATCGTACACCGATTCTGAAAAAAGTTATAAACTATCAAACTTTTTCAAAATGCACATATTGATTCTATATTGGTATACAAATTATGTAGATATTTATCATAGTTGCCAATACACCTAAAATTTCATAGTTACTAGCACAATTGTCAACACATATTAAAAAGAAGAAGAATTAAATAGAAAAAAATGCAAAAAATGCAAAAAAAGATTTAATAATTAAAAATAAAATATCTTATTAATTCTAATTATGGTAAGAATGTGATAAAAAAATAAATAATCAATTTAAAATTTCTTTTTATAGCAATTTATTTGTCTTTTTTTCAGCACAACTGGTCAACAAGCAGCTGCTGTGGCAAAAACACATTTTCAAAGTCAGAGTACGGGAGCATACTTCCTTCCAGTATAAGCTGCTTTTATTATTGTAGAGGTACTCGGGTTCATAAACGCGCAATAATAGCTCATCCGCTTAGAGGTAATGAATTGAAGAAATGACAATGTCGGCAGCCACAACTTATGCAGTGCTGAAAAACCACAGGCCAGTAAGTGATTAAAATATACATTTGGTGTTAATGCCTGGAATGGATGAAGTACAATGGAAATTTTCGGTGCTTTATAGTGATTCACGTAAGCTCGATAATAATTAATACTAAGAAAAACTTAATAATTTTTTTTTAATTCTTTATTTGTCTTAGAATATTTTCTTACCTGTGTGGAAGAAGAACAAACAATTTGGCCACTGTTGTCAGGGTTCGTTAGAAAGCATACGTGCGCTAGCTTCTTAACGGAACCAAACAATACTTGCGACCTTTGAGCAGCGCAATTATTAGCAAAAGCCAGACTCAGGTCATTCCAGACCTCCCCTGTCACTCGTGACATTGATTCAGCTGCCAAATTTATTGATGCTGGAGCAGCAACAGTCGGTGTAGGTGATTCCGGTGCCGGTATCGGAACAGTATTCGGTTCCCTTATCATCGATTATCCCAGAAATCCATCATTGAAACAACAATTGTTCTTTTACGCTATCTTGGGTTCCGCTTTTTTTGAAGCTATGGGTTTTTTGTCTTTGCTGCGTGAAATAAATATCAACAAAGGGATTAGGGTGGAGAAATTGATCGAAATTTCTTTCGGACTTGCATTTGCGCAGCGTAGAGAGCTTGTGAATATTTCCACTTTGCGATATTTCATCAGCTGCTTCTAAAATCTTTTCTTTCCTATATATGTAAGCGCTTTTGTTTTCTAAAGATTTTTTTACAATAGCACGAGCAACACCACGTATTTGAGCAACATGTTTTTCTCCTTGCCCATGAACTATTTCGCCTGTTCTATATACTAAAACAGGTCCGTCTAAATTTATTTTAAAACGGTATCTGCAACAATCTGGAAAAGTGCAGCACCCATAGGATAGCAATCCCGAAACTAAGTACTTCACGTTATAAAATGAAATAATACACGAATTATTAAATTTTAAATACTCTTGTCTTAACATACTATTTTCTTTTTAGACAATTTGAGTTTTAAATCGCTTCTTGATTCGAAAATCAAATTAGGATCGACCTTGAAACTGCAGTCTGCTACTTTAGCCTTAAAGTGACGCGATTGCTTTTTAACTGTACTAGGTGTACGAATGACTTCTTTTTTAATTACTTCTTTCGGGTCTGCACTTTTCCTATAATTTTCATATTTAGATACTTCTAAAGTGTTTTTCTCCGTTTCAAACGGACCTAAAACTGTACTATATTGAACTTCGTTTTCTATACTATTATTAGAATCAATAAAATTAACAGTTGTTTTACATATGTCTCTTTTATTAACAGATGTTTTTTTAATAATATCTTCTAATATTATTTGTAAGTCATTTTTAAATTTTTCCAACATGCATTCCAATTTTTCAGTGCATTTGCTTTTCGTCTCGTCCTAAAAAGAGAGAAACATATTCGTTACAACCTACTACATTTATTCATATATTATTTATACTTACTATTTCTTTTTCGATGCAACTCCTTCCCTGAATATCAGGATTGGAACATAGAACTTCTGCATTGTTGTTATTATTTTTTATTGCATCAGCAGTTCTTTCTCTTGAGCAATTTTCTTCAGCAATTTCCTAAAAGGATGAACACATATTTTTTTAAGCCTATTAAATTTATTTAAATATTATTTTTACTTACTGTTTCTTTTTCTATGCAACTCATTTCCTTAAAATCAGAATTGCTGCGTAGATACTCTACTGCCATTTCTGTTACCATCTCTTTTTCTTTATATACTATATCTTCTTCTTTAGCTTCGCTCAAACACAAAAGTGCTTCTATTGCAATTTTTTCATGTTTTGTAACAATACGCTCACCTACGTCTATGTCAACATCGTCACTGTTTATTAAGTTTCCACAATTATTTAACGATTTTTTCTGTAATAGCGTAAAAAATTAACACATGTATCTCTTGTATAGAAAAATCTAACTTACTTTTCTCAAAAATTTTCTTCGGTTATTTACATTATTTGCAAATTGATAGCATTTTGGTAGATCGTTATTATAGTCTGCAAATATTCTTTTAAAAACCGAGCTATCCGAATAATATTTAAGTTTCCCAACTTTTAATCCGGATTTAATTGCCTTCTTTAAAACATATAAAAGTTTTTCATTATCGACAATCATCTGCAAAAAGTAGGAATAGTTAAGTGTCGTATGATTTAGCTCGGCCAACGTATTTTTACGTTCTTCAAACGACACACATTATGAAAAGCAGAAATCCAAAACTTCAAAAAGTAGCAATGAAATCTGTTATGTCTAAACTATAACATATATTCATTGTTAAAAAACTTCTAAGTAACTTTTGATTTTCTACTTCTGAATTTTTCACTTTGATTAAGAATTTTTATACCCTTCACTATAAGTAAGAAGGGATATACTTTGTGATTCCGTTTGTAATTTCTACACCCTACATGGGACATCCTATAAAGTATATATATTCTGGATGCTTATAAGTAGCTGAGTCGATTTAGCGATGTCTGTCTGTCTGTCCGTGTAGTTGTTGAAATCAACTTACAGAAGAATCTAGATAACATACAGAAAAGTATAGCATACTAAACGGTCAGTTGTTGCTGTAAGACTATTACTATTGAAATTCAGCCACATCGGTTTGTAAATGGGTTTTTTTGCGTATTTCTTCTAAGCGAAGAAACGGACAAAAAAACGTGGTATGCAGTTTTGTTTGGGGTATCAGTCATAATACCTGTGCTAAAAATGAAAGCAATCGGTCCACAAATGACCGAGGAATATTAAAAATACAACAGAAATTTTAGATTTTCATTAATTATGGCTTTGTTTTTATGCGATTTGTTGCCGCCGTCAACAAAGGGTTAATTCCAGCAATCATTTCTCTTTAATATTTTTCAATTTCGTATAACATACATATATTATTATATACGTACATACATACGTACATCGTATGTTTTTACAGCTTTAGTTTTTTGCCTCAGCCAAGTACATAAATAAATATGTGCATAAGCTAACGGTCACTTACCGTTTGACAAAAAATAAGTAGACAAGAAGAAATCTTAATATTGAAATTTAGTTGAGTTTCAAAAGCGAGGCAAATAACTAATAAATTTTAAAGCTCTACCTCTAGTTCTAATTTACCTTTTATAATTTATTAATTGTGAAATACATTATTATAATAAAAAATAAAAATAAATAAAAAGAAAGGTTTTAATTAAAGGTATTAGTGCTATTAAAAATTAGTTTCCTTTATCTCAACAAGTCTTTAAAATTTATTAATCTTTAAAGTAAAAACATAAAGTTGTTAACCATATTAAAATATGGAAATGGAGAAAACCATCATAGGCCACAGCTGCAATAAGTGTGTCCAGTTGGATAATGACCAAATGGTAATGTGTGACACATGTGATAAATGGTATCACTACACCTGTGTAGGAGTGGATAATAATGTGGCTAATTATAGTTGGAACTGCGATTTATGCGAACCCACAACAGCCACCACTACCACTTCAAACAATACGGTAGGTCAGACTCTTCCGAGCTCATCTTCATCACCCGTCACAATTCCAACAGTCACTACAGCGTTTGCTATAAGTGCCACAAGCAGTCTATCCCCAGGCATGTCACAGCCGACACAAAATATGGTAAACGTCACAGGTATACATCCTCATGATGCCTTTACAACAAGTGCGATCACATCTGTAAATGCACCGCTGTTCACATATACGGCATCGCCGTCAACAAATTTATTCAACACTTTACAGCAACAAACGCGAATGAGTACCTACGTCCAAAGTACGATGAATAAATTTGACGCTTTACAAAGGCAACAAATGCATACAGCTCCAGCATCAATAGCTCAATATGCACGTGTAAGACAGCCAGTTACATTGCCTATTACTTCACAGCAAGAACAAGTGATGGTGAACAATCACGCACAAAGTTCAATAAGCACGAAGGATAACTCTGACTATTCACAACAGCAAAAAATGCTACAACTACAGCGCTTAGAAGAAGAAAGGAAAATCCAACAACAGTTTTTGGAACGTAAGTACGAAATATTAGCTAAAAATATCGACTCGCCTATGGAGCAAATTAGCCCCTATGGTTTTGGTGTTAATCATCAAACGAGTGCACAAGTACACTCTGCAAGTGGTTCGACAAGTAGTGCACAAATACTGCCGGCAAGTGGCGTGGTAAATAATACGCATATACTATGTCCAGGTGGGATGATAAATAATACACCAATAATGCCCCCAAGTCGCTTTGTAAATAGTGAGCCATCATACAGTATGCAAGAGTTTAACCCTACAACTTCACAACTAGCAGCTAGAGGCTCAATACCACGCGAACTCCCTATTTTCAATGGCGACCCAGATGACTGGCCAATTTTTATTAATAGTTTCCAGAATAGCACAGCTATTGCCGGGTTTTCTAATGCTGAAAATTTGGTACGCCTTCAGAACGCTTTAAGAGGAAAAGCGAGAGAGATGGTCAAAAGTAAATTGCTTTTAACAGCACTTGTCCCGAATATAATTGAGACGCTTCGTATGTGTTTTGGCCGCCCACAATATATTTTGGAGCGTGTAATAAACAAAGCAAGAGCTATGCCATGTCCCCGAGAAAGACTCGAATCAATAATTGAGTTCGCTCTGAGCGTCCAAAATATATGCGCGACAATGGAGTCATGTGGACTACAATCTCACCTCAACAATCCTTTACTAGTAAAGGAACTCGTGGATAAACTACCAAATCAGCATAAGCTAAATTGGGCCATGCAGCAGATAGATGAAAAAGTTCCAGTTATAAAAGGATTTAGTGACTGGCTTTATCAAATTGCGGAAGCAGCCAGCAAAGTCGCAACACCAAGCATTGGTAAAAGCAACGCCACCGTATATACTCACGCAAAAGTCAAAACTCACGACAATAAAATGTGCATCGTTTGCAAAATTAACTCACATAAAGTCCAGCATTGTGACCACTTTAAAAGCTTGCAGTTAAATAGAAAATGGGACATCGTAAAGATCAACAATTTGTGCCGTCAGTTTCTAAACACACATAAAGGTAAATGCCATAAAAACAAAGAATGTGGCATATTGGGATGCAAGTATAAACACCATCCACTGCTACATAGAGAGTGCAACGACCAGTCAGCCTCACAAACTGTAAGTACAAACCGAATTTATGATATACAGCGGAACGTACAAATTAACACGCACCAACATGATGCTAATGATAATCCATTTTTTCGTATATTGCCAATCCGCATCCACCTAAAGGAAAACTTTATTAATACCTTTGCCTTTTTAGACGAAGGTTCCTCCGTCACTTTAGTGGACCGTAGCATATTTAATAACATGTCTCTCGAAGGAACATCTGACCCTCTTTGTCTGCAATGGACAGGTGGCACCACCCGTGTAGAAAATGATTCGATCAGAATAACTTTAAAAGTATCCAATATTTACAACAACGCTAAGTTTACGCTTTCAAGTGTACACACCGTCAACCGTTTAGAGCTACCAACTCAATCTGTAAATATGTCCGAAATGGCGAAGAAATTTCCGTATTTAAGAAATATTCCTATACAATCCAACAATAATGCAAAGCCCATGATTTTAATTAGTGTAAATAATTGGTGGTGGACAACAGCCAATAGCCACTAAGACAAGGCTCGGATGGGCAATACAAGGCGGCGAAGTGAGTACTCCAATGCAACATATTTTGAATATACACACGTGTACCTGTCAAAAACGCTATGAAGAGTTACACGATGTTGTAAAAGATTACTTTAAATTGGAGACGCCTACTTCACCAAGTCCACATGACATTGCTAATTCTGGTGCACTTGATACACTTAAATCTTCATGCCAGTACATAGATGGACAATATAAAGTTGGCTTAATATGGAAAAATAACGACGTGCAACTACCCGAAAGCTACGACACCGCACTGAGTCGGCTAATGTGCCTCCGCAGGAAATTCGGTACAAATTCATCACTTCAACAAAAAATGCAAACTCAAATAGACAATTTGTTACAAAAAGGCTATGCTAAAAAGCTAAGCCCTGCAGAAATAGCGCTTCCTAGGAAAAAGGTATGGTACTTACCGATCTTTATCACCTTAAATCCTAATAAGCCCAATAAAATACGCCTCGTGTGGGATGCTGCCGCTAAGACAAATGGCACCTCACTGAACGATTTTATGCACACTGGTCCAGATTTACTCAAGCCTCTAGTCGATATTCTCCTCGCATTCCGCATAGGAAAAGTTGCAATTTGTGGGGATATCAGCGAAATGTTCCACAGAATCAATGTCCCGGAAAGCGATATGCACGCCCAGCGGTTTCTATGGTGGGACAAAGACGACGACTTATATCAGCCAAGCACATACGTTATGCGCGCGTTAACCTTTGGCATAAATTGTGCTCCCTGCATCGCTCATTATGTTCGTGACGTTAATGCAGAAAAGTTTAAAACACAATTTCCTCGAGCTGTAGAAACAATTCAAAACTACAACTACGTCGATGACTTCATTGACAGTGAAGACACCGAAGAAAGTGCCGCCTATCTCGCAAAAGAAGTAGCAGCAATTCACGCAGCTGCGGGCTTTAACATACGCAATTGGGCTTCTAATTCAAGTTACGTTTTAAGCCAGTTGTCCAACATATCTAAAGAATCTCAAGATGCCAAACAATGGGGAGCCACAGAAAAGGTTTTGGGTATGTATTGGGACCCAGTTAATAATGTTTTCAAATATCTATGCAGATTTGCACGCCTAAGACGAAATGTAATTGCCGAAGATATTGTACCAACCAAACGAGAGTGCCTTCAAGTCTTGATGTCCATCTTTGACCCATTAGGCTTCCTGTCGTGTCACACTATTGGTCTTAAAATCCTGCTCCAAGAAGTTTGGCGTTCAAGTATCGGGTGGGACGAGCAATTAAGCGAAGTCCTGGACACAAGGTGGCGTCAATGGAAAGCCACAATACCTATCATCATGGATGCCGCAATCCCACGTTGCTATTCTCCATTATTGCACAATGCTGAAAGTGTCGAACTGCATACATTTGTCGACGCCAGTGAATATGCTTACTCCGCCGTAAGCTATCTGCTCGTAAAAAGGGATGGCGTTGCAACAGTCACCCTCATAGCCGCTAAATCCAAAGTAGCGCCCCTTAAACCTCTGTCAATACCGAGGATGGAATTACAAGCGGCACTACTTGGCGTCCGACTGGCAAGTAAAATAAAACAAATCCGTCGTCTACCCATAAGTTCAAATCTTTGGTGGTCAGACTCTAAGACCGTACTACAGTGGCTCCACATGGATCCAAGAAAATTGCAACAATTCGTTATGTACCGCGTAGGCGAGATTTTGGAGCATTCAAACGTTGACGAATGGAGGTGGATACCTACAAAAATAAACCCGGCTCAGCCAAGTACATAAATAAATATGTGCATAAGCTAACGGTCACTTACCGTTTGACAAAAAATAAGTAGACAAGAAGAAATCTTAATATTGAAATTTAGTTGAGTTTCAAAAGCGAGGCAAATAACTAATAAATTTTAAAGCTCTACCTCTACCTCTAATTTACCTTTTATAATTTATTAATTGTGAAATACATTATTATAATAAAAAATAAAAATAAATAAAAAGAAAGGTTTTAATTAAAGGTATTAGTGCTATTAAAAATTAGTTTCCTTGATCTCAACACGATTTTTATCTAAACTGAAAAAAGGTAGTACGCAGTTTTTTTAAACATCACATTCATAGTATCGTTACCAAAACTCAGTTGGATGGGTCCATAAATGGCAGAGCTATGAGTCAAAAACGTGGTATGCAGTTTGATTAAAAATAACAGTCGTAATGTCTGTGCAAAAAATCAGAAAGATCTGGCCACAAATGGACCAAAACAAATCAAAAATACAACCGGCATTTCACATTTTCATTAGTTTTTGTTTTGTTTTTTTTTTTTTTTTGTGGAATTTTTTTAGGTAAAATGTGCGTAATGCTTTGTACACACAAACACGAAAAATTAAAAAGTGTATATGTGTGTGTGTGGTTTTTATTGCCTTGAGTATAATAGTATTACCAAAGACTATAAAACTATAAAGATGTTGTACGTACAAGAAAATCTGAGAAATGAATAGCTTAGACAGGGGGAAGTAACAAGGGAATATTTGAGCATGCGCATTTCAAATAAAAGTTTGTCTCATTTAGCTACTGAGATAAACAGAGAATAAAAAAATAAACACATATAAATGCGCATGTATGTATGTATTTATAAACCCAGCATTTAAAACTTAAAATTAATTTTATTTCTTTGATATGTTTTTTGTGTGAGATTTAAGAAATTTTTCACCAAAAATGTTATTGAAATCTTAGGACCAAATATAAATAGAACGAATATGACTAGTTGCGTTATTGTAGGGTAGAATATCTTGTTTATGGTTGCAAAAATAAAATTTATCCTAGTTCGCAACGAATTTATGATTCATTATTTGAATCATTATAGATTTGCAGATATTATTTTTATAATGAGAAGTAGTCCTGCTGTATATGCTTTTTAAAAGGATCTCTAAGAGTTTTAAAACTCACAGACTGTTAATAATAAATAACACAGAAATTGATTTTATGTTATGAACAAAATTTATTTATAATAAAAACCTCATTATTTGGAAATTAATATGTAAATCATAATAAGACATTTTTATGCCTTATTCTAATTTTTTGTTTGGTGGTATTGTCACAAAATAATTTACTTATTTATAAAAAAAATTTGTTTTTAAATGCTCTACCACTGATGGATACCTATCATAAAAAGTCTTGAACTTATTTGTTTAATACTTATCAAACCAAATGAGAATGAGAATTTATCTTCCCTCATTTAATTTTTTCTATGGTTTTGATTATATAGAAAAATGTGGAAAGTGAAAAATGTTAATATTTCGCTAACACAGTGAAGGGTATATAAGACTCGGCACTGCCGAATTTAACTTGTTTTTATTGTAAATTAATTTTTTATATATACAACGAATTCTGAAAATATTAGTCAATAATATTAATTTCTTTATGGAATAGAGTGTAAATACAATACTTTTTTCATGCCCTCTTTAGCTAACACAAACAAACTGGATCAAGTGTTAATTAATTAGTTATCGGCCGTGTTTGAATTCTTAATAAGACTATTAAAAAATTATGTTTGATGGCAGAAGAGTGAAAATTTATGGTTGTATATATTTTTTAATGCCACATAATAAAAAATAAAAATAAGAAACTGTCGAAAAAACATACCTGTTCTGAAACCTACTGAATATACATATTCATCAAAATCGGTTAAACCGTTTCGGAAAAGTATAAACACTAAAACTGTGACACTAGAATTTTATTTATAATTAAAATTTTATGTTAACCTAATAAAACTTTAGAGGCTCATAACTCGGAAAATACGAATTTCCCCGCGAAATTTTCCTTAATATTTTCTTATTAGAATTATATTTTCTATCACTTGTGGTACTTTTTTTTAATTTGACGTGCGTGCGTAAATATATATATAAATAAAATTTTCAAGAATATGTTATATGGGTATATGAAATACAGAAAACATTTCACTTACCTTTTTCTTCTCTCCTATATCTTGTTATAAACAAAGCAAAAGCAAAAAAAAATTCTTTTATTTATTATTAAAATATTTTATAATTATAAAATAAAACTAAATTTTTCACACAATTTTCCACTATTTTTCACAACACAATCAAAGATTTTTTGTATTAAGCTTTATAACATGAACCGTTATTTCATTTTCAGTATTCCTTTGTTATTTCATTTTCAGTATTCCCTTGCTATTGCCATACCACAATATTAAAAACAAATACACTGATAGAAAAAATATATTACCTTAATTTTCTCTTATAAATTTTAATTCACTGCTATTTACAACAAAAAAATCTATTTATTCTAATTAATTGTTCTACTCTTATTAAATTTAACACTATATACCTTTGTAATAAGCATATCAAATAAATTATATTACTTTTTTCAGTCAATGCTTACTACATTCAGTCTGGCATCTGTGAAAAATGTAAATTTAACATATGGCACCCTCTATAAAATTTTTGAATATGTATTACAAAATGGATCCAGAGTCACAGGTTAGTGGTATTTTAAATTTTTGATTTTTTGATACATTTTAAAATATATATTAATTAAATAAAAGTTTATTAAGCAACTGCGTACAGAATATTTGCTTAATAAACATTTTTTAATTATTAATATATGTTTTGACAAAGTATGAAAAAAACTGTATGTGTTTGTGCGTGTAACCCAAGCGATCAATTTAGTTTTTTTTTATATGTAAACGTTTATTTATATTATATTTTCATATAAATTTTCGACAATTTATCGCTCGTGTTGCAGAATTTTAATACTATTTAAGTAATATATGTTTAAATATTTTATTTTCAGAAAATGCTTTTAAAAATTTTAGGTGGAGGTGGTCGAGGTCGTCGTCGTGGTCGCGGTCGTGGGCATGTTCGTGGTCGTGCTCGTCATCATAATGTAAGTAAAATATATAAATATATTTTTTTTTATATAATTAAATTAAATTTTCAATTTTTGTTTTTATATATAGAATTTTTTACAATATAATCCCTTAGTGCTATGGTGGGCACCATTCCTGCAGCAGCAACAACAACCGCAGCTGCAACAACAAGAGGAAATACAACAACTACTGCAGCTACAACAACTTCAGCAGCTGCAACAGTTCCAGCAGCTGCAACAGCTCCAGCAGTTGCAACAGCAACTACAGCAACAACAAGCAACCCTACAATAACAACTAAAGCAGCAACAGCAACTACAGCAGCAACAACAACAGCAACAACAACCACAACAGCAACAAATGCAGGATTGGGGATACCATATCAAACCTACTTCAGAAAGCACTGAAATTGGTATCAGACTGGTGCAGGGATGTGGGGTTAAACATAAATCCTAAGAAGACCTCTACAGTAATATTCACCAGGAAAAGGCTCAGGGACAATTTTAGAGAATCTATCATTTTTGGTGAATGTATTCCGTTTTCAAGAGAAGTTAAATACCTTGGCATTACTCTTGATGACAAACTACTCTGGAACAGTCACCTGGACAAGACCACCGACAAAGCCAGGGCCACGATAAAATATTGCTGTCCACAGGAGCATTACTAATATGTTCGCCTGATGTGTCTAATAAGATTCCCATAATATTAGTCCACATAGGCAAAAATTAACAATATTTTTTTATAATATATGTGCAAATATCTTCGTTGTAATATTCATTCACATCATACTTTGTTACGACACCATTAAAGTTTTCGAATATATTATAAAAAATATTTTCAAAAAATTTTCTAAAGGAGCTACGGCACGCAATAGATTCTAAGTTGTTTATGTCTTCATCTTTAAAAAGGTTTAAGTTTTGAAAATCTGTTTCATTTACGTCTAGTACACGTTTCTTTAATATAGCTAAGCTGTCTTTACATTCAGGGCTCTTTTGTAGACTTAAGAGTACAATTAATATATTTTTAAACCAAATTTGGCATTCTTCCATTGTTTTGAAATCAAAAGCTAGAGTTAAAACGTTTTTCAGTAAGTGCTTCAATATATGATTTTTACCAACTTTGCTATTTAAATCTTTGCAAATAATATGTACATAATGTGCTTTGCACCACTGAATAATAACTTTCGATCTACTATTTGAGGTCGTATTCAATCATTGAGATATTCAGAAACATTTTGGTCATTGAAAGATTTTATAATGGCACCAAATAGAGCATAGCTTACATCTGTGCAAACTCTTTCAAAAAATAGCCATTTATATTTGTGTTCTTTGCAATACGATTGCAATCTTTCAAATAAAAAAACTAATTTCTCCAATAGTGTGGCGAGATAATATCGCCGTTACAATTGGAACAATCATTTTAAACTTTTTAATATGAATAACCATTTTGTATATTAAAATTCTTTTTTGTGCACATTCAATTTGTCTTACACTTTGACCAGTTGCGTCAATATGTACAGTATGGTTTGCATCTTTAAGTATTTGAGGATTACTCAAAAAAGTTTCAAACGTTTTTTTTTCCCAGGAGTGTACAGTTAATGGCGATGCTACATACTGAATATATTGCTGGTAATATTCTTGCTGCATGAAATAAATATCAACAAAGGGATTAGGGTGGATAAATTGATCGAAATTTCTTTCGGACTTGCACTTGCGCAGCGTAGAGAGCTTGTAAATATTTTGAAAATTTCTACTTTGCGATATTTCATCAGCTGCTTCTAAAATCTTTTCTTTCCTATATATGTAAGCGCTTTTGTTTTCTAAAGATTTTTTTACAATAGCACGTCCAACACCACCTATTTGTGCAACACGTTTTTCTCCTTGCCCATGAACTATTTCGACTGTTCTATATACTAAAACAGCTCCGTCTAAATTTATTTTAAAACGGTATCTGCAAAAATCTGGAAAAGTGCAGTACCCATAGGATAGCAATCCCGAAACTAAGTACTTCACGTTATAAAATGAAATAATACACGAATTATTTAATTTTAAATACTCTTGTCTTAACATATCTATAACTATTTTCTTTTTAGACAATTTGAGTTTTAAATCGCCTCTTGATTCGAAAATCAAATTAGGATCGACCTTGAAACTGCAGTCTGCTACTTTAGCCTTAAGGTGACGCCATTGCTTTTTAACTGTACTAGGTGTACGAATGACTTCTTTTTTAATTACTTCTTTCGGGTCTGCACTTTTCCTATAATTTTCATATTTAGATACTTCTAAAATGTTTTTCTCCGTTTCAAACGGACCTAAAACTGTACTATATTGAACTTCGTTTTCTATACTATTATTAGAATCAATAAAATTAACAGCTTTTTTACATATGTCTCTTTTATTAACAGATGTTTTTTTAATTAAATCTTCTAATATTATTTGTAAATCATTTTTAAATTTTTCCAACATGCATTCCAATTTTTCAGTGCATTTGCTTTTCGTCTCGTCCTAAAAAGAGAAAAACATATTCGTTACAGCCTACTACATTTATTCATATATTATTTATATTTACTATTTCTTTTTCGATGCAACTCCTTTCCTGAATATCAGGATTAGAACATAGAACTTCTGCATTGTTGTCATTATTTTTTTATTGCATCAGCAGTTCTTTCTCTTGAGCAATTTTCTTCAGCAATTTCCTAAAAGGATGAACACATATTTTTTTAAGCCTATTACATTTATTTAAATATTACTTTTACTTACTGTTTCTTTTTCTATGCAACTCATTTCCTGAAAATCAGAATTGCTGCACAGATACTCTACTGCCATTTCTGTTACCATCTCTTTTTCTTTATATATTATATCTTCTTTTTTAGCTTCGCTCAAACACAAAAGTGCTTCTATTGCAATTTTTTCATGTTTTGTGACAATACCCTCACCTACGTCTATGTCAACATCGTCACTGTTTATTATGTTTCCACAATTATTTAACGATTTTATCTGTAATAGCATAAAAAAGTTACACATGTATCTCTTGTATAGAAAAATCTAACTTACTTTTCTCAAAAATATTCTTCGGTTATTTACATTATTTGCAAATTGATAGCATTTTGGTAGATCGCTATTATAGTCTGCAAATATTCTTTTAAAAACCGAGCAATCCGAATAATATTTAAGTTTCCCAACTTCTAATCCGGATTTAATTGCCTTCTTCAAAAAGTTTTTCATTATCGACAAACATCTGCATAAAGTAAAAATAGTTAAGTGTCGTATGATTTAGCTCGGCCAACGTATTTTTACGTTCTTCAAACGACACATATTATAAAAAGCAGGAATCCAAAACTTCAAAAAGTACCAATGAAATCTGTTATGTCTAAACTATAACATATATTCATTGTTAAAAATCTTCTAAGTAACTTTTGATTTTCTAATTCTGAGTTTTTCACTTTGATTAAGAATTTTTATACCCTTCACTGTAAGTAAGAAGAGTATATATTTATAACTTTGTGATTCCGCTTTCAATTTCTACACCCTACATGGGAAATCCTATAAAGTATATATATTCTGGATCCTTATAAGTAGCGGAGTCGATTTAGCGATGTCCGTCCGTGTAGTCGTTGAAATTAACTTTCAGAAGAAGCTAGACAACTTACAGAAAAGTATAGCATACCAAAAGGTCAGTTGTTGCTGTAAGACTACTGCTATTAAAATTCAGCCAGATCGGTCTATAAATGGCGGAGCTATGAGTCGAAAACCGAAACTATCTCTATTTTTGACCATTTTTTAGTGGGTTTTTTGCCTATTTTATCTAAACGAAGAAACGGAAAAATAAACGTGGTATACAGTCTTATTTGAAGTATAAGTCATAATAAATGTGCTAAAACTGAAAGCAATCGGTCCACAAATGGCCGAGGAATATCAAAAATACAACCGAAATTTTAGATTTTCATTAACTATGGCTGTATTTTTTTTTTTTTTGCGTTTTTTATCTAAACTGAAAAAAAGTAGGATGCAGTTTTTTCAAACATCACGTTCATAGTATCGTAACCAAAACTCAGTTGGATGGGTCCATAAATGGTGGAGCTATGAGTTAAAAATTGCGAATACCTCTATTTTTGACCATTTTTATTGCGATTTTTACGTAATTTGTCTAAGCTAAAAGACGGACAAAAAAACGTGGTACGCAGTTTTATTAAAAATAATAGTCGTAATGTCTGTGCAAAAAATCAGAAAGATCGGTCAACAAATGGGCCAGAAAAATCAAAAATACAACCGAAATTTTAGATTTTCATAAAGTTTTGCTTTGTTTTTTGCCTTTTTTATCTAAAGTAAAAAAAATTAGTTACAAGTTTTTTCAGATATCATATTCATAGTATATGGACCAAAATTCAGCTAAGTCGGTCCATAAATGGCTGAGCTATGAGACCAAAATCGCGACTATCTCTATTTTTTGACCATTTTTGGGGGGTTTTTTGAGTAATTTGCCTAAACTACAAGACGGACAATAAAGCGTGGTACGCAGTTTCATTAAAAATAACAGAAAATCAGAAAGATCGGTCCACAAATAAACCAGAAAAATTAAAAATACAACCGGCATTTCACATTTTCATTAATTTTTGTTTTGTTTTTTTTTTTTGTGGATTTTTTTTAGGTATCATGTGCGTAATGCTGTGTACACACAAACACGAAAAATTAAAAAGTGTATGTGGGAGTGTGTGGTTTTTATTGCCTTGAGTATAATAGTATTAAGAATACAGCCATCTTTATGAAAGAGAGTCTTTTCGATTTTTCTCGATAATTAAATATGTTTGGCTTAAAAATTTTCAAAAAAATTTTGCAAAATTAAATGAAAATAATTTTTTAGTTTTTCTATTTAATATCTTTCTAAGAATTTCTTTTTTTATTAATTTAAATATTGAGTGCCTGCAGACATTTTATTGCTTTTAAAAATTAGGTTCTCAGAAAGGATTATTTCTTAGAAGTCGTTAATTTTAGTCGTATTATAAAAATTTATTTTTTTTATTGATATTTCGCTCCAATAATAAATAAATACATTTTCATATTTAATACGACCTCAAGCTGAACAAAGTATGCATTTCAATTACGTACTTTTTTGAAGTAAGTGAAGATAAATATGGTTAGTTAAATATGTTTTCACGTAATTCCTTATGATTTTTAGTGTTTGTAAATATATTTTCAGTATTTTTGACATAAGATACAAATGTGCATAAACACGTTGATTCTCAAAGAGATTGCAAAAGAACCATAGAATATTACGGGTTGGTACACATATCGTTTTAAACAAGAGGTCGTCTAGACTTGTAATCTATTGCCCAAATACTCAGAAAAAACTTTGCATTATTTTTAAAAAATTTTTTAAATTCCCTCACTCCCCATTACCTTTCTTCTGAGGGATTTTTACCATTACCCACTTTGCGGAGTTACCATTCCCGATTTTGGCCAGGAAAATTGCGAAAATCTAAATGGAATTTAATTTGTAAGCTCTAAGCTTTCTGAAAAATTCGTAGTTTTTATTTTATTATGCAAAACGGAAACTGCCAAAATCCTTGAGAACAACACTACTGAAGTATATGAAAATTTTAAAAAAATTTTAAATATCCAAAGTAATATCTGAATATTTGGTTGGTAGGTTACAAATATAGATAATAATATTTAATGACGTAAGATGTATTTGATAAATATGCCATTAATACTGAAAATATATTCACAAATACTAAAAAACGTACGTTAAAGCATATTTAACGCGGCATATTTATCTTCACTCATTTAATTTTTTTTATGGTTTTGATAATGTAGAAGAATGCGGCACTGCCGAATTTATTTTTTTTTATTGTAAAATTCTTTTTTATATATACAACGAATCCTGAAAATATTAGTCAATAATATTAATTTCTTTGTGCAATAGAGTGTAAATATGTACAATATTTTTTGTCATGCCCTCTTTAGCTAACACAAACAAACTGGATCAAGTGTTAATTAATTAGTTATCGGCCGTGTTTGAATTCTTAATAACACTATTAAAAAATTGGGTTTGATGGAAGAAGAGTGAAAATTTATGGTTGTATATATTTTTTAATGCAACATAATAAAAAATAAAAATAAGAAACTGTCGAAAAAATGGAAAAAAATGTTTAGGATGAACCACCCTTACCACTTACGGGTATAAAAATTAGTAATAAACCTATTCTGACACCTACTGAATATACATATATATCAAATTTCATCAAAATCGGTTAAGCCGTTTCGGAAAAGTATAAACACTAAAACTGTGACACCAGAATTTTATTTATATATTATAAGATATTGTATTAAAATTTTCTGTTAACCTAAGAAAACTTTAGAGGCTCATAACTCGGAAAATACAAATTTCCCAGCGAAATTTTCCTTAATATTTTCTTCTTA
This sequence comes from Thelaira solivaga, assembly GCA_947397855.1. Classification (NCBI taxonomy): domain Eukaryota; kingdom Metazoa; phylum Arthropoda; class Insecta; order Diptera; family Tachinidae; genus Thelaira; species Thelaira solivaga. The sequence continues at coordinate 16,202,611 of OX377615.1, forward strand.
GAATTACATTTTCTATCACTTGTGGTACTTTTTTTTTCAATTTGAGGTGCGTGCGTAAATATAAATATAAATAAAATTTAACAAAATATTAATCTTTATTTGTGCTTAATTCCAGAAATTGTGTTGGTTTTAAAATTTATTCTTTTACTCATGATATTCTCATGAGTTATTTATTCAGTACAATAAGTACTGAAGGGGAGAGCATACCTATATGGACCATTTCATCAGACGCTACTCCGAATCCTCAGTAGGTTACTCCCAACGTTTCTTGCAAACATTAGAACCTTTATATTGTAAAAGCAATTGACTAAATAAGAATTATTAATCAAGTCACAAAAAGATTCAAATATTCAAACAAAAAACTCAGTAAGCATTGAACTGAATAAACAAATAAATTTCCCAACCAACATTTTTAATATTGAAAACTATATTCTATTTTTATTCTTCTCTTCTCTTTTACATTTGAATGCCCGTTGGGTATTACTGAATGTAATTAAAGAGTATATGAAAAACAAAAACAAAAAATTATAAAAAATAATAAGAAAAACATAGGGTTTTCCTACAATGAGCACTTGTATTTGTATATGTAATAATTTCTATTTGGAATTTAAAAGTTTAACAAAATATTAATCTTTATTTGTGCTTAATTCCAGAAATAAATAAAATTTTTAGGAATATGTTAGCTGGGTACATAAAATACAGAAAACATTTCACTTACCTTTTTCTTCTCTCCTATATCTTTTTATAACCAATTATTATTGGTGTAAAAACAAAAAATTTCTTTTATTTATTATTAAATTATTTTATAATTATAAAATAAAACTAAATTTTTCACACAATTTTTCACAACACAATCACAGGTTTTTTGTATTAAGCTTTATAACATGAACCGTTAGAACTGATAGAAAAAATATATTACCTTAATTTTCTCTTATAAATTTTAATTCACTGCTATTTACAACAACAAAATCTATTTATTCTAATTAATTGTTCTACTTTTATTAAATTTAACACTATATACCTTTGTAATAAGCATATAAAATAAATTATATTACTTTTTTCCGGCAATGCTTACTACATTCAGTCTTACATCTGTGAAAAATGTAAATTTAAGATATGGCACCCTCTTTAAAATTTTTGAATATGTATTACAAAATGGACCCAGAGTCATAGGTTAGTGGTATTTTAAATTTTTAATTTTTTCATACATTTTAAAATATATATTAATTAAATGAAAGTTTATTAAGCAACTTCCTACAGAATTTTTGCTTAATAAACATTTTTTAATTATTAATATATGTTTTGGCAAAGTATGAAAATAATTGTATGTGTTGTGCGTGTAACGCAAGCGATCAATTTAGTTTTTTTTTATATGTAAATGTATATTTATATTATATTTTCATATAAATTTTCGACAATTTATCGCTCGTGTTGCAGAATTTTAATACTATTTAAGTAATATATGTTTAAATATTTTATTTTCAGAAAATGCTTTTAAAAATTTTAGGTGGAGGTGGTCGAGGTCGTCGTCGTGGTCGCGGTCGTGGGCATGTTCGTGGTCGTGCTCGTCATCATAATGTAAGTAAAATATATAAATATATTTTTTTTTTATATAATTAAATTAAATTTTCAATTTTTGTTTTTATATATAGAATTTTTTACAATATAATCCCTTAGTGCTATGGTGGGCACCATTCCTGCAGCAGCAACAACAACCGCAGCTGCAACAACAACAGGAAATACAACAACTACTGCAGCTACAACAACTTCAGCAGCTGCAACAGTTCCAGCAGCTGCAACAGCTCCAGCAGTTGCAACAGCAACTACAGCAACAACAAGCAACCCTACAATAACAACTAAAGCAGCAACAGCAACTACAGCAGCAACAACAACAGCAACAACAACCACAACAGCAACAAATACAGGAACCACAACTGCAACAGCAAGAACAACCACAACAACTACAACAACCTCAACAACTACAGCAGCAACAACCACAACAACTTAAGCAGCAACAACCACAATTGGATTGTGCTGAAAAAAAAGATATTAATACTTTTTTTGAAAAAATAAATATTAATAATTAATATTAACCATTCAAAAAAATAAAGAAGAAATGAATAACATTTGATTGAGAATTTTATTTATATACAATAGTTTTATAGTATCTGCTAGGTATAATGCGGTAAATCCTATTTTTTTCCAAGTTTTTTGCTTCCAATTTCTTCACGGCGCGTAAAAAATTAACTCCTTTACCCGCAAATATTTTAAAGAGTAGGTCATCCACCAGTGCCGGGCCAAGTAGTAACGATTCTGCCAGGTTCTTCGAGAGATTCCGAAAACTAAATCTCAACCAATTCCCAAGCCAAGGTGTTCTTGGAATCGTGCCGAGGGCGGAATGGTGCAGGAAATTAAAACATGTGCATCGCTAACGGAGACATCCCCTGCAATACCGGGCGACCTTTCAGTGTAAATAGCCTTATGTACGTATGGGAGCTCTGTGTACATGGACCAATCCATTCTCACCTTTTAAATTAATTTTTTTTATGGAAAATATAAATAAAAACATTAAAAATCAAAACAACAGAGTCAGATGAGGATACTCTACTTCGTTCGCCGGTCAGTGCAGGAGAAAATGAGGCCATGGACATAGATGCCATCCTCCATGATTTCGAGCTAAATGCCGAAGATAGCTCTCAGGGTCCACTGGAACCAAGACCTAATGACACGACGAAGCGTGATGCTAAGGAACCAAGCGTACCAAACGAGGCAACGGGCCAAAAGAGAAATGATTATTTCACTAGTGCCCAAAAACGGCGTATTAAAGCCAAGATCAGAGATGGCATGACGGCTGAAGAAGCGAAAGCTGAAGTGCGCACACGATATGCCCAGGTTAATAAGAACCAGGCGTCGGGTGCTAAGTCGCCAAAACGCTGCAGATCGGCTAATAATTCGCCCAGCGACACGAGGTCACAGGCGAAAAAATCTAGAAAACCGGCAGAGGGTGGAGAAAAGGTAACCCCTAAAGCCACACCACTACTGGCTAAAGCTCAAAAGGATGCTCAATATAAAGGACATGGACCTTCGTACAGCGACATGTTGAGCGCATGCAAGGTTGCCATCACCCACTCCAAACATCCTGAAGAGGAACTGAATGCTAACCAAATTGCTCTGACAAATAAGAGCTTACTGTCTGAGGTGGATAATGTAAATTATTTATATAATATAATTCATTTCTTTTTATTTCAATTTATGTATATGTACAAAGTATTAAATAAACGTGGAATGTGTGACAGCGCACGAGCGAGTGTGTATTGTTCAAACCTTGAGTATGGCTAGCATGGTAGCATTAAGTAGTAGTAGAATACAAGTATTCGTGAAGTTAACATAAATACTATCTTCTCATCCCTCTTCTTTTAAAATAAGACGACAGTATTGCAAACGTTGAGGTTGAGCTTTAATACGGGAGGACCTGCGCAGCACGGTCGGCGGGTTTTTGTCAGTGGTTTTTGAGGTATTGCTGTTTGGTAAAACCTCAGCTTCAACGGGATTTTCTTCAACTACCACCTCTGGTGTACTAATTATTTTAGCTTGGCACGGTCGAATGTTTTGCGAATTTCTGCGATTCAATTTACCATTCTCGTCCACAACTATATAGGATCGAGGGTGGACCTGTTCTGTCACCACCGAAGGTTTCCAAATACTTTGGTTGTTCGTCCGTGTGACTACTGTACTTCCTTCGAGTAATTTATGATTGGATTTAGCACCACGATTTGCGTAAGCGATCTGCTTATCTCTTTCCTGTCTCAGATATTCTGCTATCCTTTTGCTTTCTGATGAGAGTAGAGTTTCTCTTGTAGTTGGTAACACACTTCTTGTTCTATGCCCAAAAAGTCTTTGAGAAGGAGAACCAAGGTTACAACGAGGAGTATTCATGTAATTAAGTAGTCCTAGAAAATAATCGCTATTGTCATATGAAGACTTTTTGAGAATGTTTTTCGCGATTTGAACCGCCCTCTCCGCTAACCCGTTGCCTCTTGGATGGTATGGCGAACTGGTGCTATGGTTAAACTTCCAGCCATAGGGACGAAATGGGGCTTAAATCCTCGCAACGTTCACTGGCTATTCAAGATGGTGATTCAGCCTATCTTGTTTTATGGAGTCGTGGTGTGGTGGAAAGCACTGAACACGACTACGAACCGATCCCGATTTGAGAGGATTTTCAGATGCATGGCCACCTTGATTACAGGAGCCATGAGATCAACGCCCAATAAGGCACTCTTTACGATGCTAAATTGGCTGCCAGTTGATCTACAAGCTGAGAAATTGGCACTATTTGCATCCGTGCGATTGCATGCGGCGCGGGAATGGAACCATAGATCATGGGGACATTCGGGGATAATTGGTACTTGGGGGGATATTCCCAGCCTCATTGACTATGTCACTCCAAGACCATTCCTTCAGAGGAACTTTGGATTCACGATTTTGGACGAAACGGGAATCTCAATGGGATCTTCTCATACAGGAGAAGATCTGGATGTCTTTACCAATGGCTCCAAGAATAATTCTGGAGTTGGAGGTGGAGTCTATATTGAGGAGTCGGGGACTACCATATCCTTCAAACTCCCTAATCAATGCAGCACTCTACAAGCTGAAGTGATGGCTATAAAGCAAGCAGCAGACTGGCTGTGGTATCATGGAATATTTGGCAGGAATATTCGCATTTATACCGACAGTCGGACTGCAATCAGGTCATTAGCGGGTGTCTATTCGACATCCCAACTTGTCCAAGAATGCCGCACATCCTTAAATAGAATGGCAGAGCATTCGGTGATCACCCTCATTTGGGTGCGTGGACATGGGACTTCAATGGGGAACTGCAGGGCGGATAGCCTGGCTAGGGAAGGGTCGAGGCTACCAGAGCAAGATGCCAACGCGCCCTGTGGCATCCCTCTATCGGTCTGCAAAAAAGAGATCGAAAGCATATTCTTGCGAAAGGCACAGTCCAGATGGAGTGACGAATGGACTGTAGTAACGGTCACTGCAATTTTGGCAACCATGCTAGGAGAATGAGATTGCGTTATAATGACTACTGTAGAAGTTGTCAAGACGAGGAGGAGGAGGAAACTGTGGAACACCTTCTCTGCCAGTGTCCGGCCCTGGAAGAGCGGCGCATGATCCACTTCGGTGAGCGACGTCTGCAGGGTCTCACTGCGCTGTCGAATACAAGTGTCGACATGCTTCATTAGAACGGTCTCACTCACTTTCTCTCACTTTCTTTCACTTTCTTTCTTTCTTTTTCTCTATCTTCCTTCCTCCCCTTCACTCTACTATTACTATCCCTCCTCTCCTTCATTTTCCTCTATACAGGTATCACAAAGGGACCACGTCAGAGGACCCAAGTGAGCCCAGCTCTTGTTTTTATTTCTTCGGGCGACCTGTTAACCTAACCTAACCTAACCTAAACTTTTTAAATTCACTACTTACAAATTGGGGCCCATTATCACTCTCTAGTGTTAATGGTGGTCCAAACGTTGAAAAAATTTCCTTTAAGAATAATATTACTTGTTTTGTTGAAGTTTCATTAAGTTTTTTAAAGTTTAGATACCCAGAATAGCTGTCTATAAACACAATATAATCGCTGTTGTTAAAATGAAACAAGTCTGTTGCGCCTATTTCAAATCCATGGCTTGGTATCTCTTTTTCGCCTATCTTTAATTTTTGATTATTACGTTGATAAACTTGACATGCTGCGCATTGGTTAATATAGTTCAGAATGTCTTTGCTCATAAGTGGCCAAAATACCGATTCCCTCGCCAATGTTACACATTTGGCGTAACTAAAATGACCATTATGAATGTTTTTCAAAAATTGAGCCCTTAATTTTTCAGGTACAAGAACTTTGGTTCCTTTGAAAATTATACCATAGTCATTAACTGATAACTCACCTCTCAAATGCCAGAAAAATTTTAAAATATTTGGTAAATTATCTTTTGACTTTATCCAACCATTTCGAATGAAGTTTGTCAGCATTTGACAAGTACTATCATTTTCAGTATCTCTTTTTAAATTTTTAAGTTCTTCGTTAGAAATTGACAAAACCATTTGAATTTCGAGATCCTCTTCTTCTTCTCCCTTGTTGGGTATATCAACACAATCTCGGCTTAAAGGATCAGCCAAGTACATTTTGCAGCCTGGTTTATATATAACTGTCGGATTGTATGTAATCAAACTCAGCCTTATGCGTTGTAGTCGTGTAGGTGATGAGTGCAACGATTTTTTAAAAATTGATTCTAACGGCTTGTGGTCGGATTCTATGATTATTTTTTTTCCCCAAACGTGTTGGTGAAATTTTTCACAACCAAATTTTACGGCCAACGCTTCTTTTTCTAATTGGAAGTACCTTGATTGGCACTCTGTTAGAGACTTAGATGCGTAGGCGATTGGTTGATCTTCTTGTAGAAGTACTGCACCCATTGCATATGAACTAGCATCAACTTGAAGTTTTACATCTTTATTGCAGTCATACATCTTAAGTACTGGAGGTTTGCTAATGGATTTCTTTCACTCATCAAACGATTGTTGTTGGTTTATGTCCCAATGGAAAGAATTAGATTTTTCTAACAATTTTCGCAAAAGGTGCTGTAACGTGAGAGAAATTTTTTATAAATTTACTCAAATACATAAATTTCCCCAGAACTCTCTGAAGCTCTTTTTTTGTTTTTGGCGGCTTAAGCCGACTGATGGCTTCTATTTTATCTGGGTCTGGATATAGCCCTGTATCGCTGATGATATGTCCTAAAAATTTTACCTGTGTTTGTTCAAACTTACATTTTTCTTTATTTAATTTTAAGCCATTCGCTTCAATAATTTTAATTACTTGTTCTGTAACATTACGTAGCTCATCTAAGCTGCTGGCATGCACTAAAATGTCATCGATGGCGATTTTGACATTAGGTATTTGTGAAAAAAGTTGTTGCATTACGCTTTGGAAAACCTCTGGCGCTGATGAGATTCCAAATGGTAGTCTTTTACACGAATATCTACCCCAAGGTGTTGAAAATGTCAGAATCTGCTTAGTGCGATCGGAAACCGGAATTTGCCAGAAACCTTTTTTACAATCTAATATTGAAAAATATTTAGCTCCTTTCAGTTGAGCGGCTATTTCTTCCAGAGTGTTCATAGGAAAGTGGCGACGTTTTATATTCTTGTTTACACTTGTTGGATCTATACAGATCCTAATTTTATCATTTTTACGTACTACTACCATTGGGGATACAGCGGGGGTTGGCAAATTGGTTGGCTCAATTACTTTCATTTTCACCATTTTGTCCAACTCATTTTTTACTTGATCTCTAATTTTAAAAGCAACTATCCTAGCTGGACAAATCTCGAAATGTGGATTTTCGATTAGGTCGATGTCGTAGACAAAATCTTTAATGCATCCGAGGCCTTCAAACAAATTTTCTTTTATACGAAGTTCTTGAACCCTTTTTACTAAATTTAATTTCTCACAGGAATCTGATCCTAAAATTGGCTTTACATTTTCATTAACAATTTTGAAATTTAATTTACTTAGTTTTTTAAATACTGTACAAGTTAACATGACTTCGCCAATGACCTTCAATTTATGATTACCAAAAGACACTAGATGTTTTACACCCGAAGTTCTAATAGTGACGTGGTTATTTTCTGATTTAAGCTTATCAATGATTTTTTTTGGCAACACGTTGCATTGAGCACCAGTGTCAAGTTTAATCTCATAATTATTTTTACCAATGGTTAATGTTTCTGAAAATTTTTCTTTTTTATTTTTATTGTTGTTTTTCAACGAAAAAATAAATAGTTCTGAATCGGCCCCACTGCCACTATTTTCGTTTTGATATTCTTTTTCCTCACAACTGGCAACTTCCCTGTTTTTCCTAAATTTTCTTTTTAATTTGGATTTACACATACTTTCAAAATGGTTGCTTTTATTACATTTCTTGCATATATATTTAAAAGCTGGGCAATTGCGCACTGTGTGGCTCTTGCCACAATTACGACAGTTAAAACTTTTTGTTTTATTATTTTTCTTTATGATATTTACGAATTTATCATTTTCATTTTGAATTTCTGCAGTTTGTTTTTGTGCAAGTTCGGTCGCTTGGCAGATTTGTAGCGCCTTTTGTAAGGTTATGTCATCTGACAGTAATTTTGTGCGCAGTGCATCGCTCTTTATACCCAAAATAAGTTGATCACGTAAAATACTGTTACTTAACTGTTCGAAATTACAATTTTGCACCTGCAGTCTTAACCTGGTTATATATTCATCTATAGTCTCGCCGTCATTCTGTACGATTTTATGAAATTTGTATCTCTCAAAAGTTGTATTTAATTTTGGTGTAAAATAAGTATCAAGCTTTCCTTTCACTGAAGTCAATGTTTCATTTTCAGTTGCCGGTAATGAATTATAAATTTGGATGGCCGCGTAGCCTATAGACGACATAAATGTTGCGAATTGAATTTTTTCCGCCTTTGCACTTAAACCTGTAGCTACTTCAAAATACTCATATTGTTGCTTCCACAGCTTCAATTCCTTCGCCATATCTTTATCATGTTCTATTATCAATGGCTTAGGTGGTTTTAAAAAGTTACAGGTGGTTGCTGTTGCAACGGTTGCTCCTGCTGCGGCAGCTGCAGAGGTAGTAGCCATTAAAAAATTTTGGCAAGCAATTGGTTTGCCTTATTTTAGGTATAATTGTAAATCTTTCTTTACTTTATGACTTATTAGTCTTATTCCACTACGGGTTTCGTCACCATGTAAATTATTTATATAATATAATTCATTTCTTTTTATTTCAATTTATGTATATGTACAAAGTATTAAATAAACGTGGAATGTGTGACAGCGCACGAGCGAGTGTGTATTATTCAAACCTTGAGTATGGCTAGCATGGTAGCATTAAGTAGTAGTAGAATACAAGTAGGCGTGAAGTTAACATAAATACTATCTTCTCCGATAAGTCCACAAATCTCAGCAATAATCTTGGATTTATCAGCTGCATAAATAGGGACGGGTGGATGTCTCTTACGTGCCACAACCGCCAAACCAAGGTTTGGTTGTCAGAGGCACTTAAGATTCTAAAGCCCTTCCCTAATGCTAGAATAAAGTTAGTTGAGGGTTCGGAAATGCCCCGCACGTTCGTCTGCATTGCGTACCTGCCAGCAGAAGATGTACTCGAGCAGAACACACTGCTGAGCAGACTGGAAAAGCAGAATGTAGGTCTGTCAACAAAGAGTTGGCGGGTTCTTCGAACCATAAAGGAGAATGATGGCGGACAATATGTCACCTTCTCCATTGATGATGCATCGAAGAAGAGGATACTTGCGCAGAGAGGAAAATTGTTTCTTAATTTCTCGCAAATCCGAATGAGGGTGAAGACAGAGGCCAAGCCGGCCACGTCCACCCAAATACAGTCGAAGGAGAAGGTGTCCATCAGGGAAGAGGACAGCACTCCATCGACATCCAGAGCAGCAACCGCACCCAGGGCGACGAGCACAGCAGCGGCTGCCGCCACTGGATCCAAGGGGACAGAGGCTCCAAAAAGCCCATCCTCGGAACAGGCAACCAGCCTTGCCAAGGCACCTTCGAAGGCCACTGGCAGCCCTCAGGTCACCGTACTCCTCACTGTGGGTACCCCACCTTCACCCAAGCAAGTGACCCAAGTGGATGCGAGCGGGACCTAAGAAGCGGCCCCCAAGAGTTAATAGGCCTCAGGTGCATCCAGGCAAATCTACAACACTCCAAAGCTGCCTCGGCGGTTTTGGGGCGTTTGTTTAATCAGGGGCACCTAGATGTACCTCTTATCCAAGAGCCTTATATATATAGGGATCAGGTTAAGGGCTTACCAGGTGAGTTATTTTATGATTCCTGCAATACGGGAAAACCCCGATCATGTATACTGATTAGGAAAGGAATTAATGCCATTCTTATTTCAGAACACACAGACAAGGATCAAGTTGCCGTGAAGATGGAGGTGGCAAATGGGCCAGAGATAATATTATGCTCAGCCTACTTGCCTGGTGACTCAGAGGACCTTTCCTTCTCAACACTGCAGAGACTTATGAATCACAGTAAAAGATGAAACAACACACATTGTGATTGGCTGTGATGCAAATTCACACCACACAACCTGGGGCAGCACGAATATAAACCATAGAGGTGAGTACTTATTTGAATTTATTAACATTAACATGTTGGAAATTATGAATGTAGGTAATAAACCCACATTTAGGAACAGAAATAGGGAAGAGGTCTTGGACAGTTTCTGAAGAAACATCCATGTCTGATCACTCTCACATTATATTTGATATAAGTTTTGACATCAAACTAAATGCTACATACAGGGACCCTAGATCGACTAACTGGGAAAATTTTAATAGCCTATTAGAAGAAGAGGTGAACAGATTTAGTAAGAGGGTTCGGAATCCGGATGTGCTTGAAATCGCATGTGATGCGATTAGTTCAGCTATATTGAACTCGTATCACCAATCTTGCCCAGAGAAGAAAAGATCAGGCAATAGAATAACTCCTTGGTGGAACGATCGTTTAGCACGTCTTCGGCAAGAGACAAGAAGGTTTAGCAACGTGTCTAAAGGAACGGGTAACCGGGCCCTATACAAAGAGACCAAGGTCTCAAGATTGGATAAGAGCCAGAGAGATATTTTGTAAGGAAAGGATAGCATGGGCCATAGGCTCATTTTATCCATATAAATCTCCTGGAGAGGACGGAATTTTTCCAGCACCCCTTCAGAAATTGATTTCTCACATTATGCGACCTCTGATTAATATGTTCAGAGCGAGGTTTGCCTGGGGAGAAATTCCTAACAAATGGAGGGAGGTAATCGTTCGGTATATTCCGAAACTGGGCAGAAAGGACAACTTCCTACCCAAGTCGTATAGACCGAATCCTAAAATATTGCTGTGGCTCTACACAGCGATTACCAGACCCCTGATAGTTTATGCGGCTCCGGTCTGGTTTAAAAAAGTTAGCAAGGTCTCAGCGCAGGCAAGGATCAATAGAATTCAAAGACTAGCCTGTGTCTGCACAACTGGCGCAATGAGGTCTACTCCGACTGTTACCCTTGAGATCTTGCTAAACCTTCCTCCAATTCATTTATTCATCAAGAAAGAAGCTTTGCAATTTAAGGCAAAGCTAATATTGGGAGATACGGAGCACTCTTCTCGCGCACTCAGCTCTCTTTCTAAGGAAATTGCTGAAGTGGGTGTGGAATTTGTAACCCTAAGCCATCACTGTCGAACCAAATACAACTTCACTCGTAATTTCAGGGTCACATTCCCAAATAGGATTAATTGGGAACAGAACGGTGTCGGGTCACATGTATGGTACACAGATGGCTCGAAAACGGTTGAGGGTGTTGGAGCAGGGGTATTTGGTCTGAACCACAGAAAAAGCTTATTTGTTAGTATGGGTCGATAAAACTCAGTTTTTCAGGCCGAAATACATGCGATAGAGCTCTGCCTAAGAGAAGAACTAGAAAGAGACACAAGTAACAGTCACATCTATATTCACTCGGACAGTAGAGCGGCATTACTGGCACCCAGTGCCTTTGAGATAAGATCGAAACTGGTCTGGGATTGCCTAGAACTTCTAAAAAGACTAGCATCCAATAACAGGGTTCACTTGGTATGGGTGCCAGGTCGTAGTGGATATGCGCTCAATGGGAAGGCAGACGAACTCGCAAGAAAAGGGGCTGCTAATGGATTCATTGCCCTAGAACCATTCTGCGGTCTGTCTTGGAGCTCTGTTGGGCTCTTTTTTAGGCAGTGGCTGGAAAGAGAATCGCAACAATAATGGCTGGACATAGCAGGTATCAGGGTAGCGAAAACTTTCATGCCATTCCAATCTCGAAAGAGAACAAGGGAATTACTTGGATTGACTCGGTCAGGAATTCGTATTGTCACGCGATTTCTGACTGCACATTGCAGAGTATTGAAACACTTGGCGAATATGAGGATCAGTCAAAATGACCTCTGCAGGTTATGTAACGACGATGAAGAAACAGCAGAACACATATTGCGTCACTGTAATGGCATTATGTGGACCCGTTTTCACTACTTAGGACAACATTACCTACAACCGTCAGACATAGCGGACAAATCATCCAAAGAAGTTTCTGAATTCTTAATGAATACTAGACTCTTGGAGGATTTGTAACTTGAGAGTAGTGTCACAATAGGTCTATTTTGGCCGCAGTGACTAGGTGACTTGTTCCCGCTCCTTATTGTAATTCTAATAAATTAACCTTTCAGTTGATTAAAAATTTTTTGCTGACTAAAACTTTTTAAAGCTGTAATTAGCTTCAAAAATTGTAATATACAAATCATGATTGTTCTCAAATACTTTTTGTTTGTTAATTGTAATTTTTATAATAAGTTTAAAAACGAAAACGGCTAACTTTTGGAAAATGACACCTAGCTAGATCGATTTAGGTGGTAACTAATTTCCAAAACCCATTTTCAAAATTCTCGGCACTCGTCAATTATGAATTATAGGGTGTAGCATACTTGTGATGTTTGCGTATAGTCAGAAAAATATATGATAAAAAGTTCTGCCCAGCGCTTACAAATGCTATTAGCAATCAAATATGCACCGGTAGGTTGATATGCCAGGAGCTAAAAGTAACAAGCAGGAGTATGCTTATTTAATAGCAGGAGAATGCTAAAGAAAGATAAGTCAGCCGGTTAGAGGCTAAATAATGATTGCTTTTATTTCTTAAAATTCAGGGTTTTTATACCCTTGACTTAAAGCTATTCTTAACACAAAAATCTTAAATATAATATTAAACATATAGATTGACATTGCATTACATTCTGCGATTCAATTTACCATTCTCGTCCACAACTATATAGGATCGAGGGTGGACCTGTTCTGTCACCACCGAAGGTTTCCAAATACTTTGGTTGTTCGTCCGTGTGACTACTGTACTTCTTTCGAGTAATTTATGATTGGATTTAGCACCACGATTTGCGTAAGCGATCTGCTTATCTCTTTCCTGTCTCAGATATTCTGCTATCCTTTTGCTTTCTGATGAGAGTAGAGTTTCTCTTGTAGTTGGTAACACACTTCTTGTTCTATGCCCAAAAAGTCTTTGAGAAGGAGAACCAAGGTTACAACGAGGAGTATTCATGTAATTAAGTAGTCCTAGAAAATAATCGCTATTGTCATATGAAGACTTTTTGAGAATGTTTTTCGCGATTTGAACCGCCCTCTCCGCTAACCCGTTGCCTCTTGGATGGTATGGCGAACTGGTGCTATGGTTAAACTTCCAGCCATAGGGACGAAATGGGGCTTAAATCCTCGCAACGTTCACTGGCTATTCAAGATGGTGATTCAGCCTATCTTGTTTTATGGAGTCGTGGTGTGGTGGAAAGCACTGAACACGACTACGAACCGATCCCGATTTGAGAGGATTTTCAGATGCATGGCCACCTTGATTACAGGAGCCATGAGATCAACGCCCAATAAGGCACTCTTTACGATGCTAAATTGGCTGCCAGTTGATCTACAAGCTGAGAAATTGGCACTATTTGCATCCGTGCGATTGCATGCGGCGCGGGAATGGAACCATAGATCATGGGGACATTCGGGGATAATTGGTACTTGGGGGGATATTCCCAGCCTCATTGACTATGTCACTCCAAGACCATTCCTTCAGAGGAACTTTGGATTCACGATTTTGGACGAAACGGGAATCTCAATGGGATCTTCTCATACAGGAGAAGATCTGGATGTCTTTACCAATGGCTCCAAGAATAATTCTGGAGTTGGAGGTGGAGTCTATATTGAGGAGTCGGGGACTACCATATCCTTCAAACTCCCTAATCAATGCAGCACTCTACAAGCTGAAGTGATGGCTATAAAGCAAGCAGCAGACTGGCTGTGGTATCATGGAATATTTGGCAGGAATATTCGCATTTATACCGACAGTCGGACTGCAATCAGGTCATTAGCGGGTGTCTATTCGACATCCCAACTTGTCCAAGAATGCCGCACATCCTTAAATAGAATGGCAGAGCATTCGGTGATCACCCTCATTTGGGTGCGTGGACATGGGACTTCAATGGGGAACTGCAGGGCGGATAGCCTGGCTAGGGAAGGGTCGAGGCTACCAGAGCAAGATGCCAACGCGCCCTGTGGCATCCCTCTATCGGTCTGCAAAAAAGAGATCGAAAGCATATTCTTGCGAAAGGCACAGTCCAGATGGAGTGACGAATGGACTGTAGTAACGGTCACTGCAATTTTGGCAACCATGCTAGGAGAATGAGATTGCGTTATAATGACTACTGTAGAAGTTGTCAAGACGAGGAGGAGGAGGAAACTGTGGAACACCTTCTCTGCCAGTGTCCGGCCCTGGAAGAGCGGCGCATGATCCACTTCGGTGAGCGACGTCTGCAGGGTCTCACTGCGCTGTCGAATACAAGTGTCGACATGCTTCATTAGAACGGTCTCACTCACTTTCTCTCACTTTCTTTCACTTTCTTTCTTTCTTTTTCTCTATCTTCCTTCCTCCCCTTCACTCTACTATTACTATCCCTCCTCTCCTTCATTTTCCTCTATACAGGTATCACAAAGGGACCACGTCAGAGGACCCAAGTGAGCCCAGCCCTTGTTTTTATTTCTTCGGGCGACCTGTTAACCTAACCTAACCTAACCTAAACTTTTTAAATTCACTACTTACAAATTGGGGCCCATTATCACTCTCTAGTGTTAATGGTGGTCCAAACGTTGAAAAAATTTCCTTTAAGAATAATATTACTTGTTTTGTTGAAGTTTCATTAAGTTTTTTAAAGTTTAGATACCCAGAATAGCTGTCTATAAACACAATATAATCGCTGTTGTTAAAATGAAACAAGTCTGTTGCGCCTATTTCAAATCCATGGCTTGGTATCTCTTTTTCGCCTATCTTTAATTTTTGATTATTACGTTGATAAACTTGACATGCTGCGCATTGGTTAATATAGTTCAGAATGTCTTTGCTCATAAGTGGCCAAAATACCGATTCCCTCGCCAATGTTACACATTTGGCGTAACTAAAATGACCATTATGAATGTTTTTCAAAAATTGAGCCCTTAATTTTTCAGGTACAAGAACTTTGGTTCCTTTGAAAATTATACCATAGTCATTAACTGATAACTCACCTCTCAAATGCCAGAAAAATTTTAAAATATTTGGTAAATTATCTTTTGACTTTATCCAACCATTTCGAATGAAGTTTGTCAGCATTTGACAAGTACTATCATTTTCAGTATCTCTTTTTAAATTTTTAAGTTCTTCGTTAGAAATTGACAAAACCATTTGAATTTCGAGATCCTCTTCTTCTTCTCCCTTGTTGGGTATATCAACACAATCTCGGCTTAAAGGATCAGCCAAGTACATTTTGCAGCCTGGTTTATATATAACTGTCGGATTGTATGTAATCAAACTCAGCCTTATGCGTTGTAGTCGTGTAGGTGATGAGTGCAACGATTTTTTAAAAATTGATTCTAACGGCTTGTGGTCGGATTCTATGATTATTTTTTTTCCCCAAACGTGTTGGTGAAATTTTTCACAACCAAATTTTACGGCCAACGCTTCTTTTTCTAATTGGAAGTACCTTGATTGGCACTCTGTTAGAGACTTAGATGCGTAGGCGATTGGTTGATCTTCTTGTAGAAGTACTGCACCCATTGCATATGAACTAGCATCAACTTGAAGTTTTACATCTTTATTGCAGTCATACATCTTAAGTACTGGAGGTTTGCTAATGGATTTCTTTCACTCATCAAACGATTGTTGTTGGTTTATGTCCCAATGGAAAGAATTAGATTTTTCTAACAATTTTCGCAAAAGGTGCTGTAACGTGAGAGAAATTTTTTATAAATTTACTCAAATACATAAATTTCCCCAGAACTCTCTGAAGCTCTTTTTTTGTTTTTGGCGGCTTAAGCCGACTGATGGCTTCTATTTTATCTGGGTCTGGATATAGCCCTGTATCGCTGATGATATGTCCTAAAAATTTTACCTGTGTTTGTTCAAACTTACATTTTTCTTTATTTAATTTTAAGCCATTCGCTTCAATAATTTTAATTACTTGTTCTGTAACATTACGTAGCTCATCTAAGCTGCTGGCATGCACTAAAATGTCATCGATGGCGATTTTGACATTAGGTATTTGTGAAAAAAGTTGTTGCATTACGCTTTGGAAAACCTCTGGCGCTGATGAGATTCCAAATGGTAGTCTTTTACACGAATATCTACCCCAAGGTGTTGAAAATGTCAGAATCTGCTTAGTGCGATCGGAAACCGGAATTTGCCAGAAACCTTTTTTACAATCTAATATTGAAAAATATTTAGCTCCTTTCAGTTGAGCGGCTATTTCTTCCAGAGTGTTCATAGGAAAGTGGCGACGTTTTATATTCTTGTTTACACTTGTTGGATCTATACAGATCCTAATTTTATCATTTTTACGTACTACTACCATTGGGGATACAGCGGGGGTTGGCAAATTGGTTGGCTCAATTACTTTCATTTTCACCATTTTGTCCAACTCATTTTTTACTTGATCTCTAATTTTAAAAGCAACTATCCTAGCTGGACAAATCTCGAAATGTGGATTTTCGATTAGGTCGATGTCGTAGACAAAATCTTTAATGCATCCGAGGCCTTCAAACAAATTTTCTTTTATACGAAGTTCTTGAACCCTTTTTACTAAATTTAATTTCTCACAGGAATCTGATCCTAAAATTGGCTTTACATTTTCATTAACAATTTTGAAATTTAATTTACTTAGTTTTTTAAATACTGTACAAGTTAACATGACTTCGCCAATGACCTTCAATTTATGATTACCAAAAGACACTAGATGTTTTACACCCGAAGTTCTAATAGTGACGTGGTTATTTTCTGATTTAAGCTTATCAATGATTTTTTTTGGCAACACGTTGCATTGAGCACCAGTGTCAAGTTTAATCTCATAATTATTTTTACCAATGGTTAATGTTTCTGAAAATTTTTCTTTTTTATTTTTATTGTTGTTTTTCAACGAAAAAATAAATAGTTCTGAATCGGCCCCACTGCCACTATTTTCGTTTTGATATTCTTTTTCCTCACAACTGGCAACTTCCCTGTTTTTCCTAAATTTTCTTTTTAATTTGGATTTACACATACTTTCAAAATGGTTGCTTTTATTACATTTCTTGCATATATATTTAAAAGCTGGGCAATTGCGCACTGTGTGGCTCTTGCCACAATTACGACAGTTAAAACTTTTTGTTTTATTATTTTTCTTTATGATATTTACGAATTTATCATTTTCATTTTGAATTTCTGCAGTTTGTTTTTGTGCAAGTTCGGTCGCTTGGCAGATTTGTAGCGCCTTTTGTAAGGTTATGTCATCTGACAGTAATTTTGTGCGCAGTGCATCGCTCTTTATACCCAAAATAAGTTGATCACGTAAAATACTGTTACTTAACTGTTCGAAATTACAATTTTGCACCTGCAGTCTTAACCTGGTTATATATTCATCTATAGTCTCGCCGTCATTCTGTACGATTTTATGAAATTTGTATCTCTCAAAAGTTGTATTTAATTTTGGTGTAAAATAAGTATCAAGCTTTCCTTTCACTGAAGTCAATGTTTCATTTTCAGTTGCCGGTAATGAATTATAAATTTGGATGGCCGCGTAGCCTATAGACGACATAAATGTTGCGAATTGAATTTTTTCCGCCTTTGCACTTAAACCTGTAGCTACTTCAAAATACTCATATTGTTGCTTCCACAGCTTCAATTCCTTCGCCATATCTTTATCATGTTCTATTATCAATGGCTTAGGTGGTTTTAAAAAGTTACAGGTGGTTGCTGTTGCAACGGTTGCTCCTGCTGCGGCAGCTGCAGAGGTAGTAGCCATTAAAAAATTTTGGCAAGCAATTGGTTTGCCTTATTTTAGGTATAATTGTAAATCTTTCTTTACTTTATGACTTATTAGTCTTATTCCACTACGGGTTTCGTCACCATGTAAATTATTTATATAATATAATTCATTTCTTTTTATTTCAATTTATGTATATGTACAAAGTATTAAATAAACGTGGAATGTGTGACAGCGCACGAGCGAGTGTGTATTATTCAAACCTTGAGTATGGCTAGCATGGTAGCATTAAGTAGTAGTAGAATACAAGTAGGCGTGAAGTTAACATAAATACTATCTTCTCCGATAAGTCCACAAATCTCAGCAATAATCTTGGATTTATCAGCTGCATAAATAGGGACGGGTGGATGTCTCTTACGTGCCACAACCGCCAAACCAAGGTTTGGTTGTCAGAGGCACTTAAGATTCTAAAGCCCTTCCCTAATGCTAGAATAAAGTTAGTTGAGGGTTCGGAAATGCCCCGCACGTTCGTCTGCATTGCGTACCTGCCAGCAGAAGATGTACTCGAGCAGAACACACTGCTGAGCAGACTGGAAAAGCAGAATGTAGGTCTGTCAACAAAGAGTTGGCGGGTTCTTCGAACCATAAAGGAGAATGATGGCGGACAATATGTCACCTTCTCCATTGATGATGCATCGAAGAAGAGGATACTTGCGCAGAGAGGAAAATTGTTTCTTAATTTCTCGCAAATCCGAATGAGGGTGAAGACAGAGGCCAAGCCGGCCACGTCCACCCAAATACAGTCGAAGGAGAAGGTGTCCATCAGGGAAGAGGACAGCACTCCATCGACATCCAGAGCAGCAACCGCACCCAGGGCGACGAGCACAGCAGCGGCTGCCGCCACTGGATCCAAGGGGACAGAGGCTCCAAAAAGCCCATCCTCGGAACAGGCAACCAGCCTTGCCAAGGCACCTTCGAAGGCCACTGGCAGCCCTCAGGTCACCGTACTCCTCACTGTGGGTACCCCAGCTTCACCCAAGCAAGTGACCCAAGTGGATGCGAGCGGGACCTAAGAAGCGGCCCCCAAGAGTTAATAGGCCTCAGGTGCATCCAGGCAAATCTACAACACTCCAAAGCTGCCTCGGCGGTTTTGGGGCGTTTGTTTAATCAGGGGCACCTAGATGTACCTCTTATCCAAGAGCCTTATATATATAGGGATCAGGTTAAGGGCTTACCAGGTGAGTTATTTTATGATTCCTGCAATACGGGAAAACCCCGATCATGTATACTGATTAGGAAAGGAATTAATGCCATTCTTATTTCAGAACACACAGACAAGGATCAAGTTGCCGTGAAGATGGAGGTGGCAAATGGGCCAGAGATAATATTATGCTCAGCCTACTTGCCTGGTGACTCAGAGGACCTTTCCTTCTCAACACTGCAGAGACTTATGAATCACAGTAAAAGATGAAACAACACACATTGTGATTGGCTGTGATGCAAATTCACACCACACAACCTGGGGCAGCACGAATATAAACCATAGAGGTGAGTACTTATTTGAATTTATTAACATTAACATGTTGGAAATTATGAATGTAGGTAATAAACCCACATTTAGGAACAGAAATAGGGAAGAGGTCTTGGACAGTTTCTGAAGAAACATCCATGTCTGATCACTCTCACATTATATTTGATATAAGTTTTGACATCAAACTAAATGCTACATACAGGGACCCTAGATCGACTAACTGGGAAAATTTTAATAGCCTATTAGAAGAAGAGGTGAACAGATTTAGTAAGAGGGTTCGGAATCCGGATGTGCTTGAAATCGCATGTGATGCGATTAGTTCAGCTATATTGAACTCGTATCACCAATCTTGCCCAGAGAAGAAAAGATCAGGCAATAGAATAACTCCTTGGTGGAACGATCGTTTAGCACGTCTTCGGCAAGAGACAAGAAGGTTTAGCAACGTGTCTAAAGGAACGGGTAACCGGGCCCTATACAAAGAGACCAAGGTCTCAAGATTGGATAAGAGCCAGAGAGATATTTTGTAAGGAAAGGATAGCATGGGCCATAGGCTCATTTTATCCATATAAATCTCCTGGAGAGGACGGAATTTTTCCAGCACCCCTTCAGAAATTGATTTCTCACATTATGCGACCTCTGATTAATATGTTCAGAGCGAGGTTTGCCTGGGGAGAAATTCCTAACAAATGGAGGGAGGTAATCGTTCGGTATATTCCGAAACTGGGCAGAAAGGACAACTTCCTACCCAAGTCGTATAGACCGAATCCTAAAATATTGCTGTGGCTCTACACAGCGATTACCAGACCCCTGATAGTTTATGCGGCTCCGGTCTGGTTTAAAAAAGTTAGCAAGGTCTCAGCGCAGGCAAGGATCAATAGAATTCAAAGACTAGCCTGTGTCTGCACAACTGGCGCAATGAGGTCTACTCCGACTGTTACCCTTGAGATCTTGCTAAACCTTCCTCCAATTCATTTATTCATCAAGAAAGAAGCTTTGCAATTTAAGGCAAAGCTAATATTGGGAGATACGGAGCACTCTTCTCGCGCACTCAGCTCTCTTTCTAAGGAAATTGCTGAAGTGGGTGTGGAATTTGTAACCCTAAGCCATCACTGTCGAACCAAATACAACTTCACTCGTAATTTCAGGGTCACATTCCCAAATAGGATTAATTGGGAACAGAACGGTGTCGGGTCACATGTATGGTACACAGATGGCTCGAAAACGGTTGAGGGTGTTGGAGCAGGGGTATTTGGTCTGAACCACAGAAAAAGCTTATTTGTTAGTATGGGTCGATAAAACTCAGTTTTTCAGGCCGAAATACATGCGATAGAGCTCTGCCTAAGAGAAGAACTAGAAAGAGACACAAGTAACAGTCACATCTATATTCACTCGGACAGTAGAGCGGCATTACTGGCACCCAGTGCCTTTGAGATAAGATCGAAACTGGTCTGGGATTGCCTAGAACTTCTAAAAAGACTAGCATCCAATAACAGGGTTCACTTGGTATGGGTGCCAGGTCGTAGTGGATATGCGCTCAATGGGAAGGCAGACGAACTCGCAAGAAAAGGGGCTGCTAATGGATTCATTGCCCTAGAACCATTCTGCGGTCTGTCTTGGAGCTCTGTTGGGCTCTTTTTTAGGCAGTGGCTGGAAAGAGAATCGCAACAATAATGGCTGGACATAGCAGGTATCAGGGTAGCGAAAACTTTCATGCCATTCCAATCTCGAAAGAGAACAAGGGAATTACTTGGATTGACTCGGTCAGGAATTCGTATTGTCACGCGATTTCTGACTGCACATTGCAGAGTATTGAAACACTTGGCGAATATGAGGATCAGTCAAAATGACCTCTGCAGGTTATGTAACGACGATGAAGAAACAGCAGAACACATATTGCGTCACTGTAATGGCATTATGTGGACCCGTTTTCACTACTTAGGACAACATTACCTACAACCGTCAGACATAGCGGACAAATCATCCAAAGAAGTTTCTGAATTCTTAATGAATACTAGACTCTTGGAGGATTTGTAACTTGAGAGTAGTGTCACAATAGGTCTATTTTGGC
The DNA here is from genome assembly GCA_947397855.1 of Thelaira solivaga. Classification (NCBI taxonomy): domain Eukaryota; kingdom Metazoa; phylum Arthropoda; class Insecta; order Diptera; family Tachinidae; genus Thelaira; species Thelaira solivaga. The sequence continues at coordinate 16,224,124 of OX377615.1, forward strand.
CGCAGTGACTAGGTGACTTGTTCCCGCTCCTTATTGTAATTCTAATAAATTAACCTTTCAGTTGATTAAAAATTTTTTGCTGACTAAAACTTTTTAAAGCTGTAATTAGCTTCAAAAATTGTAATATACAAATCATGATTGTTCTCAAATACTTTTTGTTTGTTAATTGTAATTTTTATAATAAGTTTAAAAACGAAAACGGCTAACTTTTGGAAAATGACACCTAGCTAGATCGATTTAGGTGGTAACTAATTTCCAAAACCCATTTTCAAAATTCTCGGCACTCGTCAATTATGAATTATAGGGTGTAGCATACTTGTGATGTTTGCGTATAGTCAGAAAAATATATGATAAAAAGTTCTGCCCAGCGCTTACAAATGCTATTAGCAATCAAATATGCACCGGTAGGTTGATATGCCAGGAGCTAAAAGTAACAAGCAGGAGTATGCTTATTTAATAGCAGGAGAATGCTAAAGAAAGATAAGTCAGCCGGTTAGAGGCTAAATAATGATTGCTTTTATTTCTTAAAATTCAGGGTTTTTATACCCTTGACTTAAAGCTATTCTTAACACAAAAATCTTAAATATAATATTAAACATATAGATTGACATTGCATTACAAGAACAAAGTCACTCAATAGATGCTTAAATATAAAATTATAAAAAGTGAGTAAATATTACAATAATACTGTGTATAAAAAAAAATAACAATAATATTCATAAATGTCTCAGGTAACAGTTATATTAATAAAGTGTATTTTTATTGCTTAAGTAAATATCAAAGGAATATTACAACAATAAATCATAATGCACTTTTATGATAAACAAAATAAAATAGCGGCAGAGTTCATTGAACTTAAGCTAGGTTTGTTTTGTAAGCAAATAATATAAAAAAAATATAATTTCATTTAATGCATGTAAGTACATGTGTGTATGTTGTGTAGAATAGTTACAGGGTTCCACAATAAAAGTAATGAAAACTTTAAATACATTACATACTATTGCACCAATGTATGTATGGCACTTTTCAATATTTGAGGGGGGTATATCACGAAAACGGCTAATTTTTTTTAAATGACACCTAGCTAGATCGATTTAGGTGGTAGCTAATTTCCAAAAACCATTTCCAAAATTCTCGGCACTCGTCGACTATTGATTTTATGGAGCAGCATACCGTGGCAGACATACAAATAGCAATCCTGAAATTATTATTTGCACTCGGTACTATTTTTTCCACACTTTTCGCATCCAAATGAAATAAAGCAAACGTAATATTTATTTTGTTAATTTAAAATTTTTATTTTTTATTTATAATTTTAACTAATTATTAAAAATATCTTAAAATTAAATTTTCACAACATTTAAATGTGCACTAGCACGTGCTTCGCAATGTTTAAATTTTTTTTTAAATTTTTTGCTGAATATTTAGACTGAAACAATATGGAATTGAAATATCATATTTTTTTTGCTTAGTTTATAGTTACAAATTTCCGTAAAATTGTACTTTTTTCTCGTACTACTATATTTATCACCCCCGAACAAAAGTATGCTGATTCTAACCGATGAGAAGAAAAAAAACTTTTTTTCTACTACTTTTTAAGGTTTTGTTGTAACTCTTACCCTTTTCTTATAAGTAAAAGACTTATTTATTCGAGCTATTCGTTGGCACGTGTATATATTTCGGTGTCTATCAAAAAAGTGACAAGAAGTTGGTTAATCAAACATGGAAGTATGTGTCTCTAATTTGACATATAAATTTGGTTTCCAGGTTGTACACTACAATTCTCCCACGCTTATTAGTTACTATTAAACTATTACATTTTCTTCAATATTTAATATTAATCCATTATTTTGTTAAATACTGCTTATTACTAATTTACTATATAATCTCGTAAATGATGTAGTATGTTGCGTACCCTTGAAGACTTACGTTGTGGTTGTACTGTGTCCAATAGGGGAGTGTATTGACTTGATGTTATTGGTTGCTGGTAAGACGATATTGTTTGTTGGGTTGAGTTTGTTGGTTGAGAATTTTGTTCCTATGGATGTGGTATAGTTACCAGATCCTCAACGTTGTAATTAATTGATTACTGTGCCTCTTGAACTTAAATCCGCTATCTAGTGTGACTATATAATGGAGATTACCGAGTTTCTTGGTAATTGTACCTGTCTTCCACGTAGTTTTGTTTCCTGCATAATAACGAGCTAGGATCCTTTCCCCCTCAGAAAGTTGCCTGGCCATACATGTAGAGAGAATGTTCAAATAATAAACACGGCGGTGTATATTTGATATTCAAAACTTTTATTTATTTAAAAAAAAGGAAATTCAGTTTTTTTTAAAGTTTTTATAATTATGTAATAGTATGTAGGTAATAGTAGTAAAGGGTGTCCCAACAAGAACGCAAGATTTAAATTTTAAATAAATGACTGATGCAGCAATTGAATTGTTTCTCTGGCTGTATGACATGTGGCGCCGTCGTGTTGAAACCACAAGCCCTCCACATTCATTTCTTCAATTCTAGGCAAGAAAAAACTGGTTATCATTTCACGATACCGAACACCAATGATTCCTCCAGCAGAAAAACCACACCACACAATGACACGTTGAGGATGCATTTGTTTCTCGTGAATCACTCGAGGATTTTCCTCACCCCAAATGCGACAATTCTGCCTATTGACGAAGCCATCAAGATGGAAATGGGCCTCGTGACTGAAGATGATTTTATCGGCAAAATCATCATTTTCATGTTGTCTCTCCAATACCCAACTAACGAACTCCCTTCGCTGTCCATGGTCATTTTTTACTAACCTCGTACCTTCTACTAGCAAACAATAACAATTTTTCAAATGTCAAACAATGACACTTCGAATGGCGCCAAATTTAAATCTTGCGTTCTTGTTCGGACACCCTTTATAAGTAGCTTTAACGTCTGTCCGAAACAATTTAATTATGTTCAACTTTTAATTATTAGTTTTAATAAAACAACTTTACAACTTTTGCACTCTTTATTCAACTTGTCCTTTTAACTTCTACTGATCAACTGCTCAACTTTTAATTCTTACTTCTTTTCGTCTCTTTATTCTGTCTGTCCTCTACCTGTCAGTATTACCGTATCATTAAGTTCGTCTGTCAATACCCAAATATTCCACATTCGGCCATCCGACCTATTCATCCGTCTCGGATGAGCTGCAACTATCATCAACCGCAACAGTAGAACTCCATGGCTTCATATTATCGTTGCTTGTGCTCGTAGTATTGGGACCCTCAAATAATGTGGCTTTGACAACCTCATAACGACCATTGCGCTTTACCTTGGTGACTTTATAAGGGCCAAGGTACTCACTAGCTAATTTTTTACCAGCTGCGAATTGTGTTCTTTTGATCGCCACTAAATCTCCAGTTTTATATTCAAAATCTCTCTTCCTCTTTTTATCAAAATTCTTTTTGTATTCAATCTGTATTTTGCTTTGCATCATGCCTTAGTATTTCTCTTTCTTTATCAACCAGCTCCCTTTCCAAAATTTCAACGATATTTTTGCAATTTCCACCTCTCATTTTTATACCAAAGAGAATTTCAAACGGCGAGTGGCCTGTTGCACGATGAAAACTTCTATTTATAGCTTGTTGTACATTGTTTACCGCCTTGTACCATTTGGAAAGATCTTCCGCTGACAGCTTCGACAATACTTATATTATTACTCTATCCACCCGTTCTATTTGCCCGTTTCCACGGGGAGCCCCTGTTGTTGTCTGAACGTGATCAATGCCTGCCGCAGTACAAAATTCTTCAAATGCTTTTGATGTAAAAGCGGGACCTTTGTCGCTTATAATGCGCAGTGGCTCACCAAAAAACGACTGTCAACATTTAAGCCTTTCTATCACTTCTTCTACTCCCTTTGATTTGGTAGGGTATAACCATACGAATTTGCTGAAACCATCCACCACAGCCAGGATATATTTGTATTTTTTCGACGTGGAATCCATAGGACCCAGATGATCAATATGAATAGTACATAGCGGCTTTTCCCCTTTATCAATACTTTGCAAAAGTCCTTCAAGTTTGCCTTGTTTCTTATTGTAAAGTATACATCTAACACAATTCTGTATAACATTTTGTACTTTACTCTATACGTGAGGAATGAAATATTTTTGTTTAACCTGGTGAAGAGTCTTTACTGTACCAAAATGACCATTTTCATGTATCTTTGTTATAATTTTTTTTCCATCTTTCGTGGAACCACAAAAACATCATTACCGTCCACCTCTTTACATAAAACACCTCCGACTAATTTGAAGTCTCCATATGGTCGAATGTTTAGAATTTCCATAATTGCTTTTAGCGAATCATCACCATTCCGTGCTTTCACAAGTCACCTTCCAGACTGACAATATTAACGGCGTATCTACTTAACGCGTCCACATGCCTCATACGATCGCCTTTACGATGTTTTAACTCAAATTGAAACTCTTGCATATACATTATATATCGAGAAATTGATGGTTGCATATCTTCCTTATTAGACGTTTGCTTAAACGCTAAGCAGTCCGTAACCAAATTAAACTTTAATCCCAGCAGGTAGTGGCGTAACTTCTTCATCGCTGATGTCTTTTTACTATAATAATACACAGGATACCACTTTCTCTCAAATTCTTGCAATAAAATTGCTCCAAAGCCCAAGCTTGACGCATTCGTATGTAGTTCCGTATTAGCGCTTCTATTATATATTCTCAATATTGGCTGGCTTGCTAACGCATCCTTCAGGATTTTAATAGCTTTTTTTGCTTCCGCATCAATTTCAAATTTAACATCTTTTCTAAGCAAATTTGTTAATGGCCTAGCTATAAGAGAATAATTTTCAATAAATTTTCTGAAAAATCCCGTCAAGCCTTAGAATGATTGCACATTTTTTAATTTTTTTTGGATCAGGAAAGTTTTTAACCGCCTTTATCTTATCCTCATTAGGCTTAACTGTTCCCAACTCAATAACCACTCCTAAAAATTCAACACGCTTTTGTAGAAACTTGCACTTCTTCCAATTAATTTCTAAATTATTCTCCGACGCCACTTTCATAGTTTTTTCTAGATATTTTATTTCCATTGATTCATCTTTTGAGTATATATCATCCATATAAATTCTCATGATATTCTCACTAACCAGCTCTCGAAAGATGACATTAATAAATCGTATAAAATCCGATGGTGAATTACAAAAGCCAAATGGGGCGTAATTAAATTCATAAATACCTTGTTTCGTTATGAAAGCCGTATATTTCTTACTCTGTTCTTCAATCGGTACATGTAAAAAAGCACTCTTAATGTCCAATACACTAAATACGATTGAATCCGATAGACTGTCGATGAGGTCCTCCATATTTGGTACTGGGAAATGATCTTTAAGACAAATTTTATTTAAACGTCGGTAATCGATGCATAACCTTTTCGAGCCATCTTTTTTATTAACCAGAACAACACGACTACAATACGGTGATGTTGATTTTCGAATTTTACCCATGTTCAACTACTATTTTCTGTTCTGACTGAGGCAACCGACTTGGTGACGAATATATAAGAATGTTCTTTTCTAAAGTAATTTGCATTTTTATAGGGATTTTAGTATTTCGAACTGGCGTATAATTTTCTTTAATGTTTTCAATATATTTTTTATACATAACCGGCGCGATCACTTCTACTTCGGTCTTTTCATTTATGTTCATTATTACGTGGCACTCTTTTTCCAATGGACTTTTTATCACCGAATGAAATGTATATCCATTCTCGTCTGACGTATACCTAAATTGACTTAACACATTTAGACCCATTATCAGATCATAACTTATTGATGCATCCGGAACAATTACTAAACTGTGTTCAACTGAAAAACCGTCTAATTCGGACTTTACATCAATAATTCCTTTTGGCGTAGTTACCGCACCACTGAAGCCAATTATTCCTTGATCGTATTTTTTAAATCTCTTCGAAAGTTTTTGTTAAAAACGCTTTCTTTGATCAACGAAATGTCTGCGCCACTATCAATCAAACAATCAAAACTTTTACCATTAATTTTAATATTTTTCAATACTGCCTTATTTAACGTGCAGTTCACTTTTAGTATATTTTGTTTTTTACAATTTTTTGATATGTGACCGGATTTATTGCACCTAAAACATTTTGGTTCTGTTTGTTGACATTCGCGTCTTTTGTGATCTTGTGAACCACAATTATAACATCTGACTACTTTTGAACTATTACTTTTATTATTTTTAATTCGTTTGTTTTTATATCAAATTTGTTTTTATAAATTCTTTCATAAATTTCATAATTTTCAATTAATTCTTTATAGTTTTTAGCACTGTATAAGACGATTTTATTTTCTGGTTTACCCTTTATACCATCTACTGCATAACGTATTATAGAACGTTAATACACCGCAACGAACGAACCAATTTTCCGCATGTGCAGCACATATTCACTTATACTTTCATCATCTTTTTTTTTCGCTGGCGGAACTGTGCGTGAATCTCAGCACTAGAGTATTCTCTTTTAAATTCTTGCATTAAGAGTTTTTTTAATGTGTTATAATCACAAACAGTCTCTGACTGCAAAAACAAGTCTGCCGCTTTAACTACTTTATTACGTGTAAACACAAATTTTTGAACTTCGCTCCAACCATATACCGATGCATTTGCCTCAAAATTTTTAAACCACGCATCAACCGTCATGCCCGAATCACCCTCAAACACTGGTATTATTTTCTCGACATTAAAAAATATATTCAAACTATCGCTAGATTCCGTTGACATTTTTAGTTCTGAAATTTTACTTAAGTCACCGGCTTTGTAATTATGTTCTGTATTAACGTTGGTATTTTCTTCTTTGCTATTTTGTACCGTTTTTTCTTCACTGTCATTAATACATTTTTTTTCTGCATCCACGTTTGTTTTATATGTCTGTTGTCTTTTCACCATGACCTTTAAAGATTTCATATGTAACATAAGTTTTTACTCGCTGCTTTTTTTTTTTTTACTTGTACATTATTATTCGTTACCGACACAGATTTTAATATATATTTCTAGTTATTTAAAATGTAAAAAAATAACTTTTATAATTTCGGCACTTTTTTAACTGTTTATAATTATCACTCATGTAGTCCATCAAGTTCAAGTATAAAAATTCAATAGACGAGCCCCCAAATGTAGAGAGAATGTTCAAATAATAAACACGGCGGTGTATATTTGATATTCAAAACTTTTATTTATTTAAAAAAAAAGGAAATTCAGTTTTTTTTTTTTAAGTTTTTATAATTATGTAATAGTATGTAGGTAATAGTAGTATAAGTAGCTTTAACGTCTGTCCGAAACAATTTAATTATGTTCAACTTTTAATTATTAGTTTTAATAAAACAACTTTACAACTTTTGCACTCTTTGTTCAACTTGTCCTTTTAACTTCTACTGATAAACTGCTCAACTTTTAATTCTTACTTCTTTTCGTCTCTTTATTCTGTCTGTCCTATACCTGTCAGTGTTACCGTATCATTAAGTTCGTCTGTCAATACCCAAATATCCCACATACATTTCAGATATTGAATTTTCGCAGACTTGGTTGGTCTAAATGCATCCAAACGGGTACGGATTTGACGGCCTAAATACTGTTCAGACGGCGTTTTGTTGTTTTTGAGCGGCGTTGCTCTATACTTAAAAAGTATGTCTTGGACTTTTTCTCTAATAGATTTTTTTGTATTCTGCATTGTTGTTAATTTGTTTTTGAGGGTTTGTACATTTCTCTCTGCACCCCGTTTGTAGCCGGGTGGTCTGCCGCAATGAATTTCTGAAAAATTCCACAATTTCTGCAAAAAGTTTTAAAAATATCGCTTGTAAATATTGCGGCGTTATCAGATACTAATATATTTGGGTATCCATTTCTTGAGAATATTTCTCGGAGAATTTCAATGGTTGATAATGATGATGGCACTGCACGACTAATTCCAATTTCAGCCCATTTGGATTTTGCGTCTATTACTACGAGGAAAAAATTATCCTGGAATGCGCCAGCATAATCTACGGGAACTCGTTGCCAATTTCCATCTGGTTCTTCCCAGAGATGGATTTCAGCTTTAGCCGGAGAAATTTTAACCATGGTACATGACGAACAAGAACGTACTAAATCTTCAATATCCCTGTCAATGGCCTTCCAATATACGTAGCGACGCGCTAGTCAATTCATCTTGGTGATGCCAAGATGTCCTTACGTGTTTCCTCCCTGAGAGTTTCAAAATTAATTTTTGAATTGCTAATTTGTTGTATACAATCACTGAAAATTAGGTGTACTTCGCGATTAATAGAACACTCGCCATACCTTGCAGTAGTATCGGGGGCTCTAGAGAGGCAGTCTGCGTTAACGTTGTCAAGCCCTTTCCTGACGTGCAATTCATAGTTAAATCCGGACAAATATGCTGCGTATCGCTGAAGCCTAGCCGTGGTTATTTGGGGTATCTTCAACGTCAACGATCTAGATGCGCATGCAATCGGCTTCTCTTGCTTATCAATTATGTATGAAAGAACACCTGCAATACCCATTGGGCTCGCATCACACGCCAATTGAATTTGTAAATTGGGATTATATGGTGTCAGTACTCTATCGCTGGCCAATTCTTTCTTAAGAAGATTAAATGCTTTTTCACAACTGGTGGTCCAACTAAACTTTGAATTTTTTTTTAAAAAGATATCTCAAGGGGGCGGTTATCGATGATATATTCGGTATGAAGCGAGAATAATACGTGACCATACCTAAAAACCGTCTAACGCTATCAGTCGTATCTGGTGTAAGCATATTAAGAATTGCAGAAACTTTTGTTGGGGACTTCCTTATTTTGTTGTACTCAACAATGTGGCCTAAAATCTCGATGCTTTCTTTAAAAAATGAGCATTTATTTTTGTTCAAGTGTAGATCAAAACGTTTCAGTTGTACGAAGCAAGATTTTAAATTCACGATGCATTCTTCTAAAGATCTTCCATGCACAATAATGTCGTCGAAGTATGACTCTGCCTTGGGTACGCTTCGTAAAATCTCGTCGATAATTCTGTTGAACTCGGCCGGCGCCGTTTTAATGCCAAAAGACAGTCGTCGCATTCTGTAAGTGCCACGATGAGTCGAAATTGTCTGTATAAGACTAGCTGGTTCATCCAAGGGGATATGTAAATAGGCCTTGTAGAGATCAAGTCTACAAAAATACCTTGAATCGCGAAGACTGTTGAAGATACTCTCGATCTTACGAATTGGGTAGTGCGCATCGACCACACGGCTATTTACGCCAAATTTGTAATCGACACAAAGTCTAACGCCTTCGTCAGCCTTGGGTACTACCACTAGGGGTGATCCCCAATCACTGTTTGTCGTTTTGGTTATGATTCCTGTTCGTTCTAAGGTACACAATTCATTATCAACCTTCTCGTAATTTCAATGAAATCTTATATTGACGCGTACAGTCAATTTTCTCTTCAAATAACTTAGAAAATTTGTGAATAATTTCATCTATCACGTTCACTTGATTAGTATTAATAGGGGTTGTCGTGCGACGGCTGTTGTCCAGATCATTTAAATTTATTTTTAAACGTCTGATCCATGACCGCCCGATTAAAGCCGAGCAACCAGATGGAACTATATAAATTTCGTCACATATAATGGAGTTGTTGTATTTAGATTTAACTTTTATTTTCCCGTCGGGTACAAAAGTGGTTTGCGTATATGACCGAAATGCAATATCGTTAGGAAGTATGGGTGACTTCAATTGGAGTTTGTTAAATTGATCCCTGGGTAAGCATGTAAATCCCGACCTAGAATCTACTTCGAACTTTACCAACTTGTTCTCAATTTCAATGTCTGTTCAGAACTGTTTGTATTGTTATTATTTTGGTAAACATTAACCACCCTGTATACTCCATATTCTCCCTCCCGATTGAAGTACCTGCTCACGAATATTATTATTGGAAATACCACGTATGAATTGCGCGCGTAAAAATAGTTCGGCTACAGATGATTTGCACTTACACGCGAATTCACATTCTGCTATTTCGGCTCGTAACGCCGCCACAAACTCGGTGATAGATTGACTTTCGGCTTGACGCTTCGACAAAAACTGGTGCTGTGACACTAACACATTTCTCTTCGGTGACAAGTGCTTTTCTAGTAATAGAACTAAGTCGTCGTACGGAATGTCGTTGAGGCTTCCGGGTGCTACTAAGGCGCTCGCTATATTCAAAAGTTTTGCTCCCATGGAGTTTAATAAGAGCTTGGCACAATATTCTTTATTTTGCGCAATGCTTTTCATCTCCGTATAGTTTTTGAACCTTTGTACATAGTGCCTGAACGATTCTTTTGATGAATCGAAGAATTCAAAATTAGGTAATAAAGCAGCATTTATGGTGACAGGGCCTTGCACTGTATTTCGTCCCTGTACCACCATTTGCATTATATGCGACATTAGCTCCTTTTGAGACTTCATAAACATTTCGAATTGGGCTGTATCCATTATGTTGTATATTTTGCACTATATTCTATATACTTTCATATAATGTTCAACCCTCGTTTGACCTCGTCGCCAAAACTGTTGTAACTCTTACCCTTTTCTTATAAGTAAAAGACTTATTTATTCGATCTATTCGTTGGCACGTGTATATATTTCGGTGTCTATCAAAAAAGTGACAAGAAGTTTATTAATCAAACATGGAAGTATATGTCTCTAATTTGACACATAAATGGGGTTGCCAGATTGTACACTACAGGTTTTATAAAACTTTTTTACATGGTTGAAAAAGAAGGTACATGAGATGCACGTGGCGGCCATTCGCCATGTAAAAACCCATAATAAATAGTGCAAAATATAGTGCATTTTCAAATGCATTAAAAAAAGGTTAATGTTTACGCGCCAGGCATAAAATATGAAATAAAAAATATCAGGTTTAATTAGTTTTAATCAAATTGTGTTTTTATTCGATTTTAAAATATTACCTTTAAAAAACTTCTGGTGTTGTGACCTTTATTGTTGCGTAGCTTTCACACAAGTAAGTTAAGTATATTTGTTTTACACAAAAAACCAAAAACAAACATACATAGACCGTAAGCGGTTAACTTTGCCGAAATCCAAATAAACAACAAATATAATTTATAAGCAAAGGGAAATTTGGACTTCAGTAAAGTTGAAATTGAAATAAATATATTATGAAACAAGAATCTGGCTTAAACATTGCCGGCCGCCTTGCAACAACGTAAGGAAGTGCAACACAAAAATTTTCAATTACATAATACAAAGTTTCAATTAAAACGAAGAAGTATATTGGTACAAATATACACAAGATTTGCAAAATTCAAACATAAATCGAGAAGTATATATTGTACAATAATTAAGAAAAAAAGATTCTTAGAGTTACATTACATGGATGACAAACTCTAAGTCGGTGATTGACCGGAGATAATCCAGCCAAACATTGTGTATTGCGCCAGTGGAGAGCTCGGACTCGTAAAAACTTTTCCCGTCAATATTTGACCACTAAGTTCGGGGTCAAGAACCAGAGAAACTGTACCAGAATTGTAAAAAGTAGGGTCAGCCACTTGAAGACCTGGAAAATGCTCTCGTACAGTCTCTGCCACACTTCCGCGAACTGCGACAATCCTTGAACGTGTGATTGCTGGGCAAACAATTTGAGTAGTGACCCCAAATCAACACGTGTCGAATTTTCTTCTCATAAGCAAGGTATCGGAAACGGAAGCAAGCCCTTAAAGGGTGAGATCTTTTGCAGAGACTGTAGGCCACGGCTTGGTTCTTGGGCCTTTCCTTAGCTGAAGGGTCAATATTTTAGTCAAAGGTATCCACTGGGCAATTAGACTCGATGATTGTGATGAAAGACAACTGCGGTTCATCATTGAATGACGCAGCAGACGATGTATACATTCCGGGCAAGGATATTAAAGCCGCGGACGATGGATCAACTACCTCCATAGCTTCCTCGTACTCTTCTAACAAAACGTCTTCAAAAATATATAGAGCGTTCATAATACTAGGAAACAATGAAGGTTAATTAATATATTCTAATTTGAATAAGTCAAAACGACCAGCTTAGTGATTGGTCGCTTCACAACTCCGTTTTCAGTTCGAACGTCAACGACGCGAACCTGATCGTCACTTCCCGGATAGGTTTTTATAACCCTACCTAATTTCCAAGAAGTGGGCGATAGATGTTCGTGACGAATAACAACCAAATCGTTTATTTCAACATTACGTTCTGGAAATTTCCAATTATACCGTTTATGCAAGGAATGAAGGTATTCTTCTCTCCATCGGCGACAGAAATGATGTAAAAAAGCTTTTATTTTTCGATACCGATTTATTAAACTTAAAGCTGACTCGTATATAGGTTGCTCTGGCGGAGATAGTATCGGGCTACCGATTAGAAAGTGGCCGGGAGTAAGAGCTACTGGCTCATTCGGATTTTCTGACATAGGACAAAGAGGACGCGAATTCAAACATGCCTCTATTCTCGCTAATATTGTGGACAATTCCTCAAACGTATATCTTGCAGACTGGGATTCCCTTCGGAAATGCTGTTTAAAACTCTTAACAGCAGCTTCACACAAGCCACCCATGTGGGGAGCCTCAGCTGGAATAAAACGCCATTCGTTCTCTGTAGAAGGCAGTAGAAAGTCATCCCAATCTATATTATCACGCCAAATCTTTTGCATGATAATCTTCGCCACAATTATAACACTATGGAACATTTTTGGGATTATTGTCTGGGGGGTGAGAAATTCTAAGTCAGGGTGATGGTACTAGGTCAGTATAGTAAAACCCTCAAAGGGTTTGGCGTTCGTATGTGTCAGTTTTTTTTATGACCTTTTAAATATTTTCCTTATCTTGATCCTTGATCTTGATTAAGTAAACATTTTTATAATTTTTTATTTTTATTTTATTTATTTATTTTTATTTATTTTAATAAATATTGCCTAGACTTTTTCAATGGTGGTTGTTCGGGACTAGTGGCATCGCATTCATCGCTATCATCAGTTTCTGAACCACACATAATGTCAATGTGTGACTCCACTGTTGGCCCTTCTGCATCTCCTGAAAATTCTTTATCATCAAGATCATCCTTGTCTTGCCACACAAGCTTACTCCACCAGCAAATTTCCGCAATTATTGCACTCGGCGACTTTTTGCCTCTATATCTGTAAGTTTTTGTTTTATTAAAATGAGTTTGAAAAAATAAAAAAATCAGTATTACCTCATTTCAAATGGCATAGCAACTTGATAATAGCGTTCACCTTGTTCATCTGATTCGGTAGCCAATTGTTTGCTGAAGTAGTCCAGATGATGATGTAAATAATGGATTTTCAAGGACATGTGGACACCAATTTCCGAGAATGCTCTTAACATCCTTGCGACAGAAACATCGTAGTTGTTAGAACGATGCTTTCCCAACAAGCCTTCTATTACTTCTTTGATTGCCTGCCATGCATTCAATTCAGCGTCAATCAAAATATTGTTGAATGCGTCACTTTTAATCAGCTTTCGTATATCTGGACCATTTACTACGCCTGATTGGAAAAAATTAATTTGTTAAGATGGAAAATCATGGGAAATGAATGTGATATTATAACTTACCTTCTTTAATTTTACTTTCGCTGAGTCTCGGGTAAATTAGTTTTAAACACAAGAAAACTTCATCTCTTTTGACGACAGTTTTGATAAAATTCTTAACAATTCCAAGTTTAATATGCAGTGGAGGCAGCAATATCTTCTCCTTCGGCACTAGAGGCTCACGAATAATATTGGCCGTTTGTAACCTGCTGTGCTCTCTGAGTTTCCATCCGTGGCATGCATATTGGTCACCGGAAAATCGTGTGTCCCAATCGCACAAAAAGCACATATATTTTATGTAGCCGCTTTTTAAACTTTTAAATCGCAGCATATGCGCCACATATGTTTGGTGTAGTTAACCATTTTTAAAATATTTTCCAGTGCATCATATGTTTCTTTCGTTTCTGTACTATAGGCGATTGGAACTGAAGGTTTTTTATTGGTCTTATGCAATAAAACCGCCTTCAAGCTGAGTTTTGAACTGGCAATAAATAATCTCCAGTCATCTGCTTCATATTTTATTTCCATTGCGTCCATCAATTTTCCTACATCCGGGCAATATGCAGAAGTTTTTTCATCATTCACAAGGAATAAACTTTGGAGTGTTGCCTGACGACTTCGATAAGCTGTGACTTTCACACCGGGTGCCAACAAATTGTTTGATTTCAAAATGGAAGCCAGCTCTTCCGATTTATGCTGTGTTAATTCCAACTTGGCAACAATTGAATCAAGCTTATTTTGATTTATTAAAATTGGCTCATTGGATACTGATGGCTCATATGGGGGATCATCACGTGCATGATATGTCGGAGCAGCCGTAGAAGAGAAAATATCTGGGCTAGAAGCTTTTGGCACAGGAATGTGGTCCGAATGAGGCAATGGTGTTGCGGCACTTGCAACACCAACGTAATTATACGATTTTCTTATCCTTTTTGCGGCTCCTTTATTCGCACATGCATAGCAATTCAATGGATTGTGACCTTCGCCAGGATTAGTCCAAGTCATTGGGATACCGAATGGCATACTTTCACGTCTTCTATTTTTCCAATCCATTAGACGGTTGTAGCAGCTTTTACACACTATATTTGGTACCCAATTTTCGTTCACTATAACATTTTCGTTGAAGTACATCTCGTATGTTTGAACAAAATCAGTACTGAAATTTCCCCTTTTTTTATGTGTTGAGACATATTGACCACAGCAGTAGCAAAAGCTATTTATATCTGGCTTGCACAGTTCCATATTCTGTTCAGTTTTGTTCACTTTTAAAAAACTGGAGAAAAATCACTTTTACTGTTCGCGTTCGTCGGCACTTGTTGAATGACAAAAATCACAGAACCAGTGTGAGAAAGAGAAGAAGTATAATGACAATGCATGTTTTATGTGAACATTACAGAACCAGTGTTGCCACATCAATATTTCTCTTTTAGTAAAGTAGAAAAATATGAGAGAGTTCGGCTTGTGAGTGTCAATGTTTTCTCCAAATAATGTTGTGCATATCTGGAGCAAATTTTTGAAATTCATACATTTACCTAATTGTGAATAAATGAGAAACGCGTGCATCGATTTTCATGATCTATGCCTTTTTTTGCTCATGAGTTATGTGACTTTACGCGAAAGTAATTAGTTTTAGCACTTTTTTTGCATTTTGGATTTTTTATGAATTTAAAAAAAAAAAATATTTAAATTTTTAGGCAAAAAATACTTTTTTCCCTTCATACATTCATTTTTAACTTCGCGAGTGTTGCACATATAGGAAAACGGTATAGAAACAGATTAGAGAAATTGTAATTCTAAATTTTTTTGAGTTTGTTTTAGCAAAATCGGACAAGTGGTTCTCGAGTTATGTTAAACTACGTTTTTGCCAAAATGTTACAACTAAGCGAAAAAACATCAAGATAAGGAAAAAATTTAAAAGGTCATAAAAAAAAACTGACACATACGAACGCCAAAACCTTTGAGGGTTTTACTATACTGACCTAGTACCATCACCCTGACTTGGAATTTCTCACCACCCAGATTGGCTGTTGTACTGTGTAACAGGACCTATCCAACCTACAGGATCAAATAATTTAGCTATAGTTGACAAAACCTCTCTTTTTGTAAAGTGTAACTTATCGGCGATAGGCTCAACACGAAAATAAAATGAATCTAACTTGGCATTCCATTGAAGGCCTAAAGTGTTAGAGTTGCTAGATTTCACAAATTTTAAAAGTTTAGAATCTACCAAGTACTCAGGGGGAAGATCGCTAAGAATTTCCATAGAATTAGATGTCCATTTTCTCAACTCAAATTTAGCAGACGATAGAGCTGTAACAAGCTGATCGCGTGCTTCTAAAGCAGATGAAACATCATGAGCCCCAGTCAGTACGTCGTCAACGTACATGCACTTGCGCAATATATTAGAAGCAAGAGGGTACTCCGTCTCAGAATCATCTGCCAATTGACGCCAAAAGTTACCGTTTGTAACTCATACGCTACCACTTCCTTCGTTGGAGAGGATCGAAACAAAATCCGTTGAAATGGGGTATGAGCAGGGTCAAGTCGAATTTGCCTATACATCTGTGTTATGTCGCAATTAAAAATATATCTAAATAATCTCCAACGTAAAATCAAAAGAACTAAATCTGATTGTAATGTGGGGCCCACATATAGACAATCGTTCAAGCTATTACCATTGGAGGTTTTTTTAGAAGCATTAAATACGACACGCAATTTCGTAGTCTTCCGATCAGGTTTAATTATCGGATGATGAGGCAAATAACAAGAGTGAAAAGGATCTGAAAATTTATGCAAAACTGGCTTCATATGACTCAGTGTTAAATATTCATTAACAACGCTATCATATAATGCTTTTACGTATGGTTTTCGTAATAAAGACGACTCGTTTCTCAAGAATTGTGCCATGACATTCTGTTTTGAAACGCCTAATCTGAAAAACTGAGTATATTCTGGTCTAAAAGGTAGCGTCACAACATAACGGCCATTGGAGTCGCGTCGCGTTGTTCTCCTATAATTTTCCTCACAAAATCTATCAAACTGGGTCAATATCTTTCTTTTTGGACTCTCTTCTAGCTCCCAAAATCTAAGAAGATTTCTATTCAAACTATCTTCGGGCGAGCACTTTATAGTAGTGGAATATACTTGAATAGGTGGTCTTTGGACAGATCCAGTAATGATCCATCCAAATATTGTCTTTTGAGCCAATAATGTACCTAAAACATTACGTCGAATTTTCCTTAGCATTATCTGAGGATATAAATCAGCACCTATCAAAATATCCACTGAACCTGGTCGCCAAAAATTAGGATCAGCTAGCCGTAAGCTAAACTCTGTACCAACATTAGAATCCATAACAAATGAGGGTAAGTCCCCAGAAATTTTCGGTAATACCAAAGCCATAGTTTCCAAGATAATTGAATGATCTAATGGAGAACTAATCTCTAAAGAACAAATTTTCTCAGTTGTAGCAGAAAATGTTTGGTTAATACCAGAAACTTTAATATTCGTCGAATGTGTCTCAGTCCTAAACGATTACAAAAAATTTTCAGAGATAAACGAAGATTCTGAAGCTGGGTCAATAAGAGCCCGAGCTGGGTACGTCATACCCTGATGAAGAATATTCACCATCACGGCTCTCAGAAGCACTCTATTGTTCTGAGCAACATAAAAAACCTGTCGATTAAAATTACCATCTGAGGTAATAACAGTCGACGTAGAAGGTAGAGACGAGTCTACACAACTAAGGTTTCGGGCTACATTAGCCGAAACCGGAGAACAATTATTCCCATTAGAAAATTTATTCCTATTCACATTTCCTATATTAGGTACATCACGGTGTAACAAAGAGTGATGTCTTTCATTACACGTGGTACAATTAAAGGCACTCTTACAATTCTTGACTACATGTTCTCGTGATAAACAATTAAGACAACAGTGAAATTTTCGAACTGTAGAAAATCTTTCTGATATCGAAAGATTTTTAAAACGTTTACACGTTCTCAAAACATGTCCGGAACAATGACATAAAACACAAGAAGCTGAATTGGAGTTAGCAGTTGTACTAGAATTCACAACATGAGTTTTAAGCTTCTGCGTAGGTTTCATCAATGGTTGAGAATTCTTAAGGTCACGAACACACTCTACAGTTTGAATTCTTTCTGTCAGAAAGGAATCAAAATCTTGCCAAGTGGACAAAACAGATTTATCTTTAACACCCTGTCCCCATAAACTAACTGTAGACGTAGGCAGACGTTGAATGCACATGAAAATTAAAATTGGGCCCCAATTCTCAGTGGAAACCTTATAAACAGATAAAAAGTCCAAGTAATTATTTATACCGCGCTGCAAAGTTCTTAGCCCGGCACTAGCCTCTTTTTCAACCGTAGGGAGATTAAATAATAATTTTAATTGGTTGTTAACCAACATACGAGGATTCTCATATGCCTAATTAAGGTTGTGCCAAGCCATTTCAAATCCCTCGTGACTCAAAGGGCACTTTGCCACAATTTCGTTCGCTTCACCGGCGGTTTTGCGAAGTAAATGACAAAGCCGTTCTATATCACTAAGTCGAGAGCTTTTAATATAAATAGCGGTAAATAAATCACGAAAGGCGGGCCACGCAATATAATCTCCCTCAAAAGTATTGACATCGCACGGTGGGAGTGCCAAATTATGATCGGGATTAATTGCTGCATTATAGGTATTAGCTTTTGGAACCGTTCGCAATTCGTGTAATTTATCATTAATAGTAGCTGAACATATGAGGAAAGTCACGTAGGTGACTTGATATTTTGCAGATACTGACTCAAGTTGATCAGGCTCACTGTCTTTGAGATTGTCCAAAAAATCCAAACACGAATCATGCGAAATTTTAACATATTCCCAAATTTTCTTTAATTCTTCGCTTTGAATCTCTAATGTGAAAACCGTATGAATTTCCGGCGAAAACGCATAAAAATTTTGCCCAAATTTCATTAAAGCATCTGTTGCTCTTATAAATTTATTTAGTGGTGCTGTTTTCGACATATTTTTCTTCTTTCTCTAAATTTAATTAAATTAAAAATTATTATCAGTGACCGTTTTTATTTATAAAATTTTCACAAAAATCAAACGTAATTTTTCGAAAAACTGACAAACTTTTATAAAATAAATTAAAATTTTTTAAATTAATTTATAATTTATTCACAAAACAATTTTTAAAATTTTCAAATTAAATTTATGCAAATTTAATTCAAACCACAATTAAGTCAAATTGAACAAATAGAAAACAAAGAGAAAGAAGAAAAAAACAACAAACTTATTTTCGTATGTATGTATATAGCACTTTAAATATATACACGTATTAAAAAGCACTTATTGTTATTAAATTTATATTTTAATAATTAATTTTCACCACTAAATATATTTATTCTTATAATTTTGGAAATTTTATTTTTTATTATTTTTTCACACTAATTCTGTCCGTCCACGTAAATAAAACACACCGTAGGCTTTTTAAGTATTAAACGATAGGTAATTAAAGCAAGAGTCGCAAAACGATCAATCACAATAGGTAACATGAAGAAAAAAAAAAACACATAAATAATTAAACCAATGTATGTATGTAAATATGTATATTAATTTTTACACTTTTTGCATTTACATATACACATATATTTTATTTGCCGTAGCACTTTTATTTTTCTCTTTTCTTTATTTGATAAAAGAATTATAAATATGTATTTTACGCACCTTATTTTCAATTTAAAACTTTTATTAAATATGACGATGTAGCTGTTGGTGGTAAATGATGATTATAATTCCTTAAAGGGAAGAAAAGGAAAAATATTAGCTTCGAATTTAATTTTTCTTTAAATCCGGCTCGAATGGACCAAATGTTTGAGCGCCAGGCATAAAATATGAAATAAAAAATATCAGGTTTAATTAGTTTTAATCAAATTGTGTTTTTATTCGATTTTAAAATATTACCTTTAAAAAACTTCTGGTGTTGTGACCTTTATTGTTGCGTAGCTTTCACACAAGTAAGTTAAGTATATTTGTTTTACACAAAAAACCAAAAACAAACATACATAGACCGTAAGCGGTTAACTTTGCCGAAATCCAAATAAACAACAAATATAATTTATAAGCAAAGGGAAATTTGGACTTCAGTAAAGTTGCCAGAAGAATTGAAATAAATATATTATGAAACAAGAATCTGGCTTAAACAGTTAAATTAAACAAAATTTTTAAAAACAAAAAAATATTTATGTTAATTAAAGGGTGCTAGATCTAATTTTACAGATGTCACCATTTTCATTATTACATTCAGCGTGATATAGTGGCTGGAAAATGTACTTCCTGGACAAGGTTTTTTGGCTATAAAATCTGACCTATTTGCTGTATCGAATAGAGACTATCACCAATCGATAGGGGATAAAAATGCATTTCAGAAGTTGCACAAGTCATTTTCTGAAATGTTTTATTTCAGAAGTTATAGCGTAAAATGTTAAAAAGTTAGGGTAAAAATTTTGATAGAGCTATATCTCCAAAACTAAACGTTGTGCATATATGGCATTACCCTCAATTGATAGGGGCTTGAAATAGAAATTGTTAGAGGCATGTGTCAATATGGCACAACGTTTCTGAAAAAAGTTATAGCCCGTGCGAATGGCCACGTGCATCTCATGTACCTTTTTTCAACCATGTAAAAAAGTTTTATAAAATCTTAAAAAGTAGTAGAAAAAAAGTTTGTTTTCTTCTCATCGGTCTGATTCTAGTGGTTTCAAGGTATGTTTTCTTCACAGCCTTAAAAAAAAGTATAATGCTACTGATAGACGTTACCACTAAGTCCCTATTTAGACGAAGAAACATTTAGAAACATTTCGTTTGTAGGCAAATTACGGGTGGAGAAGAGAGTATCATTTTTGTGTTCGGTACTCGGCGATACCCTTTGTTCACATATTTTTTGTTGATATTTGCTTTACTTTTTTTTTTCTTTCATTGTTTTGTGTGCAAATAATAACAATAATAATGGAATGTTGCCGGCAACATGTTCGTCTGTGTGACCGCGAAAGAAAAAGCAAAAGAGATTTAAAGATGTTTTTCTTCTAAATGGTTAGCTTTTTGTGTTAATTTTTTAAAAATTGATAACAATAATATTAATTGAAATAAATTTGTTGTAGTCTTTTAAGAAATAAAACAAAATTGTTCCAAAATCTTCCATTGCCGCAGAATTATAATTTTTTTTCTTCTTGTTTGATGAATTATTGCTGTAAAATATGTAACACAAAGTGCTATGTGTTTAGCTTATTTTCCTTATAACAAACACACATCTTTCAACACATTTACATAAAGCACTTCATCCGTGCACTGATTTTATCACTTTAACATGAAATTTTAATAATTTTCATTTAATAAATTTATGATAAAATTTCTCTTTTCTATAATTTTTTAATTTCACTCATGAATTTTCCTATTTTTCGTAAACAATGTGTAATATATCTGTCTCTTTCATAGATCTTTAGCAATCAGATGTTTTGGACCTTTTGCCACAGATATAACCAGATAATGCAACTTTGACAGATTTCAAAGGCCCATATCATACGTGGTTAACCCCATTTTCTGATTGAGAAAAAAAAACATGACATTGCCAAAAACAATGCGAATATGAAAGCAAGTATAGGCTACATAAAATACAATTTGAAAGTAAACAAAATGTACAATGTAAACAAAATATTTTTCAGAAATTTTGATATTTAGTGTTTTTGTGTTAAATCTTGAATTAAAAGGTCTAAAAACAAAAGCCGTTTTTGTGTGTAAGTAAAGTGCAAGCGGCATTTATTCATTTTATGTAGCAAAATATTCATTGTGTTTTTTGTTAGCTGACAATTTGTTTAGTTATTTGCAGGAATGACGGATGGTGGTCAAGAAGCACAAGCAGACAAAAAGTATATTTAAAATGCGAATCTCGGAAAGAAGGCAATGACAAGTAGATAAATTGTAAGTGGAAGTAAAAAATATTATTGTGTGAGTTTTACTTGTAAATTTATGTTTATTTCAAACAGCACAAATATGAGATGTTGCAGAGCAAGTACTGACCGTCGTCTGTGACAATTGGTGGTGTACCCCTTTCCGGAAGAAGAATTAACACTACAAATACTTTAAGATGATGTAACTGGCGTAAAAAACTTAAAAAAAGTCAGCTTATTTATAAACTAACAATTAAATTTATCTTTTTAGTTTTGCTGTTTGTGATAGATGATGAAGGACATAATTATAGAGGCAATATATAGAGCAAACCTTTTAGAAGTATTAAATTATGTAAGAATTAACCACAAGTAAGTTTTTAAATCAAAAAAAGTGAAAAACAACAAGTGTTTTAATACATGTGTGAAAAATTGTCCGTCCATAATTTATTTGTTGTGTTAAAATTTTTTTCATGTTTTTGTGCAGTGTGATCTGCATTTATATTATTTATTGTTCTGTCACACTACGTAGGTCGTGTCTGGTGCTTTAATGTTTATTATATTTTATTTTAAATTGCACTATACATGACCTGCAGATCGTGACGAAATCAACATAAATATGGTTTTTGCTACATCCTACTAATATTATATTTGTGAGTGTGGCTGTTTGTTCCTCTTTCACGCAAAAACTAAGGAATGGATTTTAATGAAACTTTAAAGGGTGTTTTTTATAGACGTATAGAACTTTAAATGTGGTGCGAAAACGTTCCATGGTTAATCGAATTAACTGCTCTGATGGACGATTTTGTCGACGATAAAATGGACGTAGTGCGCGATACATATTCCGCACAGAACCATTATTTTCGAAATAAAATTGCACTATTTGCAAGCGTTGTTCAGGCGTGAGTCTATGCATCACTAAGCAACCAGAGGTGTCAGAGTGCAGATATAGTATACATTTTCTTTCTGTCTTTTTGCACGAACTCAAAATTTTTATTTTGTTTTGCTCGTTTAATTCTTGTGCAAATAAAATGAAACGAACTTTTTCATTTTACTTTGTTCTTTTATTTTCAGAAGGTAAGTTGCACAAATTTTTTTTTTAATAAAATATAAATTATTTATTATAAAAAAATGCTTTTTTAAACTATTTCTTAATATTGTTGCATAGGTACGACACAATGATTCGTGGGAAAAACATGAAGTGAGTATATTAGTGTAATTTTTCGGTAGAGATATATATTGGCTGAACATGTGCATTGAAAAATATTTAATTATATTTTCAGGAAGTGCATCAAAGGATGTCCCCCAGGAGAAAACCTCCATGCATTTCCAAAAGATCCGGCGAGGTAAGTTGAAACAGTGAAAATAATTATTAAGCATATAAATATTTGGTGCTTTCGCATTCATATGTGTACGAGTATATACTCTTTTATATACAAGCTTTGTGGTTTTAGTGTTGCTCGGTGTCATTGGTTTTAGTTTAAGGTATTTTTTAATAATATTTGTTTATCATCAGGAGGCTTTCATTAAGAGCTGACTTTTGTTGTTAAGAATTTAATAAATTAAAAGTCGTTTTTAAAAAGGCTATGTGTGACTGTGATTATAGGCCATTGTGTCAAATATCGAAAATTGAATTCGATAAAAATTTATAAATATAAAAAATTAGCATAATGACGAAAATATAATAAGTTGTAAAAGTAATTATTATTATTTATTTATAAATTATAAGGTACCTATGTGCAATAAATGAAATTTTGCAATAAATGAACTTAGCGTTCGTAATACCTACCGTCTACCTGTAATTATTTACACATTTTTATACATAGTTAATATTTTGAAATGGCTATTAAAACTTGTTTTCCCTCTTAAAATTTCTCTAATTTAAGAACAACATTTTCTACATGACGTCGTAAACATCTAAAAAGTTGAAACTTTAGTATAGTTTATAAATAACCCAATTCATTTACTTAAAATTAGTAGCAACTAAATTTTTTAGATCTATTTACAATTCTAAGTGACAATATACATATAAAAGAGATACGTTACCGGCTAAGGCTACGGATTTGAAATTCGGTGAGCAGGTTCTTCTCACAATGTATAGCACGTATTAGAAGGGATTTTTGGAAAATACAATATTAAAGGGGTAAAATCAGAATTCTCATATCTCCGCACCTAATGAAGATAAAGTGAAAATTCTAACTAAAAAATTTAGCAGATGAGTATTTCGTTTTTTTTTATATTTGTACATTTGCGGGATAAAACGTGTGAAACATTAATGGTGGTAAGTTTTTTTAACGCCATTTATCTTTGAAAGTAATAATCATAGCAACTAAAACTGAATTGTATTCTTCTCTTCTTAAAAAAGTCTCCAATGCATTTTGACATTTTTTAAATTCGAACGAATAAGGAATAAATTATGTACCCCTTTTTACAACTATTTTAAACATGTACCTTTATGTAAAATGATGGAGCATATGAGCATACTGTTATTAATTTGTAACAGCCAAATAAAATTCAATTTAAAAAACAAATTCATACAAATATTTTTGTTATGACATTAGTAGAGTTTATAGACTTTTTTCCCTTTTTTAGACGTGAACAATGGCTAACAATGCTAGGTGTAAAAACTTCTCCAAAAACAATTTTTGCATGCAGCCGTCATTTCTCGGGTGGGAATTATTTTAGAAATAAATTGCATAAATTTTCTATCCCAAATAAAGAAAATGCAATTGTGCCTCCAAACGTTTTAAAAATAAATACAACTGCAAATATTCAGGCCAATGACAGTCCGAACTTTGCCTTGCATAAGGACTTAGAAATGATTTTAGAGGATATATTAGAAGATGTCGAAGACGTAGGAATTACAGAATACAGTGCTTTATTAGCAGAAGGTACTGAAAACATAGAAGGTAAAGAGGCAGCAATAGACAAAAACGAACAGATTATTGGATTTGACAAATCCAGAGACAGTGATAGAAGATTAAAATCTTTGCGATCAGCGCTTGATCATTTTAGGAAATTATATACTACAGAAAGACAGATGAAGAATAGACTAAAAGCTAGCAATGCAAGGCTTAATTCAGACTTAAAGAAGTGTCAGGCCAAAATTACCGCTTTGGAGTCAGAATTGCATAAAAAAAATGATTTGCATTCCAAAATTTCAAAGACGATGTTAGTGTGTCTAGGTAATAGTGTTAGAAACCATAACCGAGATCCTAAGTCCCGCCGATACGACCAAGCTACTAAGCTTATATCCTTAGGTGTTTTGTTCTTGTCACCGATGGTTTACCGACATTTGCGGCCTATGCTTGATTGGCCACAAATAAGAACTCTGCAGCGTTTTGTAGAGAATTAGCCAAAAGCACCTGGGAATTTACATGGAAGCTTTGAGGCGCTTCGAGTACGCTCCCAAAACTTTCCCAAATCCCAGAAATTCATTAGTCTTTCGTGCGATGAAATGTCGCTAAAAACTTTCATCGATTACGATACCAACAAAGACATGATTATAGGCGTGCAAGATTTTGGCGATTTAAATCGCTCAAATAATTTGGCAACTAGTGCGGTTGTATTAATGGCAAGTGGAATAGGTGGTGATAGCTGGTCTCAGGCGATTTCTTACTTTTTCGTGTATGGTAGTTGCAATGGTTCAATTTTAAGGCAGTATGTTTTTGATGCTGTTGACAAATTGGAAGCAATAGGCTTAATACCTTGTCATTTCGTATGTGACCAAGGCTCTAATTTTCAAAACTTTTTAAAGGTAGTTGGAGTAAATACCGAAAAGCCTTACTTCTTAGTTAAAGAGAGAAAAGTTTTTGTCATGCATGATTCCCCCCATCTCCTAAAAAGCGTCCGTAATTGTCTTTTAAGTGTTAATAACACAATATTTTTCAATAATAAAGAAGTTTCTTGGAACGATGTTACCCATTTCTTCGACGTAGATGCGTCAAACAGTTTAAGATGTGCACCAAAGCTAACCAAAGAACATATAAATCCTAATAATTTTCAACGCATGCGCGTTGGTTTAACTGCACAGGTTTTAAGTAACACAGTTTCCACCGAGATGAGAGCTTTGTACTCTTCGGGAAAAATAAATTATTCAAAGTCGTTAACTTTTCTCAATACAGCAGAGTACTTGAAAGTTTTTAATGATTTATTCGATGTTTTCAATATTAGATCAGAAAATATTCCATTTAATTGCTCACAAAAGCAGCTGAACCTTTTAAGAGAGTCATAAAGTATTAGATGCTAAAGGGGTAGACATAAGTGGGTATTTGAAATTTATTAATGGCTGGCAGCTTAATATTTCTTCTTTAAAATCGCTGTGGCAATACCTAACCAACGAAGGTTTCATTTCCATGAAGACACGTAGGCTAACTCAGGACCACCTTGAGCACTTTTTTGGCCAAATCCGAAAAGGATCAGGATGTTCACATAGTGTGACACCCCGCAATTTTTGCAGTTCTTTTCAAAGAAGATGGGGGCTGCACTATGTCAACATTGTCGTCAATGGAAATTGTGATAGCGTATCCACTAATGATACAGTAATAGACTTCTCAATTGTAGATGAGGCTTTCTCTGACTTCACCAACAATCATTGGGAAGAGTTTCATAATCTACCAAACCCTTCCCCTCTAGTTGAACCCAATATTGATTTTATAATTGATAAAGAACAAAACTTCTTACACAAAAGTGCGTTCGCCTGTATTTCAGGTTATTTTTACCTAAAAATGTACAACATGCACAATTGTCAGCTACCATTACCTTACTTCAATGGCAAGCCCATATCTCAAGAATTTCTTTTCAGTTTTGAAAAACAATTTGAGAATTGTAGGTTGGTAGAGCCTCCTCTGCAATTTGTAGAATATCTACACTTATTAGAAAATAATTTTGAGGCTATCTTTGATAAGCACTGCCATCGCATTGGCATTCGCAAAATTATTTTTGAGAGTCTAATTAAAATTAAACCATTTTTATGCTGCAGTCATTTAAAACATGAAGAATTCTTAAATTTATTCATAATAATTAGAATTTTCTTCCTTCTTAGGTTCTTCAATGCTCGGTTGAAAGAACCTAATTTTAAAACGAAATACCTCTGTGTTACCCATAAATAGGTAGGCTAAATATTAGGTTTTCTTTTCTTTTTGTCATGACTTATTTGTTAAACAGACTGACCTACAATTTTGGAAACAAGTCATTTTTTTAGTTCTTTTTATGTGTATTGTTACTTTTTTGGTATTTAATTTTAATTTTAAAGTTTTTTGATATATTTATGTATCAATGAATTGTGATAATTTTTGTTCTGCTTGTTAACAAAATGTCGACGATATGCTCTTTGCGTTAAAATAATTGATCTCTGGTTTAAATAATAAAATTCTATTGTTCTGGTTCTCTGTTCAGTTGTGAACCTCTCCATTATAAATTCTCCAAGTGTTGTCTATATAAAAAAAAATTAATAAACAAAAAAGTTATTAAACTTTTACACCCCTTGGTTTCTTTTGGCCCACCCTGTAGTATGGTTGTGGCCGTAAGTTTTTTGGTACCTAGGATCAAAGTGTATTTATCACGCAAATCCAGGGGTAAGTGCAGCGAATATGAGAGCTTCTCCTTACCCAAGACCATCATGCGTAGTCAAGATCTACATCCTACTCGAGGTGGTACTGTTATGAGCAAAACATGATGGCTCTTAACCAGAAAAGGTCGAAAAAAAAATCTTTTTAAAATAAAAAATTAACTTAATGTATGCCATCACTGATATATTTATTTAAATATTTAATTACACAGATTCTACTTCTTATTTAAAAGGATGAACAGCAGGAACGAGGGCGAAATAGAGGAAGATGAAGTGAAGAGTAACATAAATTCGGAATACATATTAAGGTAATTTTAACGATTTATGAAGTTAATATTAAATATGTAATTTAAAAATATGAATAATTAATTTCATTACAGTCGGTTGAGCTGGAACAGAAGGGGAATGAGAAGTAGAACTCTTAATAACAGGCACATCAACGTCAACTCCATGTGTATTTTGAATTTAGAATATTTTTGTTATGTTGTCATCAATATTAGAACCATTAGCATACTTGTAAGATCGATGGTGTAGTATTGTTGTGTTGAATTGTTAGTTTTTAAGGTGATTAATAAATTGTAGATGAATGGTAGAATAAATGGTGTTGAATAAATTGGTATTTCTTATAATTTTCTTCTTATATTTGTTGCGAAAAGGAACAACCGCTTATGTCTTATTACGTTATTTTAAAGGACTATAACAATGGCTACAGCTTGGGCAAAAAAAAAAAAAAATACGAATTATAAGTGTGTTGTTATTAATCAAAAATAGTTTTGTTTTAAAATTACTTACATGTATTCTTTGCTTCTTTGGAAAAGCAGCCCAAATTGTTGGTCCTTAGTTCGTCACCAGAACTTGTCATATGTAAGATATTTTTCCCTGTAAGCACCACCACTTAATAAATGCTTCAAGTCGCTATTGATCTTGCTAGACCATTCTGTTTTAATTTAAATACATAAAGAATTAATTTTTTTTCAACCTGTTAATAAGTCTCAAAGAATATATATCTATTTATCTTACCGCTTATGTAACTCGAACAAATAGCCATTCTCCACATTTCCTTTTGTTCTCAGAAACCTTAACTTAAACTGTTTGCTTGGTGGCTACGTATACACTATGCCCGAATTGCTTTCTAGAAGTCAATCCAATTTTATTTAGATTTTCAGAAGCTGCAAATGATTGAAATAGTCTTCATCATCATGGTCCGAAAATTGCTGCCCTGTTAAAATTAAATAAAGAGAAAATGTATTAGTGGTGTAAAGTAAAAACAATATTAAATAATAAAATAACAATAAAATTGTGATACATATTAGTATTTTATGTATTAATTAATTTTATATAATTCTTTTTAATTTTTTTTTGTTTTTATAATATACAATAATGTAATCTCTTTTTTAAAGATTTTAAGTAGCCCTGATAAGCGCTTTTTGTTAATTGTTTTCGACCTTATCTGGTCTAAATACATCATGTTCTGTTTAAAACAGCATCACCTCTTGAAGGATGTGGTTCTTCACCACGCATGGTGCTCTTGAGTAAGGAGAAGCTAAAAATGCAAATGCATTATATATTCAGTTATAAGCCAATTGGGTGGTTGCAGAAGTTTAGCACGAAAAAAAGCGAAAAGATCAACTAGATGAAAAACAATGATAGACTAAAAATGTGCAAAATCTAAGCTCAAAAAGCGTAATAAAAAGTAAGTTAATTTTTACTGAAGAAAACCGTTATTAAATTTCTATATGAGCTGAAGGCCTAAGATGCTATTGCTCCCCCTTTTTTTCCTCTTACCTTATAATTTATAATTGTAATTTAAGAGAATTAATAAATAAAAATAAATAATTTCTATATTTTACAAAAACTCGTAGAGGATGTATCAATACGAACTAGAGATGACCAGTTTATTAAGGACACACGAACGATCTTTCTTTTTGTAGCAAATTCTACCAATATAACAATAAAAATACTTAAAAATTTTATTTAAATCTATGTATTCTTATTTCACAATTTTGCAATTGAAAAAAAAATAAAATTTTCTATATAAAGGTTTAGAAAACATTATTTTCGTAAGCTTATTTTACACTTTGTTATAAATCAACTACACGCTTTGGTTTCTTTATACAGACTAACTTTATTTTACTTTTCTTACGTTCTATATTTATACAAAATGTTTTTGCATGTGTGGGTGTTATGCCTATGACATGTTAGTATGTTTGTTATTTCAGTGTAGTATACATCATCTCTTCACCCTTTAATTTATTTCAAAATTCGATAAATATACTACCGTATCTGATATGTTGTTGGATTTCCATACCTTGACATATAACTATAAAATGTAACTTATGAAATTTAGGAATTAATAATAAATTTACAAGTTTTATATAAAATTCAATATTTTGTTGTTACTTCATTTCCAAAAACAATAATTCATTTAGCATAATCTCGTAAATATTGAGGTGCTCGTTTTACTCTTGCTGATCGACGCAGTTGACTCTCGTTTGGCTGTACACTATCGCCTAACGAATTATCGTTCGCCCCGTTTTGTTGACTAATATTATTTGGTTGAGGTTCGTTTGCTGCTGGAGATTCTGAGTCAAAACCTTCAAAATCTTCAGTATCTGATGTACTTTCTACATTATTTCTGACCGGTTCTATTACAGGGTTGGTCCTTGGAGTTTCTACGATTTCTTCTCCATTTCGATCAGGCACTAGTATTCTCACCGGCGTTTCAATATTTGCAGTTTTTGTTGCTTCAGTTGTTTTGATGTTAGCTCCGATACTCTTAAGTTGTTCCACGTGCCTCTTCCAAATACGACCATCATCGAGCAAAATATTGTAGTGTAGACTGCCCACTTCCGATATAATTTTACCAAATCGCCATTTTACCGATGATAAATAATCTCTAGCTGCTGCTCTCTGTCCCACGACAAATTTTTTAATACCTTGCTGTAGGCATGTCTGTTCACTACTATTTGATGGTAGTAGGAGTTCTAAACGTGATTATAGTTGCCTACCGAACATCAGCATAGCAGGTGATTTATTCGTCTCTGGATGAGTAGATCGCCTATATGCTAATAGAATTTTCAATAAATCTTTTTTCATTGAATGCGTAGTACTGTTCATAGCTTTAAGTTTATTCTTCACTGTGTGTACGAATCTTTCTGGCCGTTCGTTGCCGGGTGATATGGTGCACCTTGTTTATGTTGTATTCCATTTTTTTTTTTCAAAAACAATTTAAACTCTGTTGAGTTGAATTGTGTACCGTGGTCACTTACAAAAATGTTTGGCATACCAAATATTGTAAAAAAATTTTCACATTTTTGGATGGTTGTTTCTGCCGTAATGTTAGGTATAATATGTACCTCTGGCCACTTACTGTGTGCATCTACCAATACGAAAAGATATTTACCCAGAAACGGACCTGCAAAGTGGGCATGCACCCGTTCAAACACTCTTTTAGCCGGTGTCCAACCATGAACTGGGTTTACTTTCTTAGGATTAGGTCCCGATATTTGACACTGCTCACAATTTGCTACCCATTCTTCGATGTCTTTATCAATTTTGCTTTACCCTCTTGCTAAACTTTTCATTTTTGACATACCAAAATGCGCAGTGTGGAGTTCTTGAAGTATTTTGTTTCGTAACGTTCTTGGAATATAGACTCGAATCCCTGCAGCATCGTTGCAATGCAAACTCTTCTTGTGGTATGCCGAAATGGTCTATACCATCACATTTTCTACCGAATTTTAGTCACTCGTACAATTTGGTTATTTCTTTATGAGCCTTAGTGGCATCTGCTAGTTGTTCTACTGTCATTGGCAAATTTTCAATGGCACTCATTTCCATAACGTCAATGTATTCCACCTTTTTATAACTGTCAGGTACTGGCAGTCTAGACATCGCGTCCGCATTCGCATTGTCTTTAGACTTCTTTAAACGAATTTCATAATCGAAATGTGAAAGGTATATGGCGTAATGCTGCATTCTCGTTGCTGATAAGATTGGTATTCCTTTATTTGGGGAAAATATTTGTGAAATAGGCTTGTTGTCCGTTACCAAAATAAACTTCTTCCCAAATAAGTACTGGTAAAATTTTCGAACTCCGTATATTATCGCCTATGCCTCTTTATCTATTTTGCTATAACGCTGCTGCACTTTATTTAGCGTCTGAGATGCGAATTGCAATGGCTTTTCTGACCCGTCGTCCAACAAGTGACTCAACACTGCCCCAACACCTATGGGACTGGCGTCAACTGCTAATACCACCATTTTTTTTTTTTTGGGTCATAATGTGTGAGTACGGTATCTGTTTGCATTTGTCTTTTTATTTCTTTAAATGATTCTTCACAATTTCTATCAAATTTGAATGGCACATCATTTCGCAGAATATTGTTTAACGGATATACAATGTTACTTAAATTCTTAACGAATCTACCATAATAATTAATGAGACCAAGGAAATATCTTATCTCGTCCTTATTAGTAGGCTTCTTCATTTTCGATAATATAGCCACAGTATTCGATTTGCTTTTTCATAAACTCCGACTTCATCAAATTTATACGCATGTTATGCATATTATTATACATACTAGGTTAAGGAAAAACAAACTTACTGTCAACGGACAAACATGGCTACAGATGGCATTTCCGGCTGCTTCTGAGGAGTAGATTCACTGACCAATTTGCTTTCCCCGCGCGTGAACACATAACAGCCTCTCCATGTAGAGGCTGTAAAAATAGATACATACTTGCAATTATTGTTGTCCAATGCCCACCGCATGGCCGGACAAACCTAAGTGGCGATCCTTAGCCCACCGTACCCCATTCTCAACACTCCAGAAAAATTCAGCTTACCAATTATAATTCATTGTAACATTTATTTTATTAAATGCACAAACACTAAAATAATGTGTACATATATATATGTATATATATGGACTTGTTGCAGTTATTATGGAAATCTATATAAAGCAAATTATGTCTAATTTTATATATATTGCTTTAACTAATAATGGTATAAATGTGTGTGTGTGTGTATATAAGTGAATCTTAAAAGAAATTATTTAAAGTCATTTGCAGTACATATTCATACATCCAAATTATGTATATATGTATATATCCAAATAGTATCCTCTATTAACAAAAAATATAACTTACGAACTATACGTACGTACGTAGCGAAGCGTGATGCTGATGATGATCTGGCCAAGAAGTAATGGTTAGTGTCATGTGAACACGTGGCGCAGCTGGTGTCATGTGAACGTTGTCTGGTTCTGATAGGGTTATATTGCTTCTTTTTTGGCAAGTATGTTTGTTGCATTTAAGTTGAAATTTGGAGTCTCGGTAGGTAAATGTGAATTTGGAGTCTCGGCAAGTAAGTTGGTGTCTGCTTTTTTTTGTCAGTAAAACTTATAATTTACATTTTATAATTTAGTTTTACATTACAGTTTTCTTATTTTATTTTTAACAACAAAATACATAGTATATATATCACTCATTAGTTTTAGGGTTACTTGCTTTGTTTTATTTATTTTCCAAGTTTATGCCATACAAACTAAGTAGTATAAATGTGAGGCTTCCGTATCACGGATCCCATACATTTTTGGGATCATGTCTACGCTACAGTCGGTATTTTAGTTTCATCGATCGGTACGCTACACAAAGAGAGTGTAGTGTTGTTTCCATCCCTGGAAAAAGTGTATTTATTGTAAATTGTGTATTTGTGGTTTTGCATACCTTAACCCTTTAACGGTCGATGGGGTTAAATTCGACCCCATGATATTTTGTGTTATGAGGCGGCAGCGTGTTCGGTTTTGCTTAAAGTGAAGTCGTGGTGGGGGGGGGGGGGGGGTTTCGGTTTTGCTTAAAGTGAAGTCGTGGGGGGGGTCGGTTTTGCTTAAAGTGAAGTCGTGGTGGATTTTATTTTTGTTGAAGTGAAGTCGTAACATTTAATGTGTTCGTTAGAGGGTTAATACAATATGAATTAAACTACATTAGGGCGGTTTACGAAAGTCTGTGATTTTTTTGCTAGTATTTAATAAATAAAATTCATTTACTGCGGTATATATTAATTTCCCTAATACTACTCGTATTTGTTATCAGTATAAAATGTTAACCACATTATTTAAAAACAAAACACTAGTATTTAATAAATAAAATTCATTTAGACATTTACTACTACTTAATATAAACTTTGTTGTTGATGTGTTAAGAACATTTATTTAACATAAATAAAATAAAATTAGTAAAAAAAATGAACGGCAGATTTATTTGTGAATTTTGTAAAAAATTATTCACAATGAATACGAATTTAAGACGTCATATTCGACGGTATCACAATGGTCCTTCCTCATCGTTTAAGTGTACAACCTGCAAAAGACATTTCTCAGATAGAGGGGAATGGCACCGACACACACACACACACACTGAGACAGAAGGTAATAACAATGATGAAAATATTAATATTTTTTGTGATGATTGTGAAAAAGTTATTCCAAGAAAAAATTGGTCTTATCATAAAAGAACAAACGAGCATAAAATTAATTGTTCTAAGAGATCAGATGAAGATGATGGTAACTTAAAATGTATAAAATCTTCATTCAGCAATCGTATCGTATCGTATTTAATTGAAAATGAAAATAAAAATGAGTTAATACCTGAGAATTTTCTAGTTACAATCAGAGAAATAGTAATAAGATTATTATGTATTCACATACAAAAACATGAAAATATAAAATTCAACATGGAGTTGTTCGCTGAATACATATTGATAAAGGAAGATGATGATTCATCTATGATTGATATAAAGTCTCATCAGACTAAAATGACTATTCTTGAAATGTATTCAACAAGAGAACATATCCTTGATATTTACAATGAACAATGTGATGTTATAGTGAAAAAGATGAGCGAATTTCAGGAGCGAGATAGTGGTTGGACATTGATTCAAATTATGCATTTGGAGGTGAATATTAATCAATACAAGTGTATAAAAGGTTCGCAATATATTCCCTTACCACCCTCAATACTGAGGAAGTTAGCTTGTATTAATATTCAAAATAACGATGAGTATTGTTTTAAATGGGCACTAATATCAGCATTGTATCCAGTTGATTTAAATTCAAATAGATGCACACCGTATAAAATAACCAATATTGAAGATGAAGTAATTGTGTTGGAAAACGGGATTGTTTTAAACTTTAAAAACTTGAATTTTCCACTTCCGATTAATAGAATCAAAATCTTTGAAGCCAATAACAGTGATATTAGTATTAACGTGTTTGGTCTAGATGAGGATAATAATGTAATCGGTCCATATTATTTTACACCAAAGGAAAAATTCAATCATATCAACTTGTTGCTGCTTGAAGACGATGAAAAATCACATTATATATGGATTAAAAATATGTCAAGGTAAAGATATATATACATATGTATATAGTACTTTTTTAGACAAAAAGTATACTAGTTAATTTTTTCTTTTATATTTGTCTATTTACAGATTAATTAAAAGTCAATTAACACATCAATTTTGTAATTAAATAATGATCTCATTTCTTTTAGTGATTGATTGAGATTATTTAGTATTATTATACTTTGATCATGTATTAATTTACTTAAACGTGTTTCTACATTATCAAATTTTTCTGTAGTCAACACGTTTTGTTGTCGTATTATTTCGTTAAAACGATCCTCCATTTCCTTAATTCTCTCCATATACATTGTATTCAGTTGTTTCTTTATTTCACTTAAATAACTTTTCATGTAAATTTTGTTTACAGCATCGTTTTCCAATACAGGACTAGCAATATTTTTTATTCTCCGTAAGTTAAAGTTGAAATTACGATCACTATCCAAATGAATCTTGAAATGTTGATTTTGGTATTGTTAACTGCAGATCCAGCCCTGCAGTTTTATTTATTTGTAATGTTTTTACTGAAATCAATTTAAGGTCAACGCATTTAAATCATACACACAAATATACATGCGTATATATGTACATTAATATCTATACTTTTATGTGTACCGTTTTTTGAATATAATATTAACAATAATAACAATATTTTCAACGGCACATTTAATAAAGCTGTTCTAAGTAGAGGTTTAATAATCTTCAGTAATGTTGCTGCTTTGAAATTATTGTTTGTGTTTTTATAAATTTAAGTAGTTGTATAGAAGCAGTCAAATAATAAAGTTGAATTTTAATTGTAAGAAGCAATATATTAGCTTGTTTCAATTCCTTCGCAACTGCCTGTAAAAAATCTTATAGGCTCAAAACATTGGTGACCCCGACGTGATCCTTTTCGTTTCCTGGACAAATATCAATTCGGATATTTTGTAGCAATATCAATTCGGATATTAAAAATTTCTTTTGGATCACGTTCAATTACATCTCGTTTGCCTTCTGATTAATTTTTTGAGCTTTTATTAATAAAAGTTATATTCTTTGCACATTAAAAATGGCAACCAAACAACTTGAGCTCAACGAATTAGATCGAACTGAGGATATGCTACCCTACTTCGCTAGAGTCTCTAGAGTAATGAAGCAGCTAGAGGACCTAAACAAAAATTTAACCACAACTCAACTGGAAGAGTATGATGAAGCAGAGCTTTGTGTTCGCTTAGACTATGTTGAAGAACTTAACAACAGCTTTGAAAAAGCTCAAGGTATTAGAGAAGAAATAGACAATAGTGACGTGGTAAGTAGTGATCGCATGAAATATGTTTCCTTGTACTTTGAGGTAAAAGCCAAGTTGACCCGTCGTATAAATTCTGTTCGCAAAATTGAGTCCAATCAACGATCGTCAACCTTGCGTCAATTTTCTCTGAATGATCTACCTCCGTCAACAACAGCTCGTAAAACAAAAGTTCCTGAAATCCAGTTGCCCAAATTTTGTGGCTCCTACTCAGAGTGGCCAAACTTTTTTGCGTTATTTTCGACAGTCATAAACGACAATTCTGACTTAAGCCAGCTAGAAAAGTTTCACTACTTGCGAGCTAGCTTGGGAAATGCTGCTCTCGATACAATCGCTTCACTGGAACTTAATGAAACAAATTATGAAGAAGCATTAAAATTGTTAAAAAATCGTTTTGACAATAAATTTCTAAACTTTCAAACCCACATTACGGAAATATTTGCGTTAAACAGTATTGAAAATGGCTCCTCTAGTGAATTACGTCGGTTGACTGATAAAGTAAATGCACATTTGCGCGCTATGCAGACAATTGGCACTCAACAACAGATTATTGATGGCATATTAATTCATTTAGTGTCAACTAAGTTTGATGCAAAGTCCCTTATAAAATGGGAAGAAAATTTGCCTGCAAATGAGTTGCCCACTTGGAACTCAATGGAGGCATTCTTAGAACGCAGATGTCGCATGATAGAAAATTTTGAAAACTCTGTCGTGTGTAAGTCTACCAAACAATTGGCTTCGAAAAAACTCAGTAACAGACATGTTCATGTTTCGGTTGCAAGCTCTGCAAGGCTGTGCTCATTTTGCGAATCGAAAGATCACTACATCACGAATTGTTCTCGATTTTTAAACTTATCTCCTTCTTTCCGTTTTAAAGAAGCAAAACAACTGAAGCTGTGTATAAATTGTTTAAAAAAGGGACATATGGTAAAAAATTGTAGCTCAGGTAATTGTCGTCAGTGCTTTGGTAAACATCATACAACATTGCATATGGATAATGCTTCTGCAGATCGTAGCGCAACATCGCAGGTAGTTCCATGTGCATCTAATGTGGTTCCAAGTACATCGCAAGCAGTGCTCACTTCTGCAAGTAGCACGAATAGATTTAAAGCTTCAGCCTCAACTACAGGTGTTTTGTTGGCTACAGCCATCGTCATGGTAAAAAACAAACTTGGAGTTTTCACACCATGCCGCGTTATTTTAGACTCTGCTTCACAGTTAAATCTGATTACTAGTCGCTTCGTTAAACAACTAAATCTAAAATGTAATAAAATCTCTGCTACCATTTCGGGTATAGGCGATGGAAGCTTTATAATCGATAAATCGGTCGATATTGTTTTAAAGTCAAAATATGGAGAGTATTCAACATCTTTGGCAGCTATGGTCGTTCCTAGTATCACCGATTACCAGCCAAACATCAACACTAATATTTCAGATTGGCATATACCAAACAATATACAGCTTGCCGATCCCTCTTTTGATAAACGTGGTCGAATCGATATCTTGGTTGGAGCTGAACTTTTTTTCGAAATAATGTCAGTTGGTCAAATAAAATTGGCTCATAATCTACCAGTGCTTCAAAAAACAGTATTGGGCTGGGTAGTTGCTGGTGGTGTTTTTAGCACTCGTCATTCGTGGTCATTAGCTGTTGTCTCAAGGGTAGAGCAAGAAGAACAACTGTGCTCCATAATGAAACGTTTCTGGGAAATTGAAGATAATTTCAAAACGCGTACTTCATTCTCAGATGAAGAAATATTTTGTGAAAATCACTTCTTAGATAACACAGTTCGCCTTGCCTCTGGTGAATTTGCTGTACGTTTGCCTCAAATAGAAGGGCATGGTGCTAATTTACTGGGTGACTCACAAGAAAGGGCCTTACAACGATTCAAGTCTCTGGAAAGAAAATTAAAAAAGCATCCACGGGTTAAAGCTGAATATGTGGCATTTATGAGTGAGTATATTGCTTTAAATCATATGTCTCTAGTTTCACCACAGGCTGCCCAAAAGACGTATTTTCTCCCACATCATTGCGTACTCAAACCTCACAGTACAACAACGAAATTGAGAGTTGTATTTGATGGCTCAACAAAAACAACTTCCGGTTTGTCTCTCAATGACGTTTTGTATGCGGGCCCTACAATACAACCCAAACTATTTAATACACTTTTGCGGTATCGTTGCTTTAAAGTTGCTATTAGTGGAGATATTTGTAAAATGTATAGATGTGTACGAGTTTCTAGCCCAGATAACTATTTGCAATGCATTTTATGGAGAGAAAACGACGAAGACGAAATTAAAACATACAAATTAGACACAGTTACATATGGTACGAAGCCAGCAGCATTTCTGGCGATTCGCTCAATGCAACAATTAGCTAACGATGAAGAAATAAATTTTCCAATTGGTTCAAAAATAATAAAACGTGATTTTTATGTCGACGACTTAATATCAGGTGGTGACTCTGTTGAAGAAGTGATAGCTATTCGGCAGCAGGTGACGTCATTGCTTCAGCGTGGCAAGTTTTTAATAAGGAAATGGTGCTCAAATGTTCCAGAAGTGTTGCATGGATTAGCACCGGAAGAATGCGAACAGTTTTTAAACTTTGATGATGGAACCAACTTTACGAAAACACTCGGATTAATTTGGGATCCTGCTAATGACAAATTTATATTTTCATTCAACTCTGTGGATAATTCTAATGTGGCAACAAAACGTGCTATTCTGTCAACTATTGCTCGGTTGTATGATCCTCTCGGTTTAATTGGTCCAGTCATTACAAAGGCGAAGATCTTCATGCAGCATTTATGGAAACTCAAGCTGGAGTGGGATGAAAGCTTACCACAGTCGTTACATTCATCATGGCTTGAGTATGTGTCTCAATTCGATTCTATTCGAAACTTTAGCTTTCCACGATGTGTTTTAATATCAATTTCAAATGTTCAAATTCACGCTTTTTGCGATGCCAGCCTAGCCGCTTATGGTGTTTGTGTGTATATAAGATCTGAGTTCGAAACCGTAGTTAAATCATCGCTATTGTGCTCAAAGTCCAGAGTGTCTCCTTTGAAGTGCTTAACAGTGCCAAAACTTGAGCTTGCTGCAGCTTCTTTATTAGCAGAACTTGTTGATGAAGTCGTCAAAACGTTGCCATTTGATTGTGATGTACACTGTTGGTCCGATTCAATGGTAGTACTTTCGTGGATTCGAGAACAGCCATCAAATTTTAATATTTTCGTATCGAATAGAATTTCTCATATACAATCCGTTGCAGCCAAAATGAAATGGCACTTCGTTCCAACAAACCTCAATCCAGCAGACATACTATCAAGAGGAGCAACACCCAATTAATTGCTTCATTCTTCTTTATGGAGTGAAGGGCCAAAATTCTTATGCCAGGAGCCTTCAATGTGGCCTAACAATGTTGATTTTATAGCTAAGCTACCAGAGCGGCGCAAAAACGTTTTGATAACGACTTCACTAGCTGATTTGTCGATGCAATGTAAATATCACAATTCCTTTACAAAAATGCAACGAATATTTTCATATGTTTTTAAATTCGCTTATCCTAAATTGAGGCATCCAAGTTTAACTTTAAATCCAACTGATGTTCAGAATGGAACTCGTCTGTTGATTAAAAATATTCAGCTTATACATTTTGCACAAGAGTATAAGGCATTGAAAGCAAAATCAAATTTACCATCGTCTAGTAAACTTCGTTCACTGATGCCCATAACTGACTCGTTTGGCTTAATTCGTGTGGGTGGTCGTCTCCAGCATTCTGCTCTTGATTTTGATGCTCAACATCCCATTATTTTACCAAAGAAACATCCCTTTACTACATCTCTAGTTATGCACTTTCATGAAAAGCTATTACATGCAGGTCCTCAATGTTTAATAGCTTCAATTAGGTAGCAGTATTGGCCCATTGGTGGTCGTAAATTGGTAAGCACTATAATTTCAAAATGCTTACAATGTTTTAAAATGAAACCGAAATTGAGCCAGCATGTAATGGGTAATTTACCAATTGATCGAGTTAGACCAAGTAAGCCGTTTCATACCACTGGAGTGGATTTTTGTGGGCCATTTTACTATAAGTCTGAAGTAAGAACTCGCCCACCAATAAAATGTTATATCTCGATTTTTATTTGTTTCTCAACAAAGGCTACACATTTAGAAGTAGTTCAAGACTTATCGACATCATCGTTTCTTTCGGCCCTTCATCGATTTATTGCTCTAAGAGGCAAACCCAAAACAATTTGGTCCGACAACGCAACAAATTTTGTGGGTGCTAAAAACGAGCTAGCAGATTTAAAACGACTCTTTTTGAATGAATCTCACCAGAACTCAATTTACCAACAATGCCTCGAAGATGGAGTTGAATGGAAGTTTATTCCACCGAGATCACCTCACTTCGGTGGTTTGTGGGAAGCAGCTGTAAAATCCGCAAAATTTCATTTCTACCGCACAGTAGGCCTCAATATTCTAACTTTTGATGAGTTACGCACCTTGGCATATCAAATTTCTACTATTTTAAATTCTCGACCGTTAACTCCAATTTCTGAGGATCCCAATGATCTTGAAGTACTTACACCGGGACATTTTTTGGTTGGTGGCCCCTTAGTATCTGTAGCTGAGCCAAATATTACAGAAATAGAAATGAATCGCGTAAGCAGATGGCAAAGAGTTTGTCAAATGCAGCAGATTTTTTGGAAAAAGTGGAGCAGCTCATATCTATCTCTATTACAAGAGCGTACAAAGTGGCGTGATAATGCCAAAAACATTGTGTGTGGTACAATGGTGCTAATAAAAGATGAAATTCAACCACCATTAAAATGGCAAATCGGTCGCGTTACAGAAGTAATACTTGGCGATGATGGGGTTGCTCGTGTTGCAATTGTTCGAACGGTTAATGGTTTGATGAAGCGCTCAGTTGCAAAATTAGCAGCTCTACCAATAGAGTCATCGGTTAAAGGCCCCATGCCTTTAACGGGGGGAGCATGTTAACTGCAGATCCAGCCCTGCAGTTTTATTTATTTGTAATGTTTTTACTGAAATCAATTTAAGGTCAACGCATTTAAATCATACACACAAATATACATGCGTATATATGTACATTAATATCTATACTTTTATGTGTACCGTTTTTTGAATATAATATTAACAATAATAACAATATTTTCAACGGCACATTTAATAAAGCTGTTCTAAGTAGAGGTTTAATAATCTTCAGTAATGTTGCTGCTTTGAAATTATTGTTTGTGTTTTTATAAATTTAAGTAGTTGTATAGAAGCAGTCAAATAATAAAGTTGAATTTTAATTGTAAGAAGCAATATATTAGCTTGTTTCAATTCCTTCGCAACTGCCTGTAAAAAATCTTATAGGCTCAAAACAGGTATCTTACAGATTTTTCAATATAATGTCCAAACTTATCGATAGGCATTTTATGAATATGAATTGTTAAACATTTTTAAGTCTATTTATATAATAATTTTTGCTTCTCTCAATTCCTCAATAATTGATACAATTTCATTATTATGATTTGAGTGACCAGCTGTTGTTGATGAAATCAAAAGACGCAATCTATCAACCAATTCATTAGGATCATCCCAATAAACATAATTATGCTTTTTTCTATTCAATTTCATTAAACCTTTTCCCTTATGAATTTTCTGTTGTTGTTTAAATAGGTTTTTAATAATCGTTGTATATTTAATTGAACGATTTCCTTTAATTTGACCATTAATACTGTTATTTCGTTTATGGACATTAGTCATCTCCAATATTTGTTTATAATTATTTAAATCTGTTTTATTATAACTGATTGGTTTCTTATAAACTAACAATTCATATAAGCCTGATGTGAAGGGCCATTTTAAATTACCTACAGTAATATTGGTTGAATTGAAAGTGATGGGTTCATTACCCAGTCTCCATATTTGATTTTTATCCTTATGAGGACCATAGGTTTTATCATATATATTTAAGTTAACTTTTGATAAATTATATTGAATACTTTGATTGGGATGTATTGTAATGATGTTATCATCATCATTGTTATCATCCTCATTATCAACGTT
The DNA here is from genome assembly GCA_947397855.1 of Thelaira solivaga. Taxonomy (NCBI): domain Eukaryota; kingdom Metazoa; phylum Arthropoda; class Insecta; order Diptera; family Tachinidae; genus Thelaira; species Thelaira solivaga. Next base: position 16,266,037 of record OX377615.1, read on the forward strand.
ATCATTATTATTATCATCATCATCATCATGGTCATCATCATGATCATTTTCATCATCAAATGATTGAAACGTGTTTGAACTTTTCTCGATTTTCTTGTTATTAAAGTTTGGAGAAAACGTGTTATAATCAAGCTTACTCTTTTTATATGGTGTACTGAAGGCAACTTTATTATTCTCAAGATCATGTTTAAAAGAGTTATCCGGATATTTTTCATGCTTTATAATGTTATTATTAGTTGATTGAACTAATTCTTTTAATGGTTTTGATATTGGTTTAAATGTCTTTTCCAACAATTCATCATTTGCAATTTCTCCAAGCAAAATATTCTTATATTTCTTTTTTAAAATATTTCGAGTTTTAATAAGATTATTAACCAGATTTGTATTCATATTTATAGATTGAATTAGAAACAGATCCAAAACAGATCAGTTTAGCAGTTAGCAATTTAATAGCTAGTATCAGATTATAGTTGAGAAGTTATTAGTTTAATAATTAATCTTGTACTGATTTTTAAATATCTGTAATATTTCTTTTATAGATTTATAAATATATCGAAACCTTTTCTATATCGACCATTATTCATAGAATCATCTTTGTTAATAACTAGAAAACCATATTTTTCTTTCCAACACTCGGTACATAACTTATAAAATGTTTTTAAAGTCATATCAGAACCAACATGATCATTGTAAATATGCTTAATATTCATTACATCCTGTTTAAAAATTATAATCATATTTGCATTATCGCGAATCAAGTGTTTTGGTATACGTGTATAAGTTTGACATAAATAAAAACTATCAATGTCTTTATGGCGACCCATACAGAAGTAAGAACGTACATGATTTTGTTTCTCACAAGCTATATCATCGAATATAAATATTGAATTCGGTTTAACTTCGTCTGGGGATAGAACATCATCATTATTAGAAAATGATGAAAAATTTATTTCCTTAATGGGTTTAATTAGACTTTCTAAGTACTTATATTTCGGTTGTTGTGTTGACTTTGAATATAAGTAAATATTTTTAAATTTCAATCCATGAGGACTTTCAATAAGACTGATCATAACATTTGTTTTTCCGCAATTTGATGGACCCACAATAAGAGCTCGAATAGAATTCGGTAGTAATGAACTATGACGAATTTTATTTGATGAATCGAACTTTGATTCGATATTCTTTACATCAATCCTTTTATGTTGTTTAAAAAAACGCATTCTGAAATCTAATGATAACATAATATATAAACCAGTCTCTTTTATTTGTTTTCAATCAATTTAATTTCAATCTTTAATCGATAAAGTATCAATAGATATGACTATCATTTATAAAAAGTTATTCAGTCGCCATCCATCCTTCATTGGTAAAGGTTTTCTAAATAAAATAATTAATAAACTTCCCATTGAACTTCATCTACCCGGTTATCAATTTTGCGGACCTGGTACAAAATTAAAGAAACGTTTAGCTAGAGGTGATCAAGGAATCAATCCATTGGATACTGCTTGCAGAGAGCACGATATAGCATACTCAAACAATAAAGATTTAGAGAAAAGACATATTGCTGATAGAATCTTAACTGAAAAGGCTTGGCAAAGGGTTAATGCTAGCGATAGTAGTTTTGGTGAAAAATCAAACGCTTGGTTTGTTACTACTGCAATGAAAGCAAAAACAAAATTCGGTATGGGTAACGTTATTAGTAAAACTAAAAAGTCGTCTCCAGTAAATACCCACAAACTATTTACACATGCATTGAAAAGTGCAAGAAAGAATATAAAGAAAAGTGAAAACTTGAAAGATGCTATAAAGATTTCACGAAAAGTAGTAAAGAATATTTTCAAGGGGAAAAAAAAACTAATAAAAACACCTCGAATTATACCTCTACCTAAATCCGGAGGTTTTCTTCCACTTGCACCTATATTCGCTGCACTGGGTGCACTTGGTGGTTTAGCTGGTGGTGTATCTGGTATTACAAAAGCAATCAATGCAGTCAAAAATGGAAAGGAACAATTGACTGAAGCAAAACGTCATAATAGTACAATGGAAGCCATTGCGATGGGAAAAGGCATGTTCTTAAAACCCTATAAAAAAGGATTTGGATTATATTTAAAACCTTATCAACAAAATTTTTAATGAAGCTACCTAAAAGAGCTCTTTCTGATATAGACTTGAGAAAATATGCAAAACATATTCCAAATTTTAGAGGGGTGTTTATGTGTAACACCCTTCCAAGCAAACCATTTAAAAAAGAATGTGGAATAATCAATCTGGATACTTCAAAGGGACCTGGTACACATTGGGTAGCATACTGGAAAAACAACAATCAAATCGAATATTTTGATAGCTTTGGCAATTTGCAACCACCAAAACAATTAATAAAATATTTAGGAAAAAACATAAGTTATAATTATGATAGATATCAAAATTTTAATACAATAAATTGTGGCCATTTATGTTTAAAAATTTTGTTTTCGAAGCTAAACTAAACAGAAACTATAAATGTTTTAATAAAATACATTGATTAAGAATTAAAAAGATCTTGTTTTATTTTTTTTTTTTTTAATTTTAATTTTTCTAATTTATTATATTATAATTAAATAATTTTTCTAATTTCACTTGTTAGAGGTGAGTATTCGATTAAACGATCATGAATAACTAAACAGTATGCTGATGTATTATCTGGAATTAGTTTGTTTGCTTCAGTATCAAATTCAATTCGTACATCAATAGGTCCTATTTTAACAGCCTCATTTTGATGTGAAATATCAACAACAATAAGCGGTGCATAAGTCTTATATTCATCAACATTTAATAATGGTTCAGGTTCTCGCATGTAAAAGCTTTGTTGAAATTTTGCATACATATTATATAGAACAGAATACTGACCCATTTCGAAACGATTATTTAAATCATCATATGGATATGACTCTGAGTTTAGATAAACTTTTAAATTAGAGATATTACAATGGTCAAATACATTTCCTTGTTCTTTACTTTTCTCTTTTTGTAAACCAATTATAAGAAATCGTGGTCTTTCGTTTTGTGGAGAAAGCTTTACATTCCATAAAACCTTTGTACTCTTTGGTAAAACAGGATTTACATGACAGTCCCAACTTCTAAACGCAATTGGTATAGAATGTTTGCTGTTAATTATCTTAAACATTTCCAATTTTGCAAAGTCCGATAGTTGAATGTGTGGCATTTTCCATGTTATATCCAGAATTGTTAATTTCAACTGATCAGTTGCATTTGTAGAATAATATGATCTCTCATCGGATGTAGAACGTTGAAGGATAAGCTCATGTTTCGAATTTAATAGTATTTTGTTATAATCTTCAGCAAAACCCAGCAACATTTTCAGAGGTATACAACAACTAAAATGACTTTTTACTAAAGCGCAAGTTTCGTTAAGACACCAACCAGCGTTTTTTAGTGTAGCATTTTCAGCCTTATTCAATGATACAAAATTTTTCATGGTGGATGAAATTCCAAGTTTACGTGTACGATCAACTTCAAAACCATTAATTTCGTAACGAATTTCATCAAACAAATATGAAGCAAAGTTGTTTTTTAATTTCACATCTATAGCTGGAACCTCTTTGGTTGCTTCCTTCTTTACTATAAAACCATGAATGTAAATCATACTCTCACTTGGTAAGACGAAGAGATCCTGATTTTGAATTGGTATACGAATCTCATCGTTGTTGTTAAATGATTTTAGATATGGAGAGTAACTATGATATTCCCTTTTTACAATACTCTCATCATACATAGGTTTTTGAAGAACATTTAGTATTTCATTCATTGTTGAAGATTAAATCCCAACGATTTTAAGTATTCTGTATTAGATGAGGACAACAGTTTTTTATTTTTTATACTTTCTCGAATGTGAGTTGGTGCGGTATTGAATGGAAATCCTCTTTGCACTATGTTTTTATTGTAAATGATCATTATTCTGGTTTGAAGTGGAGTCTAAGAGTGATTTTTTCTCCTCTAAAATTTATAAGTTCACCGTCTTGATTTAAGATTCTAATCATTATGTTGTTTATTTGTTGACAGTTGACGGGTAAATAAATAACATTTCGAGGTTTTTCGTTTATTTTATATCCTGGAGGAACATCAAGAAGAAATTCATGAATAGTATGATTCGAAGTATTATTAATAAATGAACCGGTTGTTAAGTTGCTTTCAATGCGTATTGTATTAACATTCGTAATATGTGTAGGTAAATCAGATTCAAATAACGTTGTAGTATTCAATTGATTAATATCTACAATTATCACTTCCAAAGATTTATCATTTTTAAGATTTTGGTCAGTGTTATAATATTCAGCTGAATTTACTTCTAGTTTTCTTTTACTAAATCCAAGTAACTTTCCTATACTGTTTGGTTGTGAAAAATCTATATCCATAGATGAGGTTATTTCAGTTTTAAGTGTGTTATTATTAGCTTCAATTATTAGGTAAATTGATTCATCGATATCTCTTAAGCTTGAGTTTAGGAAAAAATCAATATCTTCAAGTTCGTATGAACCAACTGGAATAGTAATAACATGATTTCCTATATGAAACAAATTGTTGTTAACATCTACATTGGGTATGGAATTGAATGTTACAAAATCAATAAGTCCACAAACATATTTTGTAGGGAGTTCAATTGGAGGAAAATATTCTCCAACCAAAGTTGAAGTGTTTCCGGTTAAAGATATTGTTATTGACATTTCAAGTATTCAGAATGAACTGATGTTTGATGATTATTTTACCTGATTTAAGTGTTAAATAATAAATCAAAAAAAAAAAAAATTTCTTTTATAATTTTATGTTTTCTTTATTAATATTTGATTTAATAAACTTTCTTAAGAGTATTACATTTTTTTGAGCACATATACAATATTTTCTATGATAACAACAAACATTCACAGATTTATCATTTTGATATAATGTTTTTAAATTTGGACAATTTAGATCGTCTAGGTTATAAAAATAAATTTTATCCTCAAAAATATTTTGAATCCACTTAATTTTTTCTAATCCTTTAGCATAACAAATAAAATTTTTATCTTTAACATGCTCAATATAATATTCCACAATATTTGCTAAGGTTGAATCGCCATCTTTCCATTTTAATCCATGATGATGATTATAAAGCCAATTGATTGAATATTTTTCTTTTGTTGTCAACAATGAATATGGAAAAGGTGGTTTAATAATAAATGTTTGCACTTGTATATCGTTAATTGAAATACTCAGTTCTTTTCCGATGAATTTATTGTTGAGATAGAAACCTTGTACATCTACAACTAATATTCTCTCCTCAGACATTGTGCAATACTAATCAAGTCACAACGATGACGACGACTGTAGAACTGTTTTTAAATTATTATAAAAATTCATTATACATAATGCTTGTCTCCAACTTTTATCGATAAGGGAACATTTACAGGTATCAGGTCCACAAGTTGTTTCATTGTTGGACCATACACAATTGGTGTAATGATATCCAAATTTTGATTTACTTTTCTTATAAAATGCATATTCATCGAATTGAGTTTTTAATTTCTTCAAAATAATCTCATGTTCATACCACAAAAACCTTTCTTCGTTCAAGAAGTCATGTAAAATTTTCGAATAAAACTGATTGTTCACTATTTTTCTTATTTTAATTATTTTTTTTTATTGATGTTAAATAAATGTTCTTAACACATCAACAACAAAGTTTATATTAAGTAGTAGTAGTAAATGTATTTCATCATATTAGTTAATTTATAATATTTCCATATCCAAATCATGGGTATAATCTTGAATGTTGATTAATGTCATATCGGATCGGTATGTAGTATCATCCTCAGAAACCGTCTCAATTTCACCATTACTTAAAATTCTCTCGTATTCAACTTGACGGTATTCGAAACATGAAATATTTAATCGACGTTTCAAGTAATTGCTGTCATATGTACAACGGATTCTCAATTTTATATTATCTTTGTATTGAAGTTGAAAATGTCTATAAAATGGAGCCGAACTTTCAATTATTCCTGCAATATTTTTTTCTTTTTTTACTAAATCTTGCCTAAATGCTTCAATAGCTTGTTCGACAGTAAAAGATTGATTTATAGGTGGTGGTGGGTGGTCTTCTTGTTCTTCGTTTGGTTTATATTCTGTTTTTGATGTTGTTGTTGTTGACTCGATGTTTTTATTTAAATCATTAGTAAACTTTAAAAGTTTGAAATTTAGTTGTATGCTCACAGTATCATTATTTGGTAATTTAATTGCAAATTCTGTATTTTTAAGTTCATTTTCACTCAAATCAATAGGTAATGAAGCTGAAAACACTTGTATGATATAGATATATGAAAACAATATGATAAAAATATTTTTCATTTTAGTTTTTCTTTTTAATAGATATGTTCTTAAGTTAGCGATATGTTTTTGAATGAGATGATAAGAATTGTTTCTCATATTTATATACTAATTTAATAATCATCGTATTCAAATGATTTATCAACTGAGTCGCCACCAACGTTACTACCACCTTTCTTAACTTTACTATCATTAACTATTTTTTGAAGGAGAAGAGGTTTTTGTTGATTTTTATTCAATGAGTGGATATCAGTCTTACTATTATATAGTTTATTTGTATCTCTGAAAACAATAGCCTCTATTTCACTATAAACGCACGATGGTTTGTATGAGTGTACATTTATATCTTTAAAACCACCCTCATAGACTGTTCCAACTAGTGATATCATACCACCGATAACCTCAATTTTTATATGTTGATTGTGACTAAAATGAAATATTGGAATATTTGTTGACATTTCTTGTCCTCTATTAAGAGAAAAAATTTGAGTTCTTGTCCCTCCTTCTGCGGTTAGGAACACCTGCATTATAATATCCAAAACTACTGCATTTATTATTTGAAAAGTTTTCCACTGTGCATGACAAGTACAATATTTATCACCAGTTTTTAAAAATTGACCCCAATACATATTTAACAAAGTTTTTTAATTCAACTAAATCTCTCATTATAAATAACGTATATATATATAACACAAACTTGGATACAATAAGATTAAAACACCAGCTGTTTATATATTATTACATACATACATACGTATACTTTTTTAATATTTATGCTTAACCGCAATTGATAAGAAGTTATTAAAATATCTAAAAACACCTTATAGTATCAATTATTGAATATAAAGAATCAGTTTGAAAATTCGTTTTACGGTGAAAAGTTAAAAGCAAAATAATGAGAGCAAGTTTAAGAAAATTGTTTCAAAATCCTAATATTATATACTTACCTTTAAAGGATATGGAAGAAAATACTGCATATGAAATCAACAAGATAGAACGAGTAGATACAAAATATGGTGAAAGTATAAGATGTCTTGTAAATAAAGAATATCATATTTATTTACCTAAACGATTTCTGATTATTACTAAAAATCAGATGGATTATCTAAACGCAAATCCACACATTTTAAAGAAAGTTAAAGAAGTGAATGGATTATATACTCTAATCATTAAAAAGAAGAAGCAATATGTATTCTACAACAACTTGTATGATAGTACTGAAGAAGAAGAAGATGACGATGATGATGATGAAATAGAAGAAACATTTTAAACAGAAACCTTTTAAAATTAAAATCATATATATATTTATATATATATATATATATATATATATATATATATATCAACAAAACTCTGCATACATTAAAATTTCTTTCACATTTGATTAAATAGAAACTTTATAAAAAAACGGAAAAACCGCAACAGAAACTTTTTAAAATTTTCTCACACCTTTTAATTAAATAGAAACTTTATAAACAACGGACAAACCGCATCAGAAACATTGTTTTAAAATTTTATTGAAAAGAATGATAAGCTATAAAATTACTTCTCATAATTTTATATAAAAACCCACCCCCCATCTAGTTTTTCTTTAATTACTATTCAAGTTAAGTACAGAAATGGAAGCACACCTAAAATCAATTTTCAAAAAAAACCAAACAAAAAGCATTCTCCCCATAAAGGAGATGCTTTTTGAATATAAATACATAATTACAAAAATGGAGCGTGTCCAGACGCCTTATGGGAAAAAAGTACGTTGTTTGGTGGAAAACACCAAATACATATACCTACCTGGTATATTCAACGAAACTCTAGACGATGATAGTATAGAAGAATTCCAGCGCAATACCTACTATCTTACTAAAGATAGAAAAGGTAGCAAAGGTAGCAGCAGCAATGAATATTACGAGCTGAATATACATGCAGCTGCAACAGGTAATTTTTGGTAAATAGTTTTTTTATTTATTTTATTATTATTAAATCTAAATATTATATTTTTTGTTATCGTTCTAGCTCAAGATACACTAAAGAAATAATATGAATCTTAAATGTCGGCAACGACACTGATGAAACGGAAGCCGAAATTATTTGTTGAATTTGAATTGTGAGTTGAAGTGGAAAATTTTCTAAACTATTATAGAGAATATATTCCTGATATGTCTATTTAATGAAAAGTTGCGGCTGTACACTTTTCCACAGATATCACATAAATAAAGAATATCATTACAATATTTTAGTTTGTTTTTATTTTAAACTATAGTTATCTATTGAATAGGAATTTTAAACACAAGTAACCACAATTTGTTTTTGTGTGAATAAAATTTAATCGTGCTTGTTCTTAACCTTACTCAACTAAGTTGATATAAAAATTAATCGTTTAGAAATAAAAAAAAAATCAAAACAAAACTTTTTTATATATTATTTTATTTTTTTGAGAATTTTATAATATAATAAAAATAAATCTCATGTTGTTTGGTGGTTGCAAATTGCCAAAGCTATCAAAATATTCGATTTGATTGTTGTTTTTCCAGTATGCTACCCAATGTGTACCAGGTCCCTTTGAAGTGTCCAGATTGATTATTCCACATTCTTTTTTAAATGGTTTGCTTGGAAGGGTGTTACACATAAACACCCCTCTAAAATTTGGAATATGTTTTGCATATTTTCTCAAAATAACATCCACCACGACTTCACTTTAAGCAAAACCGAAACCCCCCCCCCCCCACCACGACTTCACTTTAAGCAAAACCGAACCCCCCCACCACGACTTCACTTTAAGCAAAACCAAACCCCCCCACCACGACTTCACTTTAAGCAAAACCGAACACGCTGCCGCCTCATAACACAAAATATCATGGGGTCGAATTTAACCCCATCGACCGTTAAAGGGTTAAGGTATGCAAAACCACAAATACACAATTTACAATAAATACACTTTTTCCAGGGATGGAAACAACACTACACTCTCTTTGTGTAGCGTACCGATCGATGAAACTAAAATACCGACTGTAGCGTAGACATGATCCCAAAAATGTATGGGATCCGTGATACGGAAGCCTCACATTTATACTACTAAACTATAGTAAGAATTGTTCTTTTTTTAATTATTGTTTCTTATTGATTTTTTTTTTGTTTCTTTTATTTGTAACTTTGATTTAAAAGAAATATTTTTGGTTTTTTTTTCACGCGCGCACATGTCTTCATTGCTCAACTTATAAATACAGAATCGCCTGAATATCAATTCCACAATCACCACAATGATGCGTGAGTATTGCCACCCCTTTTGTTTTCACTGCATAATGCGTGAACTGTCAGTTGGCGTCCCTACGCGTCGATCGCTGATTGATCAATTTAAGCTGCGTCATGCCAATGGAAGTATAAAATACGAAGTTGCCAGATTCCCACTGCAGGAATGGCTCTTGCATGGTTGTATTCCCCTTACCTTTGAGTTTCACAACCAGGGTGTGCTCGCCAGTGGTGGATATAAAGATGGCGTAACACTTCGTATATGCGCTGCTTGTGAGTGTAGTCATCAGGTGCTGTTATTTTTATGTCGGCTAAGAAAACTGATACACCTTCTATGTCACCCAATAATTGTCCCATCAATCTCTGCCATTTTGCGGGCGCACAAGCTACCCCGAACATTAACCTTGTAGGTGTGAAAAGACCCTTGTGTGTACTCAGCGTTAGAATATTTCTGTCTGCAGCGTGGACTTCTAACTGTAAATAAGCCCTGGACAAGTCTATTTTCGTGAACTTAGCCCCCAGCCATTCTGCTGAATAGTTCCTGGATTTTCGGTAATGGATGCTCATCCACCACTAGATTTTTGTTTACCGTCACCTTATAATCACCACATATACGTACGGATCCGTCGCCTTTTGGTAGCACCACTATTGGTGTCGCCCATTCGCTATTTTCTACTCTTACCAACAATCCTTCCTCTACCTGTTTCTGCAACTCCCGTTCCACTTTTTCCCATAATGGAAATGGAACGCGTCTTGCTTTTATGAATTTTGGTTTCACATTCGGCTTCAAATATAAACGCGCCTGAAATCCCAAATTTTTCCAGGTGTAGACGAACATAGAGTAGGGTACTTACTTATCACCGACTCTACCTCAAAAGGGCCACTGTCACTTTCTGTTTCATTAATCCGTAAATTATTTTCAAATATTGAATTCCAATTTAATTTTATCGAACGCAGCCACTCTCTTCCCAGCAAAGGCTGTCTATCGGACCGTGCAATATACATTTTCAATTTTACAATTTCTTTTATTTAATTTGACGTTTACCCATATGAAACAATCAATTTTCTTCTTACAATAGCTATATAATTTTATATCACTGTTGTTCCCTTTCATTCCTTTAAAGTGCTTTTTGGCATCCTCCAAGCCCATTACCGTGACAGGTGCTCCTCTATCGATCTCGAAATTTATTATTTGGTTATTTACGTTTAAAACACAACAAACTTTTTTATTTTTTTATTTTCCAAATGAAATAGTTCTTCTACCACTACCTCATTCGTGCCTGAATATTCCTCCAGGTAATTTACTCGTTTGTTTGCCTTAAAACACATTTTCTGGAGATGACCTTTTTTCTTGCAGAAATGACAAATTACTTCTTTATATTTGCACTTGTCAGCCATGTGTTCAGCGTTGCCACAACGAAAGCATTTACCATTTTTTTTTTGCGGCATTATTCTTTTGCTTAACGTCTGCTGGTGTATGTGTGTTATGTACATTTGCTTTTTTATTATACTTTACCCCTTTTATCTTATTTACTACACCTCTCTTACCCGCATCTACTTACTGTAAACCCCCTTTTTCAGCGAACTCGTTCGCTTGAGCCAAATTTGCTGCCTCTTGAATTGTTAAGGTTTCTTCTCAAGCAATCTGCTTTGAACGTTTTGGTTTTATAACCCAAAAACAAATTGGCTTCTAAGCGCTGTATCTAAATACTGACCAAGCCCACAGCTTACCGCTAATCGACGCAAGGCTGTCAAAAATTCTGCTCATGTTTCTTCACTTTTCTGCTTTCCAGATTTTTTTTTTTTTTGTTATTATTTATTATTATTGAATCTTTCTATAAGAAAATTACAATAAATATCCAAATCTTAACTGTACAAAATATAAAAAAACTTAAATAATTATTACCAATGTAATAACTAGTTACTTGTACTCAAATCATAAAATAAAAGGAATATTCTACGTTTAAATAAAAAAGTTATAGCCCTCTTCTCACTAGGCGCAAGGTATCACTTCTCTTAAGCCTTCTGTGTCCCTCGAACTGTAACAGGTCCCTGGCGAGGGCGTTTGGATGTGTCGCCAGTTTGTGAACGTACTTAGTACAATATTTTTCAATTTCCTCCCGAACCGTTCGAATTTCTAGATCTCTGTGGATATTCTCATTTCTTATATACCAGGGGGCGCAGACTATTGTTCGTAAAATATTCGACTGTCTTATTTGTAACTTTTGGATGTTAGATGCACACGCAGTTCCCCAAAGCTGAATGCCATATGTCCAGATTGGTTTAATAATGGCTTTATATAATAGGACTTTATATTCCAAAGAAAGAGATGCAAATGGACCTATTAGCCACATGAGTCAAACTGTTTTTAGTTTTATGGCTGAGATTTTGGCCTCAATGTGACGTGACCATGTTAGGCGTCTGTTTAGATGGATTCCTAGATATTTAGTTTGGGTTTCTACCGGAACAATGATGTTATTTATTTTTATTGGCGAACAATTTGCCTTTCTTAGTGTGAAAGTCACATGGGCATATTTTGATGGACTTACTTTGATTTTCCATTTATTTAGCCAACCTTCCAGCTCGTTTATATGAACTTGTAAGTGCTCAGATGCAGTTCCTGGATCTTTTTTGACACTTAAAAATGCCGTGTCATCTGCGAACGTTGACGTGATAGTATGTCGATTTGTAGGCATATCGGATTTATAGACGATGTATAATAGGGGGCCAAGTATACTTTCTTTGGGGACGCCTGCAGAAATCTTCTTAACTGGTGAAAATACATTTTTTTTACCGTACCTTAAATGTTCTATCAGTCAAGTAACTTTGAATCAGCTTGTGGGTGTTAGCAGGAAGAAGTCGTGTTACTTTTGTGAGGAGACCATCATGCCAAAGTTTATCAAATGCTTGGGAGACATCAATGAACAATGCTGAACAAAACAACTTTTTCTCGAAGGACGACCTGATAGCAGTAACAATTCTGTGAACCTGCTCTGTAGTTCCATGACCAGCCCGGAAGCCGAACTGATGTTCTGGAATAATATTTCGCTCTGCTAGATGGAACGTTATTTTCTGGAGGAGGACCTTTTCTAACAGCTTTGAAAGGATGGATAATAAACTGATAGGTCTGTATGCCGTGATTTGAGTAGCGTCTTTACCCGGTTTTTGAATCATGACAATTTCTGAAATTTTCCAAGAGGACGGCAAAACCTCCGCTCTTAAGATGGCATTAAAAATAAATAATATAATTCTCACAGCGCAATTTGGCAAGTTCATGAGCATTGAACTTGTAATTCGATCAGCGCCGGGCGATTTTTTCGCATCAAGGTTTTTGATTGCCATTTTAATTGAGGGCAACCGCATCTTTATATGGTTTTCAATGGAATCGCTGATGTATATAGGATTAATATCACTATTTATTTCATGTGGAGTGAAAACGTTTTCCAGATGGCCAGCAAAAGCATTTGCTCGTTCACTAGGATTTTTAGCCCAACTAAGGTTCTCAAGTCTTAGTGGAGGTTCGGCGGAAGTAGGGCACTTCATATACTTCACAGCTTTCCATAGGCTGTGGTCGGTTTTTGTTGTCGGATCCAAGCGCTGACTCATGCTGTAAACGCAGCTTTTCTTTAAGTATTTCTTGACACAATTTCAGTTGGGTCTTTAAAGCTGGAGAACGATTTCTCTGCCATTCCCTTCTCATTTTTCTTTTTTGTCGGATGAGGACTTCAATATCAGCTGATGACTTGAACGGTTTCCTCTTATATGTTTTTCTCATTGGAGTTGCATTCCTAGCTGCACAAGTAATAACGTCTATAAGGTGGTTCACAGCACATTGTATATCAGACGAGTTCCTTAGAGGGATGTTCTGGGAGAGATGAGAGCTCACATATATTTTATACTTTAGCCAGTTCGTGTACCGGTTCGGATAGAACGTAGGAGATACTTCAGAGCTTATAAAACTATTACGTAGTGTAATTATTGTCGGCGAATGATCATATGATAACTCTTCTAGGGGACTAATCAGAAGTTGGTCACGTTTAATATTTTTTATAACAGTGAAGTCAATAAGGTCTGGCTTTTTCGTACAGTCTGTAGGCCAGTATGTGGGCTCACCGCCAGATACGACATCTAGACTAGTATTGTATAGCTGTCTACCTCTTGGGCTGGTAAGTCTAGAGCCCCAGTGGGTGTGCTTGGCATTGCAATCGCCTGCTGCCAAGAACTTGTGTCCCAGTGTTGCGAAGAAATTTTTGAAATTGTCGCTATCAATTATGTGTCTTGGAGGACAATATGCTCGTACACATGAAATTGTGGTATGAAAATGAGTAAGACTTATTATAGAGGTTGCCTGAATGTAATCCTTACCAAATTCTGGCATAACAAAGTGCCTCACGTTTTTATGCACAATGACGGCCGTGCCACCACATGCCTTTCCACTTGGATGTTTAGTGTCATATATAATGAACCCGTTAATTCTAAAGCAATTCTTTACAGTAAAGTGTGTTTCGGATACCAAAAGGATGTCTATTTCCTGCCTGTGTAAGAAATCTTCTACCTCGAACCTATGTTGGAATAACCCGTTCGCATTCCAGTAGCAAATACGCAACTGGGTCATTTTATTTTTGTCTTAGAAGGGTCCGCAGAATCATGTTCTGATTCCGCATCATCTCCTGAAACATGCCCTGCATATTATTCATAAAACTGTTCATGTTGGTCATGAAATTGTTCATTATCTCCGTTAACTTGTCGATTGAACTAGAGCTGGTATCGTTGAAGACCTGAGGGCTGCTCTTTAGTACTTGGGCTTATGAAAGATTTTTCACGTTGGGCCTATTTGACAATGGTAGGCCATCGAAATATTGTTGGGCATAGTTCACTCTATCCACATGTACACCATTAGGTATTGCAATAGCTTCAGTATGAAGACTGGGGTAGTTCAATTCGCGATATTTCGCAGGTTGATTCGATTTTTTTATCCTCTCGAATACTTCACATCCTCTATAATAAGCAGAATGTCTTCCACCGCAATTGCTGCACTTTCTCACATTGGGGTCGTTTTTGGGTGCTGTACACTCCGTGGTTTTATGCGCGTTACCACACACTACGCAAACAGATGGTAGCTTGCAGTAAGATTTTGTGTGGCCAAACTCTTGGCAATTGGTGCAGTGTGCAGGGCCATTACGCTTATGTGGCTCCTCTAGTGTTATTCTTTGGTTAAGAAGATATCTCAAATTGTAAATAGGATGCGTTGAATTTTTGGTCTTAAGAAGAGCTGCATTAAAAGCAATCTCCACACGGTGCATTGGTTGGGGAATTTTACCTTTGTTGTGTATGTTGTGAACATTTCTCACATCATAGCCTTCATTTTCAATAGCTTTCTTGATTTCGTCAACAGGGACGGAACTGTCAATGCCCTTTACCACAACCACGAGGCCCTTAGCACTTTTTAGTTGGTACGTGTAGTAATTCTTTTTTTCGGCGTTAAGACTATTAACAATTAAACGATAATTCTTCTCAGTACGGCTTTGGATTTTCGTTTCCTGTATTTGTCCCCTTTGTATAGAAGCTACGTAAAAATTATCTTTTCACACAATTTTTGCTAAAAGATTTACAATTGCGTTTGATGTTTGCTCGTGCAAATAGATAGGTGGAGGTGTGTGTTCCTTAGACGCAGGTTCTACTGGTGCATCGTCTGTGGGTGCAAGTATTGAAAATCTATTTTCGGAGACTGGTATCGTAGCCGCCTGACTGCCTTTGTACTGCTTACTTGTGCGCTCCTGTTGATTAGTTCTAGGACTAGCCTTACGCTTGGTAACAGTTACGTATCTGTGCATGCCGGCTTGTATTTCCTTACCTGCCGGAGTAGAATCTGTCTTCGGGGTTGGTGTATCAACCTTAGTCTTCGGAGTGGTTCCTGTTGGACAAGTTACCTTGTCAAACTGGCGCGTGAAAATTTGCGCGTCCACAATCGCATTTGGCGTTAAAGAGCGGGTCCTATTCTCAGGCCTGGCTGTTAAGTATGCTCCGTCGTCCTTCTTATTATTCATACTATCTGAGAACACATAGTATGCATTGTTCCTACTCTGTTTTTCGTTTGTTTTATCATTTGTCATTTTTCTCTATATGGGTCCCAACTTGAAGTCGTTATCTAAATCGGGGTGATGACCCCGAGGGTCCCTTTGCATGCAGTGAGGTCCTCGCAAGGGTTGACACAAGACCTTATGGGCGCTTGTGTACAGGGCCAGGTCGGGCGTTAATTAGGATGTCGTATCAACTAAACCTGCACGGCCAACTTAACGGCAACGTGATTTAGAGCGTTCTCCAAGTCCTTGCCAAGGTTTTACCGGGACAGAAGGCAGCTGCGACATTAGCCTGAAAGCCGTTTCCACGTGATGTCACTCCCGTGTACTAAGGTAACAGAATGCCACAGCTGTCAGCCCATTTGCAACCAATTCCAATAAATAATCAAAATCAAATCCATAGTATTTGCAGGTTCATCAACGTTGCAGTAGTAGCCTGAGATGCACCGGTGTTCGCATGCCTTTCAGGTTACTATTTGCATATTCGCATACACACTTTAGCTACCGCCAGATCAGGTGATCCGGACGGCATTACCAGGGAATACCACGTGGAGGTAGTGAGATGCTTGAGCAGTTCAGTGAAGGAATCACCTCTGGCTATTCCCAAGTGAATAGCGATCAGAAGGCTTTCAGCCTCCATGAAATACCCCATTCCCCGCTTTCTAGAATGAAATCTAAAATTTTGACGGGGGTCAAAATGATCTTTTAACGTTGATACTATATCCGTATATGCAATACTTTCCGGTTCTCCAAGCAGTAATTTGTCACATAACACGTTGTATACTGTTGCACCCATGTAGTGTAAAATGAGCTTACGCTTTTGGTTATTGTCCGCAGCATCGTTGTAGATTTCCACTGCCGTTTCGAAACATTTCACCCAACGTACCCACGTTGTTGTTTTATGATCGAATGCCTCAAAATTAAATACTACTGCGGTTGATGCTCCTGCAGCTTCTACCCTTGCTGGTAGGTTAGGTTACCCGTGTGGAGTTGTATGTCTCCCATCGGGCGCGTCCCCAGGTAGCGGGTAGGTAACATAGGGCACACAGATCGGTGGTGTCTGCTTCATGGGAAGGATAGGAGTCACGCATGACATAATCTAACGCGATGCGTCAACAGTGGCCCTTGACCGACCATCTGACGCAGACACTCGCGGACCATAATATACAACCTCAGTCCTACTATCCCATACCTTCTTTCCTTTCCCATCCCCCACATCCTTATCCCCCACTTGTAATGTTGAGGTGGTTGGTAGCAGTGCCCAGAACATGAATGGCTAGCAAGTGGTTAAAGAGAACTAGTCGCTAACAGCTCCCCTCCGGTGCTAGGGCACGGGCCGGTTGTAAGCCTAGTCCATGTATGCCGTCACTGCATGGATGTTTCTTATCATTACGGGCATACTCGTGTGATCTGTATGGAAACTAATTACAAAAAAAACAAAAACAAAAAAACAACGCAAAAAGCCAACAAGGGAAAACCAAGTTGGCCGATTGCAGAGCAACCGCTGTAACAATCGGGTTGCATACCACCAATATTGGCGTGGCAACCTCCGTCAATAAAGGTGGATCTGACGCAGTGGAAGTATCAAAGCCAGCGGCGGGAACTTCCAAGGCGGCCAGAAAGGAAACTGCTCCTGGAGCAGTTGGTGAGGACCGACCCACAACATCAAGGTAGTGTACATCCACCAATGATTTAGAGGCACAACTGCAAAGGAGGGTTTTGGCGGAAAGGAGAGCTGCCATGCGTATTACAAATAAGCATGGCAGCAAACCTATCGAATCGCTAACTAGCGAGCAAAAGGCCTCCTTGATATGGGCAAAAAAGCATCTAGCTGAACTGCACGCTTCCCTCTCAGTTCCTGAAGCGACAAAGTGACAGCGATCGGAGGAGGAGGCGGCTACTCAACTGGCGTCTAAAAAGCCAAAGAGAGCGCAACCTGTAGTTGACAATAGGCCGTTCAGTGAAGTTGCGAAGAACTCACTCGTAAGGGCTATTGTCGACTACAGTGACAGCGACGGAGCAATCTCCCATGCATAATGAGAGATAATACAGGAGAAGCTGTTAGGGGTGTACTTCAGGATTCTTGAGGAGAATCCACGTTCCCCTCTGCAGAATTCGGATGCAGGCTGGTTTCAGGGGCATATAAAGCTCCTAGCCTTCTCCAATGAGCGATCAGCCAACTTACTTAAGTTGGATGTTACGGCAATAGGGGAAGTGTGGCCGGGTGCGCCCTTGCTGGTAATTGGTTAGACATTTTTCCTAAAACCACGTTCTTTTTTTTTCTTCTCTCACTTGTACTGTAAAAAAATTGAGGTTAAAAAAAGTCCAGTCTGTTTTTTACTTTACTCGTCGCCAATTGTTATAAATCAACTACACGCTTTGGTTTCTTTATACAGACTAACTTTATTTTACTTTTCTTATGTTCTATATTTATACAAAATGTTTTTGCATGTGTGGGTGTTTTGCCTATGGCATGTTAGTATGTGTGTTATTTCAGTGTAGTATACATCACTCTTATAAGAGTAAACTTACAGTAAGCTTGCTGTTGAAAATCTACTTTAACCTTTTACACTTTAATAATTTACATTTTAGAATCAACAATTCATTGTAAAATTTGTTTTAATGTATATTGTAAATTTTTCATTTTTATTATTCTTATTATAATATTCAAACAATAAACACATATTTCGTTTTTGTAAATTGTGTAATTAAGTTTCAATAGGTTATGGGCCCAGACCCAAACCTTGAAAAGAATAGTTGTGGAATTTAGAATCTGAATAGTACATTAAAATGGCAATGGTATCAGGAAGAATACTTTTGTTGAATGGAAAAAATTTTTCCACATGGTTACCGCAAATGGATTCAATTTTACATAAAAACCGATTATTGCATATGGTGAAAAATGAAGAAGCTAAACTGGAAGCTGTTATTATCAATGCCAATTCTACACTAGAAGAAAAGAAATTGTATGAAAATTATTTGAAGAAGCAAAGTAAATATAAAGATATTGATCAAGATGCCCGTGCAGAAATCATAATTGCTTTAGAGCCTGAAATCGTACGAATGGTAAAGAATTTTAAGACATCTCATGAAATATGGTTATATCTTAAAAATACTTATGAGCGAAAGTCAAACAGAAAAAAAGCTGAATTGTATAGAAAATTGCTGAATTTGAAGATGGTTGAAAATGAGAATGGTTCTCAGTATTTGGTTGAATTTGATGTTGCAGTCTCTGAACTTCGGGAAATGGTAGCTGATTTAGATGAAGATTTTTTATTGGTAATGCTGTTAGATGGTTTATCAAACAAAAATAAAGCAGTCAAAGCAGCATTTGACACTGCAAATGAATTTCCAAGCTTAAACAATTTACGTTCACGTCTTTTGGAGATTAATGTGGTACCAGAAGAAGAAAACTTACAAAATATCAAATGCAAAAAGGTAACAGGAAGCAAAATGCTTATTACAAAAATTTGGAGAATCAAGGTACGAAATTTTTTCCTTTTAATTGTCATAAATGTGGAAAGAAAGGCCACATGGCCAAGAATTGTAAAGTTAAAATAAACAGAGTAAATGAAGCATATTTTACGTTAGGTTTTGCACTTTTAACTGTAAGAGGCAATAGTTTTTTTGTTTCATGTAAAAAAGTTTTACTTGGGTAATTGATAGTGGAGCTTCGTCTCACATGACAAGTATAAAGTCTCAATTTATTGACATAGATGAAACCTTTAGAGGAACAGTTCGGTTAGCAGATGATAATAATTTGGAGATTATGGGAATTGGTACAGCTCAAATTAATGTCAGAATAAATGGATATATTAGTACAGTCAATTTGCTATTTAGAAGCATTATACGTACCAAAATTAAAAAGCCATCTTTTTTCAATAGGAAAAGCAACAGATAATGGTTGCAATATAGAAATAATTTCAGATGTTATTAAAGTATACAAGAAAAAGAGTGTTTTAATATCTGCAAAGAAGAAAAATGGTATATACTGTTTCGATTCCATTCAAAGTGATGCAACTACACATCTAGTTAGAAAAACTAAAAATGAATTGGAATTATGGCACAAACGTTTTGGTCATTTGAACATAGTAGATTTAGAAAAACTTGAATCTCGAAAAATGGTTTTTGGTCTTCCAAAATTTAAAGATAAAAATTTTCAATGCATAAGTTGTATTCGTGGTAAACAAGTTAAACAAGCGTTTCCAAAGAAAAATGAGAAATCATATACTGAAGTACTGCAGTTGATTCATACAGACTTGTGCGGTCCAATGCGAGTAGAGTCCATGAGCAAAAAATGTTTCTTTGCCACCTTTATTGATGATTTCACCAGGAGAGTACAAGTTTATTTTTTAAGGAAGAAAAATGATTACTTGAATGCTTTTAAAGATTTTAAAACACAAGTTGAATTGGAAACAGGCAAGAAGATCAATATTATTAGATCTGATAACGCTGCTGAATTAAAATGTCAAGAGTTTGAAAGTTTTTTGAAAGAATGTGGTATTGTACACCAATTTTCTGTAGAATATACACCTGAACAAAACGGTACAGCCGAACGAATGAACAGAACACTCGTTGAAATGGCTAGGCTGAAATGAAATGATAGAGGCTGAACTACCAGAATTTTTATGGGCTGAATTAATAATGGCAGCATCTTATCTTAGAAATAGATGTCCAACTAAGCTTAACAATAACAAAACACCTGAAGAATTATGGTCTGGAAAGAAGCCAGTTGTTAAACATTTACGTCAAATAGGCAGCAAAGCTTTTGTTTCAGAAAAAAAGTCAGGAAAATCGAAATGGCAACCTAGAAGTTTAGAATTTATACTTGTAGGTTACTCAATAAATGCAAAAGCATATCGTTTGTGGAAACGAGGTACACAAACAATTACTAAAAGTCGTGATGTTAGATTTATAGAAGGTGATTTTGATAAAAATATGGTTCAAAATGATAAGGCAGGATTTTACGAATACAATTGGAATAAAAAAGAAAGAAACCAAATCAATCCTTTGAATATTAACCACAATAACGAATCAGAATCTGTTGAGCAAATTAATGAAAATCAAGATTTTTTAGAAATAAATAGTGAAAGCCAATTAGGTAAAAAAATAGTTTTAACAGATGATAATGAACATACTTCCTTAAGTGTTGAGAACAAAGTACCTGAACCTTCAATAAAAGAACGTCTTACATCATGGTCATTATTTCAAAATAAGTAAGACGCTAACTTATCTATAGGTGATCCCAGTTCATATAAAGAAATGCTCTTAAGTCTGATAATGTAGAAGAATGGAAATATGCAACTGAAGAGGAACACAAATCTTTAATGAAGAACAAAACTTGGGAATTAGTTGATTTACCTGAAGGTAGAACACCAATAGGTTGTAAATGGGTTTTTAAGACAAAATACACACCTGATGGTATAATTGAGAAAAGAAAAGCTCGCTTAGTAGCTAAAGGATACTCTTAAGAATATGGTATCGATTATAACAGTACATTTGCACCAGTTGTAAGGCAAACTTCGTTACGTTTAATCTATGCACTTGCTGTTGAAAAACATTTGAATTTGAGACAATTAGATTGTAATACACCTTTTTTGAATGAAAACTTAGATGAAGAAGTTTTTATGACACAACCAGAAGGTTTTGGAAATGAAATGGCTAAGAACAAAGTATGTTTACTAAAAAAGGCTCTATATGGTCTAAAACAGGCCAGCATATTCAGTTTTGCAAAAATTTTACCTCAGGAAATCAAAATATGATCAATGTATTTATTCCATTAACAGATGCAAAGATACTGTAATAGTAGCATTATACGTAGATGATATTATTATTGCCAGTAATAATGAAAATATCACTGAAAATTTAATAAAATTATCATCAAAAAACTTTGAAATTCGTGATATGAAGAATCCTAAGCATTGTATAGGACTTGAAATTCACAAGGAAACCGAATATTTAAGTATTTCTCAACCAGGCTATATTGAAAATTTAATTGAAAAATATGGTCTTAAAAATTGTAAAACATGTAAAATTCCCATGCAGCCGAAAATAAATCTTGAAAAAGAACCAAAAATACCTGAAGAAAGGGAAAAAGTAAATAAGACATCATTTCAGGAAATTATTGGCTCTTTGTTACATCTTGCAATATTTAGTCGACCAGACATTTGTTGTAGTGTAAACAAGCTTTCGCAGTTCTCTCAAGATCCAAGAAAGCAGCACTGGAATGCAGCTTTAGCAATTATAAAATATTTAAAACAGACAAAAATTATGTGCTTATGTATAGGAAAACTTCCTTGCCTTTAATTGGTTTTGTAGATGCGAATTGGGCGCAGAATACTAATGATCGAAAATCTCAATCTGGTTTTTGTTTTATTCTCCCAGGTGCAACCATATCCTGAGAATCACGTAAGCAACGTGTTGTTGAAACGTCTAGTGCTGAAGCAGAATATATGTCTTTAACGGAATGTGCAAAAGAAGCAATGTATCTTCGATATCTATTGGAAGAAATCGGTTATCCCATCAATATTCCAACCACAATTATGTGTGACTCACAAAGTGCTCAACATATGGCTAATTTTGGTGATCATCATTCCAGAACAAAACAAATTCATTATCGTTATCATTTTATAAGAGATGCTGTTGAAAATGGTGCTGTTAAAATAGAATACCTACAAACTAACAGTATGATTGCCGATATGTTAACGAAACCAGTTCCAAAAGTCAAACATCAGTTCTGTGTAAAAGGATTAATACTGATAGTAAATTAAAAAAAAAAAATTATTAAAGTTGAGGAGGCGTGTTGAAAATCTACTTTAACATTTTACACTTTAATAATTTAAGTTTTACCCCCCGTTTCCACATGCAAGTAATTGCTTGCAAGTTGAGTATACGTATTAACTACGAAAAAGCCGAAAAAATAGTCAAAAGTCTTGCAAATTGTATGAGTGTCTATACAGAACAGTGCAAGTTAATTTTTAAAATATCGGCAACGGCTTCACTTCTAATGAAAAAATGGCTGTGCCATTGATATAGAGAATAAAAATATATGAATGAAGTGTTGCCGTGTCGCAAGCACCGTGAATACCAACTAAAAATTTTGTTGTTAGTATTTTTTTAATTCAAAAATATGAAATTTATAATTAAATTTAATTTTTAAATGTGTTGGTGGGTCATTATGTTCTTTTTTTATTTATTAATTTTGTTAAATATGCTAAATATCAATTACTAACGTAACTTCTATTTTTCCACAGACTAATACATTAATTTCAAAATCATACGCGGTAGCACTGTTTCTCATTTGTCAATTTACTTGATGCAAGTGTCAAAAATTTACTTGCCAAAGAATTTGGTTGCCAGTTCAGCTGCAAGTTCGAAAAATATGAGTGTGTTAGTAAAAAAGTGAGAGTGTATTGAGTTCTTCGAACTTGAACAAAACAAAAATTAAATTAAACTTGAAAATGTTTGGGCATATAGAATATATAAATTTTTATGTAAATGTATGTAAAAAATTTTAATAAAATTAATTTTTTGTGTACATCTGTATGTTTTGAACTGAATTATAGTTTTTCTTATTTTAAAATCCCAATTTTGTTTACCTTTCATGGATTTTTAGTTCATTATTGTTATTTTTTTATTACTAAGGTTATTTAAAATATTATTAATATTCGCTTATGAAAATCGGGAACAACGGCAATCTCGTTTATGTACGCAGTATGTAATTATTTTTTTTTAACATTATGTACACATAATGTTTTTTATTAAAAATATTGTTCTCTTACTTTCATTCTTTATTGTAGGAAAAAATATGAAAATTTATTAGTATTTATATAAAATTACGCGCTTTAAGCATCAATTAAATTTTTATTTTAATGTGCTGTTTGTTGCTGAACCATATTTTTGAAAATTGAGATGATTAACTTGATGTTCCTTCAACATTTTTACCCGTTGTAACATTTTCTGCGAAGCCTCTTTACTGCGAGCCTGAGTAGAGTTGTAAGTAGAAAACGTCATTACGTTACACTTTCCGGACTTACAAAAATAAAAAAAAATAAATAAATTTAAATTATTAGTGAAAGGTTAAATAAATAATTTGGTTTTTAATCTTTATTTACCATTGCAGCTACCCTGCAATCACTTGCAGCCACAACCAGGCAGCAATTAATGCTCCTAGAAATTGCTATGGGAATGGGGGTACTGATCCGCCCAGGGCAGAGTAATTAATTTTTTTACATAATAAAAACAAACAGCACTTTTCAGTGCTATTTTCTGTTCTGAATCCAGGTACAGAAGAAAACACTTCTTTCTGTAATCTGGTTTAGAATAGAAATTATATTTCTTATGTGCATTACAACATAATTTTAATATTTTTTAAATCGATGAAAAATTTTTATTTTTTAATAATGAATACTTTAATTTTTTTAATAACATATGTAAAATGTAAATAAATAACTAAAAACAATTCATTTTTTAGTTTTTATCACTATTAAACCATCTTTAAGAAAGTTAATAAAATAATAGTTGATAAAATAATATTTTTTGTGGATTTTTGTTTTCTTGATGGAAAACTAATATATTTTCGATATCATACATTGAGCTGTTTATAATATTAAAGTTGATAATTACACATTGTTATCTGATTAATAATTAACCATATGCATGCGTGTATATGTGGTACAAATACAAATATATTCGTGCGCATATAGACTAATCTGCTAAATTGTGATAGACATACACTATTGAAGCTTGTTTGATTATCTGTGATTTTGGTGTTTTTGCACTTTTTTATCCCATAATATTCAAGAGTTCCCGCTTAGTATTAGTATATATATATACATACATATATATTTTTTTTTTGGCTGTCTCTAAAGGTACTGACTGACTATCCTACTTAATCGTACGATCTGTCTGAAATCGCATGTGTGCTAAAAAAGTATCATAGTGTGTATTGAAAAAGCATGTGTATGACAGAATTTTTGACAGGTCTGTGGGATTTTTTAATGTTATGAAAATTTTCATAAAATAAATTTTATCTGTGCGATCAGAGTTGCATTTTCTATGTTCAAGGCAGAAAAATAGCAACAATACCAAGCTTGTGTTTTGTTTATACAAACTTTTAGGTTATTTTTCATTGTACATATTTGTAAAAAAATATTTTGCGGCAAATAAGAAAATGAATACTTTTAAAGGTATTAAGGTGAGTATACTTAGGTTTTCTTGTTATTCCAGTCATAAAAACCATACAAATGTACCTATATTTTAAGATTGAATGGTCAAAAGATGCTGTTTTAACTCTAATTGAAGCTTGGGAACAAAATGAATGTCTGTATAATCCAAAAAGTGAGTTTTATCATAACAAACACGCAAGAAATGATGCATTACAGAAAGTGACAAGGGAACTAGAAGAAAAGATTCCAGAAATTACTTCGAATGAGATCA
This sequence comes from Thelaira solivaga, assembly GCA_947397855.1. Lineage (NCBI taxonomy): Eukaryota > Metazoa > Arthropoda > Insecta > Diptera > Tachinidae > Thelaira > Thelaira solivaga. The sequence continues at coordinate 16,291,161 of OX377615.1, forward strand.
AGGTAAGTTTGTATTCCAAAAAATTATTAGAAAACTTACATATTTTAATTATTTGTCTTTCGCAGACTAAAATAAACTATTTGCGGACTCAATATTGTCGGGAGTTGACAAAAGTAAAAGCTAGTTACAAGAGTGGTTGTGGTTACGAAGAAATTTATACGCCAACTGCTTATTGGTTTGATAAGCTAAACTTTTTAAAAGGATACGTAAATGTAAAAAAAGGAGCTTCTTCTGTTGATGTGGTAAGCATAAAATTGTTTATTAATAAATGCACTTATATACACACGAAAAATATTATTCCAGGTTATAGACGTCGATGTTCTGAATGAATTTGAAGAGTCTCAGCCATTTTCAATAGGTACAATGAAGCCCTGCTTCTATTTCTCCAAGAAAATCTTTGCGATATAAAAGACACAAGTTTAAAAGATGAATTGAGCGAAGAAATAATTTCAATTGTTATGCAATTTAAAAGAAAACAGCGTCTGCTGAGTAATCCTGAATAATATATATATTTATTATTAATTGCAATGAAAAAACATTTTGAACTCACGTTGCTAACGTAATTTTTGCAGTTAAATCTCCATACGGGTATGTATCTTTATGGGCTTACAACAATTGCATTCGTTTTTGTTTGTCATTTACATTATATATGTAGACTGAATTGAAGAAACTATGTACCTTTTTTATTATATAAACTACTTAATAAGTTTTTTTAAACTAATTGTACTGTACAAGAAATTAAAGATTATTATTTTTAAGTTTTTATATACACTTAATCCTCCATTTACACGTTTCAGAGAGAACCGTGTAAACGAATATCGTGTAGCTACAGATATCTATATTCATTTGATTGAAAAGTGCATTATAACAGTAGAACTGTGTTTTTATGTTACCTAATTAATTTAAATAAAACCAAAAAAATTAATAATGCAGATTTACGGCCATATGAAAAAAAAATTAACGTTGACTCCCATACTTGTTAACATACTTTAAGAATTTTTAATTAACGTTAAGTTTTTTCTGTTATTTCGTTTCAAGTTTAAATAAAAAATGTGTTTTTATATATGTATTTATAAAGTTTATTGGCGTTTTTCATTGCTTTCGTAAATTTTTTAAAAAGGTTGTTACGTTATTTTGCATTTTAGGTGACGATATATTTGTTTATTCACAAGCTCAGTCGTTTGGCTTATCGTTTAAAAAATGTCAATTCAATAACTTAATCACCCTTATCGCGAATCTCAAGGGAATAAATTCGAGGGAATAATTTGGTATCGCCAATTGTTAGGGAATAAAATATATTTTCGAAACATAAGTGGCAATTCGAACATACTATTGTGAATTGATGTTGTTTAATTGCTTGTGTTTTTTTTATAATTTTCTTAATAAATTGTTATTTTTCAATAAAATGCATAGAATTTCGCTCCGATTTATGTTATTAGAAGAAAAGAAAAAATTATTGGAGAAAATAAAAAGATGGAATTTAAGAGATGCATTAAATCCATTGTGCTTACCAGAAACAATGTAAGTGAAAACATGAAGGATTGTTAACATTATGTTGTGAAAAATGTCACAATATTTTTGGGAAAAAACTCACGGGAATAAAAATCGTTGATACCAATTTTTTTTCGAACATGCGAATTTTTTCCCATGAAAATAATTTACGATTGCAAATTTAGGGAAAAGGGAGATATTTCGAGGGAAAAATATTCTCGATAGGGGTGAATAATTTACAATAATATGAGCTTGTGAATTATACAATTGTTTTTGCTGTGTATACATACATATATATCACCCCATACTTTCAAAAGTTAAATTTTTGTATTGCTTCGTTTTGCCAAGGCAATATATCTTAAACTGTGAGAATTTCTCTCTTACATCCTTAGCTTCCATTGTACATTTATTGCCTGGGCTCTTTTGCAGTGAAGTTATTTTAGGTGCTTCGTCTATATAAGGAGTAATATCTTCTTTCTCACTGATTAAAAAATTGTGTAGTGCACAAGAAGCTAGCGTAACAATTTGTGCTTTGTCTGGAGAGAGGTTGATTTGTGTTTGGAAAATTTTAAACCTGTTTGATAATATTCCAAAGGCGTTTTCCACAACACGGCGAGCTCTGGATAGTCTATAATTAAAAATGTTATTTTCGACAGGTCTTCGATCATTAAATGGTTTCAAGACTCTGGAACTTAAACGAAAAGCTTCATCAGAAACAAATATGGAGAGAACCAGTAGAGAAAAGAAAATTATTTTTGTATAAGTTTTTAAACCTGATGATGTATTATTTTTTATTAAATAAAATAAGGAATTTACCTTTGAATCAGTTCTAGGAAGATTATTATCTTTAGGAAAATTAAATAAGTTATTTTTAATACCCTCCCCAATTGACGAAATATTAAAAGCTGCTGCGTCGTTACCTCTGCCGTTTGTGCCAACATCCACCATAACAAATTTGTACCTTGCATCTACCACTGCCAATAATACATATTATGCTGTTGAAGCCTTTATAATTGTAGTAGTAGGATCCATCTGCCGCCCGAGCTCTAATGCAGTGGTCGTCAAAACTAAAAATTAGCTTGTGTTAGTGAGAGAATTACCCAGCAAACGCAAAATGAAGCATTTCAAATATAATTTATTTAAGAAATATTTTACCATTTGTCAATAAAACAGATACGTATTTTTTTTGTATAAATTGCATAAATACGTTATAATAGTAAGAAATAGACACCGAAAAATAGGAAGAGTTCATAGGTCATCTAAAAAGCCAAATATCAGTTTTATGATTTCTTTTGCTTGATCTCTTTGAAAAAGTTTTTAATTTTACCACTAACCTACACGATAAAGTTATCTATATTTATGCTTTTATGGCAGTTTCTTATTAACAAAATATTTTTTAAGTGTGCTGAGCTTAATTTATTTCGCTGCTTTGTACAAATAAATTTCAAGTCTGAAAAAATTTGCTCACAGAGGTAAGTAGAGGGAAATAATGACAAATATTTTAAGGCATTTTTTGTAATTTGGGGGTATGATGTTTTATCCAAGTTTTTCCAAAAATCTAATATATAATTTACCTCCGGAGCAGTTATTTCACTTCGTAGTATTATCAGCTCTGATTGTATATCAAACTCATACTTGCTTATATCGCAGTTAAAAGGGTTTTCAAAAAGATCAATAAATTGCTGTATATTTTCAAAATCTAAAAATCTGTCCTGAAAGCTATAAAAAATTTTTTCAAGTACTGCTGTATATTCAAATGTTGTGCTATTGTCCTGTTTGACATATATTAGAGAAGTTTTTGGAAAACTGGAAAAGTCACCAGCTTGAACTTCAGAGATGAGTAAAAATAATTTTGTTTTAAAATTAAATAAAATTTTAGAGAGAGCACACAAGTTTTTTTCTTTTCCTTGTAGTTCTAAATTAAATTTATTCAGAAAAGTGGTTGTATCCGCCAAAAATGCTAAATCTGAAATAAATTTTTTATCTTCTAAAGCCTGTTTTGCCCAGTCTGCTATATTTTCTGTTTCTAAAAACTGCAGCACTTCTTCTCTCAAGTTAAACAATCTATTTAGACAATCACCACGGCTCAGCCAGCGGACTTCAGTAAACATTTTAAGGTCATTATATGCGCTGTTTTTGCTTTTTAAAAAACTAACAAACTTTCTGTGAGTGCCCTCCTCTTATTTTATTAATAATAGACTCTGCAGTCTTCATAGTGGCATGATTGGATAAAAATTTTGATGCAAGAGCGGCCTGGTGAATAATGCAGTGAAAGCTTAAAACTGATATTTGGTTTTTTTTAGATGACCTATGAAGCCTTCGCGTTTTCCGGTCATTACATTTGCCCCATCTGTACAGACTCCAACAATTTTCTTTGTATCTATAATATCAAAAAGCTTTTCACTGACTACTTCATATAAAAGCTTACCCGTTACATTTCCATGAAATGTTTCTAGAGAATACATTGTCTCAAAAACATCGTAGTTGCTATCCACGCAGCGAATACATAAAACCAATTGGCAAAAATCATTAATGTCCGTGCTTTCATCTAAACATAAAGAAAAATATTCACAATTTATTATTTTTTCCCTAATAGCGGATTCTACCGAATTTCCTATATCATTAATACGTCGTACTACACTTGAGGGCGATAATGGAAGAGATTTTATAAACTTAGTGTTATAATTAAGTTTTTCAAAAACTTTTTCTAATAAGTTTTCAAAAAATATCCCATCAGTGAATGGCCTACCATGCCTAACAATATCTAAGCTTATTAAGCTTGATACTTCAAAATTTTTTTTTTCTGCCTTTGCTTTGTTTTCATCAACTACAAGTAACCATTCTTTAATTTTTTCTACATAAATGTTTTTTACCATGTCTAAATGGTCCTTTCTTTTCTTACCTTCGAAACTTTTCATGTCACTATGAAAAGAATCGTAAGTTCACATATCATTATGTTTTCAAAATGTTCGCTGGACAAGGATTACTGAAAAAAGAGAAAAAAACTGAAACAAAAATTCGTAAGCATCCGCACATGTGTAGCCATCGGTACCTAAACCACGACTGAATACAAGAGCGTAAGAGTATACGTGTGATTGCTTTAGCACAATTGTGCTATGGGACGACGACCAATGCTCTAATGGCAACATGTTTACCATCTAGTATAAAAATTGTGTTATAAATCTATGTTGTATGTATGTGTACATAGACAGTTTAATTACCTATAGCTCCGAGACACATTGGAAAATTCCACAGTGTTTCAAAATCATTGGAAATGGATTCCCTAGAACAAAAAAGGAAACAAAATTGTAATGAGGAGTTTGTTGTACAAGTTTCTTAAGCAGAAACAAGCAAGTCATTTGAAATTATCAAGGAATTAGCTAACAGATTTAAAATCACAAAATTTCATACATGTTTGTGATCAGATTACCTTTCATGTGACTTAAAATCACTTAAATAAAAAAAAATTATTTATCATGTCTAAGCCTACCTTCATATAAGATACTGACAGCATGTTGTATATTTTACTTAAAGTTTCTGGAATAATTGAAGTGATGGCTTGGCGAGATATTCTAAATCCATACGATAGATCCTTAAATGAGCTACCAGTTGCTAAGTATCGTAAAGTTACAAGCAGCCTGTTGAAAAAATTGGTAAAAATTTTTTTTATCTATATTCTTCTAGTAATACTCACCGTGTTTTTGGGGAAATGGCTTCTCTTAGGATTGTGTCCTGCTTCTTAATATGTGGTCCCACAATATCGAGGAGTTTTGAAAAGCATTCCTTAGTGAGCCTAGTAAAATTTTTGAAGCTTTCTGGATCTTCCAACCGTAGTTCATTATCAACAAAGCCCGTAAAGTCCTTACCACTATACGGCACCAAAACGTTTTATTTTGTTTATGTTTACTTTTTAATTTTACTTTCTTATATTTATTAATTTTGCACAATACAATATAAATTGACACCATTTTCATTTTATCTTTATTTGTAAAATACATTTTTAATATCTCTGCGAGTAACTAATTGAAACCGCAAACCAAAACTATTATTAATTAATTATGACAAATAGCAGAAAGCATATGTTTTTGCATCTTTTTTTGTATAATAGTGTGGCATAAAGTTCGCCATTTTAAAGCGATTTCTTCAAGTAGGACAGAATTCTGTCCTACTTTATTTTGATATAATCGTACGATCGTGTAGGATAGTCAGTCAGTACCTTAACATAGACTAAACGCACGATCATCTTTGCCAATACAATTAGGTATTGTGTGTACAATGTTGTAGATCAATAACACAAGTTATTTTATTCTTATTGTGGGCTATGAGTAATCCACCACTATTAGCTACTAACATATTTTGTACACACAATTTCCAATTGCATTATTTACAATTGCCCAATTGGATGTTGGAGTAGAAAACACATTAGAAAATTTTAGATTTATTGTATTTTCAGCACTAAAATACACACATTTTAATATTAAAACACTTACCTTTTTGGCTCCTTCGGAAGCCGATGAAGTTTTTCCATTTTTGGACATCCCACAACACATATACGGCTCCTAAATATGTATAAAAATTAATATTAATATCCGTTCCAATATTATATTACGTGAAAAACTGATTTGACCGAAATTAAAAAATATATTGATTTATTAGTTCCCAATACAGTTGAAAAGGTTTCAAAATTTTCAACAGCTTTTTCTAGAAAAAATAATACAGAAACTAGTTTATTTTTAATTATTCTTTTTCCTGGCAAAAATTTAAATGAAGTTCCAGGAATAAATTATTTATTAAATCAAAGAATTTCATGGGAATCTCACACGGCAAATTTAAAGGAAATTCAATGTTGGCGCTGTCAGAAATGGCGTCATATTTCACGTAACTGTAAAAGATCATTTAGATGTGTTAAATGTGAGGAAATTTATGTTCCTGGAGAATGCAAATTTGTCTCTTCTCAAGAAATTTGCCTTTCTGTGTTAATTGTAATAAGCATGGTCATCCTTCAAGTTTTAGAGGATGTTCAGAATATAAAAATTATATTAAAATTAAGGAAAACATAAAGAATTCTGCTAAAGTTAATAAGGAAAGAGCTTTTATTAATGTTTCTGAAGCAATAAATGCTTCAAACTTTATTCAAAAAGATAAGTCATTTGCCACTTTATTTAAAAATTCTAATACACCTAAATCTGATGTAAAAAAATATGCCTGTTTACATTAAAGAATTTCTAATTGTTGCCAAATCTTTTTGTCAATCTGAACCATTAGCTTTAGAAGAAAAATTTCAAAAATTCATGAACGACTATAAATCTATGTCATTTGAAGTTGCTAAAAACAAATGTATGAGCTTAATGGATGATATAAATATGGCTTATGGTCCGTAACTGTTTAAAATTTTTAACTTTTAATGTTAGATCCTTAATTGAAGTAAGTCGTAGAATAGATCTTTTAAACATGTTAAAATATAATTGTATTGATATTGCTTTTATTCAAGAGTCCCATTTAAGGGAGAATCAAAATTTAAATTTAGAAGGATATAATTTTTTTAGAGATAGTAGTTGTCAAGGTGTTGGTATTGCTATAAGAAATTTATATGATTGTTCAAGAATTTTTAATAATGATATTAAATTCCCAATTGTATTGCTTGAAGTTAAAGTTTTAATTAACAATTTAGAAAAAAAATTTTTATTTGTTTCAATATATATTCCATGTAATTTTGATCACTCAAAAATTTATAACGGATTATCTATATTAGCAAATCGTTATAGAAATTATGATGGCATTATAGTTGGAGGTGATTTTAATGCAAAACATATTACGTGGGGTGATTTATGCAACAATTCAAATGGTGTTGTGTTTAATAATTGGATTCAAAATTTTTCTTTAGATTTTGTTAGAATTTGTAATACTTTTCTATCTTTTCCCAATGGTTGTTGTTTTCTAGATAATTTTCTTTTAAGTACTAACTTATTTAATTCAAATTCTCCAAATTATACAATTAATAGTCTTTCAACATTTTCTGATCATTTCCCCCTTAAATTAGAAATTAATTTCAAAAAGTTTGATTTTATTTTAAATCCTATTCCTAAATTTGTGTCTTACAAGAAAACAAATTGGAATAAATTTAGAAAGGATACAATTCATGAACTGGAAGATCGTTCACCAGATCCTTTGAAAAATTTATCTAATTTAGAAATTGATAACTTTATAGAAGATTTCTCTACTTCTGTAAATTTTATTACAAATATAAATTCGGAATTTGTTATTTTAAATAAATAAAATATGTTTTATTAAATAATATAAAACATTTATTTAAGATTAAATACAACTGGCAATAGAAGTTAAAGAAATTGTATCATAGGACTTTGAGCCGATTAAATGCAGAGTATATGTTACTATCAAAACAGATTCAATTACTATCTATAATTATTTAAAACCAAATAGAAATTGAACAATCTGATTTATTCAGTAAAAAATTAAAAAATATTAATCCTGGGCCAAATGCACATAGAGATATTTATAAAATTTTAGGATATAAAAAAAAGGGTTTTATTCATAAATTATCTGTCAATGATGTTTTGATTAATAACGATAATGATAAATTAAATTATTTAAAGGATTATTTTTCAGATGTTTATTCTGTACTTAGTCCGAATAGGAACACCTCTCATATTGAAAGTGTTATTCGAGAAAAAATTGCTACAGCTCCTACTAATATATTTACTTTTGTTAATGATTTTTCTGCCCTTAATAATCAAAATTGTAATAAACTTACTAATTTAGAGGAAGTATTGGAACATGTTAATAAAATTAATAATAAAAACTCTTGTGGCTTTGACAATATCTCTAATTTTATTATTAAGAAACTTCCTGTAAAAACCTTTGAATTCCTTACAATAATTTTTAATCAATGCATTAATAGTTCTTATTTTCCAAGAGAATGGAATATTTCAAAATTATTTCCTATTAAGAAAAAGCCTAATATTACAGATATAAATAACTTGAGACCAATTTCATTACTTTCAAATGTTGGAAAACTTTTTGAACGAATTTTATATATTTACTTTTGTTAATGAATTTTACGAGAAAAAATGGACATTGGATTAACTGAAAATTATATTTCAAACTTTCAATTTGGTTTTAAAAAAGGACATTCTACAGACAGATGCACTTCTTAAATTTCACAGTGATGTTGTCAATCATCTACGATCTAAAAAATGTACGATTGCAATTTCTTTAGATGTTGAAAAAGCTTTTGACCATGCTTACCATAATGGAATTATTTTTAAAATGATTCAAATTGGTTTTGCTCCTTCTATTATAAAAATTTTTTATAGTTTTTTTTCTGATAGAAAATTTTCTGTTCAATTTAATCACTTAGTCTCTGATTATGGTAATATGTTTTGTGGTGTTCTTCAGGGATCGATCTTAGCTCCTCATCTTTAAAATATATTTATGTATGACTATCCTCACATTGGCTTAAATTCAATAAGTTTATTATATGCTGATGACTCTCTTGTGTATTCTTATAATGAATCACCCCTTTTGGCTTTAGAACAAGTTTATGAACATTTGATTATTGTGAAAAAATGTTATTATGACTGGGGTGTTAACATAACTGTTTCTAAATGTGAAGCAATTTGTTTACGTAATGCTTCTGGCAAATGTAAAAATTTTGTTGTTCCGCAAAGTAAACATCTAAGACTGCAAATTAACAACATTGATATTCAATTTAAAGATAGCATTAAATATCTTGGAGTTACCTTTAATAAACTTTTTAAATTTAATATGCATGCGCGATTAGCTTTAGCAAAAGCAAATAGAATTTTAGGCTCTTTCTCTAAACTTATTTGTAATAAAAATTTACCGGTGAAAACAAAGCTTTTAGTCTATAAAACAAGCTTAAAACCAGCAATTTTATATGGCTTTCTTTTTGGTTTAGTATTTCACCTATTATTATGTTGTGGATGTGTATTTAAAACACGCGTATTATTAATATTTATATAAAAAAAGGAACTCATTTATTTAAGTTAATATAAAAGTTTTAATGTTTCATCAAAAATGGTTTCTTAGTTTCTAGCGCAGGCAATAGAATGAAAGAATCAAGAATAATTAAAAGAAGCCAAGCCCAAAAAGTACCGTTTGATTTTAACTTCTATTTTCATTGTCTTCAGTGTTGTATTTTCTTGTAGAGTCGCAACTCAACAATGTTGCGTACTCAACATATTATAAAAGAAATGGAAATATTTGAAAGAAAGGTATTACGAAATTGTATTGGAAAAAACTATAAATAATTTAGAGAGATATTCAATTACTTTTATTTATAAAGAATCTAAAGTTATACCAATTGGTTTTTATGTTTGTGACATTCTCAAGAATTTTATATCAAGATATATTTTCCATGAAAATGATTTAATTTCAAAAATTTATGAAGTTGAAAAGCATTTTAGTTGGCATAATATTAATTATTTATCTCCTTTCGGATATATGAATGAGATTGCACCCTCTTTTGACCTATCCACTTCTTTGAGATATAATTTTTTCTCTAAAAGTGTTCAGGGTACTCAAAGAGGCTAATATAGATTTATTGTGTAATACTATCATTTATTATTATTTATTTATTTTTTTTTTTTTCCTTAATTTTAAGATAGTTTTTAAGTATATTTTTAGAGATCTTCTCTCTAAATATGGAAAGCCTCGCGAGCAAGGGCGAATCAAATAATCCTTATTATTTTATTTTTTAATTATTAGCTTACACCAATTTGTTGTAAGTTTGAGACTGTTTACATTTAATTAAATTGTTTGGGATAATACATTATAGTCCTAAGTTTTCTTTGTTTGTTATTATTTTATATTAAAAAAAAAAGGCTCAATAAAAATTAAACATTACAAACATAAGCCTTATGATTCAAAAATGTTTTAGAAAATATTGAAAAACTATATCGTAACAATTGTAGAATAATCAAAACGGCACCCTTATAATTAAATTTACATGTGCAAGCTCACTATAAGCTTACTCTTATAAGTGTAAAATATGCTTACGAAAATAATGTTTTCTTAACCTTTATATAGAAATTTTTATTTTTTTTTAATTTCAAAATTCTGAAATAAGAATACACAGATTTAAATAAAATTTTTAAGATATTTTTATTGTTATACTAGCTGACCCGGCAAACGTTGTTTTGCCATATGAATTATTTCTAGAGTATGAAATATATCAAAATCGGTTAAGTTGAAAAATTAAAAAAAAAAATTGGGGTCAACAAACCCCCCCCCCCCCTCACTTAGGAGTATAAAAATTTGTTATAAACGTATTCTCTTACCTACTAAATATACATATTAAATGTCATTAAAAAGTTTTACTTGGGTAATTGATAGTGGAGCTTCGTCTCACATGACAAGTATAAAGTCTCAATTTATTGACATAGATGAAACCTTTAGAGGAACAGTTCGGTTAGCAGATGATAATAATTTGGAGATTATGGGAATTGGTACAGCTCAAATTAATGTCAGAATAAATGGATATATTAGTACAGTCAATTTGCTATTTAGAAGCATTATACGTACCAAAATTAAAAAGCCATCTTTTTTCAATAGGAAAAGCAACAGATAATGGTTGCAATATAGAAATAATTTCAGATGTTATTAAAGTATACAAGAAAAAGAGTGTTTTAATATCTGCAAAGAAGAAAAATGGTATATACTGTTTCGATTCCATTCAAAGTGATGCAACTACACATCTAGTTAGAAAAACTAAAAATGAATTGGAATTATGGCACAAACGTTTTGGTCATTTGAACATAGTAGATTTAGAAAAACTTGAATCTCGAAAAATGGTTTTTGGTCTTCCAAAATTTAAAGATAAAAATTTTCAATGCATAAGTTGTATTCGTGGTAAACAAGTTAAACAAGCGTTTCCAAAGAAAAATGAGAAATCATATACTGAAGTACTGCAGTTGATTCATACAGACTTGTGCGGTCCAATGCGAGTAGAGTCCATGAGCAAAAAATGTTTCTTTGCCACCTTTATTGATGATTTCACCAGGAGAGTACAAGTTTATTTTTTAAGGAAGAAAAATGATTACTTGAATGCTTTTAAAGATTTTAAAACACAAGTTGAATTGGAAACAGGCAAGAAGATCAATATTATTAGATCTGATAACGCTGCTGAATTAAAATGTCAAGAGTTTGAAAGTTTTTTGAAAGAATGTGGTATTGTACACCAATTTTCTGTAGAATATACACCTGAACAAAACGGTACAGCCGAACGAATGAACAGAACACTCGTTGAAATGGCTAGGCTGAAATGAAATGATAGAGGCTGAACTACCAGAATTTTTATGGGCTGAATTAATAATGGCAGCATCTTATCTTAGAAATAGATGTCCAACTAAGCTTAACAATAACAAAACACCTGAAGAATTATGGTGTGGAAAGAAGCCAGTTGTTAAACATTTACGTCAAATAGGCAGCAAAGCTTTTGTTTCAGAAAAAAAGTCAGGAAAATCGAAATGGCAACCTAGAAGTTTAGAATTTATACTTGTAGGTTACTCAATAAATGCAAAAGCATATCGTTTGTGGAAACGAGGTACACAAACAATTACTAAAAGTCGTGATGTTAGATTTATAGAAGGTGATTTTGATAAAAATATGGTTCAAAATGATAAGGCAGGATTTTACGAATACAATTGGAATAAAAAAGAAAGAAACCAAATCAATCCTTTGAATATTAACCACAATAACGAATCAGAATCTGTTGAGCAAATTAATGAAAATCAAGATTTTTTAGAAATAAATAGTGAAAGCCAATTAGGTAAAAAAATAGTTTTAACAGATGATAATGAACATACTTCCTTAAGTGTTGAGAACAAAGTACCTGAACCTTCAATAAAAGAACGTCTTACATCATGGTCATTATTTCAAAATAAGTAAGACGCTAACTTATCTATAGGTGATCCCAGTTCATATAAAGAAATGCTCTTAAGTCTGATAATGTAGAAGAATGGAAATATGCAACTGAAGAGGAACACAAATCTTTAATGAAGAACAAAACTTGGGAATTAGTTGATTTACCTGAAGGTAGAACACCAATAGGTTGTAAATGGGTTTTTAAGACAAAATACACACCTGATGGTATAATTGAGAAAAGAAAAGCTCGCTTAGTAGCTAAAGGATACTCTTAAGAATATGGTATCGATTATAACAGTACATTTGCACCAGTTGTAAGGCAAACTTCGTTACGTTTAATCTATGCACTTGCTGTTGAAAAACATTTGAATTTGAGACAATTAGATTGTAATACACCTTTTTTGAATGAAAACTTAGATGAAGAAGTTTTTATGACACAACCAGAAGGTTTTGGAAATGAAATGGCTAAGAACAAAGTATGTTTACTAAAAAAGGCTCTATATGGTCTAAAACAGGCCAGCATATTCAGTTTTGCAAAAATTTTACCTCAGGAAATCAAAATATGATCAATGTATTTATTCCATTAACAGATGCAAAGATACTGTAATAGTAGCATTATACGTAGATGATATTATTATTGCCAGTAATAATGAAAATATCACTGAAAATTTAATAAAATTATCATCAAAAAACTTTGAAATTCGTGATATGAAGAATCCTAAGCATTGTATAGGACTTGAAATTCACAAGGAAACCGAATATTTAAGTATTTCTCAACCAGGCTATATTGAAAATTTAATTGAAAAATATGGTCTTAAAAATTGTAAAACATGTAAAATTCCCATGCAGCCGAAAATAAATCTTGAAAAAGAACCAAAAATACCTGAAGAAAGGGAAAAAGTAAATAAGACATCATTTCAGGAAATTATTGGCTCTTTGTTACATCTTGCAATATTTAGTCGACCAGACATTTGTTGTAGTGTAAACAAGCTTTCGCAGTTCTCTCAAGATCCAAGAAAGCAGCACTGGAATGCAGCTTTAGCAATTATAAAATATTTAAAACAGACAAAAATTATGTGCTTATGTATAGGAAAACTTCCTTGCCTTTAATTGGTTTTGTAGATGCGAATTGGGCGCAGAATACTAATGATCGAAAATCTCAATCTGGTTTTTGTTTTATTCTCCCAGGTGCAACCATATCCTGAGAATCACGTAAGCAACGTGTTGTTGAAACGTCTAGTGCTGAAGCAGAATATATGTCTTTAACGGAATGTGCAAAAGAAGCAATGTATCTTCGATATCTATTGGAAGAAATCGGTTATCCCATCAATATTCCAACCACAATTATGTGTGACTCACAAAGTGCTCAACATATGGCTAATTTTGGTGATCATCATTCCAGAACAAAACAAATTCATTATCGTTATCATTTTATAAGAGATGCTGTTGAAAATGGTGCTGTTAAAATAGAATACCTACAAACTAACAGTATGATTGCCGATATGTTAACGAAACCAGTTCCAAAAGTCAAACATCAGTTCTGTGTAAAAGGATTAATACTGATAGTAAATTAAAAAAAAAAAATTATTAAAGTTGAGGAGGCGTGTTGAAAATCTACTTTAACATTTTACACTTTAATAATTTAAGTTTTACCCCCCGTTTCCACATGCAAGTAATTGCTTGCAAGTTGAGTATACGTATTAACTACGAAAAAGCCGAAAAAATAGTCAAAAGTCTTGCAAATTGTATGAGTGTCTATACAGAACAGTGCAAGTTAATTTTTAAAATATCGGCAACGGCTTCACTTCTAATGAAAAAATGGCTGTGCCATTGATATAGAGAATAAAAATATATGAATGAAGTGTTGCCGTGTCGCAAGCACCGTGAATACCAACTAAAAATTTTGTTGTTAGTATTTTTTTAATTCAAAAATATGAAATTTATAATTAAATTTAATTTTTAAATGTGTTGGTGGGTCATTATGTTCTTTTTTTATTTATTAATTTTGTTAAATATGCTAAATATCAATTACTAACGTAACTTCTATTTTTCCACAGACTAATACATTAATTTCAAAATCATACGCGGTAGCACTGTTTCTCATTTGTCAATTTACTTGATGCAAGTGTCAAAAATTTACTTGCCAAAGAATTTGGTTGCCAGTTCAGCTGCAAGTTCGAAAAATATGAGTGTGTTAGTAAAAAAGTGAGAGTGTATTGAGTTCTTCGAACTTGAACAAAACAAAAATTAAATTAAACTTGAAAATGTTTGGGCATATAGAATATATAAATTTTTATGTAAATGTATGTAAAAAATTTTAATAAAATTAATTTTTTGTGTACATCTGTATGTTTTGAACTGAATTATAGTTTTTCTTATTTTAAAATCCCAATTTTGTTTACCTTTCATGGATTTTTAGTTCATTATTGTTATTTTTTTATTACTAAGGTTATTTAAAATATTATTAATATTCGCTTATGAAAATCGGGAACAACGGCAATCTCGTTTATGTACGCAGTATGTAATTATTTTTTTTTAACATTATGTACACATAATGTTTTTTATTAAAAATATTGTTCTCTTACTTTCATTCTTTATTGTAGGAAAAAATATGAAAATTTATTAGTATTTATATAAAATTACGCGCTTTAAGCATCAATTAAATTTTTATTTTAATGTGCTGTTTGTTGCTGAACCATATTTTTGAAAATTGAGATGATTAACTTGATGTTCCTTCAACATTTTTACCCGTTGTAACATTTTCTGCGAAGCCTCTTTACTGCGAGCCTGAGTAGAGTTGTAAGTAGAAAACGTCATTACGTTACACTTTCCGGACTTACAAAAATAAAAAAAAATAAATAAATTTAAATTATTAGTGAAAGGTTAAATAAATAATTTGGTTTTTAATCTTTATTTACCATTGCAGCTACCCTGCAATCACTTGCAGCCACAACCAGGCAGCAATTAATGCTCCTAGAAATTGCTATGGGAATGGGGGTACTGATCCGCCCAGGGCAGAGTAATTAATTTTTTTACATAATAAAAACAAACAGCACTTTTCAGTGCTATTTTCTGTTCTGAATCCAGGTACAGAAGAAAACACTTCTTTCTGTAATCTGGTTTAGAATAGAAATTATATTTCTTATGTGCATTACAACATAATTTTAATATTTTTTAAATCGATGAAAAATTTTTATTTTTTAATAATGAATACTTTAATTTTTTTAATAACATATGTAAAATGTAAATAAATAACTAAAAACAATTCATTTTTTAGTTTTTATCACTATTAAACCATCTTTAAGAAAGTTAATAAAATAATAGTTGATAAAATAATATTTTTTGTGGATTTTTGTTTTCTTGATGGAAAACTAATATATTTTCGATATCATACATTGAGCTGTTTATAATATTAAAGTTGATAATTACACATTGTTATCTGATTAATAATTAACCATATGCATGCGTGTATATGTGGTACAAATACAAATATATTCGTGCGCATATAGACTAATCTGCTAAATTGTGATAGACATACACTATTGAAGCTTGTTTGATTATCTGTGATTTTGGTGTTTTTGCACTTTTTTATCCCATAATATTCAAGAGTTCCCGCTTAGTATTAGTATATATATATACATACATATATATTTTTTTTTTGGCTGTCTCTAAAGGTACTGACTGACTATCCTACTTAATCGTACGATCTGTCTGAAATCGCATGTGTGCTAAAAAAGTATCATAGTGTGTATTGAAAAAGCATGTGTATGACAGAATTTTTGACAGGTCTGTGGGATTTTTTAATGTTATGAAAATTTTCATAAAATAAATTTTATCTGTGCGATCAGAGTTGCATTTTCTATGTTCAAGGCAGAAAAATAGCAACAATACCAAGCTTGTGTTTTGTTTATACAAACTTTTAGGTTATTTTTCATTGTACATATTTGTAAAAAAATATTTTGCGGCAAATAAGAAAATGAATACTTTTAAAGGTATTAAGGTGAGTATACTTAGGTTTTCTTGTTATTCCAGTCATAAAAACCATACAAATGTACCTATATTTTAAGATTGAATGGTCAAAAGATGCTGTTTTAACTCTAATTGAAGCTTGGGAACAAAATGAATGTCTGTATAATCCAAAAAGTGAGTTTTATCATAACAAACACGCAAGAAATGATGCATTACAGAAAGTGACAAGGGAACTAGAAGAAAAGATTCCAGAAATTACTTCGAATGAGATCAAGGTAAGTTTGTATTCCAAAAAATTATTAGAAAACTTACATATTTTAATTATTTGTCTTTCGCAGACTAAAATAAACTATTTGCGGACTCAATATTGTCGGGAGTTGACAAAAGTAAAAGCTAGTTACAAGAGTGGTTGTGGTTACGAAGAAATTTATACGCCAACTGCTTATTGGTTTGATAAGCTAAACTTTTTAAAAGGATACGTAAATGTAAAAAAAGGAGCTTCTTCTGTTGATGTGGTAAGCATAAAATTGTTTATTAATAAATGCACTTATATACACACGAAAAATATTATTCCAGGTTATAGACGTCGATGTTCTGAATGAATTTGAAGAGTCTCAGCCATTTTCAATAGGTACAATGAAGCCCTGCTTCTATTTCTCCAAGAAAATCTTTGCGATATAAAAGACACAAGTTTAAAAGATGAATTGAGCGAAGAAATAATTTCAATTGTTATGCAATTTAAAAGAAAACAGCGTCTGCTGAGTAATCCTGAATAATATATATATTTATTATTAATTGCAATGAAAAAACATTTTGAACTCACGTTGCTAACGTAATTTTTGCAGTTAAATCTCCATACGGGTATGTATCTTTATGGGCTTACAACAATTGCATTCGTTTTTGTTTGTCATTTACATTATATATGTAGACTGAATTGAAGAAACTATGTACCTTTTTTATTATATAAACTACTTAATAAGTTTTTTTAAACTAATTGTACTGTACAAGAAATTAAAGATTATTATTTTTAAGTTTTTATATACACTTAATCCTCCATTTACACGTTTCAGAGAGAACCGTGTAAACGAATATCGTGTAGCTACAGATATCTATATTCATTTGATTGAAAAGTGCATTATAACAGTAGAACTGTGTTTTTATGTTACCTAATTAATTTAAATAAAACCAAAAAAATTAATAATGCAGATTTACGGCCATATGAAAAAAAAATTAACGTTGACTCCCATACTTGTTAACATACTTTAAGAATTTTTAATTAACGTTAAGTTTTTTCTGTTATTTCGTTTCAAGTTTAAATAAAAAATGTGTTTTTATATATGTATTTATAAAGTTTATTGGCGTTTTTCATTGCTTTCGTAAATTTTTTAAAAAGGTTGTTACGTTATTTTGCATTTTAGGTGACGATATATTTGTTTATTCACAAGCTCAGTCGTTTGGCTTATCGTTTAAAAAATGTCAATTCAATAACTTAATCACCCTTATCGCGAATCTCAAGGGAATAAATTCGAGGGAATAATTTGGTATCGCCAATTGTTAGGGAATAAAATATATTTTCGAAACATAAGTGGCAATTCGAACATACTATTGTGAATTGATGTTGTTTAATTGCTTGTGTTTTTTTTATAATTTTCTTAATAAATTGTTATTTTTCAATAAAATGCATAGAATTTCGCTCCGATTTATGTTATTAGAAGAAAAGAAAAAATTATTGGAGAAAATAAAAAGATGGAATTTAAGAGATGCATTAAATCCATTGTGCTTACCAGAAACAATGTAAGTGAAAACATGAAGGATTGTTAACATTATGTTGTGAAAAATGTCACAATATTTTTGGGAAAAAACTCACGGGAATAAAAATCGTTGATACCAATTTTTTTTCGAACATGCGAATTTTTTCCCATGAAAATAATTTACGATTGCAAATTTAGGGAAAAGGGAGATATTTCGAGGGAAAAATATTCTCGATAGGGGTGAATAATTTACAATAATATGAGCTTGTGAATTATACAATTGTTTTTGCTGTGTATACATACATATATATCACCCCATACTTTCAAAAGTTAAATTTTTGTATTGCTTCGTTTTGCCAAGGCAATATATCTGTGTGGTTAAAAAACTGTGAGAATTTCTCTCTTACATCCTTAGCTTCCATTGTACATTTATTGCCTGGGCTCTTTTGCAGTGAAGTTATTTTAGGTGCTTCGTCTATATAAGGAGTAATATCTTCTTTCTCACTGATTAAAAAATTGTGTAGTGCACAAGAAGCTAGCGTAACAATTTGTGCTTTGTCTGGAGAGAGGTTGATTTGTGTTTGGAAAATTTTAAACCTGTTTGATAATATTCCAAAGGCGTTTTCCACAACACGGCGAGCTCTGGATAGTCTATAATTAAAAATGTTATTTTCGACAGGTCTTCGATCATTAAATGGTTTCAAGACTCTGGAACTTAAACGAAAAGCTTCATCAGAAACAAATATGGAGAGAACCAGTAGAGAAAAGAAAATTATTTTTGTATAAGTTTTTAAACCTGATGATGTATTATTTTTTATTAAATAAAATAAGGAATTTACCTTTGAATCAGTTCTAGGAAGATTATTATCTTTAGGAAAATTAAATAAGTTATTTTTAATACCCTCCCCAATTGACGAAATATTAAAAGCTGCTGCGTCGTTACCTCTGCCGTTTGTGCCAACATCCACCATAACAAATTTGTACCTTGCATCTACCACTGCCAATAATACATATTATGCTATTGAAGCCTTTATAATTGTAGTAGTAGGATCCATCTGCCGCCCGAGCTCTAATGCAGTGGTCGTCAAAACTAAAAATTAGCTTGTGTTAGTGAGAGAATTACCCAGCAAACGCAAAATGAAGCATTTCAAATATAATTTATTTAAGAAATATTTTACCATTTGTCAATAAAACAGATACGTATTTTTTTTGTATAAATTGCATAAATACGTTATAATAGTAAGAAATAGACACCGAAAAATAGGAAGAGTTCATAGGTCATCTAAAAAGCCAAATATCAGTTTTATGATTTCTTTTGCTTGATCTCTTTGAAAAAGTTTTTAATTTTACCACTAACCTACACGATAAAGTTATCTATATTTATGCTTTTATGGCAGTTTCTTATTAACAAAATATTTTTTAAGTGTGCTGAGCTTAATTTATTTCGCTGCTTTGTACAAATAAATTTCAAGTCTGAAAAAATTTGCTCACAGAGGTAAGTAGAGGGAAATAATGACAAATATTTTAAGGCATTTTTTGTAATTTGGGGGTATGATGTTTTATCCAAGTTTTTCCAAAAATCTAATATATAATTTACCTCCGGAGCAGTTATTTCACTTCGTAGTATTATCAGCTCTGATTGTATATCAAACTCATACTTGCTTATATCGCAGTTAAAAGGGTTTTCAAAAAGATCAATAAATTGCTGTATATTTTCAAAATCTAAAAATCTGTCCTGAAAGCTATAAAAAATTTTTTCAAGTACTGCTGTATATTCAAATGTTGTGCTATTGTCCTGTTTGACATATATTAGAGAAGTTTTTGGAAAACTGGAAAAGTCACCAGCTTGAACTTCAGAGATGAGTAAAAATAATTTTGTTTTAAAATTAAATAAAATTTTAGAGAGAGCACACAAGTTTTTTTCTTTTCCTTGTAGTTCTAAATTAAATTTATTCAGAAAAGTGGTTGTATCCGCCAAAAATGCTAAATCTGAAATAAATTTTTTATCTTCTAAAGCCTGTTTTGCCCAGTCTGCTATATTTTCTGTTTCTAAAAACTGCAGCACTTCTTCTCTCAAGTTAAACAATCTATTTAGACAATCACCACGGCTCAGCCAGCGGACTTCAGTAAACATTTTAAGGTCATTATATGCGCTGTTTTTGCTTTTTAAAAAACTAACAAACTTTCTGTGAGTGCCCTCCTCTTATTTTATTAATAATAGACTCTGCAGTCTTCATAGTGGCATGATTGGATAAAAATTTTGATGCAAGAGCGGCCTGGTGAATAATGCAGTGAAAGCTTAAAACTGATATTTGGTTTTTTTTAGATGACCTATGAAGCCTTCGCGTTTTCCGGTCATTACATTTGCCCCATCTGTACAGACTCCAACAATTTTCTTTGTATCTATAATATCAAAAAGCTTTTCACTGACTACTTCATATAAAAGCTTACCCGTTACATTTCCATGAAATGTTTCTAGAGAATACATTGTCTCAAAAACATCGTAGTTGCTATCCACGCAGCGAATACATAAAACCAATTGGCAAAAATCATTAATGTCCGTGCTTTCATCTAAACATAAAGAAAAATATTCACAATTTATTATTTTTTCCCTAATAGCGGATTCTACCGAATTTCCTATATCATTAATACGTCGTACTACACTTGAGGGCGATAATGGAAGAGATTTTATAAACTTAGTGTTATAATTAAGTTTTTCAAAAACTTTTTCTAATAAGTTTTCAAAAAATATCCCATCAGTGAATGGCCTACCATGCCTAACAATATCTAAGCTTATTAAGCTTGATACTTCAAAATTTTTTTTTTCTGCCTTTGCTTTGTTTTCATCAACTACAAGTAACCATTCTTTAATTTTTTCTACATAAATGTTTTTTACCATGTCTAAATGGTCCTTTCTTTTCTTACCTTCGAAACTTTTCATGTCACTATGAAAAGAATCGTAAGTTCACATATCATTATGTTTTCAAAATGTTCGCTGGACAAGGATTACTGAAAAAAGAGAAAAAAACTGAAACAAAAATTCGTAAGCATCCGCACATGTGTAGCCATCGGTACCTAAACCACGACTGAATACAAGAGCGTAAGAGTATACGTGTGATTGCTTTAGCACAATTGTGCTATGGGACGACGACCAATGCTCTAATGGCAACATGTTTACCATCTAGTATAAAAATTGTGTTATAAATCTATGTTGTATGTATGTGTACATAGACAGTTTAATTACCTATAGCTCCGAGACACATTGGAAAATTCCACAGTGTTTCAAAATCATTGGAAATGGATTCCCTAGAACAAAAAAGGAAACAAAATTGTAATGAGGAGTTTGTTGTACAAGTTTCTTAAGCAGAAACAAGCAAGTCATTTGAAATTATCAAGGAATTAGCTAACAGATTTAAAATCACAAAATTTCATACATGTTTGTGATCAGATTACCTTTCATGTGACTTAAAATCACTTAAATAAAAAAAAATTATTTATCATGTCTAAGCCTACCTTCATATAAGATACTGACAGCATGTTGTATATTTTACTTAAAGTTTCTGGAATAATTGAAGTGATGGCTTGGCGAGATATTCTAAATCCATACGATAGATCCTTAAATGAGCTACCAGTTGCTAAGTATCGTAAAGTTACAAGCAGCCTGTTGAAAAAATTGGTAAAAATTTTTTTTATCTATATTCTTCTAGTAATACTCACCGTGTTTTTGGGGAAATGGCTTCTCTTAGGATTGTGTCCTGCTTCTTAATATGTGGTCCCACAATATCGAGGAGTTTTGAAAAGCATTCCTTAGTGAGCCTAGTAAAATTTTTGAAGCTTTCTGGATCTTCCAACCGTAGTTCATTATCAACAAAGCCCGTAAAGTCCTTACCACTATACGGCACCAAAACGTTTTATTTTGTTTATGTTTACTTTTTAATTTTACTTTCTTATATTTATTAATTTTGCACAATACAATATAAATTGACACCATTTTCATTTTATCTTTATTTGTAAAATACATTTTTAATATCTCTGCGAGTAACTAATTGAAACCGCAAACCAAAACTATTATTAATTAATTATGACAAATAGCAGAAAGCATATGTTTTTGCATCTTTTTTTGTATAATAGTGTGGCATAAAGTTCGCCATTTTAAAGCGATTTCTTCAAGTAGGACAGAATTCTGTCCTACTTTATTTTGATATAATCGTACGATCGTGTAGGATAGTCAGTCAGTACCTTAACATAGACTAAACGCACGATCATCTTTGCCAATACAATTAGGTATTGTGTGTACAATGTTGTAGATCAATAACACAAGTTATTTTATTCTTATTGTGGGCTATGAGTAATCCACCACTATTAGCTACTAACATATTTTGTACACACAATTTCCAATTGCATTATTTACAATTGCCCAATTGGATGTTGGAGTAGAAAACACATTAGAAAATTTTAGATTTATTGTATTTTCAGCACTAAAATACACACATTTTAATATTAAAACACTTACCTTTTTGGCTCCTTCGGAAGCCGATGAAGTTTTTCCATTTTTGGACATCCCACAACACATATACGGCTCCTAAATATGTATAAAAATTAATATTAATATCCGTTCCAATATTATATTACGTGAAAAACTGATTTGACCGAAATTAAAAAATATATTGATTTATTAGTTCCCAATACAGTTGAAAAGGTTTCAAAATTTTCAACAGCTTTTTCTAGAAAAAATAATACAGAAACTAGTTTATTTTTAATTATTCTTTTTCCTGGCAAAAATTTAAATGAAGTTCCAGGAATAAATTATTTATTAAATCAAAGAATTTCATGGGAATCTCACACGGCAAATTTAAAGGAAATTCAATGTTGGCGCTGTCAGAAATGGCGTCATATTTCACGTAACTGTAAAAGATCATTTAGATGTGTTAAATGTGAGGAAATTTATGTTCCTGGAGAATGCAAATTTGTCTCTTCTCAAGAAATTTGCCTTTCTGTGTTAATTGTAATAAGCATGGTCATCCTTCAAGTTTTAGAGGATGTTCAGAATATAAAAATTATATTAAAATTAAGGAAAACATAAAGAATTCTGCTAAAGTTAATAAGGAAAGAGCTTTTATTAATGTTTCTGAAGCAATAAATGCTTCAAACTTTATTCAAAAAGATAAGTCATTTGCCACTTTATTTAAAAATTCTAATACACCTAAATCTGATGTAAAAAAATATGCCTGTTTACATTAAAGAATTTCTAATTGTTGCCAAATCTTTTTGTCAATCTGAACCATTAGCTTTAGAAGAAAAATTTCAAAAATTCATGAACGACTATAAATCTATGTCATTTGAAGTTGCTAAAAACAAATGTATGAGCTTAATGGATGATATAAATATGGCTTATGGTCCGTAACTGTTTAAAATTTTTAACTTTTAATGTTAGATCCTTAATTGAAGTAAGTCGTAGAATAGATCTTTTAAACATGTTAAAATATAATTGTATTGATATTGCTTTTATTCAAGAGTCCCATTTAAGGGAGAATCAAAATTTAAATTTAGAAGGATATAATTTTTTTAGAGATAGTAGTTGTCAAGGTGTTGGTATTGCTATAAGAAATTTATATGATTGTTCAAGAATTTTTAATAATGATATTAAATTCCCAATTGTATTGCTTGAAGTTAAAGTTTTAATTAACAATTTAGAAAAAAAATTTTTATTTGTTTCAATATATATTCCATGTAATTTTGATCACTCAAAAATTTATAACGGATTATCTATATTAGCAAATCGTTATAGAAATTATGATGGCATTATAGTTGGAGGTGATTTTAATGCAAAACATATTACGTGGGGTGATTTATGCAACAATTCAAATGGTGTTGTGTTTAATAATTGGATTCAAAATTTTTCTTTAGATTTTGTTAGAATTTGTAATACTTTTCTATCTTTTCCCAATGGTTGTTGTTTTCTAGATAATTTTCTTTTAAGTACTAACTTATTTAATTCAAATTCTCCAAATTATACAATTAATAGTCTTTCAACATTTTCTGATCATTTCCCCCTTAAATTAGAAATTAATTTCAAAAAGTTTGATTTTATTTTAAATCCTATTCCTAAATTTGTGTCTTACAAGAAAACAAATTGGAATAAATTTAGAAAGGATACAATTCATGAACTGGAAGATCGTTCACCAGATCCTTTGAAAAATTTATCTAATTTAGAAATTGATAACTTTATAGAAGATTTCTCTACTTCTGTAAATTTTATTACAAATATAAATTCGGAATTTGTTATTTTAAATAAATAAAATATGTTTTATTAAATAATATAAAACATTTATTTAAGATTAAATACAACTGGCAATAGAAGTTAAAGAAATTGTATCATAGGACTTTGAGCCGATTAAATGCAGAGTATATGTTACTATCAAAACAGATTCAATTACTATCTATAATTATTTAAAACCAAATAGAAATTGAACAATCTGATTTATTCAGTAAAAAATTAAAAAATATTAATCCTGGGCCAAATGCACATAGAGATATTTATAAAATTTTAGGATATAAAAAAAAGGGTTTTATTCATAAATTATCTGTCAATGATGTTTTGATTAATAACGATAATGATAAATTAAATTATTTAAAGGATTATTTTTCAGATGTTTATTCTGTACTTAGTCCGAATAGGAACACCTCTCATATTGAAAGTGTTATTCGAGAAAAAATTGCTACAGCTCCTACTAATATATTTACTTTTGTTAATGATTTTTCTGCCCTTAATAATCAAAATTGTAATAAACTTACTAATTTAGAGGAAGTATTGGAACATGTTAATAAAATTAATAATAAAAACTCTTGTGGCTTTGACAATATCTCTAATTTTATTATTAAGAAACTTCCTGTAAAAACCTTTGAATTCCTTACAATAATTTTTAATCAATGCATTAATAGTTCTTATTTTCCAAGAGAATGGAATATTTCAAAATTATTTCCTATTAAGAAAAAGCCTAATATTACAGATATAAATAACTTGAGACCAATTTCATTACTTTCAAATGTTGGAAAACTTTTTGAACGAATTTTATATATTTACTTTTGTTAATGAATTTTACGAGAAAAAATGGACATTGGATTAACTGAAAATTATATTTCAAACTTTCAATTTGGTTTTAAAAAAGGACATTCTACAGACAGATGCACTTCTTAAATTTCACAGTGATGTTGTCAATCATCTACGATCTAAAAAATGTACGATTGCAATTTCTTTAGATGTTGAAAAAGCTTTTGACCATGCTTACCATAATGGAATTATTTTTAAAATGATTCAAATTGGTTTTGCTCCTTCTATTATAAAAATTTTTTATAGTTTTTTTTCTGATAGAAAATTTTCTGTTCAATTTAATCACTTAGTCTCTGATTATGGTAATATGTTTTGTGGTGTTCTTCAGGGATCGATCTTAGCTCCTCATCTTTAAAATATATTTATGTATGACTATCCTCACATTGGCTTAAATTCAATAAGTTTATTATATGCTGATGACTCTCTTGTGTATTCTTATAATGAATCACCCCTTTTGGCTTTAGAACAAGTTTATGAACATTTGATTATTGTGAAAAAATGTTATTATGACTGGGGTGTTAACATAACTGTTTCTAAATGTGAAGCAATTTGTTTACGTAATGCTTCTGGCAAATGTAAAAATTTTGTTGTTCCGCAAAGTAAACATCTAAGACTGCAAATTAACAACATTGATATTCAATTTAAAGATAGCATTAAATATCTTGGAGTTACCTTTAATAAACTTTTTAAATTTAATATGCATGCGCGATTAGCTTTAGCAAAAGCAAATAGAATTTTAGGCTCTTTCTCTAAACTTATTTGTAATAAAAATTTACCGGTGAAAACAAAGCTTTTAGTCTATAAAACAAGCTTAAAACCAGCAATTTTATATGGCTTTCTTTTTGGTTTAGTATTTCACCTATTATTATGTTGTGGATGTGTATTTAAAACACGCGTATTATTAATATTTATATAAAAAAAGGAACTCATTTATTTAAGTTAATATAAAAGTTTTAATGTTTCATCAAAAATGGTTTCTTAGTTTCTAGCGCAGGCAATAGAATGAAAGAATCAAGAATAATTAAAAGAAGCCAAGCCCAAAAAGTACCGTTTGATTTTAACTTCTATTTTCATTGTCTTCAGTGTTGTATTTTCTTGTAGAGTCGCAACTCAACAATGTTGCGTACTCAACATATTATAAAAGAAATGGAAATATTTGAAAGAAAGGTATTACGAAATTGTATTGGAAAAAACTATAAATAATTTAGAGAGATATTCAATTACTTTTATTTATAAAGAATCTAAAGTTATACCAATTGGTTTTTATGTTTGTGACATTCTCAAGAATTTTATATCAAGATATATTTTCCATGAAAATGATTTAATTTCAAAAATTTATGAAGTTGAAAAGCATTTTAGTTGGCATAATATTAATTATTTATCTCCTTTCGGATATATGAATGAGATTGCACCCTCTTTTGACCTATCCACTTCTTTGAGATATAATTTTTTCTCTAAAAGTGTTCAGGGTACTCAAAGAGGCTAATATAGATTTATTGTGTAATACTATCATTTATTATTATTTATTTATTTTTTTTTTTTCCTTAATTTTAAGATAGTTTTTAAGTATATTTTTAGAGATCTTCTCTCTAAATATGGAAAGCCTCGCGAGCAAGGGCGAATCAAATAATCCTTATTATTTTATTTTTTAATTATTAGCTTACACCAATTTGTTGTAAGTTTGAGACTGTTTACATTTAATTAAATTGTTTGGGATAATACATTATAGTCCTAAGTTTTCTTTGTTTGTTATTATTTTATATTAAAAAAAAAAGGCTCAATAAAAATTAAACATTACAAACATAAGCCTTATGATTCAAAAATGTTTTAGAAAATATTGAAAAACTATATCGTAACAATTGTAGAATAATCAAAACGGCACCCTTATAATTAAATTTACATGTGCAAGCTCACTATAAGCTTACTCTTATAAGTGTAAAATATGCTTACGAAAATAATGTTTTCTTAACCTTTATATAGAAATTTTTATTTTTTTTTAATTTCAAAATTCTGAAATAAGAATACACAGATTTAAATAAAATTTTTAAGATATTTTTATTGTTATACTAGCTGACCCGGCAAACGTTGTTTTGCCATATGAATTATTTCTAGAGTATGAAATATATCAAAATCGGTTAAGTTGAAAAATTAAAAAAAAAAATTGGGGTCAACAAACCCCCCCCCCCCCCCCCCCTCACTTAGGAGTATAAAAATTTGTTATAAACGTATTCTCTTACCTACTAAATATACATATTAAATGTCATTAAAATCGGTTAAGTCTAAAAAAAATTTGTTGAGGTGAACCACCCTCTCCTCAATTAGTGGTATAAAATGAAATTGGTGTGCCACCAGTTATCAAATTATACAAGGGCTCCGGTGGTGGACTCAATTCTGGTAATTTAACTTGTCCGTTGGAACAACACAATCCAGATACCCCATGTTTAAATTTAAATGCCTTGAAATGACTGCAAACAGTAGTCATTGGTCCAATTGAAACCTTGCCATGAGAAACGTAATCAAAGTTTGCATCATAATTGAATGCAGCACGCTTCAAAGTACGTCGCACATAAGGACGTGGAGCTGGATTTCGCAGAGCCCTACCACGTGCCATGGCATTCCGAGCAGCCAAAGTATTATTTGCACGCTGTTCGTCACTTTGACATGCTCTAGACGGCGCAACATATATATAGCATTACGTGATTGACGCCCCAAATTACTGCGCGTACGTACCATTTTGTATTAAAAAATGTGGCTATACCAATTAAATATGAAGTAATTGAAATTTTATTTACACTGCAGTCACACGATCAAGTTTTTTTACAATTCTCTTTCAAGAAATTTACATATACTGCTTGTCAAAATTCACAAAAATTGAAAGCTGTGACGTAGGCTGCACGCAATTTCAAAGCAAGTTTTTCAACAAGATGTTTTTTTAACCTCTTCCACCGACAGTTTTGTTTCGGCGGCAATAGAGTTATATGCCTTAATTTTTAAATAATTCCGTCTATATGCAGGAATATTCATGTTCCACAGAACTTCATGCCTTCTGTATATTTCTATGAACTGCAAAACGTCATTATATTTGTTTAATTTGTTTACAAACATATTTAAAAAAAAAAACAAATCAATACTGGCGGCAGAATAAGAATTCAAATTTGGAATAAAAAAACTGCAGTCAGCTGTTTTCTTGACTGTAATTTGAAACACTCAATTGAACGAAAAATTGAAAGCAAACTCTCAGCAAATTTTAAAAGTGTGAGTGTATTGGTAAAAAAATGAGAGAAATTTTAAAAATTGAATGAAAAATTGATCGTGTGACCCCCAAATTATTCGCGAAATTCAAAAATTGAGACACATATGCTAGTTGAATATTGCTATTATTAAGAATATAAATAGATCAGCTGATCATGAAATGTCAGTCATAGCATGCACTCAAAAGCTAGCGACCTTGGAGAAAAAGTCCGTTACAGCATTACATGTATATATTAGCTGTTTGATTTAAGTTTGAAATACTCGTATCCGTTAAGTTAACATATAAGAAAGCTCATTGCTGTGCATAATGTGTTTATATATTTAAGTTTTTAGTGAAGTGTTTATATGTAATTTATTTCATAGATCCCCGAAGATGTAATTTACAATAGCTAAGTATATAAATTAAATTAATGGTTTGACTAAAATCGAATGAATTTAAAAACGAATTGTACTATTTCAGTTTTTCAAAATATTATCTCAAATATTTCGAAATGAATGCAGTGTTCACTAAAATGGCTATAACTAATGAACCAATAAACATAAGAGACCGTTTATACATAAAAACCTAGGTATTGACGTCACCTTTCATATGAACCTTGCAGAAACATCGGTTCACGCATTCCAGAGAACATCAATTACTAACACAATGCAACTTATTTTTATATATATAGATTGGTACAATTTGCTACGAAAAGAAAGATCGTTCTGGTGTCATCTCTAGTTCATATTGATATATCAGAATCTATTATTTTCTTTATTAAAAATGAACATACTTTTTATTACGCTTATTGAGCTTAAATTTCGCACATTTTTGAGTCCATCATAATTTTTCATATAGTTGGTCTTTACCAATTACTTTCCTGAAAGCAGGGGATAAATAAATTTAATTACATGCATGTTTTTATATATATTTTGTTATTTAATATTGGTTTTACTTTACTCCACTAATACATTTTCTCTTTATTTAATTTTAACAGGCCAGCAATTTTCGGACCATGATGATGAAGATTATTTAAATCACTTGCAGCTTCTAAAAATTTAAATAAAATTTTTTATAATATGATATGAATTATTTTTTAAATTACATGTACATAGATTTATATTAATTAATTACAAAATGTACATCAAATAAAATATTTGTCAAATTTTTTTTTAATTAAAATTTCTTAAGAAAAATTTTTTTTTAGTAACATACACTAACTAATTAAAACTATAGCAACAGTTTTGTTATTTATATAGGCTGGTATTCAAAGAGACTAATAACGACTTCAAGTATAAATTATAACAAATTTTTCATAATCAGGGCTATCATAGAATCCAATGTTGTCGGTATTGGATTTGTATCATGAAATCCAATGTTGTCGGTATTGGATTTGTGTCATGAAATCCAATGTTGTCGGTTTCATTTTCGAATTAGAATTAATGCCGGTTTTAGGTGTCACAGAAACCAATGTTATCGGTTTTGTATTGGATTAAAACCAATCAGTTGACAGTTGTTGGTTTGTTTAATTTCAAATATAGCAAGTGACTAAAACGGACTTTTGTCATTAAAAATTCACATGCAGTTAGATATTTAATAAAAATTTAAGTAAATTAATATTAATTCTACAAAAATAAATTTTTACTCATAATTTTTTTCTCTACCAAATAAAAAATAGCACTTAAAACTTAATAATTATGCATTTTATAAAAAATATCTTGTCATTGCTGAGGGATTTACAAAACTTGATAAGCCAACTGTGTGATCTCTTTGACAACAGTTGGATGAATCAATAAAAGGGTTGGTTCACGGCAAAAAGATATAAATAGAAAGCTTCTTTATTTAACCGGTAATATATGAATATTCGTTTTACTTTCTGCGAGCGTTCTTCTTCTAATAATAAAAATCCTACAACTAATTATATATTTTATATTAAAAATTTTTAATAAAAAACACGTTTTTATTTTTATTTAAACGAAAACACTGCGATTTCTCAAAATTGTTATCAAACATTTACATAAACAATTTCATACAAATAAACTAATGTATAGAACAACTGATTCGAACATCGGTTTTATTTGTGTTCGAAAATAACAAAAACGACTTGGTTTCATGACACCAAATGAAATCAATATTTGTTTGCAAAACCACTAAGCAACCAGAGATGAAACTTTTGAGGTTAGAATTTTGAAAAACTCAGCATTTTATTTGGAGTTTGTATGTAAGAGACAGATATAGTGTTTTAATATTACGAATAAGAGAAAATAAGCAAAATGAAAAATTTTTTGCTTTAAAAAACATTAATTAAAAAGTTGTTTCCGTAATGAAAATGCACATGCCGAAAATACTTATATCTAGGTTTTTTTGTTATGAAGTATGGAATTTAATGTAAAAGTGATAACAAACACAAATTTTCATGTTTTAAAATTCATGTTTACGAAGTGTAAATAATGAAAGTGTAAATTTTTTAGAAATACGTGAGCAAAACAAAATAAAAATCTTGAGTTCGTGCAAAAAAGACAGATAGAAAATGTATACTATATCTGCACTCTGACACCTCTGGTTGCTCGGTGTGCAAAACCGACAATTAGCAAAACTTACTTGGATTCTATGGCAGCCCTGAATATCAATTTCAAGTCTACTTTAATTTTCTTTGAGTACAAGTTATAATATATAGCAAAAACCATATTTATGTTGACTTCGTCACGATCTGCAGGCCATGTATAGTGCAATTTGAAATAAAATATAATAAACATTAAAGCACCAGACACGGCGTACGTAGTATGATACAGAACAATAAATTCACTGATCACACTTTACGCACAAAAATATGAAAGCAATTTCAACACAAATTATGGACGGACAATTTTTCACACATGTATTAAAAACACTTGTTGTTTTTCACTTTTTTTGATTTAAAAACTTACTTGTGGTTAATTCTTACATAATTTAATACTTCTAAAAGGTTTGCTCTATATATTGCCTCTATAATTATGTCCTTCATCATCTATCACAAACAGCAAAACTAAAAAGATAAATTTAATTGTTAGTTTATAAATAAGCTGACTTTTTTTAAGTTTTTTACGCCAGTTACCTCATCTTAAAGTATTTGTAGTGTTAATTCTTCTTCCGGAAAGGGACAGACGACGGTCAGTACTTGCTCTGCAACATCTCATATTTGTGCTGTTTGAAATAAACATAAATTTACAAGTAAAACTCACACAATAATATTTTTTACTTCCACTTACAATTTATCTACTTGTCATTGCCTTCTTTCCGAGATTCGCATTTTAAATATACTTTTTGTCTGCTTGTGCTTCTTGACCACCATCCGTCATTCCTGCAAATAACTAAACAAAATTGTCAGCTAACAACAAACACAATGAATATTTTGCTACATAAAATGAATAATTACCGCTTGCACTTTACTTACACACAAAAACGGCTTTTGTTTTTAGACTTTTTAATTCAAGATTTAACACAAAAACACTAAATATCAAAATTTCTGCAAAATATTTTGTTTACATTGTACATTTTGTTCACTTTCAAATTGTATTTTATGTAGCCTATACTTGCTTTCATTTTCGCATTGTTTTTGGCAATGTCATGTTTTTTTTTCTCTTTCAGAAAATGGGGTAACCACACGCAAGAGAAGATAACAAACTTTTTTTTACTCAATTGAAATGAAATGAGTGAAAATGAAATTTTGAGCAGATATTTGAGTATTTTTAAAAATGAAGTTCTACCACGTTTGGCTTATTAGTATTGGAAGAAATTTAAGTGGCAGCATCCTACAGACTTACTTTTTTTTTAATACTCAAATGTGGCAGCGTCTTGTAAATTTTAATATTTGGATTGGCAATATGATGCACATTTCTGATTTCTGGCTTGGCAGTACTGTGCGTTTTTCACTTCTTTGCACTTATTTTGAAGAAGAAGATATCGTGAAGATAACAAACTCTTCAAATTTTTATTAAAATTAAAAACTTATAAAATATAAATTTAATATTAAACCTTTTTTTTTTTGGAAAAATGTCTACAAAATTGAACTAAAGAAAACCTTAAATAAATTTTTTATTATTAATACACTTATAATACAAAAAACCGTTTCAGAAGAACTCACTCAAAACACATTTTGGCCAATAGAGCCGAATTGGTAAATTTCCCCCTCGAAATTTTAATAGGGCTTAATAAATTCAGGTCTTGGCTACATTTCCCCATCATTACTTTTTTCGGAATGAGTTACTGCTCCGAACAATTTTTTCCAACAAACTTTTTAGTAAAAATCACTCATACCACTTTGGCCACCATAGACCGGATATACGAAATTTGCCCCACCAACTTTTAATTGGCTCTTATAGAACAAGGTCTTGGCTACATTTCCTCATCATTACATTTTTCAGATTGAGTTACTGTTCCGAACAATTTTTTCAAAAAACTGCTCTAAGGTACATCACTCATACCATTTTGGCCACCATAGACCGGAAATACGAAATTTCCCCCATCAACTCTGAACAATATTAAATTTTGAAAATTATGCTCTGATATTATTAAAACTATGAATAGTGTATTAAAATTTTTATATCAATAACATTTTTGTTAAAATTAATTGCAGTATTAAGGTGATAGTGAACATTATGTTCGGTGTTTGTTTAAAAGAGAAAAAAACATTAAGAAAAATTTGCAAAAGTTTTTCATAAATTATTGCATTATGAATTATAATTATTTAATAATTCAGTTATTTTAATTATTCTTAATTAAAATGTATCATTTGAGTCTCTTTTATTTTGTTATTTTAATTAAAATTTTTATTTGCAAAAATCGCTATTTAATCATTAAAAAAGCTCTAAATTAAAAAATTACTCAATACGGCAATACTACTAAAAAAAGGAATTTGGGCAGCACTTTTCTTTAATATGGCAATATAATTTGTTATAGAAATATTGCCACACTAATAATAGGTTTTATTCTTAATTATGTTGCATTAATCATTGTTGATGTATTGATTGATAATTTTTAGGAAAAACCCTGGTTAGAATCGATGTGAAGAAAACATACTCTGACAACATACTTTGACCCACAGTTGTAAAAATAGTAGGGAAGGATAAAAAGTACCTTAAAATAGTATTGTTGTAAAAAAAAGTATTTATGTTTCTTTTTCATTTATTTCAAAATAGAGATGCCGGATAACTTTTTCCGATTTTTTTGGAAAAAAAACCCCAAAAATTCCACAAAAAAACTTACGTATACATATGGAACGTGTTTTAGTAAAGATTATTTTAACATATATTTTCGTATAAATACATAATAAGAATACATACACTATTTAACAGAATTATTTTTTAATCATTTTCTGAAACAGACATTACATTTTTGAAATTAAAATAATTCAAAATTTTTTTAATTTCAAATAAAAATATCTATTTAAATTACTCGTATAGCTTCAAGTCAACTAAAGCTATAATAAAAAAATACAAGAGATTTAGAAATACAATTAAATTCGTCAAGAAACATATGTTTTTACGTTTAGTAATATCATGTTAATATGTCTAATATGTTTGAATTAGTTTTAATGTTTTATTACTTCCCGTCTATACCTAACATAAATATGTTAGCAATGTTATATCAAGGGTAGAGTATTCAGTTTCATTGCAATAATTGCTATTCAATTTTTGTTAACAGTTATTACAAATATAATATGTCAAATTTGTTTATCAATTATTGCCATTTATATAAATTGACGCCAGCAAGAAGTAAAAAAGAAGCTTTCAGAAATTTGATAGTGCCTTTTTATTATTGGACACTAAAAAAATAAATCATGTGGCTATATTCTTATAAAAATTTATTGAAACTTCTGCAAATCCATTATGTAAAAATGGAATTACGTTATAATTATGAATTAACATAAATATGTGTTGTTATACTTTAACATGAGAAAAGCAATAAGCAATATTCCCTTGCTACTCTGACGATGATTTTTCTCTCATTCCTAACAAATTTATGTTAAGTGTTATGTTATGTTAGACATGGGAATATATCACAATTTTTGTTCAGCAATTATTATAATAAATTGAAAGTATATTGTCTAGATTTTCTAAATAGAGTGTTATTAGTAATGGATTTTTTAAAATTAGGTAATGTTATATATTATTCTTTTGAAGAAATTCATACATATATTAGGAATCCTTTATGTCACTTGAAATTTTTTTATAATATTTATAGTGTACAATTTTTCTAGCTTAGAGTTAAAATCTCAAGTCTGGCAGCTTTTTTCTACAAAATTATAGGAACAGATAAATACGAAACATAAATATTTACATAAAGTTAAATTACTACTTTTATGTAAAAGAAAGAGCAAATTAATTTCGTAATTTAACATATTTAATATAATTTTTATATAATCATATATATTTTCACAAAAATTAAGCAAATTTTATGTTTTTTTAAGTTTTCTCCGTGTACTATATAATGTTCCAATTTCATTTTGTCTTAGTTGCATTTATTAACGATCTGGTAATATGTGTCAAGCTGTGAAAGAAAATGTCTTTCAAGCATTGAAAATTTTTTCTAAATTAAAGTGCTTTATAATTATAAAAATATTTTATGAACAGTGAATAATGAAAATTTTTATTTATTTTGATAAAATTAAGTATATTCTTTTTTTATTTAAATTAAAATGTGTTACATTAATTATAATGAAAATAACCAATTTATGTTTTTCAGCATCCTATGAAAACTGTTCAACAAGAAGCTGCTGGATCGAAATAAGTTTCCAAAAACGGAGCACGGGAGCTAACATCCTTACAAGATAAGTTGTTTATATTATTGAAGAGGTACTCGAGGACGGAAACGTGGTGCTGATATTGTTTCCTGCACTTCCTTAACCACAATAATAATTCCATAATGCGTCAATGTAGTGAAGAAATGGTACAATGACCGCAGCCAGAAACTATGCAGGCTGTTAGAAAGCCAGACCAATATGTGCTTAAACTGCACATTTAGTGTTAATGTATAGACATAATGGATTATGACTAAAAACGCCGATGAAAACAGAACTATTGTAATGGACAGCAAATGAGCTTAATTATTCATTGTGCTTATTCATCCAAGAAGGTTCTAAACCAAATGGAAGCGAATATGCTCCTAATATATACTATTTAGTATTGGGTAAGATTATTTAATTTCAAAAGAAAGAAAAAAACCATAAGTTGTCTATTCTTACCTTTTAAAGCTGTAAAAAAAAGAAGACAAGTCGCTTGAAAGCTTGAGTGAATAAGAATGCTGAAATTCCCGAAACTAAATTTGTGTGTGGATACAACCCCAATTTCTTGTTTTTCAGTTAAGAAATATAAAGTAGGCTGAGCCAGCCAGTTCAAATTAATCGATCTTTGCTGGGGATAACGTCGTGGTATCCAGGCAATACCATGCAAATTTGGTAAATATTGACGTTGATAAATAGGCAGCGGCACATTAGTTTGGAATAAATGTATTAAAATTGTAATGAAACGCAATTATTTTAAGTAAATCGCTTAAAATTTGTAAACAATAACTTACATTCATTATTATGTGTGGCAACTGCCACTAATTTTGTTTGCGGATCAAATGTCAAGTGTTTTACACTTAATTTTAGAACCGCTTGTAAACGTAATGTTAACAAATTCCATATCAGAATACGATGCTCTCTGCAAACAATCACCAAGTGAGCATATTCACCAGCCGCAAACTGCACATGTGATATTTTCTGATGTTTTTTTTTTGTATTGTGATAATCTTTGTTTTTGATGTCTAGGGTTTTTCCTAAATTCATTAAACTCAATATTGGTACAAGATTTTTGCTATGATTTTTATAATGAAATTTTTTTTTTTTTTGTATTGCAGGAAACGGTAACTTGCCTTAAAACGTTGTCTCAAATTTAAACGGAGAGTCTGCCGGTTCAACGTGCGTTCTATTTAACGTCTCAATTAATTTGCACAGATATTCTTCTAGCTTGTTCTTCATTTGCGGATGAACTTTACAGGCTATGCCCAACTTTTGATACAGTAATACCTTTTGAAATAAATTAAATTAATGTATTTGTAGTATTTTTTATACAAACTTAATTTTTCTTCATCATTAAGTTGTGCGGAGGGTTCCCATATATTTTTACTGAAGGCATCTTTATCGTTTACTGTGTTTTGCAACTCTTTTATTAAACA
This sequence comes from Thelaira solivaga, assembly GCA_947397855.1. Classification (NCBI taxonomy): domain Eukaryota; kingdom Metazoa; phylum Arthropoda; class Insecta; order Diptera; family Tachinidae; genus Thelaira; species Thelaira solivaga. Next base: position 16,327,816 of record OX377615.1, read on the forward strand.
TTCTTCATTTGTCTGCAACATGTTGGTGAATAATTGCATAAGTTTGTAAACCAAATGGAACCGAATATGCTCCTAATATATACTACTTAGTATTGGGTAAGATTATTTAATTTGAAAAGAAAGAAAAAAACTATAAGTTGTCTACTCTTACCTATTAAAGCTTGAATGAATAAGAATACTGAAATTCCCGAAACTAAATTTGTGTGTGGATACAACCCCAATTTAAAAAAAAGTTCTGCAACGAAAATTGTCCTATGTGATCCCGGACTAACGTGTGGGGAGAACAAAACGAATTTCAAGGACGTAAAAGTGTTGTAAATTAGTTTCCAACTTTTAATACGAACATTCGTATTGAAAAAAAAAATAAAGTACAATATAATATCGAATTCAGTATTCAGTAACTTTCTCACAAAAATTTTCAAAGTTTGCGCCGAAATTAACAACACAAAATAATCATTGCAAATAACGCAGTAATGGATTCGAAACTGACAAAAAAATTACTTTGGTGTCATGAAATCTAATGTTGTCGGTTTCATTTTCGAACTAGAATTAATGTCGGTTTTAGGTGTCACAGAAATCAATGTTATCGGTTTTGTATTGGATTGAAACCAATCAGTTGACAGTTGTTGGTTAGTTTAATTTCAAATAAAGCAAGTGACTAAAACGGACTTTTGTCATTAACATTTCACATGCAGCTAGATATTTAATAAAAATTTAAGTAAATTAATATTAATTCTACACAAATAAATTTTTACTCAAATTTTTTTTCTCTAACAAAAAAAAAATTGCCCTAAAACTCAATAATTATGCATTTTATAGAAAAATATCCTGACATTGCGAAAGAATTTACAAAACATGATAAGCCAACTATATGACCTCTTTGACAACAGTTGGCTGAATCAATAAAAAGCGCAGGTTCACGGCAAAAATATGTCAGCGGAAAGCTTCTTTATTTAACCGGTAATTTATTAATATTCTTTTTACTTTCTGCGAGCGCTCTTCTTCTAATAATAAAAATCCTACAACGGCAAATTTGATTTTACTTCACTACTTATTTCACTGACACTAATTATATATTTTAAATTAAAAATTTTTAATAAAAAACACGTTTTTATTTTTATTTAAACGAAAACCCTACGATTTATCAAAATTGTTATCAAACATTTACATAAAAAATTTCATACAAATAAACTAATGTACATATAGAGTAACTGATTCGAATTTTGGTTTTATTTGTCTTCGAAAATAAAAAATACGACTTGGTTTCATGACACCAAATGAAACCAATATTGGTTTGCAAAACCGACTTGGATTCTATGACAGCCCTGACGATTTCTATTCAGTCGAATATACTTGTTTTTTTCGATACGAATGTTTGTAATAAAAGTTACTGAACCGCACTACTGTTCATATTTTGACAACTTTTACAGTTGATAAATTTACAATGTCCCATTAAAGCTGTCGCTGCCCGAGGGAGGGATATCGTAGACGTCGGATTACTTTTTTTTTTTAATTTCAATAATTCACAGATATTTTTAACAGAAAATCTTTAACGCAGTATCGGGAGCAAACTTTTGTAATTTTTTTTTTTATTTATGAAACTTCTATTCATTGAACTTAAAGGATTAAATTTATTGCATGCAAGAACAACATCATCTGTCCAATTTTTATATGATATTTTTTTTTTATTATCATTTGTATCTCAGCCACCTTCGCTTTTGTTCTAATGGCTTCCATTTCGTTGTAAATCAATTTTTCTCTATTGCCAGCTGGCCCCATTGCCTGCCTGCCACCATTAAAACTTGCATAACAATATTGTCGCGTGTTAGCCTTCAGCTTTTGCCGAAATAAAAACATAAACAGCCAAGGGAAAAAGAGAATAAAAATTTAACTTTATTATTTATTTAAAAAATAAGAAGGAAAAAAAAACATTCAACAGAATGAATGAATTTGTATTAAATTAATTTCAGATGCAAATCCACGCAAAAAGAAAGTATAGAAACTGCAAGAGAATGAAGAGAATCCCTTACGTTGTCCAGTTCGTTTGTACGGATTATATTTGTCCAAATGGTAAATAAAAGATAAAAACAAAATTATATAACAATTCAATAATAATTTAAATTTATTTTTGTTTTCTATTCAGGCTCTCTGTAAAAATGGTGAAGGAAATTCATATAGCGATGTTAACAAGTTAATCGTCTCAATTTTCGAAAAGATGGTTCAACAATAAACAGCACACTAAAATAATTTGTTTTTTAAGATTTAATTGTTGCTTAAAGCGTGTAATTTTATATAAATACTAATTAATTGTCATATTTTTTCCAACAATTTTAAAAATCATTTAAGGAAAATTACTTTTAATTTCTATTTCTGTACAATTTATATATACATGTATTTGAATTAAAAAAGCACTACAAAAGTAGTTGCATACACTTTAGAAGAATAAAACAAGAAAACAAACATATATAATATATAAATACCACAGCACAAAAATTTGATATTTTTAATGTTAATAATAATTGAAATAAACTTAGTAATAAAAAATAACAATAATGAATGAATAATTAACAATATTGGAGTTTTAGAATCAGTAAACCAGTATGCTTGAGTTATAGATTTGTGGCATTACGGCAGTTATTAATTTTGAGTTTTTTTTTTTGTGGTCAAATATGAAGACTACTAATATTTAGCCAAATTTTAAGTTATCAACAAATTTTTTCACCATTTGCATTGAGACTTGGTTGTGTTGTTACCACTTTTTGATAAGTAAAATTTCGATCTAACGTTGCTGCAGATCAAACTTTAATGAGGTTTTTTATATTAAAGAATAGTTTTCTTAAATTTTGTAAAAATTGTAACAAAACAATACCCAGTGTGGTGCTGTCTTGTTTTCAAATTTTTTCAAATGGCTACAAAAAACAAATTCTTAAATAACCTGCTAGGATCCAAAGGTAAGCGATGCAATTTGGAACTATCCAGACATCCTTTTGTGCACACTTATCATTTTCTCACAAATAAAGTTTTGAATAAATAATAATTAATGTCTTCCTCTTTTCGATTGATAGAACAGATAACAGTTTTCCACACCACCGTTGAGGTACTGTATTTGGCGCGTTGTCAATTGTTTTTAATGGCTGACATCCCCAATAGGCCTACACCATTTCAATATACTTCATTACATATTTATGCATATGTTCATTTGCCAATTTTATTTTGAATATATTCAAGCCATCATAAATCGATATATTTTATGTATTTCATGCATAATACATATATGAATATTTTTTATCAATTTTGATTTTTTCATATCGATCTTTATTTTACTAAATTACACTACATTAGCTACAAACGTTATACTACATTCTTGGCATTTGGGTTTGGCATGTACTTTGAACATTTTTTTAATATATTATTGTCAATCTGCAATAAAGTTATTAATGCAAATTCTACATATGCATGTTCATTTCCCAATTTTATTTTGAATATATTCAACCATCATAAATCGATATATTTTATGTATTTCATGCATAATACATATATGAATATTTTTTATCAATTTTGATTTTTTCATATCGATCTTTATTTTACTAAATTACACTACATTAGCTACAAACATTATACTACATTCTTGCCATTTGGGTTTGGCATGTACTTTGAATAATTTTTTTAACATATTATTGTCAATCTACTTAGGTATTTTTTTTGCTTGTTACAAACTTTTTTTAGTATAAATGTCTTAAATTAAAACCTTGTCTTTACACATTTTACATAGTTTAAATGTATCATTATATATTCGTTGAATACATTCTCTACAAACTGCATGTTTGCATGAGTTGCACTTTTTTCTTGCCGTTTTTAAATTGGCACAATGACAACAAAATCTTGAGCAGTCATCAGAATTTCGTTTTAATATGGATTTAATAGTCTCTCTAAAGTTATCAGGATCTGGTAGAATTAGCAAGGATTTTTTCTGTAAAAAGTAAAAGAGGTACATAACTACAAATACGCCGCAGCTAACACTATCAGTTTGTTTTCTTCTTTGCAGTATTCTAACAAATTTCCATGTTTCATTATCTTTTCTGAAGTGGGACATAAACTGCTCAAAAAATTCTTCGCCGCTAAAATCGTGCATGGAATCTATAAAAACAAATTCTCGCGATGAAAGATTTAAAATGCATAGATTAAAATGCTTTCCGCTTAAAATTGGAATAACTATGACGTTTTTGTTACGTGACATAACTTTACTAACTTTCTGAAAACAAATTTGGTCAATTTGGCAAGGTAAACTAATAACATTTATAAAATTTTCTTTTATAACAGAAAGAATAGCGCAATCTACAACAAAATTAGTCAACATTTCACCTACACTTAAAGACTTCAAGTCTGTAATATCCAATATGCCATAAAAACTAATGTCGACTTGTTTTAAATTTGGATACATAAATTTAAATAAATTATCATATTTAAAAAAGTAGAAATTTACATTTATTTCATTTTTATGTATAATTTCTTTAACTTCACTAGAGTAAGTGTGTTCTTTTTTAATTCTTTTCATGTCAACAATATCTTTTAAACTATTGCTATCAATCTTAATGATGTCTTGAACGCACGTAGGTACTGAATTAAATTTTTTAGGCTTTTTTGAATTTAAAAGATGTTTGGGCTTAATACCTTTCTGTTTTATGTGATTTTTCTTTTTCCATTTTTCTTCCGGTTCTAAAAATTCTACTAATTCATAGTCATGCTCTTTTTTTACTTGCAATGTAATTTCAGTTTGTGCTATCTCTGAATTTGTTTTTATACACTCTTTCTCAATCATTTTCTCGGTATCGAACATGGCGTATTGATACCGAAGTTCTTTTAAAGAACTCATGCTATCTTTTCTATCAATTTTTATAAAATCTCCTGGTCTAACGGATTTATGATTAAGCAGAATATGTTTCTGTAAATAAAAATTAAATTCCACAGGAGCATTACTAATATGTTCGCCTGATGTATCTACCAAGATTCCCATAATATTGGTCCACATAGGCAAAAATGAACAATATTTTTTTATAATGTATGTGCAAATATCTTCATTATAATATTCATTCAGACATGGCAGACATATAAATAGTATTCCTGAAATTATTATTTGCACTCGGTACTGTTTTTTAAACAATTTTCACTTCCAAATGAAATAAAACACACGTAATATTTATTTTGTTAATTTAAAATTTTTATTTTTAATTTTTTATTTATTATTATACGTAGTTATTAAAAATATCTTAAAACTAAATTATCACAAAAATTTATGTGCACTAGCACGTGCTTCGCAATGTTTAAATTTTTTTTTAATTTTTTGCTGAATATTTATACTGAAACAATATGGAATTGAAATATCATACTTTTTTGCTTAGTTTATAGTTGCAAATTTCCGTAAAATGGTACTTTTTTCTCCTACTACTACATTTATCACCCCCGAGCAAAAGTATGCTGATTCTAGTGGTTTCACGGTATGTTTTCTTCACAGCCTTCTGGTTAGAATGTAAAATACACTTATTGCAAGTGAAACAATTATTTGATATGGCAATATTACTAAAACAAATAAAATTGGGCAGCACTTTTAAATAGGGACAATATGGTACCACATTTGTAATAACTAGAAGATGAATATCATAGAGGAACAAAATTACATCTTTTTTCTAAAAATTATAAAATTTAATAAATAATTTTTGCGAAATAGTGAGAAAAAATTTGCGAAATTAAGTTTCTATAAAGTTTGAAAGCCAGTAAACAATTAATTGGCAAAAAGTGTATGATGGTGTAAGTTCTAAAGAATACACACATTATTATGTAAAAATGTTCTTATAAAAATATTTATATTTATTATTTTATATGTGAGAAAATGATAAAAGTGTGAATAAAACGGAGTCTGGATGGTTCCAAATTGCATCCTTTCCCTTTGGATGCACAGAGGTCAGTAAACAATTGTTATATGTACCAAGAATTGGTTTTGTAAACATTTGAAAAAATTGGAGAACAAGACACCAACACACTGGATACTGTTTTGTTAAAATTTTTGCAAAAGATAAGAAAACTATTCTTTAATAAGAAAAGCAAATTAAATTTTGATCTACAACATTAGATCGAAAGTTTTTACTTATCAAAAAGTGGTGACAAAATTGTATCAAAATAACTCCCAGCCTAGTTGACGTCTTATCCACTAACACCACCGAGCAACCAGAGGTGTCAGAGTGCAGATATAGTATACATTTTCTTTCTGTCTTTTGCACAAACTCAAAATTTTTATTTTGTTTTGCTCAGGTATTTCTAAAAAATTTACACTTTCATTATTTACATTTCGTAAACATGAATTTTAAAACATGAAAATTTGTGTTTGTTATCACTTTTACATTAAATTCCATACTACAGATATAGTATACATTTTCTTTGTCTTTTTTGCACGAACCCAAAATTTTTATTCACCCCTATCGTGAATATTTTTTCCCTCGAAATATCTCCCTTTTCCCTAAATTTGCAATCGTGAATTATTTTCATGGGAAAAAATTCGCATGTTCGAAAAAAAAATTGGCATCGCCGATTTTTATTCCCGTGAGTTTTTTCCCAAAAGTATTGTGGCATTTTTCATAAACATTTTGTTTGGAAATAAAAAAAGACACGTAATGTAAGTACTCCGGTTTGGTGGAAACAATGTGTGGAAATCCCGACATTGCCAAAGGGTTTCATAAAGTGAAGAAGGAAACTGTGACTGAGTTCTGGAAAAATGTAGAAACACAGCTAAATAGTCTAGGTCCGCCCTTGAAATAAATAGCCGAATGGAAAAAAGTAAGAACTTTTTCATTATTATATGTTGATAATAATATTCAATTGCATTGATATATTAATATGTGTGGGTTGATCAGAAGCGCTATGTTAAAAAGAAAGCCATTCAAAACGCGCAAAATCAAAGAAAAACTGGTGGCGGCCCAAACAAAGAATATAGATTTTCTGCGACAGAAGAGGCAATATACAGTTTACTGTCGCTGGACGAGAGTGTTGAAGGCGTAAAGGAAGCTCGAGTGTTTGGGTTGGAAAAAAAAATGTGCAAAACGAAATGCTGAAAAATCATGTGATATTGCCGTAGACGAAGATGACGCACTTGCAAACTTAAATATAACACATGCTTGCAAAGAAACTAAAACAAATGCAAGCTCAAATATAAAGCATCCTTGCAAGAAAAGCAAAAAAACTGCAACAGATTTGCTAGCAGATGAGTTAGAAACTCAACTCTGCAGCCATTTTGGTGAAGCAATTAACATGTGGAAAGAGCATAATAAGGAAATGGAACATAGATTTAGAAAAATAAGCACGGCTTTGGGAGAAATACGGGACGGCCAGAATAAATTGCTTGTCAAAACAATTCGACACAACAATACGATGGAAAAAATGAGAGAAAAACAATTAAATAATAATTTAAAATTGTTGCAGCGGCAAATTCAATTAGAGGAGCTAAAAATCAAGCAATTTAATAGCAATGATGGACTCTAAAGATATATAAATGTGATAAATTTTAGTTTTAAGTACGTATACTAATTATGAATTAGAATTTTTAGTTTTAAGAGTATATGCATTCTTATTAATATTTTTTTATGTGATACAACTGCGATTTATTGTTTTTTTAGATTTAAGATTTAAGCATATATTTCCAAAGGATATTTCTTTTTTTATCCTATAAATTTAAGCAATATATAATAAACACAATTCGTATTACATGTCTGCTTAGATGTTTAAGAAATTTTGTTTATTTAATAAAGTTTTTATATGAATATTGTTATTGTTAAGTAAATTAATTAATTAAAAAGGCTATAATGAGTTTCCAATTTGCAACCGAATCCGTCCTGCTTGCGCATTGTATGATGTTTCCAATGTGACGTTATCATCTAACACTGGTATTTAGTCATTTTCGTCGATTATTTCGCTTAACTGCGAGTCATTGCAACCATAGTAATAACATATATTGTGCAAGGCATAGCAAACATTAATAATTTGAATTGATTTTTTTGGCGAATAATGCAATTCTCGGGCCCCAAGTAAGCACCTCCATCTATTTTTTAATATACCATTAGTTCTCTCTATGACATTTCGTACTAGCGAATGCGTTTCATTGAACTTCATTTCATTCGATCCTACACTGGGAGTTCTGTGTGGTGTTAGTAACCATGGTTCCAATGGATATCCAGCATCTCCTAAGCAATGAAACTAGTTACATACGCCCACATTATTTATTTTTTCAAATACGTACCCAGTAACCAGAATTGCTTCTGTCCATTTAAATAATCGTCTTCCATTTTCTTCCTTAGCTCGCTACCATTCCAAATAGCAGAATCATGAAGAGCATTTACAAATCGTATCCTTGTTTTATTGTCTGATATCTAAAAATGAATTGTAAGTAATGGTATATGTATGTATATATGTGCGAACGGGGCAGTTACGTACTAAGTTATCAACGCTGTAATAATACGACTTAACTAATCAACAATGACATGACATACTGATAATTACGAGACAGTCAGAAAGCAAGAGAGTTGTGTTCGAGACGTGGAAGAAGTAAGATCGGTCATCAAACCACTTACGGAAAAGAGTTGTGCTTAAGACGAACAAAGAGTAGATCGGTCGTTAAACCGTGTGTAAGATATTAAACCGTGAATGTGTCAGTGTGTGTTTATAAAATCTATACCTAATTAATTTAACTTAAAACAAACTTAAGGATAAATGCTGACTATTATATAAAACCAATTAATCTAATATTCCTATTCTAAAAATAATAAAAAGAACTACAAATATTGAACTACAAACCCGTATTTTGATTCATTGGAATAAACCGTTCACACGTAAGATAACCAAATCCTACATAAAACCAACATACCAGCTTGACATTTAAGCTATTAAATCCTTTCCTATTATAGAACAAATGCTTGTTTTGTTTTGGGCTGATAATCCTTACATACGTTCCGTCAACACACCCTATAATACCTGGGAAGCGATATTTTTCAAAAAATTCTCTAACAATAGCTACTTCTTCTTCTATAGTCGGCCAACAAATCCATCTCGGGCAAAGTTTATTTTCCAAAATCTCTAAAACTTCTGCCAACACTTCACTAAAAGTGGATTGCGCTACACCAACGTCCATTTGCCGCCCAACACCTTTTTGATAACTTCCTTCTGCAAAAAAGCGTAGACATGATGTTAGTTTCACAACCGATGGAATCGTTGTCGACTTTCTATTTGGTAAACAATTCTGATCCAATATATCTAAAAGGTATTTAAAACCTGCTTTATTAACTCGGAAATGTTGTTGGAACCTGCAAAATATTTATTTTTATGTACATACTGCAAAGAAGTCGTCATGTTTTTACTTACATTACTTCCGGTAAACACAATGGATTTGATATATCCGTTAAGCTACGTCTTTATCGTTTGTGGAAACGAGGTACACAAACAATTACTAAAAGTCGTGATGTTAGATTTATAGAAGGTGATTTTGATAAAAATATGGTTCAAAATGATAAGGCAGGATTTTACGAATACAATTGGAATAAAAAAGAAAGAAACCAAATCAATCCTTTGAATATTAACCACAATAACGAATCAGAATCTGTTGAGCAAATTAATGAAAATCAAGATTTTTTAGAAATAAATAGTGAAAGCCAATTAGGTAAAAAAATAGTTTTAACAGATGATAATGAACATACTTCCTTAAGTGTTGAGAACAAAGTACCTGAACCTTCAATAAAAGAACGTCTTACATCATGGTCATTATTTCAAAATAAGTAAGACGCTAACTTATCTATAGGTGATCCCAGTTCATATAAAGAAATGCTCTTAAGTCTGATAATGTAGAAGAATGGAAATATGCAACTGAAGAGGAACACAAATCTTTAATGAAGAACAAAACTTGGGAATTAGTTGATTTACCTGAAGGTAGAACACCAATAGGTTGTAAATGGGTTTTTAAGACAAAATACACACCTGATGGTATAATTGAGAAAAGAAAAGCTCGCTTAGTAGCTAAAGGATACTCTTAAGAATATGGTATCGATTATAACAGTACATTTGCACCAGTTGTAAGGCAAACTTCGTTACGTTTAATCTATGCACTTGCTGTTGAAAAACTTTTGAATTTGAGACAATTAGATTGTAATACACCTTTTTTGAATGAAAACTTAGATGAAGAAGTTTTTATGACACAACCAGAAGGTTTTGGAAATGAAATGGCTAAGAACAAAGTATGTTTACTAAAAAAGGCTCTATATGGTCTAAAACAGGCCAGCATATTCAGTTTTGCAAAAATTTTACCTCAGGAAATCAAAATATGATCAATGTATTTATTCCATTAACAGATGCAAAGATACTGTAATAGTAGCATTATACGTAGATGATATTATTATTGCCAGTAATAATGAAAATATCACTGAAAATTTAATAAAATTATCATCAAAAAACTTTGAAATTCGTGATATGAAGAATCCTAAGCATTGTATAGGACTTGAAATTCACAAGGAAACCGAATATTTAAGTATTTCTCAACCAGGCTATATTGAAAATTTAATTGAAAAATATGGTCTTAAAAATTGTAAAACATGTAAAATTCCCATGCAGCCGAAAATAAATCTTGAAAAAGAACCAAAAATACCTGAAGAAAGGGAAAAAGTAAATAAGACATCATTTCAGGAAATTATTGGCTCTTTGTTACATCTTGCAATATTTAGTCGACCAGACATTTGTTGTAGTGTAAACAAGCTTTCGCAGTTCTCTCAAGATCCAAGAAAGCAGCACTGGAATGCAGCTTTAGCAATTATAAAATATTTAAAACAGACAAAAATTATGTGCTTATGTATAGGAAAACTTCCTTGCCTTTAATTGGTTTTGTAGATGCGAATTGGGCGCAGAATACTAATGATCGAAAATCTCAATCTGGTTTTTGTTTTATTCTCCCAGGTGCAACCATATCCTGAGAATCACGTAAGCAACGTGTTGTTGAAACGTCTAGTGCTGAAGCAGAATATATGTCTTTAACGGAATGTGCAAAAGAAGCAATGTATCTTCGATATCTATTGGAAGAAATCGGTTATCCCATCAATATTCCAACCACAATTATGTGTGACTCACAAAGTGCTCAACATATGGCTAATTTTGGTGATCATCATTCCAGAACAAAACAAATTCATTATCGTTATCATTATATAAGAGATGCTGTTGAAAATGGTGCTGTTAAAATAGAATACCTACAAACTAACAGTATGATTGCCGATATGTTAACGAAACCAGTTCCAAAAGTCAAACATCAGTTCTGTGTAAAAGGATTAATACTGATAGTAAATTAAAAAAAAAATTATTAAAGTTGAGGAGGCGTGTTGAAAATCTACTTTAACATTTTACACTTTAATAATTTAAGTTTTACCCCCCGTTTCCACATGCAAGTAATTGCCTGCAAGTTGAGTATACGTATTAACTACGAAAAAGCCGAAAAAATAGTCAAAAGTCTTGCAAATTGTATGAGTGTCTATACAGAACAGTGCAAGTTAATTTTTAAAATATCGGCAACGGCTTCACTTCTAATGAAAAAATGGCTGTGCCATTGATATAGAGAATAAAAATATATGAATGAAGTGTTGCCGTGTCGCAAGCACCGTGAATACCAACTAAAAATTTTGTTGTTAGTATTTTTTTAATTCAAAAATATGAAATTTATAATTAAATTTAATTTTTAAATGTGTTGGTGGGTCATTATGTTCTTTTTTTATTTATTAATTTTGTTAAATATGCTAAATATCAATTACTAACGTAACTTCTATTTTTCCACAGACTAATACATTAATTTCAAAATCATACGCGGTAGCACTGTTTCTCATTTGTCAATTTACTTGATGCAAGTGTCAAAAATTTACTTGCCAAAGAATTTGGTTGCCAGTTCAGCTGCAAGTTCGAAAAATATGAGTGTGTTAGTAAAAAAGTGAGAGTGTATTGAGTTCTTCGAACTTGAACAAAACAAAAATTAAATTAAACTTGAAAATGTTTGGGCATATAGAATATATAAATTTTTATGTAAATGTATGTAAAAAATTTTAATAAAATTAATTTTTTGTGTACATCTGTATGTTTTGAACTGAATTATAGTTTTTCTTATTTTAAAATCCCAATTTTGTTTACCTTTCATGGATTTTTAGTTCATTATTGTTATTTTTTTATTACTAAGGTTATTTAAAATATTATTAATATTCGCTTATGAAAATCGGGAACAACGGCAATCTCGTTTATGTACGCAGTATGTAATTATTTTTTTTTAACATTATGTACACATAATGTTTTTTATTAAAAATATTGTTCTCTTACTTTCATTCTTTATTGTAGGAAAAAATATGAAAATTTATTAGTATTTATATAAAATTACGCGCTTTAAGCATCAATTAAATTTTTATTTTAATGTGCTGTTTGTTGCTGAACCATATTTTTGAAAATTGAGATGATTAACTTGATGTTCCTTCAACATTTTTACCCGTTGTAACATTTTCTGCGAAGCCTCTTTACTGCGAGCCTGAGTAGAGTTGTAAGTAGAAAACGTCATTACGTTACACTTTCCGGACTTACAAAAATAAAAAAAAATAAATAAATTTAAATTATTAGTGAAAGGTTAAATAAATAATTTGGTTTTTAATCTTTATTTACCATTGCAGCTACCCTGCAATCACTTGCAGCCACAACCAGGCAGCAATTAATGCTCCTAGAAATTGCTATGGGAATGGGGGTACTGATCCGCCCAGGGCAGAGTAATTAATTTTTTTACATAATAAAAACAAACAGCACTTTTCAGTGCTATTTTCTGTTCTGAATCCAGGTACAGAAGAAAACACTTCTTTCTGTAATCTGGTTTAGAATAGAAATTATATTTCTTATGTGCATTACAACATAATTTTAATATTTTTTAAATCGATGAAAAATTTTTATTTTTTAATAATGAATACTTTAATTTTTTTAATAACATATGTAAAATGTAAATAAATAACTAAAAACAATTCATTTTTTAGTTTTTATCACTATTAAACCATCTTTAAGAAAGTTAATAAAATAATAGTTGATAAAATAATATTTTTTGTGGATTTTTGTTTTCTTGAGCTGTTTATAATATTAAAGTTGATAATTACACATTGTTATCTGATTAATAATTAACCATATGCATGCGTGTATATGTGGTACAAATACAAATATATTCGTGCGCATATAGACTAATCTGCTAAATTGTGATAGACATACACTATTGAAGCTTGTTTGATTATCTGTGATTTTGGTGTTTTTGCACTTTTTTATCCCATAATATTCAAGAGTTCCCGCTTAGTATTAGTATATATATATACATACATATATATTTTTTTTTTGGCTGTCTCTAAAGGTACTGACTGACTATCCTACTTAATCGTACGATCTGTCTGAAATCGCATGTGTGCTAAAAAAGTATCATAGTGTGTATTGAAAAAGCATGTGTATGACAGAATTTTTGACAGGTCTGTGGGATTTTTTAATGTTATGAAAATTTTCATAAAATAAGTTTTATCTGTGCGATCAGAGTTGCATTTTCTATGTTCAAGGCAGAAAAATAGCAACAATACCAAGCTTGTGTTTTGTTTATACAAACTTTTAGGTTATTTTTCATTGTACATATTTGTAAAAAAATATTTTGCGGCAAATAAGAAAATGAATACTTTTAAAGGTATTAAGGTGAGTATACTTAGGTTTTCTTGTTATTCCAGTCATAAAAACCATACAAATGTACCTATATTTTAAGATTGAATGGTCAAAAGATGCTGTTTTAACTCTAATTGAAGCTTGGGAACAAAATGAATGTCTGTATAATCCAAAAAGTGAGTTTTATCATAACAAACACGCAAGAAATGATGCATTACAGAAAGTGACAAGGGAACTAGAAGAAAAGATTCCAGAAATTACTTCGAATGAGATCAAGGTAAGTTTGTATTCCAAAAAATTATTAGAAAACTTACATATTTTAATTATTTGTCTTTCGCAGACTAAAATAAACTATTTGCGGACTCAATATTGTCGGGAGTTGACAAAAGTAAAAGCTAGTTACAAGAGTGGTTGTGGTTACGAAGAAATTTATACGCCAACTGCTTATTGGTTTGATAAGCTAAACTTTTTAAAAGGATACGTAAATGTAAAAAAAGGAGCTTCTTCTGTTGATGTGGTAAGCATAAAATTGTTTATTAATAAATGCACTTATATACACACGAAAAATATTATTCCAGGTTATAGACGTCGATGTTCTGAATGAATTTGAAGAGTCTCAGCCATTTTCAATAGGTACAATGAAGCCCTGCTTCTATTTCTCCAAGAAAATCTTTGCGATATAAAAGACACAAGTTTAAAAGATGAATTGAGCGAAGAAATAATTTCAATTGTTATGCAATTTAAAAGAAAACAGCGTCTGCTGAGTAATCCTGAATAATATATATATTTATTATTAATTGCAATGAAAAAACATTTTGAACTCACGTTGCTAACGTAATTTTTGCAGTTAAATCTCCATACGGGTATGTATCTTTATGGGCTTACAACAATTGCATTCGTTTTTGTTTGTCATTTACATTATATATGTAGACTGAATTGAAGAAACTATGTACCTTTTTTATTATATAAACTACTTAATAAGTTTTTTTAAACTAATTGTACTGTACAAGAAATTAAAGATTATTATTTTTAAGTTTTTATATACACTTAATCCTCCATTTACACGTTTCAGAGAGAACCGTGTAAACGAATATCGTGTAGCTACAGATATCTATATTCATTTGATTGAAAAGTGCATTATAACAGTAGAACTGTGTTTTTATGTTACCTAATTAATTTAAATAAAACCAAAAAAATTAATAATGCAGATTTACGGCCATATGAAAAAAAAATTAACGTTGACTCCCATACTTGTTAACATACTTTAAGAATTTTTAATTAACGTTAAGTTTTTTCTGTTATTTCGTTTCAAGTTTAAATAAAAAATGTGTTTTTATATATGTATTTATAAAGTTTATTGGCGTTTTTCATTGCTTTCGTAAATTTTTTAAAAAGGTTGTTACGTTATTTTGCATTTTAGGTGACGATATATTTGTTTATTCACAAGCTCAGTCGTTTGGCTTATCGTTTAAAAAATGTCAATTCAATAACTTAATCACCCTTATCGCGAATCTCAAGGGAATAAATTCGAGGGAATAATTTGGTATCGCCAATTGTTAGGGAATAAAATATATTTTCGAAACATAAGTGGCAATTCGAACATACTATTGTGAATTGATGTTGTTTAATTGCTTGTGTTTTTTTTATAATTTTCTTAATAAATTGTTATTTTTCAATAAAATGCATAGAATTTCGCTCCGATTTATGTTATTAGAAGAAAAGAAAAAATTATTGGAGAAAATAAAAAGATGGAATTTAAGAGATGCATTAAATCCATTGTGCTTACCAGAAACAATGTAAGTGAAAACATGAAGGATTGTTAACATTATGTTGTGAAAAATGTCACAATATTTTTGGGAAAAAACTCACGGGAATAAAAATCGTTGATACCAATTTTTTTTCGAACATGCGAATTTTTTCCCATGAAAATAATTTACGATTGCAAATTTAGGGAAAAGGGAGATATTTCGAGGGAAAAATATTCTCGATAGGGGTGAATAATTTACAATAATATGAGCTTGTGAATTATACAATTGTTTTTGCTGTGTATACATACATATATATCACCCCATACTTTCAAAAGTTAAATTTTTGTATTGCTTCGTTTTGCCAAGGCAATATATCTGTGTGGTTAAAAAACTGTGAGAATTTCTCTCTTACATCCTTAGCTTCCATTGTACATTTATTGCCTGGGCTCTTTTGCAGTGAAGTTATTTTAGGTGCTTCGTCTATATAAGGAGTAATATCTTCTTTCTCACTGATTAAAAAATTGTGTAGTGCACAAGAAGCTAGCGTAACAATTTGTGCTTTGTCTGGAGAGAGGTTGATTTGTGTTTGGAAAATTTTAAACCTGTTTGATAATATTCCAAAGGCGTTTTCCACAACACGGCGAGCTCTGGATAGTCTATAATTAAAAATGTTATTTTCGACAGGTCTTCGATCATTAAATGGTTTCAAGACTCTGGAACTTAAACGAAAAGCTTCATCAGAAACAAATATGGAGAGAACCAGTAGAGAAAAGAAAATTATTTTTGTATAAGTTTTTAAACCTGATGATGTATTATTTTTTATTAAATAAAATAAGGAATTTACCTTTGAATCAGTTCTAGGAAGATTATTATCTTTAGGAAAATTAAATAAGTTATTTTTAATACCCTCCCCAATTGACGAAATATTAAAAGCTGCTGCGTCGTTACCTCTGCCGTTTGTGCCAACATCCACCATAACAAATTTGTACCTTGCATCTACCACTGCCAATAATACATATTATGCTGTTGAAGCCTTTATAATTGTAGTAGTAGGATCCATCTGCCGCCCGAGCTCTAATGCAGTGGTCGTCAAAACTAAAAATTAGCTTGTGTTAGTGAGAGAATTACCCAGCAAACGCAAAATGAAGCATTTCAAATATAATTTATTTAAGAAATATTTTACCATTTGTCAATAAAACAGATACGTATTTTTTTTGTATAAATTGCATAAATACGTTATAATAGTAAGAAATAGACACCGAAAAATAGGAAGAGTTCATAGGTCATCTAAAAAGCCAAATATCAGTTTTATGATTTCTTTTGCTTGATCTCTTTGAAAAAGTTTTTAATTTTACCACTAACCTACACGATAAAGTTATCTATATTTATGCTTTTATGGCAGTTTCTTATTAACAAAATATTTTTTAAGTGTGCTGAGCTTAATTTATTTCGCTGCTTTGTACAAATAAATTTCAAGTCTGAAAAAATTTGCTCACAGAGGTAAGTAGAGGGAAATAATGACAAATATTTTAAGGCATTTTTTGTAATTTGGGGGTATGATGTTTTATCCAAGTTTTTCCAAAAATCTAATATATAATTTACCTCCGGAGCAGTTATTTCACTTCGTAGTATTATCAGCTCTGATTGTATATCAAACTCATACTTGCTTATATCGCAGTTAAAAGGGTTTTCAAAAAGATCAATAAATTGCTGTATATTTTCAAAATCTAAAAATCTGTCCTGAAAGCTATAAAAAATTTTTTCAAGTACTGCTGTATATTCAAATGTTGTGCTATTGTCCTGTTTGACATATATTAGAGAAGTTTTTGGAAAACTTTAAAAGTCACCAGCTTGAACTTCAGAGATGAGTAAAAATAATTTTGTTTTAAAATTAAATAAAATTTTAGAGAGAGCACACAAGTTTTTTTCTTTTCCTTGTAGTTCTAAATTAAATTTATTCAGAAAAGTGGTTGTATCCGCCAAAAATGCTAAATCTGAAATAAATTTTTTATCTTCTAAAGCCTGTTTTGCCCAGTCTGCTATATTTTCTGTTTCTAAAAACTGCAGCACTTCTTCTCTCAAGTTAAACAATCTATTTAGACAATCACCACGGCTCAGCCAGCGGACTTCAGTAAACATTTTAAGGTCATTATATGCGCTGTTTTTGCTTTTTAAAAAACTAACAAACTTTCTGTGAGTGCCCTCCTCTTATTTTATTAATAATAGACTCTGCAGTCTTCATAGTGGCATGATTGGATAAAAATTTTGATGCAAGAGCGGCCTGGTGAATAATGCAGTGAAAGCTTAAAACTGATATTTGGTTTTTTTTAGATGACCTATGTAGCCTTCGCGTTTTCCGGTCATTACATTTGCCCCATCTGTACAGACTCCAACAATTTTCTTTGTATCTATAATATCAAAAAGCTTTTCACTGACTACTTCATATAAAAGCTTACCCGTTACATTTCCATGAAATGTTTCTAGAGAATACATTGTCTCAAAAACATCGTAGTTGCTATCCACGCAGCGAATACATAAAACCAATTGGCAAAAATCATTAATGTCCGTGCTTTCATCTAAACATAAAGAAAAATATTCACAATTTATTATTTTTTCCCTAATAGCGGATTCTACCGAATTTCCTATATCATTAATACGTCGTACTACACTTGAGGGCGATAATGGAAGAGATTTTATAAACTTAGTGTTATAATTAAGTTTTTCAAAAACTTTTTCTAATAAGTTTTCAAAAAATATCCCATCAGTGAATGGCCTACCATGCCTAACAATATCTAAGCTTATTAAGCTTGATACTTCAAAATTTTTTTTTTCTGCCTTTGCTTTGTTTTCATCAACTACAAGTAACCATTCTTTAATTTTTTCTACATAAATGTTTTTTACCATGTCTAAATGGTCCTTTCTTTTCTTACCTTCGAAACTTTTCATGTCACTATGAAAAGAATCGTAAGTTCACATATCATTATGTTTTCAAAATGTTCGCTGGACAAGGATTACTGAAAAAAGAGAAAAAAACTGAAACAAAAATTCGTAAGCATCCGCACATGTGTAGCCATCGGTACCTAAACCACGACTGAATACAAGAGCGTAAGAGTATACGTGTGATTGCTTTAGCACAATTGTGCTATGGGACGACGACCAATGCTCTAATGGCAACATGTTTACCATCTAGTATAAAAATTGTGTTATAAATCTATGTTGTATGTATGTGTACATAGACAGTTTAATTACCTATAGCTCCGAGACACATTGGAAAATTCCACAGTGTTTCAAAATCATTGGAAATGGATTCCCTAGAACAAAAAAGGAAACAAAATTGTAATGAGGAGTTTGTTGTACAAGTTTCTTAAGCAGAAACAAGCAAGTCATTTGAAATTATCAAGGAATTAGCTAACAGATTTAAAATCACAAAATTTCATACATGTTTGTGATCAGATTACCTTTCATGTGACTTAAAATCACTTAAATAAAAAAAAATTATTTATCATGTCTAAGCCTACCTTCATATAAGATACTGACAGCATGTTGTATATTTTACTTAAAGTTTCTGGAATAATTGAAGTGATGGCTTGGCGAGATATTCTAAATCCATACGATAGATCCTTAAATGAGCTACCAGTTGCTAAGTATCGTAAAGTTACAAGCAGCCTGTTGAAAAAATTGGTAAAAATTTTTTTTATCTATATTCTTCTAGTAATACTCACCGTGTTTTTGGGGAAATGGCTTCTCTTAGGATTGTGTCCTGCTTCTTAATATGTGGTCCCACAATATCGAGGAGTTTTGAAAAGCATTCCTTAGTGAGCCTAGTAAAATTTTTGAAGCTTTCTGGATCTTCCAACCGTAGTTCATTATCAACAAAGCCCGTAAAGTCCTTACCACTATACGGCACCAAAACGTTTTATTTTGTTTATGTTTACTTTTTAATTTTACTTTCTTATATTTATTAATTTTGCACAATACAATATAAATTGACACCATTTTCATTTTATCTTTATTTGTAAAATACATTTTTAATATCTCTGCGAGTAACTAATTGAAACCGCAAACCAAAACTATTATTAATTAATTATGACAAATAGCAGAAAGCATATGTTTTTGCATCTTTTTTTGTATAATAGTGTGGCATAAAGTTCGCCATTTTAAAGCGATTTCTTCAAGTAGGACAGAATTCTGTCCTACTTTATTTTGATATAATCGTACGATCGTGTAGGATAGTCAGTCAGTACCTTAACATAGACTAAACGCACGATCATCTTTGCCAATACAATTAGGTATTGTGTGTACAATGTTGTAGATCAATAACACAAGTTATTTTATTCTTATTGTGGGCTATGAGTAATCCACCACTATTAGCTACTAACATATTTTGTACACACAATTTCCAATTGCATTATTTACAATTGCCCAATTGGATGTTGAGTAGAAAACACATTAGAAAATTTTAGATTTATTGTATTTTCAGCACTAAAATACACACATTTTAATATTAAAACACTTACCTTTTTGGCTCCTTCGGAAGCCGATGAAGTTTTTCCATTTTTGGACATCCCACAACACATATACGGCTCCTAAATATGTATAAAAATTAATATTAATATCCGTTCCAATATTATATTACGTGAAAAACTGATTTGACCGAAATTAAAAAATATATTGATTTATTAGTTCCCAATACAGTTGAAAAGGTTTCAAAATTTTCAACAGCTTTTTCTAGAAAAAATAATACAGAAACTAGTTTATTTTTAATTACTCTTTTTCCTGGCAAAAATTTAAATGAAGTTCCAGGAATAAATTATTTATTAAATCAAAGAATTTCATGGGAATCTCACACGGCAAATTTAAAGGAAATTCAATGTTGGCGCTGTCAGAAATGGCGTCATATTTCACGTAACTGTAACAGATCATTTAGATGTGTTAAATGTGAGGAAATTTATGTTCCTGGAGAATGCAAATTTGTCTCTTCTCAAGAAATTTGCCTTTCTGTGTTAATTGTAATAAGCATGGTCATCCTTCAAGTTTTAGAGGATGTTCAGAATATAAAAATTATATTAAAATTAAGGAAAACATAAAGAATTCTGCTAAAGTTAATAAGGAAAGAGCTTTTATTAATGTTTCTGAAGCAATAAATGCTTCAAACTTTATTCAAAAAGATAAGTCATTTGCCACTTTATTTAAAAATTCTAATACACCTAAATCTGATGTAAAAAAATATGCCTGTTTACATTAAAGAATTTCTAATTGTTGCCAAATCTTTTTGTCAATCTGAACCATTAGCTTTAGAAGAAAAATTTCAAAAATTCATGAACGACTATAAATCTATGTCATTTGAAGTTGCTAAAAACAAATGTATGAGCTTAATGGATGATATAAATATGGCTTATGGTCCGTAACTGTTTAAAATTTTTAACTTTTAATGTTAGATCCTTAATTGAAGTAAGTCGTAGAATAGATCTTTTAAACATGTTAAAATATAATTGTATTGATATTGCTTTTATTCAAGAGTCCCATTTAAGGGAGAATCAAAATTTAAATTTAGAAGGATATAATTTTTTTAGAGATAGTAGTTGTCAAGGTGTTGGTATTGCTATAAGAAATTTATATGATTGTTCAAGAATTTTTAATAATGATATTAAATTCCCAATTGTATTGCTTGAAGTTAAAGTTTTAATTAACAATTTAGAAAAAAAATTTTTATTTGTTTCAATATATATTCCATGTAATTTTGATCACTCAAAAATTTATAACGGATTATCTATATTAGCAAATCGTTATAGAAATTATGATGGCATTATAGTTGGAGGTGATTTTAATGCAAAACATATTACGTGGGGTGATTTATGCAACAATTCAAATGGTGTTGTGTTTAATAATTGGATTCAAAATTTTTCTTTAGATTTTGTTAGAATTTGTAATACTTTTCTATCTTTTCCCAATGGTTGTTGTTTTCTAGATAATTTTCTTTTAAGTACTAACTTATTTAATTCAAATTCTCCAAATTATACAATTAATAGTCTTTCAACATTTTCTGATCATTTCCCCCTTAAATTAGAAATTAATTTCAAAAAGTTTGATTTTATTTTAAATCCTATTCCTAAATTTGTGTCTTACAAGAAAACAAATTGGAATAAATTTAGAAAGGATACAATTCATGAACTGGAAGATCGTTCACCAGATCCTTTGAAAAATTTATCTAATTTAGAAATTGATAACTTTATAGAAGATTTCTCTACTTCTGTAAATTTTATTACAAATATAAATTCGGAATTTGTTATTTTAAATAAATAAAATATGTTTTATTAAATAATATAAAACATTTATTTAAGATTAAATACAACTGGCAATAGAAGTTAAAGAAATTGTATCATAGGACTTTGAGCCGATTAAATGCAGAGTATATGTTACTATCAAAACAGATTCAATTACTATCTATAATTATTTAAAACCAAATAGAAATTGAACAATCTGATTTATTCAGTAAAAAATTAAAAAATATTAATCCTGGGCCAAATGCACATAGAGATATTTATAAAATTTTAGGATATAAAAAAAAGGGTTTTATTCATAAATTATCTGTCAATGATGTTTTGATTAATAACGATAATGATAAATTAAATTATTTAAAGGATTATTTTTCAGATGTTTATTCTGTACTTAGTCCGAATAGGAACACCTCTCATATTGAAAGTGTTATTCGAGAAAAAATTGCTACAGCTCCTACTAATATATTTACTTTTGTTAATGATTTTTCTGCCCTTAATAATCAAAATTGTAATAAACTTACTAATTTAGAGGAAGTATTGGAACATGTTAATAAAATTAATAATAAAAACTCTTGTGGCTTTGACAATATCTCTAATTTTATTATTAAGAAACTTCCTGTAAAAACCTTTGAATTCCTTACAATAATTTTTAATCAATGCATTAATAGTTCTTATTTTCCAAGAGAATGGAATATTTCAAAATTATTTCCTATTAAGAAAAAGCCTAATATTACAGATATAAATAACTTGAGACCAATTTCATTACTTTCAAATGTTGGAAAACTTTTTGAACGAATTTTATATATTTACTTTTGTTAATGAATTTTACGAGAAAAAATGGACATTGGATTAACTGAAAATTATATTTCAAACTTTCAATTTGGTTTTAAAAAAGGACATTCTACAGACAGATGCACTTCTTAAATTTCACAGTGATGTTGTCAATCATCTACGATCTAAAAAATGTACGATTGCAATTTCTTTAGATGTTGAAAAAGCTTTTGACCATGCTTACCATAATGGAATTATTTTTAAAATGATTCAAATTGGTTTTGCTCCTTCTATTATAAAAATTTTTTATAGTTTTTTTTCTGATAGAAAATTTTCTGTTCAATTTAATCACTTAGTCTCTGATTATGGTAATATGTTTTGTGGTGTTCTTCAGGGATCGATCTTAGCTCCTCATCTTTAAAATATATTTATGTATGACTATCCTCACATTGGCTTAAATTCAATAAGTTTATTATATGCTGATGACTCTCTTGTGTATTCTTATAATGAATCACCCCTTTTGGCTTTAGAACAAGTTTATGAACATTTGATTATTGTGAAAAAATGTTATTATGACTGGGGTGTTAACATAACTGTTTCTAAATGTGAAGCAATTTGTTTACGTAATGCTTCTGGCAAATGTAAAAATTTTGTTGTTCCGCAAAGTAAACATCTAAGACTGCAAATTAACAACATTGATATTCAATTTAAAGATAGCATTAAATATCTTGGAGTTACCTTTAATAAACTTTTTAAATTTAATATGCATGCGCGATTAGCTTTAGCAAAAGCAAATAGAATTTTAGGCTCTTTCTCTAAACTTATTTGTAATAAAAATTTACCGGTGAAAACAAAGCTTTTAGTCTATAAAACAAGCTTAAAACCAGCAATTTTATATGGCTTTCTTTTTGGTTTAGTATTTCACCTATTATTATGTTGTGGATGTGTATTTAAAACACGCGTATTATTAATATTTATATAAAAAAGGAACTCATTTATTTAAGTTAATATAAAAGTTTTAATGTTTCATCAAAAATGGTTTCTTAGTTTCTAGCGCAGGCAATAGAATGAAAGAATCAAGAATAATTAAAAGAAGCCAAGCCCAAAAAGTACCGTTTGATTTTAACTTCTATTTTCATTGTCTTCAGTGTTGTATTTTCTTGTAGAGTCGCAACTCAACATATTATAAAAGAAATGGAAATATTTGAAAGAAAGGTATTACGAAATTGTATTGGAAAAAACTATAAATAATTTAGAGAGATATTCAATTACTTTTATTTATAAAGAATCTAAAGTTATACCAATTGGTTTTTATGTTTGTGACATTCTCAAGAATTTTATATCAAGATATATTTTCCATGAAAATGATTTAATTTCAAAAATTTATGAAGTTGAAAAGCATTTTAGTTGGCATAATATTAATTATTTATCTCCTTTCGGATATATGAATGAGATTGCACCCTCTTTTGACCTATCCACTTCTTTGAGATATAATTTTTTCTCAAAAAGTGTTCAGGGTACTCAAAGAGGCTAATATAGATTTATTGTGTAATACTATCATTTATTATTATTTATTTTTTTTTTTTTTTTCCTTAATTTTAAGATAGTTTTTAAGTATATTTTTAGAGATCTTCTCTCTAAATATGGAAAGCCTCGCGAGCAAGGGCGAATCAAATAATCCTTATTATTTTATTTTTTAATTATTAGCTTACACCAATTTGTTGTAAGTTTGAGACTGTTTACATTTAATTAAATTGTTTGGGATAATACATTATAGTCCTAAGTTTTCTTTGTTTGTTATTATTTTATATTAAAAAAAAAAGGCTCAATAAAAATTAAACATTACAAACATAAGCCTTATGATTCAAAAATGTTTTAGAAAATATTGAAAAACTATATCGTAACAATTGTAGAATAATCAAAACGGCACCCTTATAATTAAATTTACATGTGCAAGCTCACTATAAGCTTACTCTTATAAGTGTAAAATATGCTTACGAAAATAATGTTTTCTTAACCTTTATATAGAAATTTTTATTTTTTTTTAATTTCAAAATTCTGAAATAAGAATACACAGATTTAAATAAAATTTTTAAGATATTTTTATTGTTATACTAGCTGACCCGGCAAACGTTGTTTTGCCATATGAATTATTTCTAGAGTATGAAATATATCAAAATCGGTTAAGTTGAAAAATTAAAAAAAAAAAAATTGGGGTCAACAAACCCCCCCCCCCCCCCCCCCCTCACTTAGGAGTATAAAAATTTGTTATAAACGTATTCTCTTACCTACTAAATATACATATTAAATGTCATTAAAATCGGTTAAGTCTAAAAAAAATTTGTTGAGGTGAACCACCCTCTCCTCAATTAGTGGTATAAAATGAAATTGGTGTGCCACCAGTTATCAAATTATACAAGGGCTCCGGTGGTGGACTTAATTCTGGTAATTTAACTTGTCCGTTGGAACAACACAATCCAGATACCCCATGTTTAAATTTAAATGCCTTGAAATGACTGCAAACAGTAGTCATTGGTCCAATTGAAACCTTGCCATGAGAAACGTAATCAAAGTTTGCATCATAATTGAATGCAGCACGCTTCAAAGTACGTCGCACATAAGGACGTGGAGCTGGATTTCGCAGAGCCCTACCACGTGCCATGGCATTCCGAGCAGCCAAAGTATTATTTGCACGCTGTTCGTCACTTTGACATGCTCTAGACGGCGCAACATATATATAGCATTACGTGATTGACGCCCCAAATTACTGCGCGTACGTACCATTTTGTATTAAAAAATGTGGCTATACCAATTAAATATGAAGTAATTGAAATTTTATTTACACTGCAGTCACACGATCAAGTTTTTTTACAATTCTCTTTCAAGAAATTTACATATACTGCTTGTCAAAATTCACAAAAATTGAAAGCTGTGACGTAGGCTGCACGCAATTTCAAAGCAAGTTTTTCAACAAGATGTTTTTTTAACCTCTTCCACCGACAGTTTTGTTTCGGCGGCAATAGAGTTATATGCCTTAATTTTTAAATAATTCCGTCTATATGCAGGAATATTCATGTTCCACAGAACTTCATGCCTTCTGTATATTTCTATGAACTGCAAAACGTCATTATATTTGTTTAATTTGTTTACAAACATATTTAAAAAAAAAACAAATCAATACTGGCGGCAGAATAAGAATTCAAATTTGGAATAAAAAAACTGCAGTCAGCTGTTTTCTTGACTGTAATTTGAAACACTCAATTGAACGAAAAATTGAAAGCAAACTCTCAGCAAATTTTAAAAGTGTGAGTGTATTGGTAAAAAAATGAGAGAAATTTTAAAAATTGAATGAAAAATTGATCGTGTGACCCCCAAATTATTCGCGAAATTCAAAAATTGAGACACATATGCTAGTTGAATATTGCTATTATTAAGAATATAAATAGATCAGCTGATCATGAAATGTCAGTCATAGCATGCACTCAAAAGCTAGCGACCTTGGAGAAAAAGTCCGTTACAGCATTACATGTATATATTAGCTGTTTGATTTAAGTTTGAAATACTCGTATCCGTTAAGTTAACATATAAGAAAGCTCATTGCTGTGCATAATGTGTTTATATATTTAAGTTTTTAGTGAAGTGTTTATATGTAATTTATTTCATAGATCCCCGAAGATGTAATTTACAATAGCTAAGTATATAAATTAAATTAATGGTTTGACTAAAATCGAATGAATTTAAAAACGAATTGTACTATTTCAGTTTTTCAAAATATTATCTCAAATATTTCGAAATGAATGCAGTGTTCACTAAAATGGCTATAACTAATGAACCAATAAACATAAGAGACCGTTTATACATAAAAACCTAGGTATTGACGTCACCTTTCATATGAACCTTGCAGAAACATCGGTTCACGCATTCCAGAGAACATCAATTACTAACACAATGCAACTTATTTTTATATATATAGATTGGTACAATTTGCTACGAAAAGAAAGATCGTTCTGGTGTCATCTCTAGTTCATATTGATATATCAGAATCTATTATTTTCTTTATTAAAAATGAACATACTTTTTATTACGCTTATTGAGCTTAAATTTCGCACATTTTTGAGTCCATCATAATTTTTCATATAGTTGGTCTTTACCAATTACTTTCCTGAAAGCAGGGGATAAATAAATTTAATTACATGCATGTTTTTATATATATTTTGTTATTTAATATTGGTTTTACTTTACTCCACTAATACATTTTCTCTTTATTTAATTTTAACAGGCCAGCAATTTTCGGACCATGATGATGAAGATTATTTAAATCACTTGCAGCTTCTAAAAATTTAAATAAAATTTTTTATAATATGATATGAATTATTTTTTAAATTACATGTACATAGATTTATATTAATTAATTACAAAATGTACATCAAATAAAATATTTGTCAAATTTTTTTTTAATTAAAATTTCTTAAGAAAAATTTTTTTTTAGTAACATACACTAACTAATTAAAACTATAGCAACAGTTTTGTTATTTATATAGGCTGGTATTCAAAGAGACTAATAACGACTTCAAGTATAAATTATAACAAATTTTTCATAATCAGGGCTATCATAGAATCCAATGTTGTCGGTATTGGATTTGTATCATGAAATCCAATGTTGTCGGTATTGGATTTGTGTCATGAAATCCAATGTTGTCGGTTTCATTTTCGAATTAGAATTAATGCCGGTTTTAGGTGTCACAGAAACCAATGTTATCGGTTTTGTATTGGATTAAAACCAATCAGTTGACAGTTGTTGGTTTGTTTAATTTCAAATATAGCAAGTGACTAAAACGGACTTTTGTCATTAAAAATTCACATGCAGTTAGATATTTAATAAAAATTTAAGTAAATTAATATTAATTCTACAAAAATAAATTTTTACTCATAATTTTTTTCTCTACCAAATAAAAAATAGCACTTAAAACTTAATAATTATGCATTTTATAAAAAATATCTTGTCATTGCTGAGGGATTTACAAAACTTGATAAGCCAACTGTGTGATCTCTTTGACAACAGTTGGATGAATCAATAAAAGGGTTGGTTCACGGCAAAAAGATATAAATAGAAAGCTTCTTTATTTAACCGGTAATATATGAATATTCGTTTTACTTTCTGCGAGCGTTCTTCTTCTAATAATAAAAATCCTACAACTAATTATATATTTTATATTAAAAATTTTTAATAAAAAACACGTTTTTATTTTTATTTAAACGAAAACACTGCGATTTCTCAAAATTGTTATCAAACATTTACATAAACAATTTCATACAAATAAACTAATGTATAGAACAACTGATTCGAACATCGGTTTTATTTGTGTTCGAAAATAACAAAAACGACTTGGTTTCATGACACCAAATGAAATCAATATTTGTTTGCAAAACCACTAAGCAACCAGAGATGAAACTTTTGAGGTTAGAATTTTGAAAAACTCAGCATTTTATTTGGAGTTTGTATGTAAGAGACAGATATAGTGTTTTAATATTACGAATAAGAGAAAATAAGCAAAATGAAAAATTTTTTGCTTTAAAAAACATTAATTAAAAAGTTGTTTCCGTAATGAAAATGCACATGCCGAAAATACTTATATCTAGGTTTTTTTGTTATGAAGTATGGAATTTAATGTAAAAGTGATAACAAACACAAATTTTCATGTTTTAAAATTCATGTTTACGAAGTGTAAATAATGAAAGTGTAAATTTTTTAGAAATACGTGAGCAAAACAAAATAAAAATCTTGAGTTCGTGCAAAAAAGACAGATAGAAAATGTATACTATATCTGCACTCTGACACCTCTGGTTGCTCGGTGTGCAAAACCGACAATTAGCAAAACTTACTTGGATTCTATGGCAGCCCTGAATATCAATTTCAAGTCTACTTTAATTTTCTTTGAGTACAAGTTATAATATATAGCAAAAACCATATTTATGTTGACTTCGTCACGATCTGCAGGCCATGTATAGTGCAATTTGAAATAAAATATAATAAACATTAAAGCACCAGACACGGCGTACGTAGTATGATACAGAACAATAAATTCACTGATCACACTTTACGCACAAAAATATGAAAGCAATTTCAACACAAATTATGGACGGACAATTTTTCACACATGTATTAAAAACACTTGTTGTTTTTCACTTTTTTTGATTTAAAAACTTACTTGTGGTTAATTCTTACATAATTTAATACTTCTAAAAGGTTTGCTCTATATATTGCCTCTATAATTATGTCCTTCATCATCTATCACAAACAGCAAAACTAAAAAGATAAATTTAATTGTTAGTTTATAAATAAGCTGACTTTTTTTAAGTTTTTTACGCCAGTTACCTCATCTTAAAGTATTTGTAGTGTTAATTCTTCTTCCGGAAAGGGGTACACCACCAATTGTCACACACGACGGTCAGTACTTGCTCTGCAACATCTCATATTTGTGCTGTTTGAAATAAACATAAATTTACAAGTAAAACTCACACAATAATATTTTTTACTTCCACTTACAATTTATCTACTTGTCATTGCCTTCTTTCCGAGATTCGCATTTTAAATATACTTTTTGTCTGCTTGTGCTTCTTGACCATTATCCGTCATTCCTGCAAATAACTAAACAAAATTGTCAGCTAACAACAAACACAATGAATATTTTGCTACATAAAATGAATAATTACCGCTTGCACTTTACTTACACACAAAAACGGCTTTTGTTTTTAGACTTTTTAATTCAAGATTTAACACAAAAACACTAAATATCAAAATTTCTGCAAAATATTTTGTTTACATTGTACATTTTGTTCACTTTCAAATTGTATTTTATGTAGCCTATACTTGCTTTCATTTTCGCATTGTTTTTGGCAATGTCATGTTTTTTTTTTCTCTTTCAGAAAATGGGGTAACCACACGCAAGAGAAGATAACAAACTTTTTTTTACTCAATTGAAATGAAATGAGTGAAAATGAAATTTTGAGCAGATATTTGAGTATTTTTAAAAATGAAGTTCTACCACGTTTGGCTTATTAGTATTGGAAGAAATTTAAGTGGCAGCATCCTACAGACTTACTTCTTTTTTAATACTCAAATGTGGCAGCGTCTTGTAAATTTTAATATTTGGATTGGCAATATGATGCACATTTCTGATTTCTGGCTTGGCAGTACTGTGCGTTTTTCACTTCTTTGCACTTATTTTGAAGAAGAAGATATCGTGAAGATAACAAACTCTTCAAATTTTTATTAAAATTAAAAACTTATAAAATATAAATTTAATATTAAACCTTTTTTTTTTTGGAAAAATGTCTACAAAATTGAACTAAAGAAAACCTTAAATAAATTTTTTATTATTAATACACTTATAATACAAAAAACCGTTTCAGAAGAACTCACTCAAAACACATTTTGGCCAATAGAGCCGAATTGGTAAATTTCCCCCTCGAAATTTTAATAGGGCTTAATAAATTCAGGTCTTGGCTACATTTCCTCATCATTACATTTTTCAGATTGAGTTACTGTTCCGAACAATTTTTTCAAAAAACTGCTCTAAGGTACATCACTCATACCATTTTGGCCACCATAGACCGGAAATACGAAATTTCCCCCATCAACTCTCAACAATATTAAATTTTGAAAATTATGCTCTGATATTATTAAAACTATGAATAGTGTATTAAAATTTTTATATCAATAACATTTTTGTTAAAATTAATTGCAGTATTAAGGTGATAGTGAACATTATGTTCGTTGTTTGTTTAAAAGAGAAAAAACATTAAGAAAAATTTGCAAAAGTTTTTCATAAATTATTGCATTATGAATTATAATTATTTAATAATTCAGTTATTTTAATTATTCTTAATTAAAATGTATCATTTGAGTCTCTTTTATTTTGTTATTTTAATTAAAATTTTTATTTGCAAAAATCGCTATTTAATCATTAAAAAAGCTCTAAATTAAAAAATTACTCAATACGGCAATACTACTAAAAAAAGGAATTTGGGCAGCACTTTTCATTAATATGGCAATATAATTTGTTATAGAAATATTGCCACACTAATAATAGGTTTTATTCTTAATTATGTTGCATTAATCATTGTTGATGTATTGATTGATAATTTTTAGGAAAAACCCTGGTTAGAATGTAAAATACACTTATTGCAAGTGAAACAATTATTTGATATGGCAATATTACTAAAACAAATAAAATTGGGCAGCACTTTTAAATAGGGACAATATGGTACCACATTTGTAATAACTAGAAGATGAATATCATAGAGGAACAAAATTACATCTTTTTTCTAAAAATTATAAAATTTAATAAATAATTTTTGCGAAATAGTGAGAAAAAATTTGCGAAATTAAGTTTCTATAAAGTTTGAAAGCCAGTAAACAATTAATTGGCAAAAAGTGTATGATGGTGTAAGTTCTAAAGAATACACACATTATTATGTAAAAATGTTCTTATAAAAATATTTATATTTATTATTTTATATGTGAGAAAATGATAAAAGTGTGAATAAAACGGAGTCTGGATGGTTCCAAATTGCATCCTTTCCCTTTGGATGCACAGAGGTCAGTAAACAATTGTTATATGTACCAAGAATTGGTTTTGTAAACATTTGAAAAAATTGGAGAACAAGACACCAACACACTGGATACTGTTTTGTTAAAATTTTTGCAAAAGATAAGAAAACTATTCTTTAATAAGAAAAGCAAATTAAATTTTGATCTACAACATTAGATCGAAAGTTTTTACTTATCAAAAAGTGGTGACAAAATTGTATCAAAATAACTCCCAGCCTAGTTGACGTCTTATCCACTAACACCACCGAGCAACCAGAGGTGTCAGAGTGCAGATATAGTATACATTTTCTTTCTGTCTTTTGCACAAACTCAAAATTTTTATTTTGTTTTGCTCAGGTATTTCTAAAAAATTTACACTTTCATTATTTACATTTCGTAAACATGAATTTTAAAACATGAAAATTTGTGTTTGTTATCACTTTTACATTAAATTCCATACTACAGATATAGTATACATTTTCTTTGTCTTTTTTGCACGAACCCAAAATTTTTATTCACCCCTATCGTGAATATTTTTTCCCTCGAAATATCTCCCTTTTCCCTAAATTTGCAATCGTGAATTATTTTCATGGGAAAAAATTCGCATGTTCGAAAAAAAAATTGGCATCGCCGATTTTTATTCCCGTGAGTTTTTTCCCAAAAGTATTGTGGCATTTTTCATAAACATTTTGTTTGGAAATAAAAAAAGACACGTAATGTAAGTACTCCGGTTTGGTGGAAACAATGTGTGGAAATCCCGACATTGCCAAAGGGTTTCATAAAGTGAAGAAGGAAACTGTGACTGAGTTCTGGAAAAATGTAGAAACACAGCTAAATAGTCTAGGTCCGCCCTTGAAATAAATAGCCGAATGGAAAAAAGTAAGAACTTTTTCATTATTATATGTTGATAATAATATTCAATTGCATTGATATATTAATATGTGTGGGTTGATCAGAAGCGCTATGTTAAAAAGAAAGCCATTCAAAACGCGCAAAATCAAAGAAAAACTGGTGGCGGCCCAAACAAAGAATATAGATTTTCTGCGACAGAAGAGGCAATATACAGTTTACTGTCGCTGGACGAGAGTGTTGAAGGCGTAAAGGAAGCTCGAGTGTTTGGGTTGGAAAAAAAAATGTGCAAAACGAAATGCTGAAAAATCATGTGATATTGCCGTAGACGAAGATGACGCACTTGCAAACTTAAATATAACACATGCTTGCAAAGAAACTAAAACAAATGCAAGCTCAAATATAAAGCATCCTTGCAAGAAAAGCAAAAAAACTGCAACAGATTTGCTAGCAGATGAGTTAGAAACTCAACTCTGCAGCCATTTTGGTGAAGCAATTAACATGTGGAAAGAGCATAATAAGGAAATGGAACATAGATTTAGAAAAATAAGCACGGCTTTGGGAGAAATACGGGACGGCCAGAATAAATTGCTTGTCAAAACAATTCGACACAACAATACGATGGAAAAAATGAGAGAAAAACAATTAAATAATAATTTAAAATTGTTGCAGCGGCAAATTCAATTAGAGGAGCTAAAAATCAAGCAATTTAATAGCAATGATGGACTCTAAAGATATATAAA
Source organism: Thelaira solivaga (assembly GCA_947397855.1). NCBI lineage: Eukaryota > Metazoa > Arthropoda > Insecta > Diptera > Tachinidae > Thelaira > Thelaira solivaga. The sequence continues at coordinate 16,360,520 of OX377615.1, forward strand.
TGTGATAAATTTTAGTTTTAAGTACGTATACTAATTATGAATTAGAATTTTTAGTTTTAAGAGTATATGCATTCTTATTAATATTTTTTTATGTGATACAACTGCGATTTATTGTTTTTTTAGATTTAAGATTTAAGCATATATTTCCAAAGGATATTTCTTTTTTTATCCTATAAATTTAAGCAATATATAATAAACACAATTCGTATTACATGTCTGCTTAGATGTTTAAGAAATTTTGTTTATTTAATAAAGTTTTTATATGAATATTGTTATTGTTAAGTAAATTAATTAATTAAAAAGGCTATAATGAGTTTCCAATTTGCAACCGAATCCGTCCTGCTTGCGCATTGTATGATGTTTCCAATGTGACGTTATCATCTAACACTGGTATTTAGTCATTTTCGTCGATTATTTCGCTTAACTGCGAGTCATTGCAACCATAGTAATAACATATATTGTGCAAGGCATAGCAAACATTAATAATTTGAATTGATTTTTTTGGCGAATAATGCAATTCTCGGGCCCCAAGTAAGCACCTCCATCTATTTTTTAATATACCATTAGTTCTCTCTATGACATTTCGTACTAGCGAATGCGTTTCATTGAACTTCATTTCATTCGATCCTACACTGGGAGTTCTGTGTGGTGTTAGTAACCATGGTTCCAATGGATATCCAGCATCTCCTAAGCAATGAAACTAGTTACATACGCCCACATTATTTATTTTTTCAAATACGTACCCAGTAACCAGAATTGCTTCTGTCCATTTAAATAATCGTCTTCCATTTTCTTCCTTAGCTCGCTACCATTCCAAATAGCAGAATCATGAAGAGCATTTACAAATCGTATCCTTGTTTTATTGTCTGATATCTAAAAATGAATTGTAAGTAATGGTATATGTATGTATATATGTGCGAACGGGGCAGTTACGTACTAAGTTATCAACGCTGTAATAATACGACTTAACTAATCAACAATGACATGACATACTGATAATTACGAGACAGTCAGAAAGCAAGAGAGTTGTGTTCGAGACGTGGAAGAAGTAAGATCGGTCATCAAACCACTTACGGAAAAGAGTTGTGCTTAAGACGAACAAAGAGTAGATCGGTCGTTAAACCGTGTGTAAGATATTAAACCGTGAATGTGTCAGTGTGTGTTTATAAAATCTATACCTAATTAATTTAACTTAAAACAAACTTAAGGATAAATGCTGACTATTATATAAAACCAATTAATCTAATATTCCTATTCTAAAAATAATAAAAAGAACTACAAATATTGAACTACAAACCCGTATTTTGATTCATTGGAATAAACCGTTCACACGTAAGATAACCAAATCCTACATAAAACCAACATACCAGCTTGACATTTAAGCTATTAAATCCTTTCCTATTATAGAACAAATGCTTGTTTTGTTTTGGGCTGATAATCCTTACATACGTTCCGTCAACACACCCTATAATACCTGGGAAGCGATATTTTTCAAAAAATTCTCTAACAATAGCTACTTCTTCTTCTATAGTCGGCCAACAAATCCATCTCGGGCAAAGTTTATTTTCCAAAATCTCTAAAACTTCTGCCAACACTTCACTAAAAGTGGATTGCGCTACACCAACGTCCATTTGCCGCCCAACACCTTTTTGATAACTTCCTTCTGCAAAAAAGCGTAGACATGATGTTAGTTTCACAACCGATGGAATCGTTGTCGACTTTCTATTTGGTAAACAATTCTGATCCAATATATCTAAAAGGTATTTAAAACCTGCTTTATTAACTCGGAAATGTTGTTGGAACCTGCAAAATATTTATTTTTATGTACATACTGCAAAGAAGTCGTCATGTTTTTACTTACATTACTTCCGGTAAACACAATGGATTTGATATATCCGTTAAGCTACGTCTTTTTATTTTCTCCAATAATTTCTTCTCTTTTTCTAATAACATAAATCGAAGCGAAATACTATGCATTTTATTGAATAATAACAATTTATTAAGAAAATTACAAAAAAAAAACAAACAATTAAACAACATCAATTCACAATAGTATGTTCGAATTGCCACATATGTTTCGAAAATATATTTTATTCCCTAACAGTTGGCGATACCAAATTATTGTTCATGGGAATAAACAAATTATTCCCTCGAATTTATTCCCTTGAGATTCGCGATAAGGGTGATTTTGTTTTGCTCGGGTATTTCTAAAAAATTTACAATTTCATTATTTACATTTCATAAACATGAATTTTAAAACATGAAAATTTGTGTTTTTTATCACTGAAACCGTTAGGAATTTACGTTTCTAAATCTTCCTATAGCTGGGCAGGGGATGATGCCAACTGTAAGATGATCTTAATTATATTTGCTCCAGGGGATTGGAGCAATTATAATTAATAGAGTTGGTTTGGTTTGAGATAAACAAGGAGAAATGGAATCAAGAGAGTTATTTTCCTTTGGCGATTACAGTAAGGGTTAAGGGTACTTACGAGTTGAAGTTATTTTGCCAAGAACAGGTAAGTATAAAGGTTCCATGGATAAATAAATTCAGCCAGGTATTTTGTATGGGTTACACTTCATAGAACACGTAGATTTATTTATACAATTTTATATTTATTCAAAATTCGGCTTAGTTTTAAGTTAGGGCTTAGGTTAATTTTTAGTGCAACTTTAGATATAAGTGTATATGTAATATTCACATGTTACTTATGTATGTATACTGAGTTGGATTTTAAAAAAGTATAGATTTAAACAATTTTTATTTAAGCTTAATATATGCATGTAAGCAAATACGTTTGTACTCGTTGGTTCTTAAGTGACAACTTGTTGTGTGGACTTGATGTGTAACGTTTCTTACTCTTTTGTCGCTTACAAATTGCGAGCGACGAAACCTTTCTTTCCAGTATAACCCAACTGGCAATTTTCTATAAATTGGGATATTGTCCAATTCAAGATTGGACAATCACTTTTACATTAAATTCCATACTTCATAACAAAAAACGTAGATATAAGTATTTTCGGCATGTGCATTTTCTTTATGGAAATAACTTTTTAATTAATGTTTTTTAAAGCAAAAAATTTTGAATTTTGCTTATTTTCTCTTATTCGCAATATTAAAACACTATATCTGTCTCTTACATACAAACCCCAAATAAAACGCTGAGTTTTTCAAAATTCTAACCTCAAAAGTTTCATCTCTGGTTGCTTAGTGCCACTAATTTTTGCAAATGGTTACAAAACTTTTTGATAACTATACATTTAATGGTTAAAATTAGTAACAAATAACTGCTCTAATGGCCGAAATCTATAACATGAGATGCTGTAAGTTGTTAACATTAAATTCTTAATTCTTTCTTCTCAGGGAAAACATGTCTAGATTGCCAAATCGTTAATGCTAACGATTTAAGTTCTTCAGCCATTTTACCGTACTTCTTTTTATAATTACTTGCCAAATAAAAAAAATTGTTTCGCACAACAATTGCTATTACAAATTTAAGGAGTTTTCGTTACTAATGTATACGTCTGACGAAGCCGAAAGGGATAAAAGCATGGATGTCGATGACAATGACGACTTGGATAAAGATGATGAATTGAATATGATGATGGTGCTGAGGAAGAACCACTGAATAGTGAAGACGATGCAACAGATGAAGGTGGCAGTGATCTTTTTGTCGTACTTAAATATCTAATATAACTTACTCGTATAAGCTAATATTTTGTTTGCGGTGGTTTATATTGAAGTAAATTAAAAAAATAGATCTTAAGATTTTACATTAACAAAGACAAAAAGATGTTGGTAACAAAAATATGTTGTATGTATACGTATGTACATCACTACTAAAAATTTATTCATGCAAAAATAAAATAGTGCTTTGCACAAAACAAAAATTAAATTAATCTTGAAAATATTTGGGCATATAGAATATATAAATTTTTATGTAAAAAATTTTAATAAATTAATTTCTTGTGTAAATCTGTACGTTTTAAACTGAATTATAGTTTTTCTTGCTTCAAAACTCCAAGTTTCTTAATTATTCATAGACTATTATTATTTTTGTTATTTTTCCTTGCTTATGGTGGATAAAAGCGTAGTAAAACATTATGTGAGCATGATTTAAGTACAAGATGTAATGAATTACATTAGCTATTGAGATGTTTGTATATATATGTACAACAATACTGTTAGATTAAAATGTTTTATATAAAAAAATATTAGGGTTCTTAAAACGTGTGTTGAGTGTTCACCTAATTGCTTGCTCTCCCAGATATTGTAAATTATTTATATAATATAATTCATTTAGTTTTATTTCAATTAAAGTATATGTACAAAGTGTTAAATAAACGTGGAATGTGTGACAGCGCACGAGAGAGTGTGTATTGTTCAAACCTTGAGTATGGCTAGCATGGTAGCATTAAGTAGTAGTAGAATACAAGTAGGCGTGAAGTTAACATTAGTACTATCTTCTCATCCCTCTTCTTTTAAAATAAGACGACAGTATTGCAAACGTTGAGGTTGAGCTTTAATACGGGAGGACCTGCGCAGCACGGTCGGCGGGTTTTTGTCAGTGGTTTTTGAGGTATTGCTGTTTGGTAAAACCTCAGCTTCAACGGGATTTTCTTCAACTACCACCTCTGGTGTACTGATTATTTTAGCTTGGCATGGTCGAATGTGTTGCGAATTTCTGCGATTCAATTTACCATTCTCGTCCACAACTATATAGGATCGAGGGTGGACCTGTTCTGTCACCACAGAAGGTTTCCACATACTTTGGTTGTTCGTCCGTGTGACTACTGTACTTCCTTCGAGTAATTCCTGATTGGATTTAGCACCACGATTTGCGTAAGCGATCTGCTTATCTCTTTCCTGTCTCAGATATTCTGCTATCCTTTTGCTTTCTGATGAGAGTAGAGTTTCTTTTGTAGTTGGTAACACACTTCTTGTTCTATGCCCAAAAAGTCTTTGAGAAGGAGAACCAAGGTTACCACGAGGAGTATTCATGTAATTAAGTAGTCCTAGAAAATAATCGCTATTGTCATATGAAGACTTTTTGAGAATGTTTTTCGCGATTTGAACCGCCCTCTCCGCTAACCCGTTGCCTCTTGGATGGTATGGCGAACTGGTGCTATGGTTAAATTTCCAGTCAGAAGTAAACTTTTTAAATTCACTACTTACAAATTGGGGCCCATTATCACTCTCTAGTGTTAATGGTGGTCCAAACGTTGAAAAAATTTCCTTTAAGAATAATATTACTTGTTTTGTTGAAGTTTCATTAAGTTTTTTAAAGTTTAGATACCCAGAATAGCTGTCTATAAACACAATATAATCGCTGTTGTTAAAATGAAACAAGTCTGTTGCGCCTATTTCAAATCCATGGCTTGGTATCTCTTTTTCGCCTATCTTTAATTTTTGATTATTACGTTGATAAACTTGACATGCTGCGCATTGGTTAATATAGTTCAGAATGTCTTTGCTCATAAGTGGCCAAAATACCGATTCCCTCGCCAATGTTGGCCAATGTTACACATTTGGCGTAACTAAAATGACCATTATGAATGTTTTTCAAAAATTGAGCCCTTAATTTTTCAGGTACAAGAACTTTGGTTCCTTTGAAAATTATACCATCGTCATTAACTGATAACTCATCTCTGAAATGCCAGAAAATTTTTAAAATATTTGGTAAATTATCTTTTGACTTTGGCCAACCATTTCGAATGAAGTTTGTCAGCATTTGACAAGTACTATCATTTTCAGTATCTCTTTTTAAATTTTTAAGTTCTTCGTTAGAAATTGACAAAACCATTTGAATTTCGAGATCCTCTTCTTCTTCTCCCTTGTTGGGTATATCAACACAATCTCGGCTTAAAGGATCAGCCAAGTACATTTTGCAGCCTGGTTTATATATAACTGTCGGATTGTATGTAAGCAAACTCAGCCTTATGCGTTGTAGTCGTGTAGGTGATGAGTGCAACGATTTTTTAAAAATTGATTCTAACGGCTTGTGGTCGGATTCTATGATTATTTTTTTTCCCCAAACGTATTGGTGAAATTTTTCACATCCAAATTTTACGGCCAACGCTTCTTTTTCTAATTGGGAGTACCTTGATTGGCACTCTGTTAGGGACTTAGATGCGTAGGCGATTGGTTGATCTTCTTGTAGAAGTACTGCACCCATTGCATATGAACTAGCATCAACTTGAAGTTTTACATCTTTATTGCAGTCATACATCTTAAGTACTGGAGGTTTACTAATGGATTTCTTTAACTCATCAAACGATTGTTGTTGGTTTATGTCCCAATGGAAAGAATTAGATTTTTCTAACAATTTTCGTAAAGGTGCTGTAACGTGAGAGAAATTTTTTATAAATTTACTCAAATACGTAAATTTCCCCAGAACTCTCTGAAGCTCTTTTTTTGTTTTTGGCGGCTTAAGCCGACTGATGGCTTCTATTTTATCTGGGTCTGGATATAGCCCTGTATCGCTGATGATATGTCCTAAAAATTTTACCTGTGTTTGTTCAAACTTACATTTTTCTTTATTTAATTTTAAGCCATTCGCTTCAATAATTTTAATTACTTGTTCTGTAACATTACGTAGCTCATCTAAGCTGCTGGCATGCACTAAAATGTCATCGATGGCGATTTTGACATTAGGTATTTGTGAAAAAAGTTGTTGCATTACGCTTTGGAAAACCTCTGGCGCTGATGAGATTCCAAATGGTAGTCTTTTACACGAATATCTACCCCAAGGTGTTGAAAATGTCAGAATCTGCTTAGTGCGATCGGAAACCGGAATTTGCCAGAAACCTTTTTTACAATCTAATATTGAAAAATATTTAGCTCCTTTCAGTTAAGCGGCTATTTCTTCCAGAGTGTTCATAGGAAAGTGGCGACGTTTTATATTCTTGTTTACACTTGTTGGATCTATACAGATCCTAATTTTATCATTTTTACGTACTACTACCATTGGGGATACAGCGGGGGTTGGCAAATTGGTTGGCTCAATTACTTTCATTTTCACCATTTTGTCCAACTCATTTTTTACTTGATCTCTAATTTTAAAAGCAACTCTCCTAGCTGGACAAATCTCGAAATGTGGATTTTCGATTAGGTCGATGTCGTAGACAAAATCTTTAATGCATCCGAGGCCTTCAAACAAGTTTTCTTTTATACGAAGTTCTTGAACCCTTTTTACTAAATTTAATTTCTCACAGGAATCTGCACCTAAAATTGGCTTTACATTTTCATTAACAATCTTGAAATTTAATTTACTTAGTTTTTTAAATACTGTACAAGTTAACATGACTTCGCCAATGACCTTCAATTTATGATTACCAAAAGACACTAGATGTTTTACACCCGAAGTTCTAATAGTGACGTGGTTATTTTCTGATTTAAGCTTATCAATGATTTTTTTTGGCAACACGTTGCATTGAGCACCAGTGTCAAGTTTAATCTCATAATTATTTTTACCAATGGTTAATGTTTCTGAAAATTTTTCTTTTTTATTTTTATTGTTGTTTTTCAACGAAAAAATAAATAGTTCTGAATCGGCCCCACTGCCACTATTTTCGTTTTGATATTCTTTTTCCTCACAACTGGCAACTTCCCTGTTTTTCCTAAATTTTCTTTTTAATTTGGATTTACACATACTTTCAAAATGGTTGCTTTTATTACATTTCTTGCATATATATTTAAAAGCTGGGCAATTGCGCACTGTGTGGCTCTTGCCACAATTACGACAGTCAAAACTTTTTGTTTTATTATTTTTCTTTATGATATTTACGAATTTTTCATTTTCATTCTGAATTTCTGCAGTTTGTTTTTGTGCAAGTTCGGTCGCTTGGCAGATTTGTAGCGCCTTTTCTAAGGTTATGTCATCTGACAGTAATTTTGTGCGCAGTGCATCGCTCTTTATACCCAAAATAAGTTGATCACGTAAAATACTGTTACTTAACTGTTCGAAATTACAATTTTGTACCTGCAGTCTTAACCTGGTTATATATTCATCTATAGTCTCGCCGTCATTCTGTACGATTTTATGAAATTTGTATCTCTCAAAAGTTGTATTTAATTTTGGTGTAAAATAAGTATCAAACTTTGCTTTCACTGAAGCCAATGTTTCATTTTCAGTTGCCTATAGACGACATAAATGTTGCGAATTGAATTTTTTCCGCCTTTGCACTTAAACCTGTAGCTACTTCAAAATACTCATATTGTTGCTTCCACAGCTTCCATTCCTTCGCCATATCTTTATCATGTTCTATTATCAATGGCTTAGGTGGTTTTAAAAAGTTACAGGTGGTTGCTGTTGCAACGGTTGCTCCTGCTGCGGCAGCTGCAGGGGTAGTCGCCATTAAAAATTTTTGGCAAGCAATTGGTTTGCCTTATTTTAGGTATAATTGTAAATCTTCCTTTACTTTATGACTTATTAGTCTTATTCCACTACGGGTTTCGGCACCATGTAAATTATTTATATAATATAATTCATTTAGTTTTATTTCAATTAAAGTATATGTACACTACGGGTTTCGGCACCATGTAAATTATTTATATAATATAATTCATTTAGTTTTATTTCAATTAAAGTATATGTACAAAGTGTTAAATAAACGTGGAATGTGTGACAGCGCACGAGGGAGTGTGTATTGTTCAAACCTTGAGTATGGCTAGCATGGTAGCATTAAGTAGTAGTAGAATACAAGTAGGCGTGAAGTTAACATTAGTACTATCTTCTCAGATATGTTCTTTAATAAGTCTACAGTATATGTATACTAAAACAAATAAACATTACAAAAAGTATTTAACTTTCTTTTTCTTGTTATGGAATATTATTAAACTTACTTAAAAATGAAAACGACGGGTCAATTAAAGAGGAAGATGTTACTAAAGGGAGTTTTTCGAAAGCAGTTGAAAACAACAATACCGTTATAAAATTTCATTTTTTCATTTATTTATAATAACCTAGCCTGTATAGGCCAAAATCGGTTAAAAAATTCGACTAACAATATAGGTAAAACTAGTTAACATATATTAAATAAAGCTGAAGAATACTCTTCAAAAATAATAAAATAAGGTACAAATAATTTTTATAAATATTTAGCAAATTTAAAAAGAAAAGAAAAACCATGGAGAAAAAGGAATGTTGCGATAATAGTTCTAAAGCCCAAAAAGAGAAAAAATATAAATATAGCAAATCGAAACATAGTGAAGTAGAATTAGTTGGAAGACAGGCGTTTCATAAATTACGAAGTGCTGTGCTGTGACAGTAAAAAAAAAGAGTCTCTCTTATAAGTAGCCACTGAAGCATCAAACGTTTTTAACTGGTTAGGTAGCATATTAAAGGCCCGAGCCACTCTGACACAAAAGGATCTCTCTAGTAATGTAGTAAGTCTAGATATTAACAACTGTTTATTTCTGGTAGATCTACTAAACGCAAAGAGCTCAGCTAAATATACAGGTGCATATAACTTATATATTTTATAGAAATTAGTGAGATTCCTAAATCAATAAAGAAAGGTGATACATGTTGCCTCATGCCGAGTGTATAAATATATCTAACAACTCGATTAAACACGAACTTCAGTTTCCTTAATACATATCCTAAAGTTCCAGTATATACCTCCAAACCATATAGTAGGCATTATAATTCCATAAACCACCTTTTTTTTACGTGTAAAGGTAGCATTAAGTCTATGCTGTAAATTTTGGGCAAGGCAAAGTTGACCTTTGAGACAACAGAATTGATGTGACTCTCAAATGTTAAGTTAGAGTCAATAATTATACCAAGACAATTAAGTTTATCGACAAACTCAATAGAGTTACCACCAAAAGAAATAGAAAAGTCTTTACGACAACGTTTGCCAAAATTAACAGCCTTAGTCTTACGAGTGTTTATAGTAAGTTTATTACACTATGGAACATTTTTGGGATTATTGTCTGGGGGGTGAGAAATTCCAAGTCAGGGTGATGGTACTAGGTCAGTATAGTAAAACCCTCAAAGGGTTTGGCGTTCGTATGTGTCAGTTTTTTTTATGGCCTTTTAAATATTTTCCTTATCTTGATCCTTGATCTTGATTAAGTAAACATTTTTATAATTTTTTATTTTTATTTTATTTATTTATTTTTATTTATTTTAATAAATATTGCCTAGACTTTTTCGATGGTGGTTGTTCGGGACTAGTGTCATCGCATTCATCGCTATCATCAGTTTCTGAACCACACATAATGTCAATGTGTGACTCCACTGTTGGCCCTTCTGCATCTCCTGAAAATTCTTTATCATCAAGATCATCCTTGTCTTGCCACACAAGCTTACTCCAAAAGCAAATTTCCGCAATTATTGCATTCGGCGACTTTTTGCCTCTTTATCTGTAAGTTTTTGTTTTATTAAAATGAGTTTGAAAAAATAAAAAATCAGTATTACCTCATTTCAAATGGCATAGCAACTTGATGATAGCGTTCACCTTGTTCATCTGATTCGGTAGCCAATTGTTTGCTGAAGTAGTCCAGATGATGATGTAAATAATGGATTTTCAAGGACATGTGGACACCAATTTCCGAGAATGATCTTAACATCCTTGCGACAGAAACATAGTAGTTGTTAGAACGATGCTTTCCCAACAAGCCTTCTATTACTTCTTTGATTGCCTGCCATGCATTCAATTCAGCGTCAATCAAAATATTGTTGAATGCGTCACTTTTAATCAGCTTTCGTATATCTGGACCATTTACTACGCCTGATTGGAAAAAATTAATTTGTTAAGATGGAAAATCATGGGAAATGAATGTGATATTATAACTTACCTTCTTTAATTTTACTTTCGCTGAGTCTCGGGTAAATTAGTTTCAAACACAAGAAAACTTCATCTCTTTTGACGACAGTTTTGATAAAATTCTTAACAATTCCAAGTTTAATATGCAGTGGAGGCAGCAATATCTTCTCCTTCGGCAATAGAGGCTCACGAATAATATTGGCCGTTTGTAACCTGCTGTGCTCTCTGAGTTTCCATCCGTGGCATTCATATTGGTCACCGGAAAATCGTGTGTCCCAATCGCACAAAAAGCACATATATTTTATATAGCCGCTTTGAAGACCGCAAAGCATTGCTACAACTTTTAAATCGCAGCATATGCGCCACATATGTTTGGTGTAGTTAACCATTTTTAAAATATTTTCCAGTGCATCATATGTTTCTTTCGTTTCTGTACTATAGGCGATTGGAACTGAAGGTTTTTTATTGGTCTTATGCAATAAAACCGCCTTCAAGCTGAGTTTTGAACTGGCAATAAATAATCTCCAGTCATCTGCTTCATATTTTATTTCCATTGCGTCCATCAATTTTCCTACATCCGGGCAATATGCAGAAGTTTTTTCATCATTCACAAGGAATAAACTTTGGAGTGTTGCCTGACGACTTCGATAAGCTGTGACTTTCACACCGGGTGCCAACAAATTGTTTGATTTCAAAATGGAAGCCAGCTCTTCCGATTTATGCTGTGTTAATTCCAACTTGGCAACAATTGAATCAAGCTTATTTTGATTTATTAAAATTGGCTCATTGGATACTGATGGCTCATATGGGGGATCATCACGTGCATGATATGTCGGAGCAGTCGTAGAAGAGAAAATATCTGGGCTAGAAGCTTTTGGCACAGGAATGTGGTCCGAATGAGGCAATGGTGTTGCGGCACTTGCAACACCAACGTAATTATACGATTTTCTTATCCTTTTTGCGGCTCCTTTATTCGCACATGCATAGCAATTCAATGGATTGTGACCTTCGCCAGGATTAGTCCAAGTCATTGGGATACCGAATGGCATACTTTCATGTCTTCTATTTTTCCAATCCATTAGACGGTTGTAGCAGCTTTTACACACTATATTTGGTACCCAATTTTCGTTCACTATAACATTTTGGTTGAAGTACATCTCGTATGTTTGAACAAAATCAGTACTGAAATTTCCCCTTTTTTTATGTGTTGAGACATATTGACCACAGCAGTAGCAAAAGCTATTTATATCTGGCTTGCACAGTTCCATATTCTGTTCAGTTTTGTTCACTTTTAAAAAACTGGAGAAAAATCACTTTTACTGTTCGCGTTCGTCGGCACTTGTTGAATGACAAAAATCACAGAACCAGTGTGAGAAAGAGAAGAAGTTTAATGACAATGCATGTTTTATGTGAACATTACAGAACCAGTGTTGCCACATCAATATTTCTCTTTTAGTAAAGTAGAAAAATATGAGAGAGTTCGGCTTGTGAGTGTCAATGTTTTCTCCAAATAATGTTGTGCATATCTGGAGCAAATTTTTGAAATTCATACATTTACCTAATTGTGAATAAATGAGAAACGCGTGCATCGATTTTAATGATCTATGCCTTTTTTTGCTCATGAGTTATGTGACTTTACGCGAAAGTAATTAGTTTTAGCACTTTTTTCCATTTTGGATTTTTTATGAATTTTAAAAAAAAAAAATATTTAAATTTTTAGGCAAAAAATACTTTTTTCCCTTCATACATTCATTTTTAACTTCGCGAGTGTTGCACATATAGGAAAATGGTATAGATTAGAGAAATTGTAATTCTAAATTTTTTTGAGTTTGTTTTAGCAAAATCGGACAAGTGGTTCTCGAGTTATGTTAAACTACGTTTTTGCCAAAATGTTACAACTAAGCGAAAAAACATCAAGATAAGGAAAAAATTTAAAAGGTCATAAAAAAAACTGACACATACGAACGCCAAACCCTTTGAGGGTTTTACTATACTGACCTAGTACCATCACCCTGACTTGGAATTTCTCACCACCCAGATTGGCTGTTGTACTGTGTTATCAGAGATCCATTTCAGCAACAAATCAACAGTCAAATCTATCATATTCTGCAAAACATCAGGGAAATCAGATGAACCCCTAAATAATCAACCCTATTATGTATGTCGCCGTCGAGTCAAGTGACGCCGACGCGCTCAATAATGATATTGCCGTTGGCAATGTTGACAGTAATCGATTACTGTTGCCAACCATTTGGTATTGAATAAGAAGTGACGCAGTCACTGGTGAGTTCATGTGACTTCGTGTTTCTCGACACTTTTTTTTAGCGTTGACTCAGAAAAAAAAATTTCATAAGTGTAAAATGGAGAACAAAATTAAAATAACAAGCCCCAAACAATTTGAAAAATTTATAGCGGAATTAGAGAGTAAGCCCAGTTTAACAAAAGGTTTTGAAAGAGGAACAAAACCAAATAATTTTAAACATGACTGGGAAGAAATTACGTTAAAATTGAATTCTATGGGACCACCATATTATCCGATTACGTCGTGTGCGAATATATCACAAGGTAAGGCAGTGCGATATTTACTTGAACACTGCTAATACCATTTTTATCAAAGCTGGTTTTATTTACGTGGACGGGCAACCATCATTAAAATTTTGTAAAAATTAATTAAAATTTATACAATAATTAAATAATAAAAGTAGTGCCGGTATTGTAATTAATTGTGTGTGATTCATATATTACGGTTTTGAATGTACATACACACAAGTGTATTACATTATTGATAGAAAGAAGAAAGGAAAAACCACGATCACATACATATTACTGTGTGAATTTATTTTTTTGTTGAGTGCATTTTTATTTAATTAAAATCAAAAATAATTTCGTCAATTATAAAGAAAAAAAAATTAAAAAAATATTTGTTGTTGTTATGTTTGTGCATTTCATTAGATTTCTTTAACTTTTTTGCTGTTCATATACACTGGTTCCCAATCTACAATCGGTCGGTCCCTGTTGTATTAATAAAAATTTATTGGATTCGAAATTTGTTATCTATCCTGAGTAAAGGTATAATAAACTTCGTAATTTCTTTGACAGTGAATCGGGAAATTAAATTTGATCTTCAATAATTAGAAATGGCCATAGATTCGTTTGAAGATTTTACACGCGCCACTGACGCCATTTATAAATTTGAGGCGAATTTTTCGGCAATACGCGATGAAGATCATCACATTTATACAATTGAGGTGATGACCGAAGAGTTAAAATCTTTATGGGCTAAGGTCAAAGAAACCTACGAGGATTGCGTAGATTATGCAATGGGACCGAAAATGGGACCAGAAGTTTTGGAAGTGGCTGAAGGTAAATATCAAAGCACTCTTAACGCTTATGCTCGTTGCATAAAAACAATGAGGCTAAAGAGTGATGATATTACTACCATATGCAAAGCTTAAATGCCGACGGGGGAGGGGGAGGAGCATGCGTCTTCGGGCAAAACGTATCATAATTTACCCCTCCCTACATGCGATACGGATATTTTTAAGGCCGATTACTTGTCCTGGCCAACTTTTCGTGATTTGTTCACCGCGTTATTTATTAATAATAGTACTTTGAGTAAAATCGAAATGTTTTGCTACTTCATTAAACGAACGGACAAAGAGGCAAAGGAGATCGTATCAAAATGCTCTCTTACTAACGCGGGGTTTGACATAGCTTGGAATAAGCTTAGAGAAACCTATGAGAACCCTAGAATGTTGGTTAATAACCAACTTAAGAATTTATGTAATTTAGATGCTATAGGTAAAGACAGTAGTGTAGCATTTAAAGCCTTATAACGGGGCATTAACAGTTTTTTGACGGCAATGAATACATATGACATAAATACGGAAAATTGGGATCCGATCATTGTATTCATTTGTATTCAACGTTTACCATCGCAGACTGTTACTCTTGGGGAACAGAGTATAAAGGACAAAACTGCTCTTTCTTTATATAAAGATTTGGATGCCTTTCTAACGGAACGCATACAAACCCTGGATTGTATACGCGATCTTACAGGGGCAGGGACGAGCGAAAAAGGGGCGGAACGCAAAGTGAAGACCCATGTATCGAACATGAATTCATATAATATTTGCGTTTTATGTTCCAAACAGAACCACCTCTTACGATTGTGTCGTCGATTTAAAAAATTATCTTTTCCTGATAGATTCGCAACTGTGAAAAAATTTCATTGTTGTGTGAATTGCCTCTCGGGATCACATGAAGTCAAAGATTGTAGAATAGCACACCGTTGTTACATTTGTGACCAGAAACACCACTCTTTGCTTCATCGTGAAATTCGTTCGGCTAATACGACAAATGATAGGAATTTGTATAGCCGGCCTTCTACGACCCATACGGGATTAAGGCCACAAGTTCCTTCTACGTTAGCCGTAGCTCGCTCTAATGACAATCATAGGCCCTATAATACGGTGGGTTCTGATTTAGCAACAGCTCAAGGCTCTTCGGGAGCGGACCACCAGATGCCATCGACATCTGCCGCAGGTTATGCCAACATAAATTGACAAGTTTTTCACATAGCAAAAAATTCGTTTGTTTTATTGGGCACAGCTATGGTCAATATAATTTGGCAGGATACTACGTATCCGGTACGAGCCTTAATTGACCCAGCCTCTTAGGCTTCACTTATTTCCGAACGTTTGAGAAATCAATTACGACTTACGTCACATTCTACGAGTGTAAAGATTTCTGGCGTTAATAGAGATGCTGCCACCAATGCGCGAAAGATATGTACCATTACAGTAGGCTCTCCAGTAGACAAAGGTGTTAGTTTGGAAACCTCTGCGCTGGTTTTGCCTTCAGTTTCTGGCAATTTGCCCTCGTTTTTGTGTCCTACGGATATGAGAGCTAGCAGATGTTAATTTTTACAAAAGTCGGCCAGTAGATTTGTTACTTGGCGCTGATTTATACCCTGAAATCATTCTTGGAGATGTTCGCAGGAATATTCTAGGTTCCTTAATGGCTCAAAAGACCGTTTTTGGTTGGGTCTTGATGGGTCCAGTGAACACTCGCAATAGCGATTCAGTGAACGTGTTCTCTACGAACATTACTTTGAAGAGGATAATTTTAATGAGAATCTTTTAAGATTTTGGGAGTTAGAGGAAGCTCCTAGGAAAAAGATGCTATCACATTCGCATAGAATCTGTGAGGACATTTACGTCAAATCTACTAGCCGAGATTCGACAGGAAGGTATGTAGTTTCATTGCCCTTTAAGCCAGAATTTCCGAATGAAGTACATCTGGGGAATTCTCGTATTAATGCTTGTAAACAATTCCTTCGAATGGAATCCTCTCTGTCAAGAAAACCTGACATTCGAAAGTTGTACGAATAGGTTTTAGTGGAGAATTTAGACTTAGGTCATATGATACCCGTCAATACCTTTCCTAAGGCTATCACCGAGTCGTGTTATTTGCCACATCATCCGGTGATCAAGCCTGAAAGTAAAACGACGAAGTTGAGAGTTGTTTTCAATGCCTCTAATAAGACCTCTAGTGGTCAAAGTATAGGCAAATTCGCGTACACCCATCTCACACTCCGTTTCAAAGAATTATTTATAGAAGTGCTAACAGTGACCAGGTAGTAGACTACGAATTGCAAACAGTGATTTTCGGCTTGAATTGTGCACCTTATTTAGCAAATCGAGCCTTGCTGCAGCTAGCAGATGATAGTGAGGAAAAATATCCACTTGCCTCGAAAATTTTGAGGAGGGCTATATACGTCGACGACGTTTTCTCAGGAGCCCATGATATTAGTACCGCCTTGTCGGCCCGGGATCAATTGAGAGACGCTTTACTACCAGCAGGTCTCGAAGTGAGAAAGTGGACTTCCAATAACAAATTGATATTAGACGGCTTACCGTCCCATCATTTAATCGATGCTAAAGTCTTAACGTTTGAAGACGCTAGTTGCTCGAAGACCTTAGAGATTTTTTGAAAAGAAATCAGGTGCTATCTGCTATAGCAAAGTTTTTTGACCCGGTTGGTTGGTTAAGCCCCATAATAATCACTGCCAAATTATTGATGCAACGCATCTGGCTTGATAATATTGGTTGGGATGAAGCGAGGGAAGCGCAGTAGCAGATTGATTGAAATTTGTAGAGTGTTTCAATCAGATAAATTGTATAAAGATTCCTAGATGGCTGAAGTATTATAAGAATTCGAGTGCGGAGATTCATGTATTTTCGGATGCCTCTAAAAAAGCTTACGCAGGAGTTATCTACCTTAGAACCACCGCCCCTACGGGAGAGGTTTACACGCACTTAGTATGCGCTAAAACAAAGTTAGCTCCTCTTAAATCCGTTTCGTTACCCCGCCTAGAGTTATGCGGCGCTGTTTTGACTTCCGAATTGTTACGGAATATTTTAGTTGAAATTGAGATATCCATAGAACGCGTTTATTGTTGGACAGATTCCACAAATGTGCTTGCATGGTTACGCAAGGCGCCTTGTTCATGGATTTCACGTTCGCTCGGAGGACAATCCTGCCGATTTGAGCAGCCGGGGGGTGGATCCTCGCACGTTGTTCACGAGTGAATTATGGTGACATGGACCGTCGTGGTTAGGCCTGGACAGGTCCTATTATAAAATAAAATGATTTAGGTAGTATCGACACCGATGTGGAAAGAAAGTCAATTAAGACTCAAGCTTCATTTTTTTCAAAATTTGAGGATATATTGGATAGATTTTCATCCATTGACAGAGCCATGCGCGTTATTGCGTACATTTTCCGTTTCTTTTATTCCGTACATCCGTTGCACAAAGGCCAGTTTAATTATGATTGTGACCTTATCTCTAATACCGAGATAAAATTAGTTAAACTACGTTTGGCTATTGTCGCTCAAAAGGCATTTTATCCTGATGAATATAAATGTCTCTTAGATAAGAAACCTCTTCCAACAAAGAGCACACGGTTAACGTTGAACAAAAGACGTAATTCTTATTTAAATATAAAGCAGGTAGAAAAAAATGTTACATATAAATGCATTAACAAGCATATAAATTATATACGCACTCAAAGCTACTTTTTTTTATATAGATTTTAAATGTTGTATAAAATCCCAAGATTTTATACCAAAAAAAATTAAAGAATAATTTTTTTTATATTATATTCATGAATTTATATAAATCATTGTAATTATTTTGAATTCTCAATTTAAACTGTAACGATTATAATTACAATTTTAAAATGTAGCTAATGAATTGTCAATTGTAAAACTATTGTGAATTGTACTAAAATGAATTCGAAGTTATGTTAATCAACCTATGTAAATTAAACTAAGCTTAAACGTAACTAAAAATGAATATGTAAAAACACTTACACAAGAGCCACCAACCTGAATACATCAATTTAAATATAAAATCTAATATCACAAAAATTCTAAATCAAACATACATCTTAATATCTATAACATATCATAAGCAAAAGGTGAGCTCAAATACACAAACAGTCCATCCATACACACGCTCCATACCTTAATTATATTTATTTATTTAATAAACCCAACTCTAACCACATGATTGCTCATATTAATGAGCAATCAAGGGTAAAAGGAAAAGGTTAAATTTCCCAATAGATTTTCAACATCCCTTCCCACATACAGTTCACTCAATTCACAGTAACCTGGGAAAGCAACTCTTTTTTCTTCATGGTCCTTCGAGCCGGATTTGAACCAGCGACCTATGGATATACAGTAAAAATATTCAAAAAGAACGCGGACGCGACGAGAATAGTGTAAAAAAAAAATTATATCGTTTTCAAGCCGGTAGTGCAAATTAAAAATAAAAAGAAAGAAAAAGTGCTTAAATATTACACTAATTTACATTAAAAGGAAGGAACAGTTCAAATAAAAATAAAATTAAATAAGGAAAATTGTAAAAAAGTGTATATCGCACATACGTACATTTATAGAAATAAAGTGTAAAAAAAAAACCGAAAAAATTATATATACATAGATAGACACAATTACAAAAACGGAAAATTAATTCCTTCAGATCAAGGTCAAAAAAGGGACACCAAGATCGAAAAAGTTACATCAAGGTCAAAAAAGGGACACCAAAATTTATACATATTAAAGAAAAAGAGAAGGTAAAAAAACAAAAATACCGTTTTCAAAAAAAAAAAAAAATTTATTTAATATCACATTGTTCAATATATAAAAAGAGCAAATCAAGGTTAAACGGCGCGTTAACCAAAGACACATACATATATGTGTATAAATATATAGACATAATTGAAATAAATAAACAACTTGTATGTACATATGTGTATGTGCAGTTATTTTCTTATATTACTCCATTTACTTTTCTTTCATCTCTTTACTTTGAATTCTTTTTTGCAAATTTTTTTACACATACACTTAAATAAAAAGAACTACAATAAAACAAACATTACAAAACTTCTGGTGTGGTGAATATTAAAAGCATCAAGATCAAAATCAAAACAAACAAAAAAAAAAAAAAAAACTACATTATTTAAAAATAAATAAAAACAAACAAGACTGTTAAAATTACAAACGTGAACGTAAACGTATTAAAATAAAAAAATCCGTATTAAAATAAATTTAAATAAAAAACTATGAGAAACCGATCGAGAAATTATACTCCAAGGTAATAATAAATATATTATTAAACCCATATATTTACAAAACATACTATATATCAGTAATCACATTTATATATATAAATATATATTCACACTTATTTCGTTGAATTTCAAATTGAATTGTTTTAAAGAGTGTGTTAAATTATTCAATTATTCAAACACATTGAAATACAAATTTTTATTTGCGATAATTAGTGCAAGTTACAGTGTGTGTAACAATAGTGGGTGAAAAATATTATATTCAGGAGTAATAAAATGCAGACTTACTATCTCTGATTATACCAGCTTGCGCTTCACTTATTGTTATTCATTAATTGGAGCTGCACTCTTTGTAGAAGTTTGGCGAACAGGAAACAAATTTTTTCAGCAATTTCATACTGGAATTCTAATTACATACGCACAATATGCAATAATGAATGCATTATTTTTAATTAAATTCAATCTAATTGCATATCACCAAAATATGCAATAGTGAATCATTATATTCACATCATTCAATCTAATTGCATATCAACAATATATGCAATAGTGAATCACTATATTCACATATATCAATCTAATTGCATATCACCAAAATATGCAATAGTGAATTATTATATTCACATCATTCAACCTAATTGCATATCATCAATATATGCAATAGTGAATCATTATATTCACATCATTCGATCTAATTGCATATCACCAAAATATGCAATAGTGAATCATTATATTCACATCATTCAATCTAATTGCATATCAACAATATATGCAATAGTGAATCACTATATTCACCCCTATCAATCTAATTGCATATCATCAAAATATGCAATAGTGAATTATATTCACATCATTCAACCAAATTGCATATCATCAAAATATGCAATAGTGAATCACTATATTCACATCAATCAACACAATTGAATCATTACAAATTGCATATATACAACATATGCAATAGTGAATCATTCTATTCACACCACTTTAATCAAATTGCACATACTTAATAGGCCATATTAAGAACACGTACATCAAAACCTCTATATATACCCCGTGATAGCATATATTTGCTAGACAATAATAACAGAGTATTAAAAATTTTCCTGAACATTCCTAAAATATTACTAAGTACTTTCTTAACATATAACGAATATTACCTGCAAACGGTCTTAAACCATATAGGGAACTTTTACTCTCCTCTGGTGTAACATAAATCCTAACAGGTAGTTTAAAGCTACTTTTGAGAACAAATTTCTTTAGAATAACTCTTATCAATATGAGTACCGATAAAACATTACCACAAAACACACCTGGAATAGAACAGGATAGATTCTCTTTTGACTGTGATCACTTACTCACATTTTGCATAATTTTGGAGAAATCTAACTTGTCACAGCAAACTGATACTGTTCTAGAAACTAAATTAGAAGATTTAGATACTCGCTGGCAGAATTTACAGCATTCTTATGAAGCCTTAATGCTTTCACTTAGTCACAACGACAACGGACAGCTCAAGGAAAACGCTAAAGACGACTTCAATGCATGTTCTAATACATACTACTCGTGTAAATCACAAATATTGGATATGCTCAAGCTTTCCAAATCATGTGAATTACAAAACACATTCCCACGATCTACTATGCTTCCACAACAGCCTTCTGAAACGAGAAATAATTCCTTTATAAAACTCCCATCATGTGATATACAAACATTTAGAGGTAGCTATGAAGAATGGCCAACTTTTCGCGACATATTCACAACCGCTTGTATCGAAAATCACGATATCCCACTAGCCCAAAAATTATATTACTTGCGTATAAAAACAAGTGGAACTGCTGGTGCCATTGTTAAGCGCTACACTCTATTCTATGTGATGAAAATTTTGAGCATGCCTGGAATGCGTTAAAAGCTCGTTTCGAAAATAAAAGAGTCCTAATTGACAATAAATTAAAGACACTTTTTAATATCCCAGCAGCCACATCTGAAAAGAGCGAATCTATTCATAAGATTCACTCAACAGTCACTGATTGTTTAACGTCACTAAAAGCCCTTGACGTTAATGTAGAAGGTTTTGATCCTATGATAATATATTTAGTCTCTACAAAATTGCCCGATGAGACACTAACTCTTTGGGAAAAATCGTTTAAAACTCAACGAGAAATGCCAACATGGAAACAAATGGATCAATTTCTCATGAACAGATACGAAATGGTTGAACGAATCTCTTCTATAAGAACAACGAGAACTCGTCTTAGCCTCCCTATCCCAACGCAACAAAAAATACAATCATACTCATCTCAAGAAAAAAATCACAATCAATTGCAAACTCTGTAGTGAGGACCATAACCTAAGAGCTTGTGGGCAATTTCGAAAACTAACAGTACTACAAAGAATCGATTATGTACAGCAGAACAAAATCTGTGCTAATTGTTTATCCTCATCTCACACTCTAATTAAATGTCCAAGTAAATACACTTGTTTCATTTGTAAATCTGAGCATCATACTCTATTACATTTAAAAAGTTCCCAACAAACGCCTCAAAACGTTCACAATAACGAAACATCTGTGAAATCGAATCCATCTCCAAATCATAGACAAGCCATGTCCCCTTACAATCGCACAGTAGAAAATTGGAAAGAATTACCTTCAACTTCAAAGAATTCACAAGTACAGGCTAACTTTTCCTCCAATAATGAGTTTATTTTACTTCGCACAACAATAGTGCAAACAGAACTCGGAGACAACATAGTTTCAATAAGAGCTCTAATAGATCCAGGATCTCAAAAGACTTTTATTTCTGAAAGAATACGAGGCATTCTTAAATTGCCTTATAGAAAATCACATGTAGAAATCGTTGGAATAGGAGGTCAGACACAAACAGCCAATAAAGAATGCACCATTACTCTGTACGCCAAGCGGTGCAACTTTAAGTTTAATGTAAATGCCATAGTTCTACCAAAAGTGACAAAACAAATCCCCTCAATTTCTTTCAAAATACGCGACAACACTGAACTTAGAAATCTTGATTTAGCTGATCCTGATTTCAATACCTCTTCTCCAATTGATCTAATTCTCGGAAATGACTCTGAGCAGTATATTAACATTGAGGGAATTAAGAAAAATATAGGTGGTTTAGCTTCCGCATATAATACAATATTTGGATGGGTTTTAAGTGGTCCAATTCAAGGAAACCCAATACAAACGTATACCACAACTGTGATTCCATCACAAAATTCTACTCTGAATGATATTCTCAGGAAATTCTATGAACAAGAGGAGCTACCGTCCCAACCCGTAACCTCTCAAAGTCTCTCAAAGTATAAAAATCAATTTAATCACTCTAAAAAATCTCTTACACAAAAGGAAGTCAATTTTGTTAAGTTAAAATTAATAACATTAACCCAGAAAAATCTATACCCAGCAGAATTTAAAGATATCTCAAATTCTCTGCCAATCTCAAGTAACAGCCCACTGAGAATACTCAATCCATTTATGGATTCAGAAAACGTTCTCAGAGTAAACGGTCGTCTCGCAAATGCATCACTCCCATATAAAGAACGCTACCCAATAATCCTACCAGAAAGCTCTAGAATGTGTAAACTTTACTTAGAGTATTTACATACATTCCTGGCACATGCAAAATGTAACCAAATGTGTAGAATGGCACAAACTGAATTCCATATATCTCGACTTAAATCTCGTGTAAAAAATATCATCCGTCACTGCAAAATATGTATAATATATAAACAAAAGTGCTGTTCACAAATCATGGCACCCTTACCGCCAGAACGATGCACTCTGGCGGTGCCATTCCAAACCGTTGGCATAGACTTCGCTGGCCCATTTAATCTCAAAACTTCATCGCTCAGAAATTCCAAAATAATTAAAGGATATGTATGCGTTTTTGTATGCTTTGGCACAAAAGCCATTCATTTAGAAGTATGCTCCGATTTAACAACAGCAGCCTTTAGAGCAGCATTCTCTCGTTTTGTTGGTAGGCGGGGCCTCCCCTTCAGGATCTATACAGATAATGGAAGAAATTTTGTCGGCGCAAATAGACAAATAGAACAAGAGTTTCAACACTTTATTAAATCTGCATCAGAAGAAACAGCCCAAAAATATATTACTCATGGCATTGAATGGAAATTTATCCCTCCTCATGCACCACATATGGGCGGTCTGTGGGAAGCATCAGTAAAAAGCTTCAAATACCACTTGAAACGAGTAACAGGGTCATATAACTTCATATACGAAGAATTCGCTACAATTTTAGCCCAAATTGAGGGAATCTTAAACTCTCGACCCATTTCCGCTGTATCAGAAGATCCTGCTGACCTTACTGCCTTAGCCCCAGGGCATTTTCTCAGAGGCGCTCCCATAATGAGCTTTCCTGAACCACATAGTCAAGAAATAGGACTGGTAAATCGTTGGGAAAGACTCAAAATAATTCATCACCAACTCTATACAATGGAAACAAGACTATTTGCGTTCACTACAAAAAAGATACAAGTGGCAAAGCGCTTCTCCGAATATAAAACCAGGAGATCTTGTAGTCATCATCGACGATTTAACATCCCCTTCCGAATGGCGTTTAGGGAGAATTGAAAACACACATGCTAGTACTGACAATAATGTTCGAACTGCCGAAGTAAGAACATCCACAGGCGTAATTACAAGATCTATAGTCAAACTCTGCTATTTACCCTTCTTAAAGGATGAAACAAATAATTAAATTCACAGTAACTATAAGTTCATGTTCTCATTATACATATGCATCTCTTTCATCTCATTCATCTAATTTCAGCAAGGCTTTATGCTTCATATTTAATATATCATTTCTCTTTTTAGCTCACTATCTTCCTTTTTACTTATGCAGTCCCACTCGAAACTACAAAGGTCAACGAAAACAAAGATGTGAATCCAATATATATCAGTGCAGACTATGCAAATGTTTCCATTCTATCCGGTTTTGCCGACGTTTCTTGAAGATGAATGTACAAACCCGAAATCATGTAGTTAACAAGTATAACTACTGCACCAATTGCTTGGCCACAAGTCACGATTTGAGGGCGTGCCCATCCACTGATACGTTTAGAAAATGTGACAGCTACCACCACACATTGCTACACACTAGTATTAAGGCCAGATTATACAAACCGAAACCAAAGGCTAACAACTCAAAACGTTCTATAGCAGATCATCAAGAGAAAGCAATGATTGAAAAAACTAAAGAAGAAAATCTACCTACAACTTCAGCTGTACCAAATCAGCGGATAATCTCTGAAGCAATCAAATCCCTAGCAGAAGTTTTAGGTGCACAAACATCAACGCCTACTCCTTCATTTTCCGGTGGCCGGAATGTATAAAATCCCAAGATTTTATACCAAAAAAAATTAAAGAATAATTTTTTTTTATATTATATTCATGAATTTATATAAATCATTGTAATTATTTTGAATTCTCAATTTAAACTGTAACGATTATAATTACAATTTTAAAATGTAGCTAATGAATTGTCAATTGTAAAACTATTGTGAATTGTACTAAAATGAATTCGAAGTTATGTTAATCAACCTATGTAAATTAAACTAAGCTTAAACGTAACTAAAAATGAATATGTAAAAACACTTACACAAGAGCCACCAACCTGAATACATCAATTTAAATATAAAATCTAATATCACAAAAATTCTAAATCAAACATACATCTTAATATCTATAACATATCATAAGCAAAAGGTGAGCTCAAACACACAAACAGTCCATCCATACACACACTCCATACCTTAATTATATTTATTTATTTAATAAACCCAACTTTAACCACATGATTGCTCATATTAATGAGCAATCAAGGGTAAAAGGAAAAGGTTAAATTTCCCAATAGATTTTCAACATCCCTTCCCACATACTGTCCACTCAATTCACAGTAACCTGGGAAAGCAACTCTTTTTTCTTCAATGTTTTTGTTTTTGATTTATTGTTTTTGTGGCTGAATTTGTACAAGGCATGAAAGATCTTGTAGGAAATTTAGCCTTAACTCCAACATTCTCCCCGCGTTGAAAGATAGCTTTCAATAATTTAAAGGTAGTTTACAGAGGTTTGTGATGGCTCTTTTGAATACGCCAGCAGTTTTTACGCTTACCACTCGTACGTCATCTCCTGGATGGCATTCAATAACTCTTGCTAGTGGCCACTTTAGTGGTGGAGTGTTCTCTTATTTTAGTAAAACTAAATCATTTATTTGCAAGTTCACATTAGTTGTCGTCCACTTTTCCCTTGTCTGTAGTAAATTTAAATATTCATTTCACCATCTATTCCAAAATTGTTGTTGTATCCATTGAACTAGTTGATATCGTTTTAATGATACCGGGCTATGCGCAACTATCGATGGTTCTGGAATTGTGGTGAGTAATCTGCCTACTAGAAAATGCCCAGGTGTGTGTGGCCGAAGATCGTTAGGGTCTGCTGAAAGAGGTGTTAATGGGCGACTATTAATGATTGCTTCTGCTTGGCAACAAATTGTGTGAAGGTCGTCAAAGCTTAACACAAGATTTCCTATAGTGCGTCGAAGATAATGTTTCGCTTGCTTCACAGCGCTTTCCCATAAGCCACCAAAGTGTGGCGAACGTGGCGGTATAAATTTCCAGGCTACGCCTTCTTGTTGGCATGCCCTTTGAAGCATTTCGTTGTGAGCTTCAGATATAGAGCCTTGTAGCAGATTTCGTAACTCTTTATTGGCTCCAATAAAGTTTGTTGCGTTGTCTGAATATATAACCGAGCAGTAACCTCTTCTGGAAATAAATCTTTTTAATGCTCCAATGAATGCTAATGATGTCAAATCAGGTACCAACTCTAAATGTACAGCCTTTACGGAAAAACAAATAAATATGGCTAAAAATACTTTTTTAGGGCCTCGCCCTCGACTTTGTGACGACACAGAAAAAGGGCCACAATAGTCAACTCCGGAAATATTAAAGGGATATGATTGCTCTACCCGATGAGCGGGTAAAGAGCCCATCACTTGCGCTTCTGCAACTGGTCGACAACGGTAGCACAGAATACACTTATTTATAACCCCTTTGATTACATTTCTTGCATTTATTATCCAAAAATTGTCACGTAGAATATTATGAAGAGTAAGTGGTCCAGCATGTAAGTATTTGTGATGAAAATAATTAATAATTGTGGTTAAAAATGGGTGGCTACTTGGTAAAAGTATTGGATGTTTTGTTGTAAAAGCTAATGAAGAGTTTTTTAATCTACCGCCTACACGTACAACTCCATTATGGAGAAATGGGGACAATTGAAGTAATTTCGAGTGATGACTTAGAGGCCTTTCTCTGGTTATCAATTTTATTTCTTCATAAAATGAAACATGTTGAATGATTTTACATACCAACAATAGAGCGTCGTTCATTTCATTGATGGCTATAGCTCCACGACAAAATTCTTGCCCTTGACAAGCATTAATGAATCTCTTTACATAGGCAAAAATTCAAAGCAACTTGCCATAACTGTTAACATATTTGTGTTGGCTTATGACATCTTCGATTTTTGTAGTAATTAATGTTGTTATAGATTCGTCACACTCCTTTCGAAAATCTGCCCTCCGATTTTCTGGCCAATGTTTGTGACCTTGTTGTAAAAAATCTGGACCATGTAGCCAAAATGGTTTCTGTAGAGCAGCAACTGTAGATCCACGGGATAATAAATCTGCAGGGTTTAGTTCCGATGGTACATATCGCCAACTATACTGGCTGGTGAGAAGTTTAATTTTTGTCACTCGGTTTGATACAAATATCGGCCAACGGTATGCCTCGCCAGCAATCCATGATAATGTTATCATTGAGTCTGACCAGCAATAAACATCATGTGGTGATACTGGAAAGTGTTCTCTCACAGATTGAAGTAATTGACTTCTAAGTAAAGCGGCACATAGCTCCAATCGAGGTAAGCTCACTTCTTTAGTAGGTGCCACTCTCGACTTGGCACATAATAATTGAGATTTGTTGTTGTTTACGTCCTTAGTGACAACGAAAATGCAAGCACCATAGGCCTTTTTACTTGCGTCTACAAATAGATGACTTTGAGTATGTGTATTAAAAATTACATGCCTTGGTATTTTTATTTGACCAATCAAACTTAAGTCATCGCAAATTTGTTTCCATTCAAAGAAGATATCATATGGAACGCTTTCGTCCCAGTGTAATTGTAGCTTCCATAATTCTTGCATTAATATTTTACACCGAACAATTAACGGATTTATAAACCCTAATGGATCAAAAAAACTGGCCATTTGGGACAAAATTGATCTTTTAGTAACCTTCTGCCTTGTTTGGTTTGCTGGATACGAAAAATAGAATATGTCATCAACTGGGGACCATTTTAACCCCAAAGTCTTGACATACTCCATGTTGTCTACTTTAATTAAAATTTCACGTTCGGTTTGCATTACATCGTGCAAAATACGTTCACTGTTAGATGCAAACTTTCTTAGCGGAAATCCGCCTTCATTTAAAAGAGCTACTACTTGCCGTTTTATTTCTATGACTTCATCTTCTGTTTTGCCACCAGTCATTAGATTTTTGACTTAAAAGTCTCGAAGGGTTACTCTTGATCCAATTGGATATTTTTCACTATCAATTTTTGCTAATTTCTGAAGACATTTTACAGCTAAATACGGAGCACAGCTTGTGCCGTAAGTGACAGTTTGAAGTTCGTATGTGTGAAGTGGATCTTTACTATTTTTTCTTCATAATATGCACTGATACCTTTAGTCATCATTGTCTACCAAAATTTCTCGATACATTTTGGCTATGTCTGCTACTAATACAAATTTATGGAAACGAAATCGAGTTAAAATTGTAAAGACGTCGTCTTGAAGAGTTGGACCGACATGAAGTAAATCATTTAGCGAATTGCCATTTGTGGTGACACATGACGCATCAAGTACTACTTTCGGGTTTGACGACACAGTGATGGGGAATATAATTAAGTGCATTGTTTGCCTCATGTGATTTAGTGATAAATATTCATCTAGAAATTCGGTATACTCCTTTTGAATGAAGTTGTCACGACTTAATTTTGTTTATAAATATGTAAATCTTCGTAGAGCAATTTGTCGGGATTCATCTAAGCTTGGTGGAGTTTCTTTGAAGGGTAAACGAACGATAAATTTATTTGTTAAAGGACACCTTTTAGTTGTGCCTTCAAATAATTTTTCGCATTCGTTTTCTTCTGTAGAACGAGATTCTAAATTCTTCTCACAATTTTCAATTTTCCAAAATGACTGCAGCAATTCTCCTAATAATGGTTCATTCGATAATGACCTTTGATGCTGAGAATTTAAAAGTAAGGATTTTGTTGTATTGTTTGATGAAAAATGTGTTTCCTTTGGGATGTGTGTTGATCCTGTCACTATCCACCCTAATTTGGTTTTTATAATGTTAGGTTGTCCATTTACCTTAATTTTTCCTACCATAAGAAGATCGAAAAATAAGTCTACTCCCAGGAGCATATCAATTGGCCCAGACGTTAATGATTTTGCAGTGAGTGAGCACATGTACGTTGCGTGAACTGTGTTTATATCTCCTATGCCGCTTATATTGATATTAACCTTTTTACGTTGCAACCGCAAGTGTTGGGCCATTCGCTCTGTAATAAAATTAGATTGAGAACATGAATCAAGTAATGCCCTTACCCTCATCGAGGTGCCATTTGAGGTACACAATTCAACAACTGCTGTAGCTAAAATTACAGGACTTTTCTCTTGAGATGATTGTAGACAAGATGTAGGACTTACGTCATCGATTGCGAGCGCATCCCTTGAAACTTCCTCTGCAACCATTTTTTCTTTATGTAGCAGCGTATGATGCATAGCGTTACACTTTTGACATCGATTTAGCGAAGGACAAGAACTTGCAATATGGTTTGTTCCTAAACAATTTAAACATAATTTTAATTGTTTCGCAGCTTTAAAGCGATCATAGACGGTCATGTCAATAAATTTTGTACAACGAAATACACTATGAATAGGTGCAGTGTTGCATAGAAGGCACTTTGCTTGTTGCTTAGATAATACATACGATGTTGTTTGAAACTTTGGTGAAGACTTTTCGCTAGTTTTATATTGTGGTGGTCGACTAGATTGCGATTCCCTCGAAGAAGTTGTGTGAATGGTTTCACAGATTTTTAATGACTTATAACGATTTTCTAAAAACCTTGCTAGGTCGTTCCAGGTAGGCAACTGAAGAGATGATGCGTTGGTTGCAGTAAAAGAATGAGATTGACTATCTTCCCATTTTACTTGCAAGTTACTATCGAGTTTAGAAACTATCAAGTGAAGAATAATGTTGTCTGCTATTTGCTGTTTTGTGGCAATTGATTCTAGTGCACGCATGCTAGCATTAACTTTGTCGATGAATAAACGAAGCGAATTTACATTGGGTTTCATTACCTTTCTAATATTAAATATTTCAAGTAAATGTGATTGAAATAATTGTTTCTTGTTATTGAATCGTGTTTTAAGTAAGTCAAATGCAACTTCGTAATTTTCAGAGGTGACTTCTAACGATTGAATTAAACGAGCTGCACTACCTGTCAAACACGACTTTAAATACTGAAATTTGGAAATTGGAGATAAGTCTTGGTTGTCGTGAACTATTAGACGAAATACATTGTAAAACTCCATCCAGTCCATATAATCAGCATTAAACTTTGACAATTGGAGTGTAGGCAAAACAGGTTGATTAGAATTAGATGATTGTGTTACTACGCGTGTGCTAGAAAGTGGGACTTCCGATTGCTGTCCACGATGATGAGCTAGTCGTTCTAAAATTACTGATTTTATTTCATAATATGCATCTTCCATTAGAAAGCGATGATTCTGCGAAATTTCTGATTCGTCAAGAGATTCTAGTTCCAACTGGAGTTTTTCAAATAAATTTAAGTGGCGTTCTAATAAAGAAAGTTTTACTTGTAGTTGATATATTGACATCTGAAGTAAATCATTTATATTAGTTTTCATTGCATAAATATTAGAAATGATTTGTTCCCGTTGTAAAACCTTAGTGCGTATATTACCGGTGCCACCATAGGCGTTGGATGGTGATGTGTGAATATCAATGTCATCTTGACCTTCTGCCATAATTCACTTAAATTTACGATAACTTAATGACAAATAGTTCAAAATATCCGGTTCGAAGGACCTTGGATGAGCCAGGAGCCTTTTCCTGACACAAAGCAAAAGTAATGTCAATCAAAAATTGTATTCTACCGATGTAGAAAAACAAATAAAAAGACAAGTTTCAAAATTTACTTCCTTTAATTAGACCTTTATTTCACATTGAAGTCTACCAAAATAATAATCCAAAAACTTAACATTCAAAAAACAAAAGACGTAATTCTTATTTAAATATAAAGCAGGTAGAAAAAAATGTTACATATAAATGCATTAACAAGCATATAAATTATATACGCACTCAAAGCTACTTTTTTTTATATAGATTTTAAATGAGTGTAGCGATAAGCTGTAAATGATAACAAACAGATTAAGTTTATTATTGTTTTTGTGGCTGAATTTGTACAAATCATAAAAGACCTTGTAGGAAATTTAGCCTTAACTCCAACACGCCCCTTTGAGCGGCAGTAAGCAGGCGCCACAGCCTGATTTAAGCCCGGAACCAGTCGTGGTTATACCAGCAGAAGAGGTTCTTACGAACTTACCTGCTAGCCGCAAACATGAGAGCTCAGGCGCAGTCACCCCCTTATTGTCGTCGGCCGTAAGAGAGGCGAACGCCCAATTGCATGCTGCCATAGCTAGCTCAGCCCCTTCGACTATCACCAAAAAGGCAAGATGCCCGATCTGCGGCAAGAACCATCCTCTTCGCTTTTGCTACAAGTTTAGGGACATGAGCTACGAGCGCAGACTTCGAACGGTAGCCTCCCACCACGTATGCCCCGCTGCCTGTCCTCCGGGCATAAGGCAGTTGAATGCAAGAGTGCTGGAAAGTGCAAACATTGCAATAAGAATCATCACTCCCTCTTGCACGAGTATACGAAGGTTTTGGGTAAAGTAGACAGAACGACTACCAAACCTCAAAGGAAGTCTCCGCCTACCGAGACGATAACGCCAGTCCATCGAACGGTCTCATTTTCGCCTACACTCCATGTCAACCTACGCATCACTCGATCTCGCATTTCCCTCCGGGCTTGTTTGGGTGCTTGTGTTCAGACTAGTTATATCTGCCGGCAATTAGTATCCAAACTGCGCATCCCTACCTATAAAGTCGACAGGGCACACTACAGCCGAATCGAGATCGAGTCGATTCATGACGCAGCGCAGGGCATGTACGTTACAGTTAGGGTACATCAGATGCGCGGTATCAAAACGACGCCCACGTCGGTGGCACATGATATTTTTGAGACGTTCCAAAGTCTTCAATTGGCAGACCCTGAATTTCATAAGTCAATCGGCGTGGCTTTAGTGTTAGGATCGGAGGTCATGCCACTTCTGCTGAAGGGCAGAATTCAGGCGAGTCCGGGACTGTCTCTAGCCCAATACACCATTTTCGGGTGGGTGATCTCCGGGCCTTCACCTTACTATAACCATCGCTATCGGTCTCCGACCGCAACAGGAGTCCTTCATGGCTCACTTATTGTTCAACAGGAGTCTTTCATGGCTCACTTATTTTTCATCTGGAGTCCTTCATGGTTCATTTTTATCATAATGGCTTACGCTGTGAATAACATACAGTCCACAGGAGTCCTTACTGACTCACTCATTTTATTATTAGATTCGTTGCAACCCCTTATTGTTGCAAGGTGGCCGGCAATGTTTGAGTCCCCGTTGAAGTTCTGTCTCTATTGTCGGTCTCTTGCCCTTTTTTCATCTTTGTGTGAAAGGTCAATAGAGAACTTAACGAACTTTAACGGGCTCTTATTTTTTGTCGTCAGCTACCTAATTTTTGTTAATTTAAGTTTACTTACTTACTTCTTATACAGTAGGGAGTTGGTATACACCACATTTCTTTAATAATTATCATTTTTATATTTCCCTACGGAAACATTTGTTTTAATTTTTATAAAACATTCAAGTGAATAAAATCAATAAACAAATCTGAAATTACTATTATAAACCTACAAGTGTTGTGTTATATTATTTGGGAGCTTTACGAGCTTGGAAATATTGAGACCAGACCGATATACGCCAAGCAAATCAGACAATTGTCCTTCAAGTGAATCGAAGTCTCCATGGGGAAGATAAACAACACCTACAAGGAATTTAAGATTTCCCAAATCAAGCTTAAGAAACACACTCACCAATGCCATATGCGTCACCAACAAATACAACTCTATGTTTAATATTATTAGCAACATAAAGAGCCACTCCACCACCTCTACAACCGAGTCTGTCATTCCTATGACACATATATCCAGGTATGTCAATAACACTAGTAGAAATTTCACTCCTTAACCATGTCTCAGTAAATCCAGCAACATTCAAAAGTCTACAATCCAAAATTCTTTTGATTTCACTAAATTTCGTAGAGTTCGGCTTCAAATTAAAGCTGGTGCATTTTAAATAGCCAAAATTAATATTATGGCTATATTGACTTAGCTGGAATTTTAAAAAACTATTATCACTCGCAACATATCCTAAATTTTGACGTACATCCATTAGAAATATCAAATAAATATATAAATCATAAAATATAAAAAAAGTAATTAAGAAAGCTAACAAAGTATAAACATAATATTCATAAAAAATATCCTTGTCTGATATAAGTCAAACAAACATATAAAATATGCTGGACCATTTCATACTCAACAAAAATATTGTTTATGAATTTGGTTTTTAAGTTAGCAACTAACTATTTAAAATATATAAATCAAGATGCACTCAACAGTGAATAAGAATGTAAAATCCATGTGTAAAACAACTACTATGCATACATACATATACGCATACATATAAAGAGTATCCCAGCAAGAACGCAAGATTTAAATTTTAAATAAATGACTGATGCAGCAATTGAATTGTTTCTCTGGTTGTATGACATGTGGCGCCGTCTTGTTGAAACCACAAGCCCTCCACATTCATTTCTTCAATTCATTTCACGATACCGAACACCATTGACTGTTTGCGCTTGACCTGCCTCATTTTCATAAAAAAAGGTCCAATGATTCCTCCAGCCCAAAAACCACACCACACAGTGACACGTTGAGGATGCATTTGCTTCTCGTGAATCACTCGAGGATTTTCCTCACCCCAAATGCGACAATTCATGTTGTCTCTCCAATACCCAATTAACGAGCTCCCTTCGCTGTCCATGGTCATTTTTTACTAACCTCGTACCTTCTACTAGCAAACAATAACAATTGTTCAAATGTCAAGCAATGACACTTCAAATGGCGCCAAATTTAAATCTTGCGTTCTTCTTCGGACACCCTTTATATAAATACACATATACATATATACAACACATATACATTTACATACATATATATATACATACATGCACATACACACATGTACGCATGCACGCATATATATAAAGGGTGTTTTTTATAGACGTATAGAACTTTAAGTTGGCATTACTGTTCAAGATGGCGACCGATTTAACAGCTGTCAAGTGATTTATTCTCAGTTTGGTTTGGCAATTCATCATGAATAGACTCACGCCTGAATAACGCTTGCAAATATTCGTCGAATGGGTCCTAAGCGAGATTGCCGTTGTTCCCGATTTTCATAAGCGAATTTTGTTTAGCGATGAAGCGCACTTCTGGTTGAATCCCTAAGTGAACAAACAAAACTGCCGCATTTGGAGTGAAGCTAATCCTCAAGTGTATGTCGAAACACCGTTACATCCAGAAAAACTGACTGTTTAGTGCGCTTTATAGGCTGGTGGAATCATTGGTCCGTACTTCTTCAAAAACGATGATGGCCAGAACGTTACAGTCAATGGTGATCGGTATAGAGCCTTGATTACTAACTTTTTCATTCCTGAATTGAACAACCATGATGTCCAGGAGCTGTGTTTCCAACAAGACGGCGCAACATATCACACAGCTCGTGCCACAATCGATTTATTGAAAGACACATTTGGTGACCGCCTAATTTTATGTTTTGGACCTGTGAATTGGCCTCCAAGATCTTGTGATTTAACACCGCTAGACTACTTTCTGTGGGGCTATGTAAAGTCATTGGTCTATGCGGATAAGCCACAAGCGCTTGACCATTTGGAAGACAACATTCGCCGTGTTATTGCCGATATACGGCCACAAATGTTGGAAAAAGTCATCGAAAATTGGACGACTAGGTTGGACTACATCCGAGCCAGCCATGGCGGTCATATGCCAGAAATCATATTTAAAATGTAATGCCACAAGATTATCTTTCGGATAAATAAAATTCATATCAATCGAATAATCCATCGTTGTTTTATTGCAATTTAAAGTTCTATACGTCTATAAAAAACACCCTTTATTACCAGTAAATCATTTCTGTACAATTTATATATACATGTATTTGGATAAAAAAAGCACTACAAAAATAGTTGCATACTCTTTACAGGAATAAAACAAGAAAATAAACGTATACATTTAAATAACACAACGCAAAAATTTTATATTTGTAATGTTAATAATATTTTAAATAACCTTAGTAATAAAAAAATAACAATAATGCACTAAAAATCCATGAATGGTAAACAAAATTGGGATTTTAAAATAAGAAAAACTATAATTCAGTTCAAAACATACAGATGTAAACAAAAAATTAATTTTATTAAAATTTTTTACATACATTTACATAAAAATTTATATATTCTATATGCCCAAACATTTTCAAGTTTAATTTTATTTTTGTTTTGTGCAAAGCACTATTTTACTTTTGCATGAATAAATTTTCAGTTGCGTATGTACATACGTATACATACAACGTATTTTTGTTACCAACAACTTTTTGTCTTTGTTAATGTAAAATCTTAAGATCTATTTTTTTAATTTACTTCAACCACCGCAAACAAATTACACTGGTCGACAAAATAAAACTTTTTGTGTGTAACATGAAAATTTTTGTCTTGCTATGTTTAGGACAAGGATATGGATAATATAAATAAAATTAGAATGCTTCCAATACGAATAGTTTTTTTGTAATTAGATGCTATATAAATTTAGAAAATTTGAGATTTTGTTAACAAAAGTAAGTTATTTTATTATGTCACAGTATTAATTTAAATAAAATTTTATGATTTTCTGCTGTATTTTGCTTCAGGTACATCTCGTTGTAATGTCCAACAGTAATCCGCTAGCATACGTGGACTCCACTTGCCCTGGTATCGTTTTTCCATGGTAGAAATGTCTTGGTGGAATCTTTCACCATGTTCATCGCTGACGGCGCCCAAATTTTCAGGAAAAAAGTCTAAATGTGAATGAAGGAAGTGTATTTTCAATGACATATTACAACCCAAAGCCTTATAAGCAGATAGCAGCTCCGCGACAATAGTTTTATAGTCATTTGATCGGTGATTTCCTAGAAAATTGAAAGTTACTTTCATGAAAGATTCCCAAGCAAATTTTTCCAAATCACTGAGTTTTTCTTTAAATATGTCGTCTTTCATCAATTGTCTGATTTGTGGGCCAACAAATATGCCCTCTTTAATTTTTGCCTCACTCAATTTAGGAAACTTTTCCTTCAAATATAAAAAGCCGTCACCACTCCTGTCCATAACTTTCTGGTGGTTCTGGTACAGGTAGTTCCTCACTATGAGGGATCGGTCTTTTAGCAGATGGCAGGTCAGGATATGTTATTTTATTTTTTGTTTTAATTGTGATACCTTTCGTATCAGTAACACAAAAATAACAATCAGATGAGTGATTCGTTGGTTCTGTCCAAATTACGGGGATTGCAAATGGCATAGATCGAGATCTCCTCGCCCATCCAGTAAGAAGATCCACACATGTAACACAGCAGATGTGTGGAACCCACGCTTTGTCTTGCTGTCCGACGGCAAAGCCAAAATACTGTTCATATAGCTTAGTCACTAATGGTGTCAAATTCCTTCGCTGAGTTTTAAAAGTAATGTTACCACAAATATAACAAAACCTGTCAGGATCATTTTTGCACTTTCTTGACATTATTTAACAGTCGCTTAACTCAATAAATAGAAAAAAACACTATACTATTCACATAAATAAAATCTCTGAATGCAAAAGTGGAACAAAAATGGTTAATTTTAAATTTTACGGGTAGTAGCTGTAACACGAAAACTAGAACTGATGGAATCAAAATAAATACGGTGATAAAATGAGGGTATTTAGGTAATTCCAAATTGGTAAGTACCTTTCTTGTTACAAAATTTTGTTGACCAGTGTTATTAGCTTATACGAGTAAATTATCAAAGGTGATAGAAAATTTAATTCTAAGAAGAAAATATCAAGTAAAATTTCTGACGGCAATTCGTATTTTCCGAGTTATGGGCCTCCAAAGCTTTCATATTTAAAGTAAAATTTTCAATTTAAAAAAAAAAAATTAATTATTATAGAAAATTGTATTTTAAGAAGAAAATATTAAAAATATTTTTTCGTTTAAGCCTTTATTTCCCAAGTTATGGACCTCAGAAGTTTTCACAGATTCCACATAAAATTTTTATTTTTTCACAAAAGATTTAAAAAAAAATTAATGAACTTAATAGAAAATTTTATTCTAAAAAGAAAATGTTAAGTATGTGTCGTTTTGTCGCTTAAATCCTTATTTTTTGAAATATGGGTTTCTAAAAGTTTAAATTTTTATTGAATACTGTAATATGTATATCAAATAAAAGCTTATTAAAAATAATATTACGTAATATACAACAAAACTCAACCCACTTCAAGACGGCTACACAGAAAAACTTTTGCTAGCGTAGCCGGTGTTAGCCTTTCCCCATAGGATATAATCCGTAAGTCCGGCTACACAGAAAATCTTTTGCTAGCATTTTTAAACCAAAAACAGTAATTTTTAGTTTATTTGATATACATACATAGATACATTTGTAGTATACACTCGAAATATATAAATAATATAGGGTCCGCAATCTAACGTTTTTTTTTCAACTAGTGCTTATTTCGTGAATGGTAATACTTAGCTCATGTCTGATTTGACAGATAATTAGTTTTATCCTTCCGCTGAAAGAATATGATTGTGTTTTCTCTTCGCTAAGTGTGCCTGCGATTGACTTACAGAAGATGCCGATTTTGCCAAAAAAAATCATCTTTTCAGATGAAGCTCATTTTGATCTTGGCGGGTATGTAAACAAGTAAAATTGTCGCATTTGGGGCACAGAAAACCCGCACGCATACATTGAAACGAGTCACTGTTTGGTGCGGATTTTGGCCCAGAGGCATAATTGGGCAATTTTTCTTCGAAAATGAGCAAGGAGTGGCCGTTAGTCAATGGCGATCGTTATCGCGCCATGTTGAACAAAAATTGAAGAAGAGGATATTGACAACATTTGGCTACGTGCCACACAGCCGAAGCTACATTCGATGTTTTTATAGCATTTTCAAAAAAAAAAAAAAAAGTTATTTGACGGACCCTTTATAACATAAGACTTTTTAAAGTTTCAGAGGCTTAGAAAATAAGGACTTCAAAAAATTATTTAATAATTATTTATATATAATTTAATTTTTTATTACTTACGCTGCTTTTCTTATATTTTTTGTGGAAAATTAAAAATTTTATGTGGAATATGTGAAAACTTCGGATGTCCATAACTTCGAAATTAAAGGCTTAAGCGAAAATATGTATTTAATATTTTCTTCTTAAAATACAATTTTCTATTACGTATGTTTTTTTTTTTTAAATTGAAAATTTTACTTTAAATATGAAAACTTTGGAGGCCCATAACTCGGAAAATACGAATTGGCGCCATAAATTTTACTTGATATTTTCTTCTTAGAATTCAATTTTCTATCACCTCTGATAATTTTTTTTTTAAATTTGAGTTGCGTGGCTAAAGTAAATTTAAGCCAAGAATAGTTTTATCTTTTGCAAAAATTTTAACAAAACAATATCCAGTGTGTTGGTGTCTTGTTCTCCATTTTTTTCAAATGGTTACAAAACCAATTCTTGGTACAAATAACAATTGTTTACTGACATGTTTGCATCCAAAGGGAAAGGATGCAATTTGTAACCATCCAGACTCCGTTTTATGTGGCTGCCATATTGTCCCTATTTAAAAGTGCTGCCCAACTTTATTTGTTTTAGTAATATTGCCATATCAAATAATTGTTTCACGTGCAATAAGTGTATTTTACATTCTAACCAAGGTTTTTCGTAAAAATTATCAATCAATACATCTAGTGAAATTCAATATTGTATTGATTCAACATTGATTAATGCAACATAATTAAGAATAAAACCTATTATTAGTGTGGCAATATTTCTACAACAAATTATATTGCCATACTAAAAAAAAGTGCTGCCTAAATTCCTTTTTTCAGTAGTATTGCCGTACTGAGTAATTTTTTAATTTAGAGCGTTTTTTAATGATTAAATAGCGATTTTCGCAAATAAAAAAATAATAAAAATAACAAAACACAATAGACTCAAATCAAGGCGAATTCATAGGAGGTGGGCGCAATATGTATTTTGTTAGTGTAAAATACTACCAAACTGTCAAAATAAAGAAACAAAACAAAGAGAAAAAATGGGGATGAAATAAAATTTTCAAATAAACAAATAATAAAGTTTGTTATAAAGAAAAAGAAAATATTAATTTAATAATAAAAAAAGTAATAAGAAGCGTGCAACAAATTTAATTGTGTAATATAGTTTTGTTATTACTATTTGTGAAATTATTCAGTGCTCAATTATCGCCCAATTGTAGTTTTTGCAGTTTTATTTATGAGGACGCTAAACCATTTTACATTGGTAGTAGTGCCAAAAAAGTTTCTTATAAACACGCTTTTTTTATAAATTTTCTTATAAGAACGTTTAAACAAATTTAATTTATAAATATATTGTGCCTACAAAACAAAAGGAACAAAAAAGTTTTCTTATAAACACACGCTTTTCTCACAAAACAAAAGGAACAAAAAAGTTTTCTTATAAGCACATGCTTTTCTCACAAAACAAAAGGAACAAAAAAGTTTTCTTATAATTTTTCTTAAACAAATTTAATTTATAAATATATTGTAGGCACACAAAACAAAATGACTTAAAAATTTTTTCTTATAAACACACTTTTTTCAGAAGTTTTCTTATGAGAACGTTTAAATAAATTTAATTTCTAAATATGTTGTAAACACACAAAGCAAAATGAAAAAAAAATTTGACGTTCAGCCATATAAAACATAAATATGTATAAATAAAAAACACCTGATCAGTTGCGCCCACCTCCTATGAATTCGCCTTGACTCAAATGATACATTTTAATTAAGAATAATTAAAATAACTGAATTATTAAATAATTATAATTCATAATGCAATAATTTATGAAAAACTTTTGCAAATTTTTGTTAATGTTTTTTTCTCTTTTAAACAAACACCGAACATAATGTTCACTATCACCTTAATACTGCAATTAATTTTAACAAAAAAGGTTATTGATTTAAAAATTTTAATACACTATTCATAGTTTTAATAATATCAGAGCATAATTTTAAAA
This sequence comes from Thelaira solivaga, assembly GCA_947397855.1. Classification (NCBI taxonomy): domain Eukaryota; kingdom Metazoa; phylum Arthropoda; class Insecta; order Diptera; family Tachinidae; genus Thelaira; species Thelaira solivaga. The sequence continues at coordinate 16,400,591 of OX377615.1, forward strand.
ATTTAATATTGTTGAGAGTTGATGGGGGAAATTTCGTATTTCCGGTCTATGGTGGCCAAAGTGGTATGAGTGATTTTTACTAAAAAGTTTGTTGGAAAAAATTGTTCGGAGCAGTAACTCATTCCGAAAAAAGTAATGATGGGGAAATGTAGCCAAGACCTGAATTTATTAAGCCCTATTTAAATTTCGAGGGGGAAATTTACCAATTCGGCCCTATTGGCCAAAATGTGTTTTGAGTGAATTCTTCTGAAACGGTTTTTTGTATTATAAGTGTATTAATATTAAAAAATTTATTTAAGATTTTCTTTAGTTAAGTTTTTTAGACAGTTTTTAAAAAAAATTTTAATATTTCATCTATATTTTATAAATTTTTAATTTTAATTAAAATTTGAAGTTTGCTATCTTCACGATTTCTTCTTCTTTAAAATAAGTGCAAAGAAGTGAATAATGCACAGCACTGCTAGCATAAACGAACACTGCCAGGCCAGAAATCAGAAATGTGCATCATATTGCCATTCCAAATAATAAAATTGGCAAGACGCTGCCACATTTAAGTATTAAAGAAAAGTAAATCTGTATGATGCTGCCACTTAAATTTTCTCCATTACTAATAAGCCAAGCTTGGTAGGACTTCATTTATAAATGTACTCAAATTTCTGCTCAAAATTTCATTTTCACTCATTTCCTTTCAATTCTCAGAAAAAAGTTTGTTGGAAAAGTTTGTTAACTTCTCGTGCGTCTTTCAATGATATTTTCAAGAAAGTAATTTTTTTGACATATTCTGAAAGTAAAATGACAAATAGATAACACTGTTACCGTTTAAAAATATTAAAACAAATGTACAAGATTGTGGTAAAATTATAATTGTAAATTTAATTTGTTTTGTATATAAATATAAGAAAAGAATTCTAGTATTTTTTTATTAAATATATATAAAGAAGACAATTGATGTCTTATTATAGCAATAAACTCATAAAAAATTAACCATAAAAATGATTTCCAACTATTGTCCTATAAATTTGTTATTGTCATAGTTGTGGTAATTCTATTTATGTAAGTCCTCATTTACATTATGGACATTTCTGTCCGGACAGACGAAGTTTGTAGGCGAGGGGGCAAATACGCAAGATGTGTAGTACACGACCGTCTGTACTAGACATTTTTTTTGTCTCTCTTTTCAACTTTTCGTAATAATCGTCTTGTTGCTTCATTTCATTTTTGTACACTGTATTAATTTGCCCATATTTTTATAGAAATCAATTTTTAAAATGGACTTATTTATTATTAATATAATTTAGTTTGCTTCAAAAGTTCTTTTCAATTAATTTTCATAGAAATCAATTAAGCATTTCACAAAAATAAATGGAAAGAAAAATTGAAAAAATGGCTATTTGGACATTAATGTCCAAAATGTAAACGGCTTAGGAAAGAACAAAAGAGAATTGAAAAAAATATGCGGCAAGAAATGTCCATAATGGGGACTAACAAACAAAACAGTAAAGATGAAGACAAAATTAAATACTCAAAATACAATAAATGTATTTATTTATATCGTTCTTCAAATCCCTGTTTTTTTCTTTTAAATTTTATTGTTTTTATTTTGGCTTTTCATTTATATTTTTTTATGCAATTTTTTTAACTCTTCGCATCGACGACATTTTAGAAATGAATTTTCACTTTCCTGTGTAATCGCACTAGAAATTTACAAGAAAGTAGCTTATTTCATTCAAAGTTGTATTCATAATACGTATACAAAAATTTCAAGAAAGTACTTTCCTGTATAAACGCAGGGTAAGATGAACCAAGTGACACTTTTTTTCATGCCAAAAGTTAAGAAATCAGTGTGTTAAAAAGAGCTTATTAGCAGAAAAAGTTTTTGCTTTTCGCTCTAGCTCACCTCTTGACTTCAATACCGGTAATACCTTTTAACAGCAGAGACTTCAAAAGTAATAACAAATTGTATGGGCTTTTTGTAATGTTGTTATTTTTATGTTCTTGCAGATACCAGGCTTACTTACACCACGGATTCCATTACGAAAATCTTGGTGAAATTAAACAGGTGTGTGCATTAGACAATTCGCCACACAGCTGATTTATACAAATTTATCAAAATTGATTTCCATTTACTATAATTAATTTTAACTAACTTCCAAGGACGATTTCTCAATCATGAAGTACATATTTTTTTTTTTTATTGCGTTATTTATATAAATAAAAAGTTAAAAGATATTTTTTTAAACAATTTTGACAACGTTGGACAAAATATATTCGCTTTTGCTGTGTAATTTCACCATCACGAAAATTCTAACTAAGCTTGTTCTATTTCAAACTGTCAAAATATTTAAAGAAAACTATTTTGTTGTTTAGTTTTTGGTGCAAAAATTTTTACCTTTTAATTTATTTAAATAAATTTTGAGATTGTATGTGTTCCTTGGGTAAAATAATTTTGTAACATTAGGCATTTCACCTAACAGCTGCTCTATTCCAAAATGTTAAAATTTATTTCAATTTACAATTTGAATCTTAAAATTTAGTCCATTTAAAAAAATAAAATTTTTAGAATCATAAATCTTGTATCAATAAATAAAAAATGTAAAAAATTTCATGCAGTGGGCTTTAAGTTGTTAATGATAAAGTCTGGCAGCCTGCTATGCGCTTGTGTAGTGAATTGTGGTATTTATTAAGCATAATTGAAAGTAATTCAAACAAAATTTCATACTTAAATGGAAACTAAGCTTAAATAACACATACTTACTTAGTTAAAAATAGACTTTGAAAAAAATTCTATATAAATGAACTTTTTTAATTATGTAAAAATTCCTATAATTGGTAGCACTGAATTTTTGGATAGAATATGTTGCAGCTTTTAAAAATTGGATTTAATAATAATTTTATATGTGATTAGAAAATTCAATATCTGAATTGGTAGCACTGAATTTTTTAATGAAATATGTGGCTCCTCTAAAAAATTAATTATTTACTCTAAAAAATATAGTATACTTAAAGGTGAAAAAAAAAATACAGTTTTCATCAGAAATTAAAATTTTATAGCCAATTTTTGTATATTTTAATATTATAAAACACGAAGAGTGTCGATTGAATACTTGTGTGTGTAAAGAAATGAAAGTAAAAATTAAAGAAAAATGAAATATAATGTAATTAAAGTTAAAAAAACATACGTAACTAGCATAAAGAACACAATTGTTTTTAAGTTGTGTGAGTGTTTGTAAAAATTCGTGGCTTACTGGTTAAATTGCGCTGTTCTGCACAATCGTAAATTGTGAAGTATCTTTTAAGTAGAATATATATTTTAAAAATTAATGGACTGGGATATGCATTATGACAGATTCAATAAAATTAAAATGTATTCTAACAACAGAAAATGCAACAAAAATAGTTGATATCACAAGTTTAGCAGTTTTGAAAAACCGCCGTCGTGAAATACCAAGCAACAGACGAATAATAAATAGTATTTTTCATATCCAGGCATTTAATGCTTGCTTTTTTCTAGCACTGCTCTCTGTGGCAACGTCTAATTGCTCAAAGGTAAGCACGTCTTCGACCATAAGCCTACCTCCAGTGATACGATTGGGAGCCATTTTTACTGAAGATCAGAGAGCAAGTAAAGTAGAATCAGCATTTAAATACGCCATTTATCGAATCAATAAAGATAAAACTATCTTGCCCGATACCCAAATTATTTATGACATCGAATATATACCGCGTGATGATACATTTCGCTCTACCAAAAAAGTTTGCCGCCAATTAGAATCGGGAGTTCAGGCTATATTTGGACCAACAGATCCATTACTTGCCACACATATACAATCTATTTGCGAGAGCTTTGATATACCACACATAGAAACACGAATTGATTTGGAACCTAATGGGAAAGAATTTTCCATTAATATGTATCCATCTCAACAGTCTTTAAATATGGCATATCGGGATCTAATGACTTACTTAAATTGGACAAAAGTGGCAATTGTCTACGAAGAGGACTATGGTAAGTTTATAATTATTGTTGTAATAATGCATTACACACATTCGAGACAGCAGACTACACGACTACAAATGACGTTGGCTACAAATGTCGCCGTGTAGCCAGGTACTTAATTATTTTAGAAGCGGCAGCAGTAATTGTTTAGGTTATAGAAAGACATATTTTAGTGGTGTCACGTTAAATTTTTTAATATGCCTCAAAATAAAATTATTTATTCAAACTCACACATTCTTTTGTGTATATAACACGTAATAATTTAAAAACAATTCGATTCATTTCTTTAACACCTCCTGATTGTCAAATAAAATGAAATATTTTCAAACGTTCATTTTTTATTATACTGGCGCACTAAATTGTTCATTGCTTCCGACGAAAATAGAAATTGGCATAAGTTGGCGACAGCTACAGCAGTGGTCGTGTAGCCATGTAGTCGTGCTGTCGTAAAAAGAACCATTTTCTGAACACATGTATTCTATTTTTGACAAGTTGCAGTCGGTAGCCTGCTATCTTGAATGTGTTTAATGCATTAGTCTTTAGTAAAAAAATAGTTCTTGATAAATCATAATCATTATCGATGAAAAGCAAAAATTTTACATGTCTACTTTATCTTTATCTTAATTTACAGAGAGGCTCACTATTCAGAGTATTATCGTTCGTTATTAAATAATTAATGTGGGCCGTAAGGATATTTATATATTTTTACATATTTCATCAATTGCAATATCAAAGCCTGAAGTCCTGTGTCCCACTGTATTATTTTTCTGAACTACACAATGACAAATGTCAAAATCTGTCATTTAAGCGGCCCATACAAGGCGAATTCGCCTTGGGCCCATATATGAGAACAGCATGCATGCGCAATCAAGTGATTGAGCTGATAAGCTTGCACATGTAGCATATAACGTTTTCTATTAAGGTGGTGAAATCAATCTCGAGTTATGAGTACGGTAGCATGCACTGGTTTCCGGCTCCTATCTCGTCGGCTAATGGGTGGGTTTCTTTTGAATACTCAGCTCATGGTTTAGATATATTTTAGCTACCAGAACGATAATAATAATTTGCATGCATGTTATAGTTTAAATAGAAATAGAGAAGAGCTTTGAGGGCTCATATCAAACTTGAGGAATAATTACACATTTGAGCTGTGCTGTTGTTGTTATTAGCACAAATAGATTTATCCCGCCCTACCATGATCATGTACTGTTCAACCTGAATATTATACGTGATCCCAAATATTTTTATCTAATCGACAGAAGCTTAGAAAATCGAAAAATTAGAAGTTTAAAAATTCATTTCATTCAACTTTAATTAACAGAATTAGATAAATATACATATTCGTAGGTATATAATACATAACGCACTAGCAAACTTGTGCAATATTCATTTAATTAAAGAAATTTTACTGCAAAAATCGTTATTAGCGGCAAATTTTTTTGCAATGAATTGTAAAACTGTTTAAAATAATAGCAAATAAATAAATAAAAACAAGTTAAATTTGGCTGCGCCGAGACTTACATCTTCACTTTAATAATTCATATTTTTCAATTTCCACATTCTTCTTAAATATAAAAAAAAATAATTTATAATTGAAGCGTCTAGTTTATTATAAAAATTTATTTATTTATTATTGTAGCGAAATATCGATTTAAAAATAAATTTTTATAATACGACCTCAAGCTTAAAAACTAGTCGTTTCAAAATAAAAAAGGTCAATTAAACTTACAAATAAAAAATTATATAAAATTAAAAAAAAGGAAATGGCAAAAATTTTCTTTTTTTGAATACATATTTTTTTATTAATCCTAAAATAAATAGTTATTTTCAGTTGGCAAAACTAAAACTAACGATTAGAAAAATACTTTCTGAGAATCTTATTTTCAGAAGCAATAATGCAGGCACTCAATTTTTAAATTAAGAAAAAAAGAAATTCTAAAGATGTCTAATAGGAATGCAAAATAATATAATTTCATTTAAAATGTTTATAAAAATTTTTTAAATATATAATATCAAATAAAATATTTTAAATTAATGGCAAAAATCAAAAAATTCACTTTCAATAAGATTTCTGTATTCATAGTTATTATTTAAATTACACTGCTCTGCAAAAAAATCACTTTGTGGCTCTCCTTTAAATAAAACTATGTGGACTTTATGGATTTTGATGCGCTAAACTCAAATCCGTTTTTGGTTTTCCTCCGCCACGTAGGGATTTTTTTATTGCCGTGGCCACAAAATAATATTTAATTTATTTCCATATAATTTTTTTCTATTATATATTATATCGCTTGGGAATTATTCAAAAATTTAAGGGGAAAAAATTTTTTTTCTTGAAAAATTCGTTTTTTTTTTTCAGTTTAAAAATGCAATAAAACGAACGAAAAAGCAAATATTTTATATTTTACACATTTTTCTGAGAGCTAAATACCTCAAGAATGAAATAAAGTATAAATAATAAATATCGATTAACAAATGGGGATTTTATTCTCAATATCTCAGGTATCCAATATTGAAAGAATATGTGTGCAATCAACGTTACATATGGTGACAGGATTGCGTTAGCTTAGCAGGCAGGTAATGGAAATAAAGGACAAGGGTGTTTTGTATGGTTCTTGGAATTAAAACTTTCTTTGTAATTGATCAAATTTTTTCTGCGGCTTTGGATTTATACTTCAATTAAATATTTTTCAAATTACAATGAAAAACTCAAATTTTTACTGCCAATGTAATTATTCCGTTTAAAAAAACACAATTTTTTTGTTAGTAAATTATAATTTTTATTTCAGAAACATTGTTAAAATAAAAAGTAGCTTAGTTTTATTTAATTAATATTTATTTTTTTATTTTTTTACATTGTCAGTTGAAGTTTCACACCAAATCGACCAACAAAAATCTGCAAGCATTCCTTCTGATGGGTTGCCATTATAACGCTTTTCTATATGTAACATATCTTGGTGAAACCTTTCACCATGTTCATATGATACAGCACCTAGATTTTCCGGAAAAATATCTGGATGCGAGTTCAAAAATTAATTTTAAGAGACATATTACATTTTAGAGCTTTGTAGGCAGAAAGCAGTTCTTCGGTAATTTCATGGTAGTTTTCAGCTTTTCTGTTTCCCACAAAACTGTACACACACTCACGAAAGCCGTCCATGCTCTTTCTACCACATCGTTCAATTTCATTCTAAAGACTGCGTCCTTCATAAGCTCTCGTATTTGCGGACTTACAAATATGCCTTTTACTTTTATATCGCTGATTCTAGGAAATTTGCTCTTATTGTATAAAAAGCCTTCACTATCCTTGTTCATTGCTTTAACAAAATTTTTCATTAGGCCTAGTTTTATATGAAGAGGCGGTAAAAAATTTTTTTCTTTTTGAATTAAAGGTTCTTCTCATACATTTTTTTTCCTGGAATAAAATTTACTCTTGACGGCCAAATTTTAACGTTGTGTTTTTCTTTCGCGCGGCTATCCCATCCACATAAAAAGCAACAGAACTTAGTGTACCCACTTTGTAATCCGGTTAACATTGCTACAACTTTCAAATCAGCACATATGTTCCATGAGTATTGTGTATATTTAATTTTTTCAAGTATCATCTTCATGTTATGATAGCTTTCTTTCATATTTCTTGCATACGCGAGTGGGAAGATGGAAATTTGTGTCCATTGTGAAGCAAATAGCTTTCAAACTTGTCTTGGATGAATGAATAAAAAGGTGTCATTCCTCAGACTTATCATTGAAACACAGTTGTCGCAAAAGTCCATCAGCATTATTACAAATCGTCCTCTTTGGTGTAATATCACATAAAAGCTTGTTCTCTGTTTCAAAAGTACGAGACTTTCACGTCTTTATGCACCAAATGCCATTGTTTAAATTTGGATGCAAGAAGCTTAGGCTTTATTTTTGAAGGTCCTAAATAACGAGCTAAGTTATTCAGATCAGTCTGATTCGGAAAATAATGTTTGCTCGTTGGACTTTTAAATGAATGCGAAGAAACACCCATGGTGGCGTAACTGGATTCAGTCCTTGCAAAAAGCCTATCTTCTTCGTTATTTGTAGGAGTCAATATAGGTAAATAATTACTTGTAAGAGTTTAATGATTTTTTGGTTCACTCCAAACGCTGGCTTCATAAAAGGAAAAAACTTATGACTTCCTTTTAACCAACTTCTTAAATTCCTTGAAAAACTATTATTTTCAGTAGCCAATTTTCATCTCTTTAATCGATAGGAAATCCAAAGTTTAGCTGATAACCATCTTGGTTGATGCTTTTATAGTAGATTCAATTTCAATTTTTTATATTATTTTACAACCGACAACACTTGTCTTTTTGGTTTCACAAGCAATTGTGATATGACAATTTATGAACGAATAACCCGACTTTATAACAAAAAAATACTCCATTACAGTATTTATTATTTAGCTGCATTTCACTTACATGTATTTTTTACCTACGAATTTTTACAATATGAATGTGCAGTTAAATGAAAAATATTATAAATACTATATTAGATATTTCTAGTTTATTTAATTTATATTTAATTTTTGTAAATAATTTATTTAATGTATTGTATGTTTTGTGTGCCATTTTGTAGTTATCTCTATCAAATATTTTTGATTTTTCAAATTTTTCTGGTACATATATTAAAGATTTATAAAATTTATTTTCTTGTGTTCTAATTCTGATATCTTTGTTCCTATATTTATTTTTTTTCAATAGCTGATTTATTAAGTTTTTTGGAAAATCATTACTTCTTAAAATATTCTTAATTATTTCGCTTTTTTTATAATGAAATTCTTTATTACTAATTTCTAACATTCTTTCTATCATATTATTAGCAGTATTTATTATAATTCTTTTAAGATGTTTAGAATAATAATTAATTATTCTTCCTGAAGATGTTGGTTTTTGATACCAATCTATGACTAATGTATCATTCCTTCTTATAAGTAAAGTATCTAAGTATTCAGTTTTCCATCTTTTCTTTTTCAATGCTAAATTTAATATTTGAATGAAAACTATTAAATGTACTTGTTGCGTGGCCAAAGTACCAGTATTAGCACGCCCCTGTTATGTTAAGTAAACTTCTGGCAGCATTGGCAACATCTGATAATAACACCTGTCAGATTTGTTAAGCCACGTAATCTTAATAATTTCGGCCATTTTAATTGAACGAAGAGATAAGGCGATCTCAATATTACTTTAATAATTAACATTTAACCTTTTGATTTGTAATTATTATAAGCCAACCCTGTTGTGAGACCGGGCACTAGCTAAAGCTAAGGCAATCACAAGTGTAAGTAACTACTTATATTTAATTAAAGAGAAGAAAATGAATTATGTAAAATATGAATTATAAATAACGTGTTATAAATATTTCAGATTAAAGTTTAGAAATTAATTGAAGTTAAGCTAAAATACGTGTTTTAATTGGCTAGGTCGTCCACCGTCCAACATTCTTTACAACTTGCTTTCTGCATGATACTGCAATACAACTTGAATTGACACATTCTCACATTGGAAAATCAAGAAGATGACGTATCTGTGGTCAATGCCCAAACGACTATTTCTAAAGGAAGTACGACACCAAAAACTGCTGAAGGCAATCACGACGCCAACACTGACGACATCGGTGCAGCATCATTGGATTACCTCCATGCAAAAGTAGATATTGGTCATCGTTCACAAGCTACAGTAAACACATGCGCATCTACACCTGGGCAGACATCTGCAATAATAAGTAATTTTTCTTCGGCTGTAAACGAAAGGGACGAACCAATTAACGAAGATTTGCCTCGCACGCGCTCGGGTGCTATAAGGAAAGAGCCACCAAAGAAGCGCACTCGCACAACCCTTACCTCAAAGCTAACAGTAAAATCAACTACAGCTGATAAGCAGGCTACTTGGAAGCAACCCTCTTCACTAGCTCTACCACCACAGCAAACTACTCTAACAACTCTCAGCAACGACAATAGTAATAGAGATATTTCGGCACAGCTGGCCGATATGAGACTTCAATATTCTACGGCAAATAGCGGCACTGTTATGAAAAATGCTATATTGTCTAATTTTTCCTTTGCCCCAGCGGCGTCGAGTTCCACTGTATTTGATATGCAGCATAATTTTCCCCAAAATAAAATTCTTAGGCCAACGTCCTTTCCATTTAGCAGCCGTACTGACACAAACTGCAATACAATGATGGCATATGGGGTAGAGTCCCATCCAAACGTAACCTCTGTTAATTTTTGTAGTTCATCAGCTATACCATCCATTTATAATACCACTCCCATGTCAAATATAGCTAACACACCAGCAGCCTCTGCACATTCTTTAAATTTAATAGTACCCCATAGTAGCTCTACTGAATATCGCAATTATTTTAATCAAACCACTGTTTCTTCCGCACCCACACAAAATCCGCACACTTCAGCATATACCATTGGTAATGCCGCATTAATGCCAGTATACGCTCAAGCGCCTCAAATATCCACCGTACCCACTGCATTTCCATATAATGTACCAAACAATACCCCCTTGAACTCCTTCTCAAATATACAGCCACCATTCTCCCAGCCACAAACAGCGTTGCCATCCATTCCAATAAATTCGTCTACTACCTTTTGTGGTGCACCAAATATTACTAGTCAGCCCACATTTTTACAAAATTTAGCTTCTGACTACACTTTGTCTAGTACGCACCTCCCAGCACGCCACGCCATTACTAAAGATTTACCCACCTTTACGGGAAAGCCTGATGAATGGCCCATATTCATTACAAATTATGTACAATCTACTGAACGATGCGGTTTTACCGACCAGGAAAATCTTATGCGGCTGCAAAAGTGCTTGAAAGGTGCTGCATTAGAGGCAGTTCGTTGCAAATTGATAATGCCGGCCACAGTACCTTTCGCCATTGAAACTTTGCGAATGCTATATGGTAGGCCTGAGGTAGTGCATCACACTATTCAATGCAAATTAAAACAAGAGCCACCTGTGCGAAAAGATAAACTGGACACTCTTATTAATTTTGCTCTTGCTGTACAAAATTACAGAGCAACAATGCAAGCAATGGGTCTTGCTGACTATCTTAACGACCCAATGCTATTGAATGATTTGTTAGAAAAGCTACCGGGTGACTTAAAATTAGACTGGGGTCGTTATCGCATTGCGTTTGCTCGAGTAGATATTGCCCTTTTTGATGCTTGGCTTTATAACCTAGCAAAATGCGCAACGCAAGTGACTTCATGCTCACCGATGACAACTATGCAAACAAATGAAGAACATAGAAGTGGTCGCAAGCAAACAAAAGAAAGAATATTTGTACACGATGTTATTGACACTAACAAAACAGCTGAAAATTCTAGTAAATGATTAAAGTGTTCAGAGCCCCACCGTTTATCAGAATGTAAGGAGTTTACTTCATTAAATGTGGATGAAAGGTGGAAGTTTATTCGTGACCGGAAACTTTGCTTACGTTGTTTCAAAAAATATTTTCTACGGCGATGTAATTCTAAGAGGCTGTGCAGTGTTGATGGTTGCAAAATGCCACATAATCCTTTGCTTCATTCAAGAAAAAGCGAAGAAAAATCGCAAGGACAGAATGGCATTAATAAAAAAGGTGAGACAGCAGTGATGCAACAACAAAAGGATAATCAATCAGTTTTATTTCACACAAAAGATAAAAAAGAGCTTTATTTCGCTACATGCCTGTGACACTTTTCAGACACAATAGGTCATTAAATACATTTGCTCTGATTGATGAGGGTGCTGCGTGCACTCTTATCGAAAATGAAGTTGCCGCTGCACTTGACTTGGAAGGGCCAGTTGATGAACTTTGTTTACAATGGACAGGCGATATTACACAAAGGGAAGATCACTCAAAATCAGTTACACTTCAAATTGCGTCAAGAGAAAATGATGCACGTAAATTTTGTCTGCGTAATGTTCGTACAGTTTCGACATTGGACTTGCCAGAGCAAACGCTTGACAAGGCTGAAATTGAGTCTTGTTTAGATTTTAAGAATTTACCTATACGTTCATATACCGCAGCTAAAGCTCGATTATTAGTTGGACTCGACAACGCAAATATTTGTGTTCCGCTAGATGTTAAAGAAAATGGCTGTGATGGTTTAATCGCAGCGAAATGTAGATTAGGCTGGAGTGTATATGGACGTCAATGTGGAGACAGCTCTGAATCTGTAAGAATAATGTATTTGTGCCCCTGCAGCACAAAAGACAATTTGGATGATATTCTAAAAGGCTTTTTTTCTCTTGAAGCAATTGGTGTAAAAAATAATGCTAGTTGCTTGCGATCAAAGGATGATGAGCGTGCTTTAAAAATTATGGAGGCGACTACTAAATATATAGAAAAGGAAAAAATATGGGAAACAGGTCTGTTATGGAAGCATGATAATATAAATCTTCCAGACTCATTGCCTCTGGCTCGCCGAAGATTGCGGTGTCTTGAAATAAAGATGACACGTAATCCCGAATTAAAATTATTTTTAAACGATAAAATAGATTACTATGAAAAAAGACGTTATATTCGTAAATTACAGCACAATGAAATCAAAAGCGGTAGCAAGTCTTGGTATATTCCAATTTTCACCGTCACAAATAAAAACAAAAACAAAATTAGAATCGTATGGGACGCAGCTGCAGATGTTAACGGCGTTTCGTTGAACTCAGCTTTGTTAAAAGGTCCCGATTTTTTGAAGGCCGATAGCACTAGCCGGGGACATTCGAGAAATGTTCCACCAAGTTCGTATAGCTAAAGAAGATCAAATTGCGCAACAATTTTTATGGCGTAAAGGTGATCAGTCAAAGCCTATTGATGTATATGTAATGACAGTAATGACATTTGGGGCATCTTGCTCGCCTTGTCTAGCAAATTATGTCAAAAATAAAAATGCCGAAAGATTTCGCCATACACAACCAAAGGCAGTGGATGCTATTATTGAAAATACATTTGTTGACGATTGGTTACAAAGCGTAGATACTGAAGAAGAAATGATTGAAATTGCTAAACAAGTACACGCTATTCATCACGACGGAGGCTTCGAAATGTGTAACTGGCTATCGAATTCAGACCGTGTTTTAAGTACCTTGGCAGAGTTATCTAAACAAGAGAAAAAAAATATTCAAGACCCTGTCGGTCAGTATGAAAAGTTACTCGGTATGTGGTGGGTGCCTTCCACCGATTTTTTCACATTCATACAAAATTTTGGTTCTGATGTTTTCAACGAGACAGCGGTACCAACCAAGCGCAAAATTACGGGTTGTAATGACTATATTTGACCCACTTGGTTTATTAGGATTTTATGTTATTTATGCAAAAATATTGCTGCAGGAAATTTGGCGCACAGGTGTAACATGGGATGAACCTGTACACAGCGAAGAAGAACGAAAATGGTGGTTATGGGTCCAATTATTACCTAACGTGTCTCAGATACGCATTCCACGTTGTTATGATAACGTAAGCACCTGCAAAAACACTCAAATGCATGTGTTTGTAGATGCTAGCATTAACGCATATGCCGCTCTAGTGTACACGCGTGCAGAACTTTGTGGTACGGTGAAATGCAGTCTAGTGGCTACTAAGACTAGAGTAACACCTCTTAAACCGATTTCCATCCCAAAACTTGAGCTGCAAGCGGCACTTTTAGCCCTGCGGTTGGCAAATTTCGTAAGTAAGGAAGTTTCGGTGCATATAGCCAGGCGCGTATTTTGGACAGATTCTAAAAATGTTTTGTGTTGGATTCGGTCAGATGCACGAAAGTTTCAGCAATTTGTAGCGCTGCGTATTGGTGAAATCTTAGAGGGCTCACATGTTAAAGAGTGGCGATGGGTTTCGTCGGCTGAAAATGTAGCCGATGAGGGCACTAAATGGGATGGGACTCCAAATTTTGATGCTGATTCACGATGGCTTACAGGTCCAACTTTTTTGAAAAAAACGAGTCTGAGTGGCCCACGATGGACTTCAGCAGTAAGGTAGAGCCTGAACCTTTATATCATATTAATAAAAAAGAACATATAGCGTCACCACTGGCTGTCATTGTGCCCGATCCAACTCGATTTAGCAAATGGGAAAAATATCGAAACACACAATGGTACATACTGAAATTTTTGCGCCGCATTCGTACGACACCCTTTATGGTAGCAAGTGTTGAAGCCCTGATGAACATAAATAGTATTGACAGTGTGGAATATCTTATAATGCGAATATGTCAGGAAGAAGAATATGGCGATGAAATAAAATTATTACCTTGTGGTAAGTCTGTCAATCGGAAAAGTGTGATCTATAAATGTTCCCCCTATTTGGATGACTTTGGTACTCTTCGACAAAAGGGTCGCATCGACGCAATAGAAGGAGTTGCAATAAGTGTCAAAAGACCTATAATACTGCCGCGTAAACACCCTGTAACCCTTCTACTTGCAGATTTTTATCATCGAAAGTACCACCATCATCATAGTGAGATTGTCGTTAACGAGATGCGACAACGTTTTCATAAAAATGGTTTAAGAGCGCTAGTCCAAAATGTTTTGAAAAAATGTCAAGTCTGCAAAATTCGAAATGCCAAACCAAACTTTCCCGAAATGGGGAATCTACCTCCCGAGCGTTTAGCGGCCTTTACAAAGGAGTTGACTACTTTGGACCATTGGAAGTTGTAATCGGTAGGCGTAAAGAAAAACGCTGGGGCGTGTTGTTCACGTGTATGACCATTCGGGCAGTACACATAGAAATATCACCATCATTATCGACCGATTCCTTTTTATTAGCATTTAAACAATTCATTTGTCGCCGAGGAGTTCCACAACGCATCCTGTCGGATAACGCTACCAATTTCAGAGGTGCTAGCCGTGTGTTAATGAACGAAATAGAAAAAATTAATTCATGTGATCTTGAGTCTGCTTATCCAGATATTGAATGGAAGTTTATCCCACCTGCCTCACCGCATATGGGAGGTTCTTGGGAGAGAATGGTGCGGTCGGTCAAGTCAGTTTTAATGGAAATACTGCCAGAAAGTGGCATGCGTGAAGAAGTTTTGCGAGAGGCACTAGCAGATGTTGAAAATATCGTTAATTCACGCCCTTTAACTTATGTGCCACTAGAAACATCTGATAGCGAGGCGCTCACGCCCAATCATTTTTTGGTTGGTTGTTCGAGTGGTGTGCGGGAGCGATTTGCGCCAAACAGTAGCGGTAATAATTTGAGCAAGCAATTTAGAATTTCGAGTGCATTAGCAGACCGTTTTTGGAAGCGCTGGCTGCGAGAGTATTTGCCGGGCTTGACCAGACGTGCAAAATGGCATGAGAGTGTAGCAGATCCTATTTCGGTTGGTGATGTCGTGATTGTTGTTGATGAAAATTCGAAGAGAAATAGCTGGCATAAAGGAATAATTATAGACGTTTATCGAGGGAGAGACTACCAGGTGCGCAGTGCGGTGGTAAAAACTAAGCTGGGGCTTGTCACCCGACCTGCAGTCAAGCTAGCTAAGTTAGATGTAGGAAAATGAATCGAGCGAAGCTGCACGAAGTTTACGGAGGGGGGAATGTTGCGTGGCCAAAGTACCAGTATTAGCACGCTCCTGTTATGTTAAGTAAACTTCTGGCAGCATTGGCAACATCTGATAATAACACCTGTCAGATTTGTTAAGCCACGTAATCTTAATAATTTCGGCCATTTTAATTGAACAAAGAGATAAGGCGATCTCAATATTACTTTAATAATTAACATTTAACCTTTTGATTTGTAATTATTATAAGCCAACCCTGTTGTGAGACCGGGCACTAGCTAAAGCTAAGGCAATCACAAGTGTAAGTAACTACTTATATTTAATTAAAGAGAAGAAAATGAATTATGTAAAATATGAATTATAAATAACGTGTTATAAATATTTCAGATTAAAGTTTAGAAATTAATTGAAGTTAAGCTGAAATACGTGTTTTAATTGGCTAGATCGCCCACCGTCCAACAGTACTTAAAATGTCATCAATTGCATTTTCTGATACTATACAAAATAAATCATCTATTTATTTTGTTAAAATGTTTGGTTTTTTAATTAATTTATCAATGCAAGTGTCAAGTAAGTTTTCCATAACTATATCTTCTAAAATAGGTGAAGCTGGTGAAAACATAGGAAGTATGTTCTTCTATTATAGTCCATTTATTTTCTATAATTTGTAAGGCTAAGTCTACTGGTACACTTGGAAACAAAGACACTACATCAAAAGATACAAGTTTTTCATCATTATCAAGTTTTAGACCTTTAATTTTATCTTTAAATTCAAAAGAATTTTTAACATTATATTTTGAAGATGTAGTAATATTTTTAAGAATATTAGTTATATATTTTGAAAGTTCATATGAAGGAGAATTAATATATCAACAAATAGGCATTGATGGAAAGTCCTCTTTATGAATTTTTGGTACTCTATATAATCTAGGTTCTAACGAAGTATTTGTTTTAAGTTTAAATTTATCTGCTTGTAAAATTACTTTTTCCTTAAAAAGATCTTCAATAATATTATTATTAATTTTCTCTAAATTGTTTGTAGGATCTTTATTTAGAATATATATCATTCATTCTAGAATAATAATCACATTTATTCATAGCTACTGCGGAATTTCCTTTATCAGCATTTAAAATAATAATACTCCTATTATTTTTTAAAAATATCTCAGTTTCTTTTACTTTATTTAAAATAAATCTATCTCTTTCTGTCAATTTATGTCTATTAATATGATTATCAATAATCATTGTTAATTTAGTTCTAGCTACTTCTTGTTCTTCTTTATCTATGAATGTTTGTACAAAATCTTTACCATCTGCAATCATCTTTAAAATTATATAATCTTCCTTTCTAACTGGTAATCCATGTTTGTGTCCTAATGAAAGGGTCCATTGAATGTCTGTTGGTATATCTATGCTGGATTTATTAGCAAACCATTTTTTGTTTAATTTAATTCCTAACTTTTCTTTTTGTAAATTACTAGCTTTTGCGCTCAGCTTTGCACGCGTTAAATTCGTAGTAAAACAATTGACTTTTCTCTATATTGTGAAGATTTAATGCTATCTTTTTTACTTATCTATTTTTTACATTTTTACTTATTTATTTTACTTTTACAATAAATATACTACAGAATCTCTGTATATACAACAGCTTTCTTGTTAAAAATATTTACAAAATAATTTCACTAATACTAAATTGTCTTACCTTTAAATTCCTACCAAGATCTTAATAGAAGAAATAGAATTGATAAATTATGGTTTTAATCTAATATTATCTAAACTAATGTAGGTACTTATTAAAATTAACCTTAATACTCACTAAAGTACGAACGTAAAATTTCGAAAAAAAATGTCGCGCTGAAAAGCACGTTTTTATTAAGTTTGTTATTTAACTCGCTAGAGAGCTCCGATAAACGCGAGCGTACGCTGCAAATCACAAAGTGCTATAAGGAGGGGCGCGCCCTTCGACGCGCTATTTATAGAGGTAGGCACGCGCAGCGCAACCGGCCGGTACCGCCACAACCACGATGTCCCTATATTATTACA
Source organism: Thelaira solivaga (assembly GCA_947397855.1). Taxonomy (NCBI): domain Eukaryota; kingdom Metazoa; phylum Arthropoda; class Insecta; order Diptera; family Tachinidae; genus Thelaira; species Thelaira solivaga. The sequence continues at coordinate 16,418,155 of OX377615.1, forward strand.
TATTAAATGTAAAATGTATATAAGGTACTTCATTAGATAAGGATTAATGCTGTATTGCTTAAAATCGCTTTGTAAATAAGCCATTATTTCTCGTAAAAAGTAAAAATTGGTTATTGTGGGTTATCCCTAAGAGATAAACATATACCATGGCGGACTTTCTTGTAGACCTTTTTAAGGTATACATTATATTGATCTATCTTGTAGAGTTCAGCCAGCGTTTGCAATGTAAACGCAAAAAAATGTGTTTATTTACGACTTCACATTAGAAATCTTGAAATTATCAGTGGTTCTCTATTATATTAAGCAGGTTACTATACATATAAACCTTCCTCTTGAATTACTCTATCTATTAAAAAAAACTGCATCAAAATCCGTTGTGTAGTTTTAAAGATCTAAGCATACATACAGACATAGGGACAGAAGCGGGAAGCGACTTTGCTTTATATTTACTATGTAGTGATAAAGACAGTCAAATTTCTTTTTATGTATTGATTTAACTTTATTATTAAATTCTATTGATAATTTATCCTCATAATAAAAATTCATCAAGTTCTTTTCTTGTTAAATGTCCGTCTAAATTGTACACTAACATTTCTATTTCTATATTTAATTATATTAGTATTTCATGTTTTTGTTTTAATGCTAAATTTAACATTTTTCTTTTTAAATCTTGTGTATATTAGAATATGGTATTTTTAATTTTGGGCATATATCTATTTTAGAAAGCAAGGGAAGTGACAAGTCGTGTAAAGTCAGAAAAAAGGAAAAAAAAAATACATTATTTATAGTCATTATTTAAATTATGTTTGCTATAGACGAAAGTATTATTATCCTTTTTTTATTTGTTTTTTTTTATTTTATTATTATTAATATTATTGAATCCTTCTTTTTATAGACGTATAGAACTTTAAGTTGGCATTACTGTTCAAGATGGCGACCGATTTAACAGCTGTCAAGTGATTTATTCTCAGTTTGGTTTGGCAATTCATAATGAATTGACTCACGCCTAAATAACGCTTGCAAATAGTGCAATTTTATTTCGAAAACGAGATTGCCGTTGTTCCCGATTTTCATAAGCGAATTTTGTTTACCGATGAAGCGCACTTCTGGTTGAATGGCTACGTCAACAAACAAAACTGCCGCATTTGGAGTGAAGCTAATCCTCAAGTGTATGTCGAAACACCGTTACATCCAGAAAAACTGACTGTTTAGTGCGCTTTATGGGCTGGTGGAGTCATTGGTCCGTACTTCTTCAAAAACGATGATGGCCAGAACGTTACAGTCAATGGTGATCGGTATAGAGCCATGATTACTAACTTTTTCATTCCTTAATTGAACAACCATGATGTCCAGGAGCTGTGGTTCCAACAAGACGGCGCAACATGTCATACAGCTCGTGCCACAATCGATTTATTGAAAGACACGTTTGGTGACCGCCTAATTTCACGTTTTGGACCTATGAATTGGCCTCCAAGATCTTGTGATTTAACACCGCTAGACTACGTTCTGTGGGGCTATAAAAAGTCATTAGTCTATGCGGATAAGCCACAAACGCTTGACCATTTGGAAGACAACATTCGCCGTGTTATTGCCGATATACGGCCACAAATGTTGGAAAAAGTCATCGAAAATTGGACGTCCAGATTGGACTACATCCGAGCTAGCCGTTACGGTCATATGCCAGAAATCATATTTAAAATGTAATGCCACGAGATTATCTTCCGGATAAATAAAATTCATGTGAATCGAATAATCCATCGTTGTTTTATTGCAATTTAAAGTTCTATACGTCTATAAAAAACACCCTTTACTATGTACTGATTTAATTTTTTCGAATTTTCCAAAAACATATCTAGTAGTGATTTATGTTTTGTCTCTTTTAGTTTTCCGTCAGAATTAAAATTTTTTTTTTTTTTAATTTTAACATTTAACAAATAATTTTTGCGAAATAGTGTGAAAAAATTGTAAATTAACAAAGAAAAAATTGTACCAAATTAAGTTTCTATGAAGTTTTAAGGCCAGTAAACAATTAATTGGCACAAAGTGTATGGTGGTATAAAGCTGAGTTCAGATTATGTGTACAAGTCGTATGGAATGCCAAAAGTTTTTAATTATGCATTTTCATATGTACGTCAAAATTTGCGTTTTACATACGGTTTATAATTATTGTGTTCACACACATATATGTTATGTACATATGACATATCCTCTAATTTACGAAAACAAACAAACATTTATTAACTTAGGGGTCACACGATCAAGTTTTCATTCAATTTTTAAAATTTCTCTCATTTTTTTTACCAATACACTCACACTTTTAAAATTTGCTGAGAGTTTGCTTTCAATTTTTCGTTCAATTGAGTGTTTCAAATTACAGTCAAGAAAACAGCTGACTGCAGCTTTTTTATTCCAAATTTGAATTCTTATTCTGCCGCCAGTATTGTTTTTTTTTTTTTTTTTTAATATGTTTGAAAACAAATTAAACAAATATAACGACGTTTTGCAGTTCATAGAGATATACAGAAGGCATGAAGTTTGCTTGGTGATGAAGTTCTGTGGAACATGAATATTCCTGCATATAGACGGAATAATTTAAAAATTAAGGCATATAACTCTATTGCCGCCGAAACAAAACTGTCGGTGGAAGAGGTTAAAAAAAAACATCTTGTTGAAAAACTTGCTTTGAAATTACGTGCAGCCTACGTCACAGCTTTCAATTTTTGTGAATTTTGACAAGCAGTATGTGTAAATTTCTTGAAAGAGAATTGTAAAAAAACTTGATCGTGTGACTGCAGTGTAAAGCAGCTGCTTTATAAAGTGTTTCCAGTAGTGTTAATCATACAGCATTTTGATATTTTGTTGCGTAATAAACGTTCTACACAATTATGTTAAATGTTTGCTGGTGATATTTTTTTATTTTTTTAACGATACATATAAAAAAGTTTAAATATAAATAAAACGAGCAATAATATCAACAAAAATTATATACTAAAAGCTTAAAGAAAGAAACTATGGTTAAAATATAAATTTTGCTTGAGCGAAAATTCGAAATGAAAAATTTACAACATTCAATACATACGCTTTTCCACATCAAATAGAACGAGCTCTAAACAAAAAAATAACATTGCTATCACACATAAGAAAAACACATATGTTATATTTCAATGGGATCACGCTATGTGTATACTTTTTGCATGTTAAATTTTAACATTTAATATGCCTTGTACACATAATGTGAACACAGCTTAAGTTCTAAAGAATATACATACATAATAAAAAAGAAAAATTTTCTAATAAAAATATTTATACCAATTACTTTATTTGTGAGAAAATTATCAAAGTATACATAAAAAGATGTTTGGATGGTTCCAAATTGCATCGTTTCCCTTTGGAACCAAACAGGTTAGGAAACAATTTGTACCAATAATGGGTACAAATCATTTGAAAAAATTTTAGAACAATATAACAACACACTGGGGATTGTTTTAGTTAAGAAAATTATTCTTTAATAAGAACAGAATATTAAATTTTAATCTGCAGCAACGTTAGATCGAAAGTTTTTACTTATCAAAAAGTGGTGACAAAATTGTAACAAAATAACCCCCAATCTTGTTGAAGTCTTGTTGACTAATTTTTGCAAATGGTGACAAACTTTTTTGATAACTATAAATTAATAAGAAATAATTGCCCTAATGGCCAAAATCTATAACCTAAGCATACTGGTTTATTGATTCTAAAAACCTCTCTTTTTTGTCATCGGCACTATTTGTGTCATAAACATGAGATACTGTAGGTTGCTAACATTAAATTCTTAATTCTTTCACCTCAGGGAAAACATGTTTAGATTGCCAATCGTTACATCTTTTTTGTGTACATCTGTACGTTTTGAACTGAATTATAGTTTTTCTTATTTTAAAAAACCAATTTTGTAGATTATTCATAGATTTTTAGTTCATTATTGTTATTTTTTATTACTAAGTTTATTTCAATTATTATTAACATGTAATTTATTATTATTTATTATTATTGAATCTTTCTATCCAAATCTTAGCTGTAAAAAAGATAAAATAACTTAAATAATTATTACCAATGTAATAACTAGTTACTTTTACTCAAATCTTAAGAATAAAAGAAATATTCTACGCAAGGTATCACTTCTCTTAAGCCTCCTGTGTCCCTCGAATTGTAACAGGCCCCTGGCGAGGGCTTTTGGATGGGTCGTCAGTTTGTGAACGCATTTAGTACAATATTTTTCAATTTTCTCCCGAACCGTTGAAATTTCTAAGTCTCTCTGGATATTCTCATTTCTTATATACCAGGGGGCGCAGACTATTGTTCGTAAAATATTCGGCTGTCTTCTTTGTAACTTTTTTATGTTAGATGCACACGCAGTTCCCCATAGCTGAATGCCATATGTCCAGATAGGTTTAATAATGGCTTTATATAATAGGACTTTATATTCCAAAGAAAGAGATGCAAATGGACCTATTAGCCACATGAGTCAAACTGTTTTTAGTTTTATGGCTGAGATTTTGGCCTCAATGTGTCGTGACCATGTTAAGCGTCTGTCTAGATGGATTCCTAGATATTTAGTTTGGGTTTCTACCTGAACAATGATGTTATTTATTTTTATTGGCGAACAATTTGACTTTCTTAGTGTGAATGTCACATGGGCACATTTTGATGGACTTACTTTGATTTTCCATTTATTTAGCCAACCTTCCAGCTGGTTTATATGAGCTTGTAAGTGCTCAGATGCAGTTCCTGGATCTTTGTTCACACTTAGAAATGCCGTGTCAGCTGCAAACATTGACGTGATAGTATGTCGATTTGTAGGCATATCGGACGTATAGACGATGTATAATAGCGGGCTAAGTATACTTCCTTGGGGGACGCCTGCAGAAATTTTCTTAACTAGTGAAAATACATTTTTTGACCGTACCTTGAATGTTCTATCAGTCAAGTAACTTTTAATCAGCTTGTGGGTGATTGCAGGAAGAAGTATTACTTTTATGAGGAGACCATCATGCCAAACTTTATCAAATGCTTGGGAGACATCAATCAACAATGCTGAACAAAATAGCTTTTCTCGAAGGACGACCTGATAGCAGTAACAATTCTGTGAAACTGCTCTGTAATTCCATGGCCAGCCCGGAAGCCGAACTGATGTTCTGGAATAATATTTCGATCTGCTGGATGGGGCGTTATTTTGTGGAGGAAGACCTTTTCGAACAGCTTTGATAGTATAGATAATAAACTGATAGGTCTATATGACGTAATTTGAGTAGCGTGTTTACCCGGTTTTTGGATCATGACAATTTCTGAAATCTTTCAAGAGGACGGGAAAACCCCCACTCTTAAGATGGCGTTAAAAATAAACAATATAATTCTCACGATCAGTGCTGGGCGATTTTTTCGCATCAAGGGTTTTGATTGCCATTTTAATTGAGGATTAATATCACTATTTATGTCATGTGGAGTGAAAACGTTTTCCAGATGGCTAGCAAAAGCATTTGCTCGTTCACTTGGATTTTTAGCCCAACTAAGGGCCTCAAGTTTTAGTGGATGAAGGCTTCAATATCAGCTGATGACTTGAACGGTTTCCTCCTATATGTTTTTCTCATTGGAGTTGCATTCCTAGCTGCACAAGTAATAACGTCTGTAAGGTGGCTCACAGCACATTGTATACCAGACGAGTTCCTTAGAGAGATGTTCTGGCAGAGATGAGAGCTCACATATATATTATACTTTAGCCAATTCGTGTACCGGTTCGGATAGAACGTAGGAGATACTTCAGAGTTTATAAAACTATTACGTAGTGTAATTATAGTCGGCGAATGATAGTGTGATAGTCTTTCAGGGGACTAATCAGAAGTTGGTCACGTTTAAATTTTTTGTATAACAGTGAAGTCAATAAGGTCTGACTTTTTCATACAGTCTGTAGGCCAGTATGTGGGCTCACCGCCAGATACGACATCTAGACTATTTTGAGCAATAGCATTGTACAGCTGCCTACCTCTTGGGCTAATAAGTTTAGAGCCCCAGTGGGTATATTTAGCGTTGTAGTCTCCTGCTACCAGGAACTTGTGTCCCAATGTTGCGAAGAAACTTTTGAAATTGTAGTTATAAATTATGTGTCTTGGAGGACAATATACACATGAAATTGTGGTATGAAAATCAGTAAGACTTATAGAGGTTGCCTGAATGAAATCCTTCCCAAATTCTGGCACAACAAAGTGCCTCACGTTTTTACGCACAATGACGGCCGTGAAACCACATGCCTTTCCACTTGGATGTTTAGTGCCATAAATAATGAACCCGTTAATTCTAAAGCAATTCTTTACAGTAAAGTGTGTTTCGGATACCAAAAGGATGTTTATTTCCTGCCTGTGTAGGAAATTTTCTACCTCGAACCTATGTTGGGATAACCCTTTCGCATTCCAGTAGCAAATATGCAACTGGGTCATTCTATTTTTTATCAAAGAAGGGCCTGCAGAATCATGTTCTGATTCCGCATCATCTCCTGAAACATGCCCTGCATATTATTCATAAATTTGTTCATGTTGGTCATGAAATTGTTCATTGTCTCTTTCAGCTTATCGATTGAACTAGGTCTGGTATCGTTGAAGAGGCTGCTCCTTAGTACTTGGGCATATGAAAGATTTTTCACGTTGGGCCTATTTGGCGATGGTAAGCCATCGAAGTATTGTTGGGCATAGTTCACTCTACACATGTACACCATTAGGTATTGCAGTAGCTTCAGTATGAAGGCTCGGGTAGTTCAATTCGCGATATTTCGCATTTGCGCGACTTCGAGGTTGATTCGATTTTTTTATCCTCTCGAATACTTCACATCGTCTATAATTAGCAGAATGTCTTCTACCGCAATTGCTGCACTTTCTCACATTGGGGTCGTTTTTAGGAGCTGTACACTCCGTGGTTTTATGCGCGTTACCACACACTACGCAAACAGATGGTAGCTTGCAGTAAGATTTTGTGTGGCCGAACTCTTGTCAATTGGTGCATTGTGCGGGGTTATTACGCTTATGCGGTTCCTCTACTGTTATTCTTCGGTTAAGAAGATATCTCAGGTTATATATTGGATGAGTTGAATTCTTATTCTTAAGAAGAGCTGCGTTAAAAGCAATCTCCACACGGTGCATTGTGAACATTTCTCACATCGTAACCTTCATCTTCAATAGCTTTCTTGATTTCTTCAACAGGGATGGAACTGTCAATGCCCTTTACCACAACCACGAGGACCTTCGCACTTTTTAGTTGGTACGTGTAGTAATTCTTTTTTTCGGCGTTAAGACTATTAACAATTAGATGATAATACTTCTCAGTATGGGTTTGGATTTTCGTTTCCTGTATCTGTCCCCTTCGTACTGGTGCATCGTCTGTGGGTGCAAGTATTGAAATTCTATTTTCGGAGACTGGTATCGTAGCCGCCTGACTGCCTTTGTACTGTTTACTTGTGCGCTCCTGTTGATTAGTTCTAGGACTAGCCTTACGTTTGGTAACATTTACGTATCTGTGCATGCCGGTTTGTGTTTCCTTAAAGCCGGAGTAGAATCTGCCGTTGGTGTTGGTGTATCAACCTTAGTCTTCGGAGTGGTTCCTGTTGGACTAGTTACCTTGTCAAACTGGCGCGTAAAAATTTGCGCGTCCACAATCGCATTTGGCGCTAAAGAGCGGGTCCTATTCTCAGGCCTGGCTGTTAAATATGCTCCGTCGTCAGTCTTCTTATTCATACTATTTGAGACCACATAGCATGCATTGTTCTTGCTTTGTTTTTCGGTCTTGTTTATATTTTTATTTTCATTTATTGTTGCCATCTCTTCTATATGGGTCCCAACTTGAAGTCGTTATCTAAATCCGTAGTGCAGTTGCCCCTATGATGACCCCGCGGGTCCCTTTGCATGCAGTGAGGTCCTCGCAAGGGTTGACACAAGACCTTCTTTGCGCTTGTGTACAGAGTCAGGTTGGGCGTTAATTAGGATGTCGTATCAACTGAACCTGCACGGCCAACGTAATGAGAACGTGACTTAGAGCGTTCTCCAAGTCCTTGCTAAGATTTTACCGGGACGGAAGGCAGCTGCGACATTAGCCTGAAAGCCGTTTGTACGCAATGTTACTCCCGTATACTAAGGTAACAGAATGCCACAGCTGTCAGCCCATTCTCAAACAAATCCAGTAAATAATCAAAATCATACCAATGGTATTTGCCGGTTCGTCAACGTTGCAGTTTTACTGAGTGGCAATTCCTTACACAGATCAATAATTTATAAAAGATCTGTGATGCTTATGGCATCTATAGTTCCTTTAAGGCTTAGTGAAACCTGAGAGTACTGGAAAAATCCCTGCCCATCATCAGTCCATTTTTGCTGTCCAATATTAAAAATAAAATTGATAAACTTAATCCTTCCTAGGAGCACCCTGTGGTTATGGAAACATACGAGATACATCGTTTCAAAGTCAAAAATGTTTGATTTCAACACCTTTTTAAGTTGGTAAAATATCTTCATTACTTCAAAAGCTATGAGTTTTGCAAAGGAAAAAGTCAAAACGAGCCACTGTGCGTCGTTGCAATTATCTGCCTGTTTTCTCTGAGAGTACTTTTTGCTTGAAGTTGGGGACGTCTTCTGTTTTATCATTTTGTCTTATGGCGTTTTATTTTCTAACAAAAATGTTCCATGTATTCTGGTATCTAATAATGTTTTCAGACTGAGTGAATTTAACATATATGCGGTTTTAACGTTAAATCCAACTCATAAACACTGTATTTACCATACCAAGTGAATTTAATAAATCCATATTAAATGCTATTTTGGAATTGAATTTAAGTTGGATTAATGAAATACAACACTATTTTTGTCCGTTAAGCTCAGTGCTACCAAATTAAAAAGTTCTGTAAATATAGCAACAGCTGCTAATGTTATTGAATGAAATAATAAAATAAAAACCATTTAAAATATTTTCAGAAGAAAATACTTTCAATGGCAGCAGCAATAAAAGCATTTCGAAGAAAACGAAGTTTTCGACGAAAGACAAAGAAAATATGTATCTCGTAAGTGTATTTACCAAAGGGCACACATGTTGTGTCTGTTGTACAGTTGGTCAAATAAGTTTTGTACAAAGTAAAGCATCAAATACACTTATTTCTACGGGAAATTTTTATTGTTTTGTAGAAATTTATTTGATACACTGTATGTTAAATGCTGAATTTAAAAAATTAGCAGTGTGAACGCAAAATCATCTGTTGGTGAATTTAATGTTAAATTCAGTATTTAACTTTCAATCTGAAAATACTATAAGAATATTTTACATTCTTTGTAAACAAAATTTAATAGTTAAAATCAAAATCACAACATGTTACATTTCAAAGATGCAAAAATGGTACATGTTTTGCAATCGATTTATAAATAAGGGAAAGAAAATGCCCTTTTTTACAACTATGTCAACTACTTGTTATACAATTAATTCCGTTTTTAAACATGCAAAGTTTACTCTGCAAAGTTTTGAGCTGAATAGAGAGAGGAGGAAGAAGAAAGAAGATCAGACTTTGATGTACTCAAAAATTCGCTTTTGCTTGTCATTCGTAATTTAAAGTGAAGTTAACTGCAAGTATGTATTTAACAATATCTTTTACTTTTTATTTCTTGATTTAATCTTCGTTCAAGTTCTCCATTTTTTTCAATCAATGATTGCATAGTTAACTGCATATTTGCAATTTGCTCTATCAAAGCTTGCATGCTTATTTGTTGGTTACTAGGATTAGCCATATTTTCTTCTATTACTCTGTTATTATCGAAAAATTGCTGCCTTTGTTTCTTCATTAATTGTTCACTTAAATTTTTTCTGGAGCACAAATTTACTTTATTGTGGTCAGAGTTTATTTAAAAAAAATTTTTTCTGGAGCACAAATTTACTTTATTGTGGTCAGTTTATTTAAATTTTTCTTTCTGGAGCACAAATTTACTTTATTGTGGTCAGAGTTTATTTAAATTTTCCTTTCTGGAGCACAAATTTACTTTATTGTGGTCAGAGTTTATTTAAAAAAAATTTTTTCTGGAGCACAAATTTACTTTATTGTGGTCAGTTTATTTAAATTTTTCTTTCTGGAGCACAAATTTACTTTATTGTGGTCAGAGTTTATTTAAATTTTCCTTTCTGGAGCACAAATTTACTTTATTGTGGTCAGAGTTTATTAAAAATATTTTTTGTGGAGCACAAATTTACTTTATTGTGGTCAGAGTTTGTTTAAATTTTTTCTGGAGTCTTGAGTTACTTTACAAGAGTCCGTTTTATTATCCTTGTTGCGGCAACGATAAATACCGTGGTCCGTCTCGTGAAGAATAACAATATATTATTCTCCTGGCAGGATCGCCAGTTAATCTTTTAGTTTCGAGTTAGAATAAAAAAAATATTATTTTTTTTCTGAACGTCAAGCGCTCAACTTTTATTTATTATTTAATTTATTCTTAACGCTAACGAGTATGGCTTAGTACACATGCTAATTACCAACTGCTGTCTCTCAAGAAGAGTTTTTCTTTTTATACTAAATACGTATTGATAAGGATTAGTTACTCAATGTATTTACAAGCTATTTATTTCTTTGTCTAGATATCTTGTCGCTTATCAATACGTTTACAAGCTGGGTATTTCTTAAATTAGTTTATTTAGGTATTTTATTCTATGCATACGTTTACAATCTGTTTATTAGTTTGTCTAGGTGTCTTGTCGCTTATCAATACGTTTACAAGTTGGGTATTTCTTAAATTAGTTTATTTAGGTATTTTATTCTATACATACGTTTACAATCTGTTTATTAGTTTGTCTAGGTGTCTTGTCGCTTATTATTTTATTTACTTACATGATTAATCTGTCTGACCAATTTATGTTTATACTTATTTGTTAAAAGGAAATGTATCCTTATCTAAACTAATTAAGTGTTATATTCAATTCAAGGTTACGAGCATCTTCCTTAAATGATAAAATTTAAATAATCAATGTAAATACTCGTGTACCTTAACTCTCCTCCTTCTTAAACAAGAGCGTCCCAATCTGTCCTAATCCTATCTAAAACTGTATTATAATATGTGTAGTATAATTCTGCTTGTTTCTTTTGTTTACACATTAAAACATATTTAAACAATTTTAATCCAAATATAATTATACCTATAACTGTTATTATTATAAGTACAGAGTAAAAGGTTGATCTGAAAGGATGTTCTTCATATGGAATAATAAATTTTCTAATTGAATCTATATTGTTAAATGCGTTTTCCCTATCTGATTTTATAATTTTTTCTATTTCAAAATCTTCATGATGTTTGTTATGTATCGCTTCTATTACTCTATCATGAAGGTTCCTATATAAAATTCCATCAATATTAACCTTGTCCGTATATGTAACCAAATATGTTCCTGTTATTGATTTGTTTCCTACTGTGTGGTCTCCGTCTAATAATATTAAACCTTCATCAATTTTTAATAATGCACTGTTATATTCCTGAATGACTATGCATTTGCTATTTTTATCTTCAAGAAGTGAAATTATACACGTATCCGTTTCGTTGTTTCTTTGACATATGTATCTTCCTAGATAATTTTTACAATGGGTGACTCTAACATAGTCTTTATTACAATATGCAATTTGTTCGTCTGTTTGGATTTTTCCATGTCTAAAGCTTATAGGTGTGACCCTGAAAAGTTTACAATGATTTTTGAGTATAGGGTATTTATAAATAGCTATAAATAAATCTTCTGTTCTAGCAATATGAACGTCTGCGTATTCCAATATGTTTATTACGGGTACAGTAATTTGTTCATGTTGTATTACTTCTTTTATATCAACCATGTTTAAGGATTCCGATAAATATTCATTGTTTTTTGCAGCATTAATTGTCCTAATAAGTAGCAGAAGTTGGTCATGCACCTGTTCTATTATAAGGTTGTCTGTTAACATGTGATTATGTAGTTCATCAATTAAATTCTCAAATCTTGAATTAAGTAGGCGTTGTTTTTGATTGTTGTTTATTAATTTATTCATTGCTGTTTCCATTTTAATAAGGTCGTTATGGTCCGGATTTCCTGTGATAAATTTTAATGCTGATCCTAGGAAATTTAAGGATCTTGAGTATCGTTTGTGTTCATTTAATTGATCTGCTAAAGCCTCAATCTTCTTTATCGAGATAGTTTCTTGAGTAGTTGGTTTATATTCCTTTGCAACAATTTTCCTAATGGAGTTACGATTTTTGTCAAATTAGTGACGTGAAAAAATATGACTGGTCATCATATAAAAGAACGTCATCAGTTCTAGTTAGAATGTATTTTTGGTTTTGTAGGTTTTTTAGTTCCATGGTTGCCTTGCCTATTTGGCATACCGTGGCGAGTAATATCAGGTATAATATCATCATTTTTATTTAGAGTATAGTTTTTAATATTGTTTTTATGAACTATTACTCCTCCCTTTGGTAAAATCGTGTCCCCACGATCTTCCTGAACAATATGTTTTTTGTACTTAGCGTCACTTTTTTTCCTTAAATTTTTTATATTCACTAGAACTTGTTCCCCTTCTGTAAAGGTTCTGTGCTTTGTTCCTTGATTTAATCTTTCTAAAACTTTGTCAGACGCTTTTTTTAAATTATTATAAATTTTTTCTTTATCAAATTGGATAGTGCCAAAGTGTATTTCACTAGGTTTATGTTGAATGACTGAATGTATTGTGTTGCTTAGTTCTTTTATAGCTGTAAATAATTCTTCGGTTGAACTTGTTTCATTCTGTATCTTTAATATTCTTGTTAATTCCGTTATCGTGCCATGTTCTCTTTCTATTTGACCATTTGCTGATGATCTGTATACTGGTGTATTTATTTTATCAATATTATGTTTCATGCACATTATCTTTACTGCAGCTGTGTTTAAACATGGTTCGTTATCTGTCATAAGACGTTTGCACTTGGGATAATTATTAACGATAAGTTCTTCTATTTTTTCATCCATATGCGTTTTATCTGAAATTTGTCTTACTACCACATATTTGGAGAATTTGTCGATAGCGCAAATAAATGTTTTATTTTCATTGTAATATACGTCCATATGTATGAGCTGGTTAGGTTCTGCTGGTATTGTAGCATCTCTCAATGGTTGTTTTATTGGATTTCTTTCGTATTTACCGAAAAGACATGGTGAGCATTTTTTGTTGTATGCTTTGCAATGTTTTGTCATATCGGGCCAATAACATGTTAATAATATTTCTTTGATATTATTTAGGTAGCCTCTGTGTGCACGATTATGTGTAAATTCAATAATATTATGTTGTTGTTCTTTATCGATAATGTCTTTTAATTTATTTGGTGTATGTATAAATGTTGTCTCTAAAAATGTATTTTTTATAATAGGAGCTACTTTGAATATAGTTTCTGCTGTCGCATGTATGGCTGTTACTCGTTTTGGTATGATCACCTTTTTTAATGCTTTTATCAGATCTTGTTCTGATGTGTAATTGATTGTATGCCTTACTCTATTGGGAAAAACTGTACGTGTTCGTACTTCTGTAGTGGCAGCCCTGTAGCACAGCTGACACTCTTCTTTTAAACATAAAAGTAAATGTCAAACTAGAGAAGTAAGAAAAGTGAATAAAGAAAAAGGGACAGTCTTTGTCGAACGAATAGAGAAGAACGTCGTTTTAATTTAATTAAATGGCGACCGTGACAGGACTCGAACCTGCAATCTTCGGATTCGAAGTATGTATTACAAAACGGCACGTTGAAATACGAAAAGTAAAAAGTGGAATAAAATTCCTTTGTCTCTACGTGTTAATAATAATAAAATACACATGTGAAAAAAATTAATAAATATATTAATAATATATTCGTGGACATATGTATAAACATATAACAGTCAACCAACAAGTTGGATAATTATTGTTAAGCAAAAATATTTCTAAGAAAAAGTTGAAAAAGGCAAAAACAGCGGAAGTTTAAATGATTAAAGGAATAAAAATAAATAATTAAAATTAACAAAATCATTACAAATTCGTTGAGAAATAAAAACACATTCATATACACGCACATCATATATTGCAAAAAAAAAAAAAAAAAAAAAAAAAAAAGCATAAAATACAAAATGTTGATTGATGCAACTGTAAAAGATTTAGAGAAATTCATAAAATTTCTTGCTTTTAAGTCCACTCAAGCAGTAGTGCAATCAAGTTTGGGCGAGTTAATTGAAAACGAAAGTGACACATTAAATAAATGTATAACAAAATAGGTACAGGTTAACGGTGTACAGATTAACGGGGGTACATAACAAGTCACATACATACAGAGAACAATCCAGAACCGAAAAAACCGTTATAAATAAAATTGCACATCAAAAATACATTCGTCTAAGAGTGCAAAATAATAACAAAAGACAACATCACATATTAAAACTACAAAAAAAAAATAACTGTACAACCACAAAGAAAGAAAAATAAATCTTAAACAACAATTAAATAAAAAGTTACTCAACGACAACAACACAAGGAAGAAATTCAACAACAAAATCAGCAAAATAACAGCTAAGAAAAAAAAAAGAAACTACAACAACATTCAAATGGATAACAAGGTACAACAGCACACAGACTTCATCATCCGCAAAGGAAATTATTGCATGTATTTATTATATGTATGTAGATTACATTATTTACGTAAAATGTACAAACATATATGTGTATATATTTGATTTTTTAAATAAATTCTATACTTTGCCAATATTAACATAAGATTTAGTCATATTAATTAATGTATACACATATATCTTTATAAATAAAAACGTTAAATATATTATAAGTACATATGTAAATGTTTTCGAGAAATTGACAATAAGATACATACATACATAGAACGTTTTAGCTTTCCCACAACTGGAAATATATGAATATGTACATGCATATATTGCAGTATACAGTTCAAAGTTGAGCTTTACGTTCGTCGGATATAGCCGCCGCCGTCAAGTTTGAAAAAATTAAATGCTAGCTGGAACAAAAATATTTTGGTTTTGATATTTGATTGGAATTGATTTTTCTTTTGAAAATAATAGAAAATTTCGTCTTGTGCTCTGTTTTTTCAATTAACGATTTAAATTTAACGAGGTAATAGAAAAATATATTTTTCGGGAAAATAAACATAAACGTTTAATTTTACTTTTATGCAATTTATAAATATTGCAATTCTAATATCGCAAAATTAAAATATTTAAACAAACTAAATCGCAAAATCATAATATACTTATTTTTATTTTCTATATAGAATCGTCAAACCTAAAATAAATAGTTAAATCTGGTCTGTTTGTTTACACAAGCAGATTATATACTTACACACGCATATGTACAGCTGAGATTAAGGGTATAAACGGCCCTGCCGTTTTAACATTTTAGTGTTAAATTAGCATTTTTGATCTATACTTGAAAAGATAAACAAGAAACATAAATTTCAAACAGGCTTACCGTTTTATACATTTTTTTTGCGTTAATTTAGCATTCTGTTTTTGGGAATTTACTTAAAAGAAAAAAAAGCTAAATGCTGAATTGACAAATTAAAAACTTAATAATACAATTAAAAATATTAAATTTTTGAAAAAAAAATTTTTTTTATAAATCTCATCTCCAGATGAATTTATTAATTAATAATTAATAGAAATTTTAAATAAGTTTTGCAACCAATCGGAAAAATCATAATGATGAAATGAGTGAATTCATGAAAAAAAAAAAAATTATTGTTTTATAAAAATTAAATGTCAGAATTCAATGAAGATAAATTTAAAGAACTACTTCAAGATTTTTATAAAGTTGTAAAAAGAGTTTTGCAAAATCGGCCTTTGTCCTCAAATTTAATAAAATTGGATGAGTACAAAACGTTATTAATAGAACATTACAATTTGATTATATATTACATAGATTCCAGCATAAAAAGGCAATTGCAAGTTGACAAAGTTAAAATTTTTTCAAGAGTTAACACTTGTAGAACAAAATTAATAGACTGTTTTCAAAAACTCGGGTACAGAATCGAAATTTCAGAGGACCTAGATTTATTGTTAAAGGCTGATAACATTATTGCATTGGAAAGCGGAAAAGATATAAAGCTCTGTGAAATAGAAAGCGTCGAAGATTATAATAGTGAAAACGAAGTAGAACTAAAACTCGAAATGGCAACAACAGAACAGAAAAGATCGTACATTACTATGTGTGCTTCGATCATGAGGGAAAATTATGACGGAAACGCTTTACAATTACAGTCATTCTTGGACAAAATTGAACTCATTGAAGATCTCACTGATCAAAATTTACAAACGACATTTATGAATTTTGTTAAGTCAAAATTGGAAGGTAAGGCACGTGAAGTGTTGCCGGACACAACTAATACAATAGTTGGCATTAAAACTGCCTTGAAAAATGGTATAAAACCAGAAAGTTCTAAAGTTATAACTGGTAGATTATCAGCACTCACAGTTATAAACAATGATTACGTAGGATTTAGCAGACAAGCTGAAGAGCTTGCTGACGCACTGAAGCGTTCTCTAGTCATCGAGGGCATAACGAAAAACAAAGCGCATGAGATGGCTATAGAACAGACTGTATCAGTCTGTCGTTTAAATGCTAGGTCGGATTTGGTTAAGTCAATTTTAGCTTCAACAGGGTTTTCTGACCCTAAAGATGTGCTTGCAAAGCTAGTAGTCGAGCAAACAAATGAAGCGAAGGAGAAGCAAGTTTTTGCTATCCAAAACCAAAATAAATATATGAATAACAATTTCCAACGAGGCGACAATTTCAACCGTTTTAATTCGAATAATTCGTATCGCGGCAACTATCATTCAAATTCTTATCGTGGCAACTATCATCCAAATTCTTATAGGGGAAATAGTCGTATAAATTTTCAACAGGGGAATTATCGACAACGAGGCAACAATAATCCTAATGGTAACCAACAGCGTAATAATTATGTTAATAATAATTATCGCGGGAATAATAGAAACACTTTTTCACATGGTAACAACAACCCAAGGGCGTCTGTACGTAATTTAAACGTGGAAGCCCCTCAACAAGTAATGTTGAGGGAAGAAGAAAATTAATTACAAACGATCAAAGCTCTCAAAAATCCGTCTATAGTTTTAACCTTAATTACTCTGACTTTATTAGAATAGGTTGTACCGATACCATCAAATCATGTTCTTTTCTAGTCGATACACAAGCTGACATATCACTTATTAAAATCTCTTGTCTAAAGTCTGACACAATTTTGAATCAAAACGAAATCATCAGTATAACTGGTATAACGTCAAACGCTATCTTCACGTTGGGCACAATTTGCACAAAGCTATTAATTTCAAATCATTTGATTCGACAAGTTTTTCACATCGTTAGTAACGATTTCAATATTCCTGCAAATGGAATTTTAGGAAAAGACTTTCTTAAAAATAACAAATGTAGGATCAATTATGAGCATATGACTCTTTCATTATTTGTTAAAAGTTCAAAGTTATCAATACCAATCCAATATGGGACTCGTAACTTTACGTGTATTATCCCCCCTAGAAGCGAGGTGTTTCGAATTTTTCATTTGCAGAACATCACCGAGCCCATGTTTGTCGATTCACAGGAAATTTGCAAAGGCCAGCAAACGTATCGTAAAACTTCGTGATATTCTCGAACAACAGATGCCGAACAATATAATGCCTAAATTAATGCCCCTTTGCGAGGAATTTGCGGATATTTTTGCATTAAAAGATGACAAAATGACAGTGAACAATTTCTATGAACAAAAGTTAAGGCTAGTGGACGAGTCACCCGTTTATATAAAGAATTACAGGCTACCACATGCGCAAAGAGAAGAAATTGATAGGCAAGTGCGAAATCTGATAGAGAATGATTTAATACAACCCAGTTGTTCAAACTTTAATAGCCCGTTAATTCTTGTCCCAAAAAAGAGCACAGACAGTCAGAAGTCTTATAGAATGTGCGTAGATTACCGAGCCGTAAACAAAAAACTTATTACGGATAAATTTCCCTTACCACGCATCGATGACATCTTAGACAATTTAGGACGTGCAAAGTACTTTTCCATCATCGATTTATTTTCCGGTTTTCACCAGATTCCTTTACATCAGGATTCTCGTGATGTTACTGCGTTTAGTACCGACAAGGGTTCGTTTCGCTGGAAAGTTTTACCATTTGGGCTCAATGTAGCTCCAAACTCTTTTTCAAGAATGATGACGATTGCGTTTTCCGGGCTTGCGCCCAACAAGGCTTTTTTATATATTGATGACATAATCATCATTGGTTGTAGCGAACAGCACCATTTAAACAATCTAAAGGACGTATTTCAGATATTAAGGGAACATAATTTAAAGATAAACCCATACAAATGTAATTTTTTTCGATCAGAGGTCACATTTCTGGGTCACCGGTGTACAGCAAAAGGACTGTTACCGGATCATACGAAAACTAAAGCCATAGAAAACTACCCAACACCAACTGATAAAGACTCTGTGAGACGTTTTGTGGCATTTGCTAACTATTACAGGAGGTTTATCCCGAATTTCGCCACTCAGGCAGCCCCATTAAATAAAATGACACGAAAAGCAGCTCAATTTTTCTGGAACGAAAATTGTCAAAACGCTTTTGAAAAACTTAAATTGTCTTTATTGTCACCACAAGTGTTACAATATCCAGATTTTTCAAAACCATTTATAATTACGGTCGATGCTTCGAAATCTGGCTGTGGCGCAATTCTTAGTCAGAATTTTAACGATAACGATCTTCCTATATACTTTGCCTCAAAATCATTTTCAATTTCAGAACAAAAAAAAGCAACAATAGAGCTTGAACTTTTAGCAATACATTTTGCGATTTGTCAGTTTCGTCCATATATTTATGGAACTCATTTTACTGTACGTTCAGACCACAGGCCTTTGGTTTATCTTTTTAATATAAAAGATCCTTCATCTAAATTAACACGCATACGCTTAGAACTATCCGAGTACAATTTTACCATCGAATATATAAAGGGCAAGTCAAATGTAGGCGCTGATGCCTTATCCAGAGTTTCAATTGAAGAGTTAAAAGCTAATAGTAAGCAAATACTTTCGGTAACGACACGTGCAATGGCAAAACAACTACACGATACTGGTAATTTAATCGGTGATTCCTTGGAACCCGACAATAATTTGAATTTAAAAATTTACGACAAATTTTCTCATGATTTCAGTAAGAATATAGCAAAGATTAAAACAGAGATACTTGAACTTAATGATAATATAATAAAACTGCGCATAAATGTATACAAAAAATTTAAAAAACTGTTGTGCGTATACTTCGATTTTGTTAACGAAACATCTAGCTTAGGATATTTGCTTTCGAGGTTGGAAAATGAAACCAACAAAATCGGGATTTACAACACAGAGTGGCCCAAAAACGATCTCATTTTTAAAATTATTACAGTACAAAATATGAAAGATATTGGTATTAAAACGTTGAAGACTCTAGAGATAATTCTTACTGAACCCATAGATATAATAACTAACGATGAGGAGAAAAGAAAACTCATGCATATTTACCATGAAGATCCTATTTTAGGAGGTCATTGTGGTCGGAAAAAACTTTACGCCAAGCTTAGAACCAAATACTACTGGAGGAAAATGACAGTAGATATTGCGCAATTTGTAAAAAACTGTTCACAATGTAACTTGAACAAAGTAAAACCGTCAAATACGGAAAAACTCGTCTTAACCCCTACACCCACTAGAGCGTTTGATATAGTAGTTGTAGACACAATAGGTCCATTGCCCCTGTCGAATTACGGGAATAAATATGTCGTAACATTAATGTGTGACTTATCGAAGTATCTAGTTACTATAGCTATACCCGACAAGTCAGCAAAAACAGTAGCGCGTGCTATTTTCGAAAGTTTCATACTAATTTACGGGAAAATGAGCACAATGAAATCAGACCTTGGCACGGAATTCAAAAATGAAATATTGTCCGAGTTATGCAAATTTTTAAAAATTGGCATACGCTTTTCCACGAGTTATCACCATCAGACACTTGGTACAGTAGAGCGGAACCATCGCGTTTTCAACGAATATATTCGAGCGTATCTCAATGAAAATATATCCGATTGGGATACTTACCTAAGATATTTTACATTCTATCATAATACCTCAGCGAATACTGTGTTCGATAACAAGTTTACACCATTCGAATTAGTTTTTGGAAAGAAAGTAGTGCTACCTAATGAAAAAATTAAAGTCTTAGATCCGTTGTATAATCTTGATAATTACAGTAAGGAAATTAAGTACAGGTTACAAAAAACGAATATTCTCGCAAGAGAGCTAATTGATAAGCATAAAGAAAGAAATAAACATTATTATGATAAATTTTCAAAACCGCTTTTGTTACAAGTAAATGATATAGTTTATTTGCAAAAAGAACCTTACGACAAGCATAAGAATATTTATGAAGGTCCATACGTTGTCACAAGTATAGACGACGTAAACGTAACAATTTTCGATTCAGTAGCCAAGAAACAGAAAACTGTTCATAAGAACCGAGTAAGGACCGAGTAAGAAGGAAAAAAAAAAAAAAAAAAATCTTGAATCTAACGAGACTGATCACCTCGGGTTTGATTCAATATTTTTTTTGAAAAAAAAAAAGGGAGGTGCATAAGTGTATGGCCAACGCTTGTGTCCCCAAACTTTTAAACTTTTAAACTTTCAAACTTATTATATAAGTTATTATATAAGTTATCATATGAGTTATTATATAATATTTTAAGCTGTATTACATAAGTTATTAAAAAGTTTATAAATAAAACTTATTATATAAGTTATTATATAAGTTATCATATGAGTTATTATATAATATTTTAAGCTGTATTACATAAGTTATTAAAAAGTTTATAAATAAAACTTATTATATAAGTTATTATATAAGTTATCATATGAGTTATTATATAATATTTTAAGCTGTATTACATAAGTTATTAAAAAGTTTATAAATAAAACTTTTTTTGTAAAAAAGGGAGGTGTAGTGGCAGCCCTGTAGCACAGCTGACACTCTTCTTTTAAACATAAAAGTAAATGTCAAACTAGAGAAGTAAGAAAAGTGAATAAAGAAAAAGGGACAGTCTTTGTCGAACGAATAGAGAAGAACGTCGTTTTAATTTAATTAAACTTCATTGACGTGTTTGTTTGGTACTAGATCAATTTGTATACCATATGCATTGAATGGGGTATGAACAGTTTTAAATATAGTTTCTAAATATGATTCGGCTGAATGTATGGTGTCTTCTGATGTCGTACTTAATACATTTACAATGTGTCTTGACAATGCATCCGCTACTACATTTTCTTTACCTAGCTTATACTTAAGTTTAGCACCATATTCCTCAATTATATTTTTCCAACGTTTCAGTTTTGTGTTTGGATTTCTATCCGAAATGGAAAATGTTAGTGACTGATGGTCAGAAAATATTGTTAAATCTGGACTTCCGTAGACGTAGTTCCTGAATTTTTGTAGTGCCCAAATTATGGCTAATAATTCTTTTTCGTTGGTACTGTAATTTTCCTCAGTACTCGTTAAAGTCCTACTGATAAAAGCAATTGGTTTACCTAGTTGTGTTAGTACTGCACCTAATGCTACGTTTGATGCATCGGTAGTGAGTTCAAACGGTTTATCAATTCTGTGTTGTTGGAGTTCCACTTGTTCCTTTAAACAATTTTTTAGTTTATTGAACGCATCTATGGCCGGTTGATCTAATTTTATTATAGTATTTTTACTTTGATTTTTTGTAACATTACCATTTTCCCCTCTTAAATGAACAGTAAGTGAGTAGTTAGGAATGGGGGAGCGAAATTTTTTGGTCCACCATCAGTTTTGAGCGCAATAAAAATTTCTGCTTCCTCATTGGTTGATTTCAGGTTTCTTTTGTTTTTTTCGACGAATCATTGACGAATCGCTAGTAGTAGTTAGGAATGGGGGAGCGAAATTTTTTGGTCCACCATCAGTTTTGAGGGCAATAAAAATTTCTGCTTCCTCATTGGTTGATTTCAGGTTTCTTTTGTTTTTTTCGACGAATCATTGACGAATCGCTAGTAGTAGTTAGGAATGGGGGAGCGAAATTTTTTGGTCCACCATCAGTTTTGAGGGCAATAAAAATTTCTGCTTCCTCTTTGGTTGATTTCAGGTTTCTTTTGTTTTTTTCGATGAATCATTGACGAATCGCTAGTAGTAGTTAGGAATGGGGGAGCGAAATTTTTTTGGTACCTGCTATGAATGAATCAAAATTTTCTTCATAAGGTTAATCGAAATTTGTTGGTACCTGCTATGAAAGAAGAATCTAAATTTTCTGCATAAAACAAGCATTAATCTACATTTTTTGATACCTAGTATGAAAAAGGAATAGATTTTTTTGTTTTTAATAAAACAAACCTTGAATGATTTACACGGTGTAGGTAAAATATATTTGTTATAGTAATACTACATACTTCGAGAGATCATACATATATACATAATTTTTTTTTTCAGAGTAAAATTAGTGTCATAATAACATGCTACTACTGAAGTAAATTATATTTATGTATTTGTACATGTCCTGTTACACAGCTATTTCACAATGCATAGCAATGCTATGTATTGTGAAATAGCTGTGTAACAGGACATATTCACGATTTGTTTTGTTTTTTTTTTTTAAACAAAACAAATCGTGAACGATCTTGCACAGTTTAGGTAAAATGTATTTTTTCAGATAAATTAGGCATACATATGTAATTGTACATGTTCTGTTACATAGCTATTTCAGAATGCTACACAATGTTTTTATTTTAACAAAACAAATCGTGAACGATCATGCACAGTTTTCAGAGAAAATCTTATTATACACAGTTTAGGTAAAATGTATTTTTGAGAGAAAATCTTGCCTTGCTTTCTAGAAGTAATGCATTGTGAAATAGCTATGTAACAGGACATATTAAAGATTTAGTTTGTTTTGTTTTTATTTTAACAAAACAAATCGTGAGATGATTTACATACATATATTTACAACAATATAAAACAAGAATTTATTTTTCCCACTCACACACACTTACACTCAATTCAGCTCTTATTCTCATGCAAATATATTTAGTACATCTTCTTCTCACTAAACATTATATAGAGATTATTTACATACATATATTTATATTCATGGACATTATGTTATTTCATTAGTCTAAAGATTTACTTCAAAGTTGCTCTACAAAAAATTTGTATTTGAAAAAATATTAAGAACACTATATGTTGAATAATGATTAATATGATTTGATTGCATTAGCTGTTGAAATTTATTATTAAAAAATTCTTTTCCATTATCAGTTTGTAAATTTTTAGGTTTGCGATGACTTCTAATAAAAATACTTTTCATGGCAAGTGACACATTTTCACTGGTCTTTTTCTTTACTGGTACAACCCAAGCTCTTTTTGAAAATGTATCTATAACTGTTAGAAGATAGCAAAAACCATTATTTTTTTATGCATAATTTCCCATTTCAACTAAATCTGCTTGCCATAAATCGTCAATTCCTTTCACAATAACTCGTCTTCTTTTAAAATTTTTACGCGCTTGTTTATGTAATTCGTTAACTATTTCTCTCTTATCTGTGTTAAGATTCATATTGTTTGCATGTGAGTATAAGTCTGCGTTATTTTATATATTACATTCATTTTTATTATGCTACTTTAATTCTGGGTGGAGGTGGAATTTTTCGCTTTTTTACATCATCCCCTGTAGAATTTTGTACGATCTGTTTGAAAATATGATTTTCAATTTTGCTGAACCTTGTTTCGAAATTGCTTATAAGTTCTTTATTTGTTTTATACATTTGATCATTAACAACTTTTTCTATAGTTTCCAAATCGTCAAGGATATTGGTTTTAACAGATTCCTGTAACCTTTTTAAATCACTTTTAATAGCATTGAATTTAAAATCATATTCATTCTCCAACTCAGTTATTTTATCTAATATTAAAGTAATTTTTTTCATCATATAAACTTTAGTGACTGCATCTTTTGAATCTGCTGGTGACAACAAATTACTAATTCTCTTGCCATTTAGATCTAAACAATTGTTGTTTATGCTAATGTCTAACAACTTAGAAAGATCTTTACTTAATTTTGAATTATTAATTTTATTTTTATTCCAACTTTCTCCAAATTTATTTATAACACTCATTTTTTTAATAAATAATATTAGCTTATTTCAGTTCTTCAACAATAGCTATTATTTCGTTTTTATGATTATTATGACCAACACTTTCCGATGAAAGGAGTAAACGTAGTCTGTCAACTAACTCATTAGGATCATCCCAATATATATAGCTTGGTTTACGATTGTCTACAGTTTTTAAGGATAATCCACTGCCTTTTGTTAGAATATTGATTTTTGTATTAAATAGTTTTCTTATTATGTGTTGATACTTAAGTGCCCTTGTACCTTTAATTTGTGATTTTGATTGATAATTTCGCTTATGTGCATTTGTGATTTTTAAAATTTCTTTATATTTTTTTAAATCAATTTTATTGTAATGCATAGGTTTTGAATGAAACATTAATTCAAATAAGCCTGGACTCATTTCCCACTTAAAATTTGCTAGCTGGATTGTGTTATCCATATTAAATTTTATTTTATTTTTTCCATAACGCCAATTCCCCTCTTCATCTATATTAAAGCCATAAACTGTATCAACTTTTTTATTATCCAACAGTAATTGTAAATTTTTGAATAATGACGATTTATTTACGTTAATAGAATGATCATCAACATCACTCGCATTAGAAATCATATCAACTTCAATATCGTCGACGTCACCATCATTATCATCATTGTAAACATGTTTTGAGTTTCTTATATCATTGGTTTGCTCGTTTTCATAATTATTTTTTAGTGGTTTGAACGAAACTGTTGAAGATCCACTTTTTTGATTATCTTCAAGCTTTTCAATTATACGATTCAAAGGTTTTGTTATAGGTTGAAATGTGTCCTCCAACTGATTAGCCATATCTATATTATTTAATTTAATATTTTTTAGTTTTTCTTTTAATATCTCCCTAGTTTTAACAATATTTTTTAACAGCTTATTATTATCCATATTAATTGATATAATTTGACTATAATCTGCTTTATATCTGGGTACGATCTGCTTTGTATCCGGTTATGATCTGTTCTGTATCTGGTTACAATCTGCTTAACGTATAGTTATGGCCTCCTTTATATCTATGCAGGAATTGCTCACAGTCGAATTGAATTTACAGTTGAATGAAATTATCGAAACCTTTTCTATATCGTCCTTTGTTTATTAAATCATCTTTACTCACAACAACAAACCCATATTTATCTTTCCAACACTCACTACATATATCTGTAAATTCTTTAAATGACATATCACCAATAATATGATCATTATATATGTGTCGTAAATTCATTTCATCTTGTTTAAATATAATTATCAAATTAGCATTATCTCGTATAAGATGTTTTGGAATTTTTGTGTAAGTTTGACATAAATAAAAACAATCAATATGCTTATGTCTACCCATACAAAAGTAATCTCTAATTGTATTCTGTTTTCCACATATTACATCGTCAAATACTATTATAGAATTTGAATTTGCTTCAGCTGGTGTTAAAACTTTTTCATTTTCCGTAAATGTAAAGATATTTAATCCTTTTATTGGATTGATCAATGTTTTAAGATAGCAGTATTTAGGTTGATATAAAGATTTTGAATAGAGGTATATGTTTTTAAATCTAAGACCATTGGGACTTTCTATTAAACTAATCATAACATTAGTTTTTCCACAGTTTGATGGTCCTACAATTAGCGCTCGTCTTGAATTGGGTAATAAAGTACTGTGAACTATTTTCTGTTTATTATCTCCTTTAACATTTCTTACAATAATTTGCTTTTCTTGTTTTATTAAACGCATACTGATTACTGTCCTTTAATCATATAAATTCAATCTTTTATACGAAATTTAGATCATTTTAGTTTTGAAGGTTTGTTAGGTTTGCACTTAAGAAGAGAAAAATTATTATAAATTATTATGGAAAAAATGCAAAATATTCATTGCAAACTTGGAAGCGGATTTGTAAACAACTTAATTAACAAATTGCCTATTGAACTACACTTACCTGGATATCAGTTCTGCGGACCCGGAACAAAACTAGAAAAACGATTAACAAGAGGAGATAAAGGAATAAACTATTTAGACGAAGCTTGTAAAGAGCACGATATTGCATATTCACAGTCAAATGATATTAATAAGAGACATCAAGCAGATAAAATATTAGCTGAAAAAGCTTGGCAAAGAGCAAAATCTAAAGATAGTGATTTAAAAGAACGTATACACGCTTGGCTTGTAACAAATACCATGAAAAGTAAAGTTAAATTGGGGTTGGGCATCAATAATGCAAAAATTCATAAGTCAAAAAAATTGAAGAAGAAACTGAAAAATAAAAAAAAATATAATAAAAATCTATTTTCGAAGACTGTTAAAAGCACTTTACAAATTTTAAAAAAGGAAAAACCTAATAAGTTAAATGACGCTATTACAATTGCAAAAAAATCTGTAAATTCGTTCTTCAAAAACAAGAAAAGATCTAATATCGCTGTACCAAGAGTAATCCCAATGCCCAAAATTGGTGGATTTATCCCATTGATACCAATTTTAACAGCTCTTTCAGCACTTGGAAGCTTGGAGGAACAGCTATTGCTAAAGCAGTAAATGACATAAATAATGGAAAAGATCAACTGGCAGAAGCAAATCGTCATAACAGACGTATGGAATCAATTGCTATGGGAAAAGGTTTATATCTTAAACCATATAAAACAGGATATGGTCTCTTTTATAGTCCAACTCCAAAAAACTTATAGATAATCTACCCAACCGTCCATTGACTGATCTAGATTTAATGAAATATTGTAGTAATTTAAAACATTTTAGAGGTGTTTTTATGCGCGACAGTTTGCCTGAGAAACCTTTAATTCAAGAATGTGGTATTATTAACTTAGATAACTCAAATGGACCTGGAACGCATTGGGTAGCCTATTATAAAAATCATAATTATAAAGAATATTTTGATAGTTTTGGAAATTTACAACCCCCAATTGAAGTAATTAAATACCTAAAAAAACCTATTGTATATAATTATAAACAGAAACAAAAATTTAATACATTTAATTGTGGTCATTTATGTTTGAAATTTTTATATAATAAACATAAATAATAAAAAAATTTTCTTTATTTAATTTTTTTTATTTTTTAAATTAAATTAAAACAAAAAGTTTTTGATTTTTATTTTAACAAATAAACTAATACAATACTTTTTTACTTACTTTATTATATAAGTATTATATATAAATTTTTTTTTTTTTTTTTTTTTTTTTTTTTTTTTTTTAATTTATAGTTTAATTATCAATTTCCATAAAAATATTATCATCGTTTGTGTTATTAAGGAAATGTATAACATCATTATCAGTCTCCATAAAAATATTATCGTCAACATCTGAATAAAAATTATCAAAGTCACTTTGAACTTTGTAATGTCCGCGTGCATATGTGTTAATTTTGTCCGGCCTAATAATTCTTTTATCATCCGAGTAGCTCAAGACAACCTTACTAAATTTTTGAGTATACAACTGATGAAGTTTTGATCTAAATGTATTCATTGAATCTGAAATAATCTTTTGTTCAAACAAAGTTGTTTTATAATCTGAAATTGAGTAATTTTTTAGACATGCCTTTTTAACACCCTTTGATTTTCTAACTACATCCATGCCAATTGTTTCGAATGAATACATTTTTGAGCGAAGTCCTACAAATTCTTTCATAATTTTTCCACTATTTTCATCTTTCATCATACCTATAACTTTTTTATTTTCTAATTTTATGTTATAAGCATTGTCAGTCGGATAATCTGATGTGTCGAATCTAGACGAAATATCACCACGAATATCATCATAAAAATCTTCTGTTTCAATAGAATAGATAAATGAGTCCATATAATTAAGCACAACTTTGGATAAATATTTAGATTTCATGTAGTCATAATGAAAATCGTACATTTTCCATTTAGAGAGTTCTAGTACCGCAAAGCCTAAATATATTGGCTTATCATAAGTTACTTTCATTATTTCCAATTGAATGGCGAACATTTCATCTGAAAATTGAACAATACTTTTGAAGTTTGGTTTTGCGATTAGTGCTCTTGCCCCTAAACGATTTCTTTGTGTGGTTTCCCACTGTGTTACAATTTTTACATCTTTTCGTTTATGAACATTTTCCAAAGTTTTTCCATAAACACAATTGTTCATTAATTTGTAAAAATCTTTTTCAAATGAATTTTTCGCCATTGTTCTGCAGTGAGTGTTTTTATCAATATAACTTTTAAGCCAATCAGATTGTTTAAATTTTAGTACTCTATGAATTTTTTTCAATATCAATCCATTCCTTAAACATTGTTTAAGTACTCTATAATGAATTTTATATTTTGTTTTAAATGTAAGATCTGCTATTAACTTCCTAGATTTTGAGTCACCAACACTTTTATTTTCAGGACAAAATGGAAGATCATTATGCAAGTCATGAATATTTTTAGGATATTCTAAGTCTACCTCTATGAAATAACCAATAGGTGATGTGTCCGATACACTATTTATATCTAAAAATGAAATAGATTCATCAGAAAGCCACTCGAATTGTCCATATGGAAGATATTCAGACATTGCCCACCCATATAAATTATTTGCGTCTAAATATATTAAGTATTCTGAAGGTTTACTAGAATCGTATTCTTCAAAAAGATATTTGTTATTAGCTTTAGAGTATCTTTTTGAGCATTGCACTAAGCCTCCTCTAATGCCATCTTGTATAAAATTATACATATTTATATCAGTTAATAACTCTAGCTCGATTTCTGTACTTTTTAGCATTGCATCCCATGAGAGTCCAGGAGCAGTGTAGTATTGGCATGGATCAAGTTTGTGTACTTCTTTACAAATGTTTCTAAAATTTTGAAAGATGTCCGCTAATAAATAGAAGAACATCAGTTTTCAAATATAGTTTTGAATAATCTAACAAAGTATTACAATTAAAAGTTCTCCAAACAGTACTTGCATGGCTATAATCTTCAACGGAACATTCAGAATTATTTAGAAGATCATAAAACTTTTCTCGAGTCGGTAGTGTTCTTTCGTTGATTCGTCGAAAAAAACAAAAGAAACCTGAAATCAACCAATGAGGAAGCAGAAATTTTTATTGCCCTCAAAACTGATGGTGGACCAAAAAATTTCGCTCCCCCATTCCTAACTACTTAAGTGGCTTAGCTGTTGATGCATAGTTCTTTACAAACTTACGGTAGTAACCTGTCATTCCTAGAAAACCTCTAAGTTCTTTTAAGTTTTGTGGAATGGGCAGCTTATCTATTGCTTCAATCTTTTCTGGATTTGTTGAGATCTTTCCATGCTTAATTACATGTCCTAAATATTCAACTTCTGTTTGAAAGAACTTGCTTTTCTCCTTGGATATTCTTAGAGTTGCTTTATTTAAGGCTTCGAAGATAATTTCAATATATTTCATATGTTCATCAGCCGATGATGAATATATTAAAACGTCATCAATATAGACATAGGCAAATTTTCCAATGTAATCTCGAAGTATTTCATCTACGCATCTTTGAAAGATGGTAGCAGCATTTTTTAAGCCGAAAGGCATCCTTTTATATTCATAATGACCACCTGAGACTGAGAAAGCTGTCTTTTCCTGATCAGAATCTTTAATTTTTATTTGATGGAATCCTGATTCCAAATCAAGTGTCGTAAATAATGAAGCCTGTCCTAAATTTTGCAGTACTGTTGTAATATCTGGTATAGGGTATCTATCTGAAATAGTATTTTTATTTAGCTTTTGAAAATCTATGACCATTCTATGCTTGGGTTGACCAGATTCGTCTAATCCTTTCTTAGGGACTGTCCAAATCGGTGAGTTGAAAGGGCTATTACTTTTTGAAATGATACCTTCATCAAGTAATCTTTTGACTTCCTTATTTACAAATTCATTATCAGCTATTGGGTATGGGTACTGTTTTGTATAAATGGGATCTTCTGTCACTGTTCTAATTGTAGCTTCTAGCTGATTTGTAAAAAGTAATGGCCCAATGCCATTGTTTTCTTCCATTAACTGATCTATTCTTCTTCTATATTTTTCATTAACTAAATAATTAATTTTAAATGTTTCCTCTTCTCCTAATTTAAATATCATTTTATCTAAATCTATTTTTCCTTTTAATGTTTTTAATCCTTTATAACCTAATAATATATCAAAATCTTTTAATTCATCTGTTTCGTAAAAATCTAATACTTTATTAAATATTTGAGCAGATTGTTTTTTTTTCCAAAATAGATGTACCGTGAATTGAATAAACTTTAACATTTTCTTTTAAATTCTCGGATTCACTTAACTTAATTTCTGAATTTACATAATTATGGGTTGCACCTGTGTCAACCAGTGCAAGATAATCTCTACTACCGTCTGACAAGATGAGACAAGGCAACCCGTGTCTTAGTTTAAATGTTTAATATCATTTCTTTTTTTACTTACAGTATTTGATGAGTTTCCAGTTTCTACATACATGTCATCTTTGTCATCTTCCGTACATAGGTTGTTTACTCGCATAGTTTTTTGGTGCTGGTAATTACCGCTGGATTCTCGTTGCCTTTTAGTTATGTTGGGGTTGTAAGCAGCTTTTTGGTTAAAATTCGATTGGTGCTGGCTATATCGTTGTTGTTGTGTTGATACGTTGTTGATCCAAGGTTTTGGTGCAAAATGTTGAGTATTTCCTGATGATATATCCATTGGTTCTGGACGAGTATAATTCTGTTGATGATGATGTTCATGTTGCTTAAATGTTGCTATATTCGGACGTCTTTTATATTCTTGTCTTAAATGATGCTTTGGACGAACATAACCTTCTTGTCTAGGCTCTTCATAACCTAGATTTAATCGCCTATGGGAATTATCATGCTCAATCGTTCTCGCAATTGCATATGCATGTTCTAGATCTCTAATTTGGTTACCATAAAGAGTGGATCTCATATAAGAGTTTTTTATTCCATCCTTAAGTACTCTAACTGCTTCGTGAACAGCTTCTTCCATCATTATTTCAATTGTATTTTTTGGATGACCTGACATCGAAATTTTTGACGTGATGAGAGTCAGGGATCTGTTTATGTCATCATGATACTGGCTTAGGGTTTTATTGCCTTGTTGGAGTCTTCTAAATTCGTCTTGTAATACATAGATGGGTCTTTGATCTGCGTATGTGTAGTCTAAACGGTTTTTTATAGCTTCCCAATTAAATATTGTGTTGTGATTTATAAGGACATCTGATGCAGATCCTCGTATTTTCGTCTTTACTATTGATAAAGCTTCCCAATACCTGTTTGATGATTCATGTTGTCTTATTCCATCCATCAACCTTGAGACGTCTTCTCTCCATGACCGGTATTCTAATTGATTGCCATTAAACTCAGGCAATGTTTTAAATACATCCAAATTAATTTGTTCTGGGGTATTATATGTCATCATAGCGGCTCGTAAGGGTTGTGGTATGTCTGGTTGTTGGTTGGGTGCTTGATTTAATCTTCGTTCAAGTTCTCCATTTTTTTCAATCAATGATTGCATAGTTAAGTGCATATTTGCAATTCGCTCTATCAAAGCTTGCATGCTTATTTGTTGGTTACTAGGATTAGCCATATTTTCTTCTATTACTCTGTTATTATCGAAAAATTGCTGCCTTTGTTTCTTCATTAATTGTTCACTTAAATTTTTTCTGGAGCACAAATTTACTTTATTGTGGTCAGAGTTTATTTAAAAAAAATTTTTTCTGGAGCACAAATTTACTTTATTGTGGTCAGTTTATTTAAATTTTTCTTTCTGGAGCACAAATTTACTTTATTGTGGTCAGAGTTTATTTAAATTTTCCTTTCTGGAGCACAAATTTACTTTATTGTGGTCAGAGTTTATTTAAAAAAAATTTTTTCTGGAGCACAAATTTACTTTATTGTGGTCAGTTTATTTAAATTTTTCTTTCTGGAGCACAAATTTACTTTATTGTGGTCAGAGTTTATTTAAATTTTCCTTTCTGGAGCACAAATTTACTTTATTGTGGTCAGAGTTTATTAAAAATATTTTTTGTGGAGCACAAATTTACTTTATTGTGGTCAGAGTTTGTTTAAATTTTTTCTGGAGTCTTGAGTTACTTTACAAGAGTCCGTTTTATTATCCTTGTTGCGGCAACGATAAATACCGTGGTCCGTCTCGTGAAGAATAACAATATATTATTCTCCTGGCAGGATCGCCAGTTAATCTTTTAGTTTCGAGTTAGAATAAAAAAAATATTATTTTTTTTCTGAACGTCAAGCGCTCAACTTTTATTTATTATTTAATTTATTCTTAACGCTAACGAGTATGGCTTAGTACACATGCTAATTACCAACTGCTGTCTCTCAAGAAGAGTTTTTCTTTTTATACTAAATACGTATTGATAACGATTAGTTACTCAATGTATTTACAAGCTATTTATTTCTTTGTCTAGATATCTTGTCGCTTATCAATACGTTTACAAGCTGGGTATTTCTTAAATTAGTTTATTTAGGTATTTTATTCTATGCATACGTTTACAATCTGTTTATTAGTTTGTCTAGGTGTCTTGTCGCTTATCAATACGTTTACAAGTTGGGTATTTCTTAAATTAGTTTATTTAGGTATTTTATTCTATACATACGTTTACAATCTGTTTATTAGTTTGTCTAGGTGTCTTGTCGCTTATTATTTTATTTACTTACATGATTAATCTGTCTGACCAATTTATGTTTATACTTATTTGTTAAAAGGAAATGTATCCTTATCTAAACTAATTAAGTGTTATATTCAATTCAAGGTTACGAGCATCTTCCTTAAATGATAAAATTTAAATAATCAATGTAAATACTCGTGTACCTTAACTCGCGGCTATCCCATTCACATAAAAAGCAATCCGGTTAACATTGCTATAACTTTCAAATCAGCACATATGTTCCATGATTAATGTCTATATTTAATTTTTTCAAGTTTCATCTTCATGTTATTATAGCTTTCTTTCATATTTCTTGCATACGCGAGTGGGACCGATGGAAATTTGTTGCCATTGTGAAGCAAAATAGCTTTCAAACTTGTTTTTGATGAATCAATAAAAAGCCGCCATTCCTCACACTTATGACTGAAACACAGTTGTCACAAAAGTCCATCAGCATTATTACAAAATACCAAATCGTCGTCTTTGGTGAAATAGCTCAAAAAAGCTTGTTCTCTATTTCGAAAGTAGCAGAAAGCCTATCTTCTTCGTTATTTATAGGAGGCAATGGAGGTAAATAATTACTTGTAAGAGGAATTGGTCGTTTGACAGATAAAGCATTTTAATATATAACTTTATTTTTGTTTTTTTTTTCGTAAACCCACGTGTTTTAGTCATGTAAAAGTAGCAACCAGTTTCATGATTTTGTGGTTCACTCCAAAATCGCTGGCTTCATAAATGGCAAAGACTTATGACTTCCTTTTAACCAACCTCTTAAATTCCTTGAACAGCATATTTTCGGTAGCTACTTTTTATCTCTTTCATCGATAGGAAATCCAAAGTATAGCTGATAAGCCTCTTTAATCTGGGAAGTTATTGTTTGCTGTTGAGAACTTAAAGTTAGATTCGCACATACATAGCAAAATAAATTTGGAGAATTCTTAAAAATCTTGGACATTTTGCAATCTGAAACAAAACTATTATTTCGTTTCTTCATTACAATATTTTAAATTACAGTTCTAACCAAAAATGTATGTATAAAATGATCACCGAGCACTTTTTGGTTGATGCTTTTATAGTAGATTCAATTTCAATTTTTTTTTTATTTTACAGCGGACAACACTTAACTTTTTGGTTTCACAAGCAATTGTGGTATGACAATTTATGAACGAATAACCCGACTTTATAACAAAAAAATACTTCATTACAGTATTTATTGTTTAGCTGCATTTCACTTACATTTATTTTTTACCAACGAATTTTTCTACAAATATGAATGTGCAGTTAAATGAAAAATATTATATTTTACTTTTTAATTTCAAG
Source organism: Thelaira solivaga (assembly GCA_947397855.1). Classification (NCBI taxonomy): domain Eukaryota; kingdom Metazoa; phylum Arthropoda; class Insecta; order Diptera; family Tachinidae; genus Thelaira; species Thelaira solivaga. Next base: position 16,452,388 of record OX377615.1, read on the forward strand.
AACCATACAAAACACCCTTGTCCTTTATTTCCATTACCTGGCTGCTAAGCTAAAGCAATCCTAAGGTTGACTGTAGACATATTCTTTCAGAAAAATGTGTAAAATATAAAATATTTGCTTTTTCTTTTTTTATTGCATTTTTAAACTGAAAAAAAAAATAATTTTGAAAGAAAAAAAATGTTTTCCTCTTAAATTTTTGAATAATTCCAAAACGATAAAATATAGAATAATATAATATTGTTACGCATCTTTTGGTGTTTTGTTTATGAAAATCGGATGAGTCGTTCTCGAGTTAGGCTGAAATATGTCTTCCTACCTGACTAATTTATGGGAAAAAATTGCCACGCCCATAAGAAACTCCTACGTGATTTAGAAAAAACAAAAACGGTTTTGAGTTTAGCGCATCAAAATCCATATAGTCCACATATCAACACTAAGTATGTATAGTGACACACATAACTGTGTGATGATAGAAAAAAAAATCATACAATTTAATAATATTTACATTAGGTAGACTTACAGTTTTCTTTATAAAAATTTGATAATGAATAATCTCTGTCGATGCTTCAAAAGGCCTTCTGACTGCAACCAGAGCTTGTAAATAAAGTGTTATGTACGAGTACTTCTTCTTTTAGCTTTAACCAAAGACTATAAAACTATAAAGATGTTCTACGTAGAAGAAAATCTGAAAACAAAAATGAATAGCTGAAACGGATGAGGGGGGGAAGTTACAAGGGAATATTTGAGCATGCGCATTTCAAATTAAAGTTTCTCTCATTTAGCTACTGAGATAAACAGAGAATAAAAAAATAAACACATACTCTACAACATATAAATGCGCATGCATGTATGTATTTATAAACCAAGCATTTAAAACTTAAAATGAATTTTATTACTTTGATTTGTTTTTTGTGTGAGATTTAAAAAATTTTTCAACAAAAATGTTATTGAAATCTTAGGAGCAAATAAAAATAGAACGAATATGACTAATTGCGTTATTGTACGGTAGAATATCTTGTTTATGATTGTAAAAATAAAATTTATCTTAGTTCGCAACGAATTTATGATTCATTAATTTGAACCTTTATTGAACTCTTATTATAGATTTGTAGATATTATTTTTATAATGAGAAGTAGTCCTGTTGTATATGCTTTTTAAAAGGATCTATAAGAGTTTTAAAACTCACAGACTGTTAATAATAAATAACACAGAAATTGATTTTATGTTATGACCAAAATTTATTTATAATAAAAATCTCATTATTTGAAAATTAATATATAAATCATAATAAGACATTTTTATGCCTTATTCCCATTTTTTGTTTTGTGGTATTATCACAAAACAATTTACTTATTTATAAAAAAATTTGTTTTTAAATGCTCTACCATTGATGGGTAGCTATCTATATAGGATTTAATTGTTGCTAGGCATATCATCAGTAGACTCTACAATACTTTTCATAAAAAGTCTTGAACTTATACGTTTAATACTTATCAAACCAAATAAGAATTTCAATTTGGCTAAGAAGTAAAAAGTTTTAAAAATTAAAACTTTTTTAGAAACTTAGTGAGCATTTAAAAATATTTTCTTTTTCTTCAATATTTTCTACATTAGAGATTCCAGTTCGAAAACCTAAGCTAATGTGTAAGAAAAATATTCAAAATACAAAAATAAAAATAATAAAAATCCAATATGTATTTACAGTAAAATGTAAAATATATATTGTGTCGTAAGCAATATTAAGCAAATATTAATCAATTAAAACATTTTTATTATTATTCTCATTTTTTGTATCTCATTGAGATAAAACACTGCAGATGGCAAATTGCCGAAACCGATCTGTTAAAGAACCAAATTTGATGCGGGATGGCGTAAACTCGTTTCAGATAAAAATGTTTTATTATGGTTTATTTATAACTTTTGAAAAAAAAAAAAAAAATAAAAGTAACTGTTTTCCTTTAATAAAATAAATATAAAGTAAAAAAAACTCAATGGTTAATGTATAAGATAAAAGTAGGTAATACTAATAATATTTAAGTACACTTAAATTGCTTTGCTTAATTTTTTTTACGAAACTTTTTAACATTTCGAAAAAATTTTAAATTACTGTTATGATAATGCACATGCTAGTTTTTTAAGCTTAAGATAAATAACAATTTTAAAATTTTATTTTGATCATTATTTCGTTAATTTGCTGCTTAGCTTCTTCAGAATATTTACGAGTATATTTTAAATTATTTCAAAATAGTTAAGAAGTTAAGCAACTAATTAACGAAATGTTGATCAAAATAAAATATTAAAATTTTTATTGACCTTTTGCAATTCCCTTGCGGCCAGTAACGAAATTTAAATTCGGTGTGAATTCATATACTATATGTATTACAACAATAAAATGCATGTATTTACCTACATTTACAAAAACGGTAAAGTTAGTAGAGCTATAAGAAGAAAACAACTTTTTCATAAAAATTTGGTACACATACATATACAGTTTGTATATGGATGCACTGAAAAGTGAAGTTGTGTAAATTCTTGCATTGAATATTATTCTCTTGCATGTTATATTACTCTCTTTTAAATACTCTCTTTTAAATTTACACTATGTAAAACATCTTTATAGTTTAATAGTCTTTGCTTTAACACTATTTAATGCACTTATTAATTAATTATTAATCTTAAAAAGGAAAGTGTTCTATTAATATTTTTTTGTACAAATATTAGATTTTAATGATTTTAAATTTACAGAAAAAAAACATTCTTCACCATAATTACTTATTCCTTAAGAAATGCAAAACAATACTACTGACAAATTAACAAGAGTAAAATGCTTACTGAAATTAATAAATACATTCAGCAGCGTATAAGCCATTGGAGCAAAAGAGATAATCTTATACCATGTTCACACCAAGGTTTTTGAACGTGTTTAACGACTCATTCGTGTTTTTGAGCTAAAACCAGTCAATTTTATCAGGTTTTACCATACATTGAAATTCTTTAATAAACATCTCAAACTACGAGTTTTTGATAAAAACACTTCAAGGACAGGGTTGCATTTGAATTTATAGTGTATTCAGCGTGCTTCTGACAGTTTTATTTTTTGTTAATAGATGGCGACACGTAAAAATTTTTTTAGTGAGCAAAAAAAATTTTTAATTTAACATTTAGAGGCTTATTACCTGAAAATTTAATATTAATTCTTGGAGTTTGGCAAGTTTTTAACTAATTACACTATGGAACATTTTTGGGATTATTGTCTGGGGGGTGAGAAATTCCAAGTCAGGGTGATGGTACTAGGTCAGTATAGTAAAACCCTCAAAGGGTTTGGCGTTCGTATGTGTCAGTTTTTTTTATGACCTTTTAAATATTTTCCTTATCTTGATCCTTGATCTTGATTAAGTAAACATTTTTATAATTTTTATTTTTATTTTATTTATTTATTTTTATTTATTTTAATAAATATTGCCTAGACTTTTTCGATGGTGGTTGTTCGGGACTAGTGGCATCGCATTCATCGCTATCATCAGTTTCTGAACCACACATAATGTCAATGTGTGACTCCACTGTTGGCCCTTCTGCATCTCCTGAAAATTCTTTATCATCAAGATCATCCTTGTCTTGCCACACAAGCTTACTCCACCAGCAAATTTCCGCAATTATTGCACTCGGCGACTTTTTGCCTCTATATCTGTAAGTTTTTGTTTTATTAAAATGAGTTTGAAAAAATAAAAAATCAGTATTACCTCATTTCAAATGGCATAGCAACTTGATGATAGCGTTCACCTTGTTCATCTGATTCGGTAGACAATTGTTTGCTGAAGTAGTCCAGATGATGATGTAAATAATGGATTTTCAAGGACATGTGGACACCAATTTCCGAGAATAATCTTAACATCCTTGCGACAGAAACATCGTAGTTGTTAGAACGATGCTTTCCCAACAAGCCTTCTATTACTTCTTTGATTGCCTGCCATGCATTCAATTCAGCGTCAATCAAAATATTGTTGAATGCGTCACTTTTAATCAGCTTTCGTATATCTGGACCATTTACTACGCCTGATTGGAAAAAATTAATTTGTTAAGATGGAAAATCATGGGAAATGAATGTGATATTATAACTTACCTTCTTTAATTTTACTTTCGCTGAGTCTCGGGTAAATTAGTTTCAAACACAAGAAAACTTCATCTCTTTTGACGACAGTTTTGATAAAATTCTTAACAATTCCAAGTTTAATATGCAGTGGAGGCAGCAATATCTTCTCCTTCGGCACTAGAGGCTCACGAATAATATTGGCCGTTTGTAACCTGCTGTGCTCTCTGAGTTTCCATCCGTGGCATGCATATTGGTCACCGGAAAATCGTGTGTCCCAATCGCACAAAAAGCACATATATTTTATATAGCCGCTTTTTAAACTTTTAAATCGCAGCATATGCGCCACATATGTTTGGTGTAGTTAACCATTTTTAAAATATTTTCCAGTGCATCATATGTTTCTTTCGTTTCTGTACTATAGGCGATTGGAACTGAAGGTTTTTTATTGGTCTTATGCAATAAAACCGCCTTCAAGCTGAGTTTTGAACTGGCAATAAATAATCTCCAGTCATCTGCTTCATATTTTATTTCCATTGCGTCCATCAATTTTCCTACATCCGGGCAATATGCAGAAGTTTTTTCATCATTCACAAGGAATAAACTTTGGAGTGTTGCCTGACGACTTCGATAAGCTGTGACTTTCACACCGGGTGCCAACAAATTGTTTGATTTCAAAATGGAAGCCAGCTCTTCCGATTTATGCTGTGTTAATTCCAACTTGGCAACAATTGAATCAAACTTATTTTGATTTATTAAAATTGGCTCATTGGATACTGATGGCTCATATGGGGGATCATCACGTGCATGATATGTCGGAGCAGTCGTAGAAGAGAAAATATCTGGGCTAGAAGCTTTTCAATGGATTGTGACCTTCGCCAGGATTAGTCCAAGTCATTGGGATACCGAATGGCATACTTTCACGTCTTCTATTTTTCCAATCCATTAGACGGTTGTAGCAGCTTTTACACACTATATTTGGTACCTAATTTTCGTTCACTATAACATTTTGGTTGAAGTACATCTCGTATGTTTGAACAAAATCAGTACTGAAATTTCCCCTTTTTTTATGTGTTGAGACATATTGACCACAGCAGTAGCAAAAGCTATTTATATCTGGCTTGCACAGTTCCATATTCTGTTCAGTTTTGTTCACTTTTAAAAAACTGGAGAAAAATCACTTTTACTGTTTGCGTTCGTCGGCACTTGTTGAATGACAAAAATCACAGAACCAGTGTGAGAAAGAGAAGAAGTTTAATGACAATGCATGTTTTATGTGAACATTACAGAACCAGTGTTGCCACATCAATATTTCTCTTTTAGTAAAGTAGAAAAATATGAGAGAGTTCGGCTTGTGAGTGTCAATGTTTTCTCCAAATAATGTTGTGCATATCTGGAGCAAATTTTTGAAATTCATACATTTACCTAATTGTGAATAAATGAGAAACGCGTGCATCGATTTTCATGATCTATGCCTTTTTTTGCTCATGAGTTATGTGACTTTACGCGAAAGTAATTAGTTTTAGCACTTTTTTCCATTTTGGATTTTTTATGAATTTTAAAAAAAAAAATATTTAAATTTTTAGGCAAAAAATACTTTTTTCCCTTCATACATTCATTTTTAACTTCGCGAGTGTTGCACATAAATAAAAACGGTATAGAAACAGATTAGAGAAATTGTAATTCTAAATTTTTTTTGAGTTTGTTTTAGCAAAATCGGACAAGTGGTTCTCGAGTTATGTTAAACTTCGATTTTGCCAAAATGTTACAACTAACCGAAAAACATCAAGATAAGGAAAAAATTTAAAAGGTCATAAAAAAAACTGACACATACGAATGCCAAGCCCTTTGATGGCTAGTACCATCACCCTGACTTGGAATTTCTCACCACCCAGATTGGCTGTTGTACTGTGTTATTGTATTAAAATTAAATAAAATTAAAAAATTAAATAAGATCAGTTGACCTAAACCATCTCAAACGTGGTGTGAACGGCTGTGTTTTTGTTTTAAAATATTTCGCTAAAACACACACAAAAACCCAGGTGTGAACATGGTATTACATTTGTAATATTGTTCATTGAATATTATAAAAACAAAAGAAGAATGTAAAAACTTGAGAAAATGACAATAGTATTCAGGCTGAATAAAATAATTATTAATGAAGTTGTAGTTTAAATTATGAATGGGGAAAAACTATACTCCACCGTATTAGGCTTAGCGTAAAACTTATAGTGTCGGTGTTAGATTAGGTACACTACTCGATACAAATTACTTTCTGCTTGGTAATCCGTTTCACAGTCATGTATTTAATTTTGAAGATAATAGTTAAAGGGCCCATTATATGGCCATTGACAGTTTCATTGTACCATGTTTCCTCTGGTTTATTGTGAACAGAAAGTATTCTCAGAAGCCTATTGTGCATATAGCCTAAAGGAACTCAAAGGTAGTTGCACAAATTTTCCAAAATAGGCAGTATTAATAATAGCAATTTTTTAAAGTTGATACAAGATAATAAAAGATTGAGAAAACGTGTAATTTTTTTTATACCCTTCACTGTAAGTAAGAAAACATACAGAAAAGTATAGCATACCAAACGGTCAGTTGTTACTGTAAGACTATTACTATTGAAATTCAGCCAGATCGGTTTATAAATGGCGGAGGTATGAGTCAAAAACCGAAACTACCTCTATTTTTGACCATTTTTTGAGTAGGTTTTTTGCGTATTTTGTTTAAACGAAGAAACGGACAAAAAAACGTAGTATGCAGTTTTGCTTGAAATATCAATCATAATATATGTGCTAAAAATGAAAGCAATTGGTCCATAAATGACCAAGGTATATCAAAAATACAACCGAAATTTTAGATTTTCATTAAGTATGGCTGTGTTTTTTTGCGTTTTTCATCTAAACTGAAAAAAAGTAGGATGCAGTTTTTTCAAACATCACGTCCATAGCACAGTAACCAAAACTCAGCTAGATGGGTCCATAAATGGTGGAGCTATGAGTCAAAAAATGCGATTACCTCTATTTTTTACCATTTTTGGTGAGTTTTTTGCGTAATTTGTCTAAACTACAAGATGGACAATAAAACGTGGTAAGCAGTTTTATTACAAATAACTGGTGTAATGTCTGTGCAAAAAATCAGAAAGATCGGTCCACAAATGGACCAAAAAAATCAAAAACACAACCGGCATTCCACATTTTCATTAATTTTTGTTTTGTTTTTGCTTTCCTTTTGCTTTGTGAAATTTTTTTAGCTGTCATGTGCGTAATGCTTTGTACACACAAACACGAAACCTAAAAAGTGTATGTGTGTGTGTGTGTGGTTTTTATTGCCTTGAGTATAATAGTACGAATGCATCTTTATGAAAGAGAATGCATTAGATCTTTCTCCATAATTAAATATTTAATTAAATATGTTTTGCTTAAAAATTTTACAAAAATTTGCAAAATTAAATGAAAATAAATTTTTTTGTTTTTCTATTTAATATCTTTCTTAGAATTTCTTTTTTTATTAATTTAAAAATTGAGTGCCTGCAGACATTTTATTGCTTTTAAAAATGAGGTTGTCAGAAAGGATTGTTTCTTAGAACTCGTTAATTTTAGTTGTATTATAAAAATTTATTTTTTTTATTGATATTTCCCTCCAATAATAAATAAATAAATTTTTCGTATTTAATACGACCTCAAGCTGAAAAAAGTATGCATTTCAGTCACATAATTTTTTGAAGTGAGTGAAGATAAGTAGGTTAGTTAAATATGTTTTCACCTAGTTCCTTATATTTTTAAGTATCTGTATATATTTCTTCAGTATTTATGAAATACTTATAAATATGTTCAGGAGACATATAAGTACATACATAAAAACAAATTTGCATAAATACGTTCATTTCTCTAATAGATTGCAAACGAACCATAGAATATTACGGGTTGGTACACATATCATTTTAAAGAAGAAGTCGTCCACATTTGAAATCTATCGCCAAGTACTGAGAAAAAACTTTGCATTATTTAAAAAAAAAAATTTTAAATACCCCCATTCCCCAGTAACTTTCTTCTGAGGGATTCTTACCATTCCCCACTTTGCCGAGGTACCATTCCCGATTTTGGCCAGGAAAATTACAAAAATCAGAATTAAATTTAATCAGTAGGCTCTAAGCTTTCTCGAAGTGTTTTAACATTTTCAGAAAAGTTTGTAGTTTTTATTTTATGATTCAAAACGGAAACTACCAAAATCTTTGAGCACAACAGTACTGGGGTGTATGGAAATTTTAACAAATTTTTAAAAATAGTCCATAGTAACTTCTGAGTATTTTGGCGGTAGATTACAAATTAGGCAGTCTCCTCTTTAAAGTGATATGTGTCTCATCTCACACTATTTATTGGTTCGTCGGCAAGTTGCTAAAATCACTTAGAGCAACAGCACTCGGGTATATGGAAATTTCAAAATAATCCAAAGTAACTTTCGAACGAACCATAAAAGATTACGAGATAAGATGTATATCATTTTAAAAGGGAGGTCGTATAGATTTGTAATCTATCTTCTAAATACTCAGAAAAAACTTTGCAGTATTTTTAAAACTTTTTTTAAATTCCCTTCTACCCCAGTACTCATACTCTGAGGAATTTTTATCATTCCTCATTTCGGCGAGGTACCATTCCCGATTTTGCAACAGAAACTTACTGAAACCAAACTGGAATGAAATTTGTAAGTTCTACGCTTTCTGGAAGTGTTACGTTAAATTTCATAGTACTGGATTTTATAAAAATTAAAAAAAAATTTTTTAATATCCAAAGTAATATACGAGTATGATTATTTGATTGGTTGGTTACAAATATAGATGATCTCCGCTAAACTACTACTAAAAATACTTAATATTTAATGACGTAAGATGTATTTGATAAATAAGCCTTTAATACTGAAAATATTTACAAATACTAAAAAGCGTTAAAACATATTTAACGCGGCATATTTATCTTCACTCATTTAATTTTTTCTATGGTTTTGATATTATAGAAGCATGTGGAAAGTGAAAAATGTATATAAGACTCGGCACGGCCGAATTTAACTTGTTTTATTATAGTACCACTCACGCTGATGGTTGATCAAAAAAGAAGGAAATAAAGTACGAGTATGGTTTTAAAAGTATTCAACAGCACTGTGGAGAAGTAATCAGGTTTACAATTACTGATTACCTTGAAAAAATGTGCAGCAACGGCTCAGTGATGGTCACAGAGCTTCTTCAATTAGTCAATTAGAATAAGGAAATTAAAATCGTTACAAACCGGCTTCGCTTATCGAGTAGGAGTTCCGAGAGAAGGGGACAATAATATTTCACGCACAATGAGCTTAGCAGTCAAGGTGTGGCATGAGCCACGAGGCCGGGCAATTATGGACGTATATCTGACGTATGGTATACTCCTAATTTCTTTCCGTTAGTAGCCACTAGTTCGTATAGGGAGGTCCCTAGTTTCCTCCTAATTACGCATTTTTCGAACTTGGGTAAAAATTTAGAATTGATTGCTTTTGTGGCGCTGCTTTGTGAAAAGTTCCTTCTGAAAACAATTTTTCCTGGTTCATAGTTTAGATTAGTGATGTCAGATGTAGGGAATTTTCCCTTTTTGTAGGGATTTTTTTGAAAATTTTGAAGCGTACGGAAAAAAGGACAGATTTTCTTTTTCAGCAAAATGTAGGGAATTTTTAAAATTTTCGATTTTTTTTCTTTAAATACACTATAGTTTATTTAAAAAATAGTTAAAATATTTTGCATTTCCAACTTATTTAAAAGAGAACTCTTACAATAAATTTTTCACCAATCTGGTGTCATCAAAAAACTGAAGAAGGTGTGGTAATATTAGGGAACACGGAAAAGGCGTTTTTTTCTTTTTTCCTTACTTTGTTACAAGGCCGATAAACTCTCCAGAAGATTCGTTGTGTTTACATTGTGAGGTTATCAAAAGCTGCGTGTTTGTATGAAGTTGATGGCATTTGAAACATTTGTCTCGTGTTGTCGTTGTAAAATAAGAAGCATGTGGGCTGTTGTCGAGTTGCGATTATTTGTTTAATTTGCCTTGCTTTCTTACAAATTGTATTTTCTTAAAAAGTGCGGATGTGGTTTTTTTATAACTTTTATAAAAAGTAAAATAATACATTTAAATTTTTTTAGAGTAAGTGTTTGCGCGCCGGGCATAAAATATGAAATAAAAAATATCAGGTTTAATTAGTTTTATTAAAATTGTGTTTTTATTCGATTTAAAAAATATTACCTTTAAAAAACTTCTGGTGTTGTGACCTTTATTGTTGCTTAGCTTTCACACAAGTAAGTTATGTATATTTCTTTTACACAAAAAATCAAAAACAAACATACTTAGACCGTAAGCAGTTAACTTTGCCGAAATCCAAATAAACAACAAATATAAAATTCATAAACAAAGGGAAATTTGGACTTCAGCAAAGTTGCCAGACGAATTGAAATAAATAAATTATGAAACAAGAATCTGGCTTAAACATTGCCGGCCGCCTTGCAACAACGTAAGGATATGCAACACAAAAAATTTCAATTAGATAATACAAAAGTTTCAATTAAAACGTAGAAATATATTGGTACAAATATACACAAGATTTAAAAAATTCAAACATAAAGCGAGAAGTACTCGTATATATTGTGCAATAACGAAGAAAGTAGATTCTTAGAGTTACATCACATGGATGACAAACTCTAAGTCGGTGACTGACCGGAGATAATCCAGCCAAACATTGTGTATTGCGCCAGTGGAGAGCCCGGACTCCTAAAAACTTTCCCCATCAATATTTGACCGCTAAGTTCGGGGCCAAGAACCAGAAAAACTGTACCAGAATGGTAAAACGTAGGGTCTGTCAATTGAAGACCTGGAAAATGGTCTCGTACAGTCTCTGTAACGTTTTTGAGTTCTTATTCCATGCATTTTTGTGACTTTTGGTGTCAGGAAAATACTTTTCGAAGAGTCATAGATTGAGAAAACCGTAACCCGACAACATAAATTTGCCACTGGGATGTTCAATCTACCGACTAACTGAGCGCTAATATAGCTCATACTACAACACAAGTCAAGAACCGCGCGAAACTGGACCATACGATCCCCAAAACATAGTTTCACCTGAAGGGTGGGTGAAAACATTACCACATGGGGAAGTGGTAGCGGCGACACTAGGGCGTGGTGGTGCAGCCTCGCTCGATCGACTCCCTTTTCTAGGCTTGATGGGCTTCTTCATAGGTTTAGTGGAGTGAAGTAGCGTATTATGATCCCCCTGACACTTGTCACAATTCCGCGAACTGCGACAGTCCTTGAAATTGTGATTGCTGGCCAACCATTTTGAGCAGTGACCGGAAATCTACACGTGTCGAAGTTTCTTCTCATGAACAAGGTATCGGAAACGCAAGCATGCTCTTAAAGGGTGAAGTGTTTTGCAGAGGCTGCAGGGTATGGCTTGGCCCTTGGGTCTTTCCTTAGCTGAAGGGTCAACTTTCTATTCATAGATGTCCACTGGGCCGCTGGACTCGACGTTTGATGTAGAAAGCTGCTGCGGAATAACCACCTGACCATCAGCCGTCGACAACTGGTCAGACGAGGCACAGGCTCCTTCTGCGCCAGTCGTAGGCGTTATATTATGGGATGGTACAGCAGGTGATGTATCCATTCTGGGCAAGAATGTTATAGCTGCGGACGATGAACCAGCTACCTCCATAGCTTCCTCATACTCTTCTAACAAAGCGTCTTCAATAGATGGAGCGTCCATCATACTAGGAAACAATGAAGGTTAATTAATTTGTGTTAATCTGAATTAGTCAAAACGACCAGCTTAGTGATTGGTCGCTTCACAACTCCGTTTTCCGTTCGAACGTCAGCGACGCGAACCTGATCGTCACTTCCCGGATAGGTTCTTATAACTCTACCTAATTTCCAAGAAGTGGGCGATAGGTGTTCGTGACGAATAACAACCAAATCGTGTATTTCAACATTACGTTCTGGAAATTTCCATTTATACCGCTTATGCAGGGAATGTAGGTATTCTTCTTTCCATCGGCGACAGAAATGATGTGAAAAAGCTTTTATTTTCCGATACCGATTTATTACACTTAAAGCTGACTCGTATATAGGTTGCTCTGGTGGAGCTAGTATCGGGCTACCGATTAGAAAGTGACCGTTAGTAGGAGCTACTGGCTCATTCGGATTTTCTGACATAGGACAAAGAGGACGCGAATTTAGACATGCCTCTATTCTCGCTAATATTGTGGACAATTATTCAAACGTATATCTTGCAGACTGGGACTCCCTTCGCAAATGCTGTTTAAAACTCTTAATAGCAGCTTCCCACAATCCAACATGTGGGGAGCCCCAGCTGGAATAAAACGCCACGACAAACCTTGATTACCAAAAGTTGAAGACATTTGCGCTTGACTTTCAGTAAGAAATCCACGAAATTCTACTTCAATCTCACGAGAAGCACCTACAAAATTCGTACCGTCGCCTCTAAATGTACTGCTTTAGTTGCAAAGCAAACAAATATGCACACGTATGCTTTCGTGATTTTACAACCTCTACCAGTAAAACTTTTTAAATCTGAGGGACCAGCAAATTCAACACCTGTTGTAGTAAAAGTTCATTCAGCAGGCAAAGCAGCCATTATCTGATTGCAAAACCGTTTTTATCTAATAATTATACAACGATTACACCTATTAATTATCGTACGAATCAAAATCTTCAATCGAGGTACCCAATATTCTATTCGAATAATCCTCAACATCAACTGATATCCACCATGAATCGAAATCACATGTACGAATTCTATCAACAAACGTGTAAAACGTGCTAAATATGGCACCACAGTCCCCAAAAGTTCCGAAGCCAAAACTGTACTACAAAGGTCAAGCCTAGGAAGGGAAATTGATCTAATAGGGGCTACTCTAGTTCCACAGGAAAGTAAAAAAGTATAAATCTGTCCGAATGACTTCACGCGAATATAAATTGCCCCGCGTACCCCCTCCCCGAAGCATCGGACCAAGGTGTATAGTGTACCCATCTAGGTACTCGCATACTATTTACCTCTGTGTAAAAATTAACAAATCTACGCCATTCGTTTTCCGTGGAAGGCAGTAGAAAGTCATCCCAATCTATAGTATCATGCCAAATCTTTTGCATGATAATCTTCGCTATAATTATCACAGGACCTAGCTAACCTACAGGATCAAATAATTTATCTATGGTCGACAAGACCTCTCTTTTTGTAAAGTGTAGCTTATCGGAGATATTCTTATTTCTAAATAAGGAGCACAATTAACGCCAAAGGTTACCGTTTGTAACTCATGCGCCACCACTTCCTCCGTCGGATAGGATCGAAACAAAATCCGTTGAAATGGGGTATGAGAAGGGTCAAGTCGAGTATGCCTATACATCTGCATTATTTATTTTTTATTTATTGTTATTAAAGTCTATGGATACAAAATCCTTACAGACGTTGTAAAGCGTATATTACAACATAAAACAAAATTGAATAATTTTCAACAAATTAATGATAATAATAAAATATGCATGTACATATAAAACAAAAATTATTCATTATTTAAAAACAATATAACCTTACACTTGAAATTAGAATTTAACGAAAAATCGATGAGTCAATTTAATCTGTTAAACTCAGTACATATTTTTCTAAATGGATCAGCATTGGCATAGTTTGTTCTAAAATAGTCAACTGACAGCAATTCATAAATAGTGACGAGTAGGGCGTTGAATTATATTAAAAGATTTGTGATCAATTAAAAATCCAGAACAAATTTTGCCATTAATTAAATTCATTATAAATGATATATTTAACATAGTTCTCCGACTTTTCAAAGAAGGCAGCTTAATTAGCGCAAGTCTGCTAATATATGACGAAAGATTGAGTGGACTCCAACGTAAGCTGCGGAGGCAGCATAACAGAAACTGCTTTTAGACTGATTCTATCGTATTTTCATGTGTCTTGTACGTAGGATCCCATACTACATACGCATACTCTAAAACAGGCGTAACGAGCGAAACAAACATTTTTTTGATAACATACGGATCGGAAAATTCCTTCGTCCATCGTTTAATAAAACCAAGAACACTACGAGCTCTATTTACAGTCATGAAAATATGTTTAATAAAGTTCAGCTTTGCATCCAACAAAATTCCAAAATCTAAAATTGAATCAACCTTTTCCAAAGTGTGATTGCCAAGTTAGAAGCTTAATCTCATATAATTTCCTCTATAAAGATTCAGGTCCATCAAGTTTGTGTTACAGCATAATTGAAACGCATTCAAATACTTTGAAAAAGCATATGGTCATGGTACTTATTAAAGCTACGGAAAATTTTTAGATCATCAGCATATAGTAATATATTTGAATATGTAATTATGTCAGGAAGATCATTGATGAAAATAGTAAACAGCAAAGGCCAAGATGGCTGCCTTGTGGAATACCAGATGAAACATTTATCATTTTAGAAAAAATATTTTTAAAACGAACAATTTGCGTTATGTTTAGTAAATATGAGTTTAGCTATTTAATGCAATTATAAGAAAAGCCAATTAAGTCCAATTTCTTTAACAATTATTTATGATTCACCTTGTCAAATGCTATACTAAAACCCGTATATACAATATCCATTTGCAACCGTTGTACAAAATCCTAATTTACCAATGTTGTTAGTTCCAGTGACTAGTTACTGCTGAACAACCCTAACGAAAGCCGTGTTGATTAAGTGACAAAAGAGATGATATATATTTTTCTGAATTATTTATTATTATTGAATCTTTCTATAAGAAAATTACAATAAGTATCCAAATCTTAACTGTAAAAAAATATAAAAAACTTAAATATTTATTACCAATGTAATAACTAGTTACTTGTACTCAAATCTTAAGAATAAAAGAAATATTCTACGTATAAGTAAAAAAAACGTTATCTGTCTCTTCTCGCTAGGCCCAAGGTATCACTTCTCTTAAGCCTCCTGTGTCCCTCGAATTGTAACAGGCCCCTGGCGAGGGCTTTTGGATGGGTCGTCAGTTTGTGAACGCATTTAGTACAATATTTTTCAATTTTCTCCCGAACCGTTGAAATTTCTAAATCTCTCTGGATATTCTCATTTCTTATATACCAGGGGGCGCAGACTATTGTTCGTAAAATATTCGGCTGTCTTCTTTGTAACTTTTTTATGTTAGATGCACACGCACTTCCCCATAGCTGAATGCCATATGTCCAGATAGGTTTAATAATGGCTTTATATAATAGGACTTTATATTCCAAAGAAAGAGATGCAAATGGACCTATTAGCCACATGAGTCAAACTGTTTTTAGTTTTATGGCTGAGATTTTGGCCTCAATGTGTCGTGACCATGTTAAGCGTCTGTCTAGATGGATTCCTAGATATTTAGTTTGGGTTTCTACCTGAACAATGATGTTATTTATTTTTATTGGCGAACAATTTGACTTTCTTAGTGTGAATGTCACATGGGCACATTTTGATGGACTTACTTTGATTTTCCATTTATTTAGCTAACCTTCCAGCTCGTTTATATGATCTTGTAAGTGCTCAGATGCAGTTCCTTGATCTTTTTTCACACTTAAAAATGCCGTGTCATCTGCGGACGTTGACGTGATAGTATGTCGATTTTTAGGCATATCGGATGTATAGACGATGTATAATAGTGGGCCAAGAATACTTCTTTGGGGGACGCCTGCAGAAATTTTCTTAACTGGTGAAAATAAATTTTTTTACCGTACCTTAAATGTTCTATCAGTCAAGTAACTTTTAATCAGCTTGTGGGTGATTGCAGGAAGAAGTCGTGTTACTTTTGTGAGGAGACCATCATGCCAAACTTTATCAAATGCTTGGGAGACATCAATCAACAATGCTGAACAAAATAGCTTTTCTCGAAGGACGACCTGATAGCAGTAACAATTCTGTGAAACTGCTCTGTAGTTTCATGGCCAGCCCGGAAGCCCAACTGATGTTCTGGAATAATATTTCGATCTGCTGGATGGGGCGTTATTTTCTGGAAGTAGACCTTTTCGAACAGCTTTGACAGTATAGATAACAAGCTGATAGGTCTATATGACATAATTTGAGTAGCGTCTTTACCCGGTTTTTGGATCATGACAATTTCTGAAATCTTCCAAGAGGACGGGAAAACCCCCACTCTTAAGATGACGTTAAAAATAAACAATATAATTCTCACAGCGCAATCTGGCAAGTTCATCAGCATTGAACTAGTAATTCGATCAGCGCCGGATGATTTTTTCGCATCAAGGTTTTTGATTGCCATTTTAATTGAGGGCAACCGCATCTTTATATGGTTTTTTAATGGAATCGCTGATATATGGAGGATTAATATCACTATTTATTTCACGTGGAGTGAAAACGTTTTCCAGATGGCTAGCAAAAGCATTTGCTCGGTTACTAGGATTTTTAGCCCAACTAAGGTCCTCACGTCTTAGTGGAAGTTCGGAGGAAGTAGGGCACTTCATATGCTTCACAGCTTTCCATAGGCTGTGGTCAGTTTTTGTTGTCGGATCCAAGTTACTTAAATAATTTGCAAGCGCTGACTCATGCTGTAGGTGCAAATTTTCCCTAAGTATTTTTTGATACAAGTTCAGTTGGGTCTTTAAAGCTGGAGAACGATTTCTCTGCCATTCCCTTCTCAATTTTCTTTTTTGTCGGATGAGGGCTTCAATATCAGCTGATGACTTGAACGGTTTCCTCCTATATGTTTTTTTCATTGGAGTTGCATTCCTAGCTGCACAAGTAATAACGTCTGTAAGGTGGCTCACAGCACATTGTATACCAGATGTTCTGGGAGAGATGAGAGCTCACATATATTTTATACTTTAGCCATTTCGTGTACCGGTTCGGATAGAACGT
The DNA here is from genome assembly GCA_947397855.1 of Thelaira solivaga. NCBI lineage: Eukaryota > Metazoa > Arthropoda > Insecta > Diptera > Tachinidae > Thelaira > Thelaira solivaga. Next base: position 16,469,401 of record OX377615.1, read on the forward strand.
AGGAGATACTTCAGAGTTTATAAAACTATTACGTAGTGTAATTATAGTCGGCGAATGATCAGATGATAGTCTTCCAGGGGACTAATCAGAAGCTGGTCACGTTTAAAATTTTTTATAACAGTGAAGTCAATAAGGTCTGACTTTTTCGTACACTCTCTAGGCCAGTATGTGGGCTCACCGCCAGATACGACATCTAGACTATTTTGAGCAATAGCATTGTACAGCTGCCTACTTCTTGGGCTAATAAGTCTAGAGTCCCAGTGGGTATATTTAGCGTTGTAGTCTCCTGCTACCAGGAACTTGTGTCCCAATGTTGCGAAGAAACTTTTGAAATTGTAGTTATAAATTATGTGTCTTGGAGGACAATATACACATGAAATTGTGGTATGAAAATCAGTAAGACTTATAGAGGTTGCCTGAATGAAATCCTTCCCAAATTCTGGCACAACAAAGTGCCTCACGTTTTTACGCACAATGACGGCCGTGAAACCACATGCCTTTCCACTTGGATGTTTAGTGTCATAAATAATGAACCCGTTAATTCTAAAGCAATTCTTTACAGTAAAGTGTGTTTCGGATACCAAAAGGATGTTTATTTCCTGCCTGTGTAGGAAATTTTCTACCTCGAACCTATGTTGGGATAACCTGTTCGCATTCCAGTACCAAATATGCAACTGGGTCATTTTATTTTTGTCTAAGAAGGGTCTGCAGAATCATGTTCTGATTCCGCATCATCTCCTGAAACATGCCCTGCATATTATTCATAAAACTGTTCATGTTGGTCATGAAATTGTTCATTGTCTCTTTCAGCTTTTCGATTGAACTAGAGATGGTATCTTTGAAGACCTGAGGGCTGCTCCTTAGTACTTGGCCATATGAAAGATTATTCACGTTGGGCCTATTTGACGTTGGTAAGCCATCGAAGTGTTGTTGGGCATAGTTCACTCTATCCACATGTACACCATTAGGTATTGAAGTAGCTTCAGTAAGAAAGCTCGGGTAATTCAATTCGCGATATTTCGCATTTGCGAGACTTCGAGGATGTTTCGATTTTTTTATCCTCTCGAATACTGCACATCCTCTATAATTAGCATAATGTCTTCCACAACAATTGCTGCACTTTCTCACATTGGGGTCGTTTTTAGTTGCTGTACACTCCGTGGTTTTATGCGCGTTACCACACACTATGCAAGCAGATGGTAGCTTGCAGTAAGATTTTGTGTGGCCAAACTCTTGTCAATTGGTGCAGTGTGCAGGGCCATTACGCTTATGTGGCTCTTCTTTCTTCGGTTAAGAAGATATCTCAAATTGTAAATAAGATGCGTTGAGTTTTTGGTCTTAAGAAGAGCTGCATTAAAAGCAATCTCCACACGGTGAATTGGTTGGGGAATTTTACCTTTGTTGTGTATGCTCCGTCGTCCTTCTTATTTTTTATACTATCTGAGAACACATAGTATGCATTGTTCCTACTCAGTTTTTCGTTTGGCTTGTCATTTATGTTTTCGCTTGTTTTTGTTTTTTTATTTAATGATGTAATTTTTCTCTATATGGGTCCCAACTTGAAGTTGTTATCTTAATCCGTAGTGCAGTTACCCCTATGATGACCTCGAGGGTCCCTTTGCATGCAATGAGGTCCTCGCAAGGGTTGACACAAGACCTTATTTGCGCTTGTGTTTAGAGCAAGGTCGGGCATTAATTAGGATGTCGTATCAACTAAACCTGCACGGCCAACTTAACGGCAACGTGATCTAGAGCGTTCTGCAAGTCCTTGCCAAGGTTTTACTGGGACGGAAGGCACCTGCGACATTACCCTGAAAGCCGTTTCCACGCGATGTCACTCCCGTGTACTAAGGTAACACAATGCCACAGCTGTCAGCCCATTTGCAACCAATTCCAATAAATAATCAAAATCAAATCCGTAGTATTTGCAGGTTCATCAACGTTGCAGTAGTTGCCTGAGATGCACTGGTGTTCGCATGCCTTTCAGGTTACTATCTGCATATTCGCATACACACTTTAGCTACCGCCAGAACAGGTGATCCGGACGGCATTACCAGGGAATATCACGTGGAGGTAGTGAGATGCTTGTGCAGTTCAGTGAAGGAATCACCTCTGGCTATTCATAAGTGAATAGCGATCAGAAGTCTTTCAGCCTCCATGAAATACCCCATTCCCCAAGATGATATATGATGTGACAAATGTTCTGTTACTAGCTTTTCAAATAGCTTTGGAATAGTACTAAGCTTAGCGATTCCCCGATAATTAACAATCTCACATTTGCTTCCAGACTTAAACAACGGAATAATAAACGAATTTTTCTATATTTTAGGAAAATATCCATATTTTATTGACATATTAAAGATGATTGTTAAAGGTGTAGCCAATGCCTCGGCACAATTTTTTAAGAGGCAACTAGGAACATTATCAGGTCCACTTTTACGTACAAATTGTGGACATATCGAAAAAAGGAATTGATATATTGTGATTTGATGACCGTAAGTATGGGTAAACTGCAGGATCCTCATAGTTGACATCAGAATATGTTGTGGAGAAAAAATCAGCAAACATGTTATTAATATGAAAATTATCACTGGACTCGATTTAAAAATTTTATCACGGTTGGAAACTGAGTAGACTTTTTTTCGCGTGAACAAAATTGTAAAAAGACTTAGGATTAGATTTAAAACTATTTCACATTTTACTTAAATATTGCAAATAATACATGTGATGTGTATTCTGCTCCTGCAGATGCATATTTGCTGTAGTCGACAACTTTTCCAGAGTTTTTATAAGCTTTGTAGCACTTATTCTTATTATTTTTAATTCTATACAAATGTTTTGTATTCCAAGGTGGACCATTTACTTTATAAGATAGACACTTAGGAACACATATATCCATCAGAGAATAAATTTTGTTGTAGAATCGGTAAACAACTTCAACCATCGCAGAGTAAGGGCATAATAGCAAGTCGTTCCAGACAGTATCGTTATGTATTCGTAGATAGTAGTTATCTCCTTTAAAGCAAAACTAATTTTTCTTCAGGTCCCTTGCATCAATTTCTTCCGGCTTACTTAAGGGTACTCCCCGATGAAAAACAATATCAGCAAAATCATTGACAAATATTAAGCACAGTAATTTTCCATATTGATTGAATATACCATTAAGCTGGTGGAGATTCAGATCAAATAAAATGTTTATTAAATCCTCTTGGCCGAAATTGTATCTCCATATAGTTGGGATGTAGAAACTATCTTCTGCTAAAAATGTCTACGTTAATAAAGGCAAGTTGAAATCGATAAGAATAATCACTAGATGATTATGTTTAGCCGTATGAGTAGCATCCTTAATCGCATTAGCAAGAGCAGTATACACTAGGTGAGATGATGACGGTGGAATGTAAGAGCAAGTAAAGAGTACATTTTTATTCTTCAGTCTTATTTGTATAGCACTGAATTCAATGTCGTATGACGAATCATAATTTGAAATCTCCGGAGGAAAGCAATTTAATACTGCAACCAGAACACCACCTGACTTTCTATTATTACCACGATCACGTCTAAATATTTGAAAATAATCACATAAAATTTCAGTAATAAATACACTTTTCGTAAGCCAAGTTTCAGTTAATACTATAATATTGCAACAAAAACTAAATTATCAAGGTAAAGAGACGAAAGTTTAGGGTTTGAGCCAAGTATGTTCTGTTATAGTAAGTATAATTTTTCAGCAGTAGCATTGTTTATTGGTTGGGGAATTTTATAGTTGTTATGTATATTGTGAGCATTTCTCACCTCGTAACCTTCGTTTTCAATAGCTTTTTTGATTTCTTCAACAGGAACGGAACTGTCCCTTAGCACTTTTTAGTTAGTACATGTAGTAGTTCTTTTTTTCGGCGTTTAGACTATTAACAATTAATCGATAATTTTTCCTGTATCTGTCCCCTTCGCATAGAAGCGTTCGATGTTTGCTATCGCAAAAAGATAGGTGGAGGTTTGTGTTCCTTAGACGCAGGTTCTACTGGTAAAGGGTGTTTTTCATAGACGTATAGAACTTTAAATTGCAATAAAATAACGACGGATTATTCGATTGATATGAATTTTATTTATCCAAAAGATAATCTTGTGGCATTACATTTTAAACATGATTTCTGGCATATGACCGCCACGGCTGGCTCGGATGTAGTCCAATCTGGACGTCCAATTTTCGATGAGTTTTTCCAACATTTGTGGCCGTACATCGGCAATAACACGGCGAATGTTGTCTTCCAAATGGTCAAGCGCTTGTGGCTTATCCGCATAGACCAATGACTTTACATAGCCCCACAGAAAGTAGTCTAGCGGTGTTACATCACAAGATCTTGGAGGCCAGTTTACAGGTCCAAAACGTGAAATTAGGCGGTCACCAAACGTGTCTTTCAATAAATCGATTGTGGCACGAGCTGTGTGACATGTTGCGCCGTCTTGTTGGAACCACAGCTCCTGGACATCATGGTTGTTCAATTCAAGAATGAAAAAGTTAGTAATCATGGCTCTATACCGATCACCATTGACTGTAACGTTCTGGCCATCATCGTTTTTGAAGAAGTACGGACCAATAATTCCACCAGCCCATAAAGCGCACCAAACAGTCAGTTTTTCTGGATGTAACGGTGTTTCGACATACACTTGAGGATTAGCTTCACTCCAAATGCGGCAGTTTTGTTTGTTGAGGTAGCCATTCAACCAGAAGTGCGCTTCATCGCTAAACAAAATTCGCTTATGAAAATCGGGAACAACGGCAATCTCGTTTTGGGCCCATTCGACGAATCTACGACTTACTTGATGATCGTGAGTCTATTCATGATGAATTGCCAAACCAAACTGAGAATAAATCACTTGACAGCTGTTTAATCGGTCGCCATCTTGAACAGTAATGCCAACTTAAAGTTCTATACGTCTACAAAAAACACCCTTTACATCGTCTGTGGGTGCAAGTATGGAAAATCTATTTCCGGAGACTGGTATCGTATCCGCCTGACTGCCTTTGTACTGTTTAGTTGTGCGCTTTTATTGACTTCATTGTTATTGACCGACTTCAGATTACTCCTCTAGAAGACTTATCATCTCATCATTCGTCGACTATAATTACACTACGTAATAGTTTTAAAAGCTCTGAAGTATAAGTTACATTCTATCCGAACCGATACACGAACTGACTAAAGTATAAAATGTATTTGAGCTCTCATCTCTCCCAGAACATCCCTATAAGAAACCCGTCTGATATACAATGTGCTGTGAACCACCTTACAGACGTTATTAATTGTGCAGCTAGGAATGCAACTCCAATGAGCAAAACATATAGGAGGAAACCATTCAAGTCATCAGCTGATATTGAAGCCCTCATCCGACAAAAATGAAAATTGAGAAGGGAATGGTAGAGAAATTGTTCTCTAGCTTTAAAGACCCAATTGAATTTGTGTCAAAAAATACTTAATGAAAAGCTGCGTCGACAGCATGAGTCAGCGCTTGCAAATTATTTAAGTAACTTGGATCCGACAACAAAAACCGACCACAGCCTATGGAAAGCTGTGAAGCATATGAAGTGCCCTACTTCCTCCGAACTTCCACTAAGACTTGAGGACCTTATTTGGACTAAAAATCCAAGTGAACGAGTAAACGCTTTTGCTAGCCATCTGGAAAACGGTTTCGCTCCACATGAAATAAATAGTGATATTAATCCTCAATTAAAATGACAATCCAAAACCTTGATGCGAAAAAATCGCCCAGCGCTGATCGTATTACTAGTTCAATGCTGATGAATACGCCAGATTGCGCTGTGAGAATTATATTGTTTATTTTTAGCGTCATCTTAAGAGTGGGGGTTTTCCCGTCCTCTTGGAAGATTTCAGAAATTGTCATGATCCAAAAACCGGGTAAAGACGCTACTCAAATTACGTCATATAGACCTATGAGCTTATTATCTTTACTATCAAAGCTGTTCGAAAAGGTCTTCCTCCAGAAAATAGCGCCCCATCTAGCAGAGCGAAATATTATTCCAGAACATCAGTTCGGCTTCCGGGCTGGCCATGGAACTACGAAGCAGGTTCACAGAATTGTTACTACTATTAGGTCGTCCTTCGAGAAAAAGCTGTTTTGTTCAGCATTGTTCATTGATGTCTCCCAAGCATTTGATAAAGTTTGGCATGATGGTCTCCTCACAAAAGTAACACGACTTCTTCCTGCAATCACCCACAAGCTGATTAAAAGTTACTTGACTGATAGAACATTTAAGGTACGGTAAAAAAATTTATTTTCACCAGTTAAGAAGATTTTTGCAGGCGTCTCCCAAGGAAGTATACTTGGCCCGCTATTATACTTCGACATACTATCACGTCAATGTTTGCAGATGACGGCATTTTTAACTGTGAACAAAGATGCAGGAACTTCATCTGAGCACTTACAAGCTCATATAAAAGAGCTGGAAAGTTGGCTAAATAAATGGAAAATCAAAGTAAATCCATCAAAGTGTGCCCATGTGACTTTCACACTAAGAAAGGCAAATTGTCCGCCATTCAACTTGTGTGCATCTAACATCCAAAAGTTACAAAGAAGACAGTCGAATATTTTACGAACAATAGTCTGCGCCCCCTGGTATATAAGAAATGAGAATATACACAGAGATCTAGAAATTCCAACGGTTCGGGAGGAAATTGAAAAATATTGTACTAAGTTTGTTCACAAACTGGCGACACATCCAAACGCCCTCGCCAGGGACCTGTTACAGTTCAAGAGACACAGAAGGCTTAAGTGAAGTGATACCTTGGGCCTAGCGAGAAGAGACAGATAACGTTTTTTTTTTATTTATACGTAGAATATTTCTTTTATTCTTAAGATTTGAGTACAAGTAACTAGTTATTACATTGATAATAATTATTTAAGTTTTTTATTTTTTTTTTTACAGTTAAAATTTGGATACTTATTGTAATTTTCTTATAGAAATATTCAATAATAATAATAATAATAATAAAAAAGTATTGTTTATTGTTTTGGTAAGTTTTTATTATGTGGAGATAGGCGAACAGTTGGGTATTGTTTTTGCCTATATATATATCATCGTACTAAGGTATTTGTGGGCCAGAAATCGGAGTCAAGGATTCGTTGAAAGTAAGCATCAGAACTAGAAATTTTAAATGATGATATCGATCTTGGCTGAGAAAAAACTTAAACCTTGAGATATCAGCATTTGAATCGATCCTAGATTTTATGTAGTTCTCCACGTCATTGACAGAAGTATCCGCAGCTAAACGTGAAATGAAAACAGCTTTTCTACGATTATTGGCTCTTAAAGTATTATATTCAGGGATTTGAATAGTTGGACTATTAGCAATACTTAAATAATTGCTTTGTAAATTCGTAAATTTTTTGTTGTGTATTTGGATATAATATAGATCGTGAAGCAGAATATAAAATATTATTATTTAGCATACTATATTCAACATTAAGTGATTGGCCCAGAACTTGTTAAGAGATTACACTCACAGACGATGATGTTGTCGGAGCATCAACAGTGGTTCTTATTGATGGCAAAATCAATGTTTTGTTTAAGGACGAACAATCTTGTGTATTGGCAAACTAATCCAAATTTGAAAATTTCGTAAATAGTTCACCAAAAACTAGCAACTTTATTTTGCACAGATACAAAAATTTTTTTGAAGTTGTTTAAAATCTTCTTGGTAACTTTTGAAAAACTTGTAGAAATCAACACTTAGATTTTTACAGCGACAATATGTCCAGTGCATTGATTTGGCTGGGTCGTTAAGTGCGTCAGCATTACGTGCCTTCAGTGCAGAACACTTTAAATGGTAATTACTTAAGCATGGCCAACAAGAAATCATTCGATCATTACCAGTTATGTTACAATTTATATTTGAGCAATCCATAATAATAAATATCGATTATAAACGAATATGGCAAAATAATTAACTTTAATTTTGACTAGAGCACAAATTTTATTAAATAAAATAGTAGACTGTTGTTTAATATTAATAGCACCAAAGATAATATTTATTAGATCTTGCAGCAATTCAGCCACCAAATAAAAATGATATAATAAATCAGGTATGCTGAACAATATGCAATCAAGAATAATTCTTCCGTACAGGTAGTAATTGCAGAATGAATCTCAGGTTCAATCGCAATTAAAAACATATCTCAATTATCTCCAACGTAAAATCAAAAGAACTAAATCTGATTTTAATGTGGGGCCCACCTAAAGACAATCATTCAAGCTATTACCATTGGAGGTTTTATTAAAAGCATTAAATACAACACACAATTTCGTAGTTTTCCGATCAGGTCTATTTATCGGATGATGAGGCAAATAACAAGAGTGAGAAGGATCTGAAAATGTATGCAAAACTTTCTTCATATGATTCAGTGTTTAGTACTCATTAACAACGCTATCATATAAAGACGACTCGTTTCTCAAGAATTGTACATATTTCACAAATTATAGATAAACTTAAAAAAACTTATTTCTAAAATAAATTTTCCCATTGTTCATTGGGTATACATGAAATGGAAGAGAAATAAAATCTAAAATTGGTATTAAATGATTAATACTTCTAATTAATGATCCAATTTCATAAGATTGTAAATGAAAATAAAAATTTTTAATGCTAATTTGATTACAAAATATATAAATAATTTCATCTTGAATAATAAATTCTTTAATTTTAAAAAGTTCAATATTCATTGTATTTTTTGCCAAATAGTAGCCTTTTCTATATTTAGTTCCTTTAAAAATAATTTCATCAGAAACAATTTTCAAAATTAGTAATAGGCTTATAAAATTTGAAATTATAATCGCTTTGTGATAAATTTATAGTTTTTGAAGACTGTACAGTAAAAGAAGGTTCTAAGCTATCCTCATGTTTGAGCAAAAAGTTTGAAAATTTAAGTCCGGCTTTTATTGATATATAATAACATGGATTTATTCTTGATGTAATATTATTAAAATATATTTTTGATTCTTTATGAATAGCTTCAAATCTCATACTCCAAAGATGCATAAGGTGGCTACATTTTCTAATAGCTCTTGGGTAATGTACAAGAAAATGATGTTTAGGTTTTAAGAAACCATACAAAGTTAGGTAAAGCGAATGATGTCTTTTGATCAGTTGTTCTAATTTAACTAAATCTTCTTCTAAACAACTTGATTTTGAAATTAAATCAATTATTTGAAGTAAAATTATGAAAACTTCCCAATGAGGATTTCCGTGAGGAAATTGCCAATCATCAATGGCAAGAAATGAATCTCACTTGCAGTCATTTTTAAATTATAGTTTTTTAATCTGCTTAAATTTAGTGGTACAGAATTATTACGAATTTTAATATCTCCAAACTGAAATAAAGTTTTTCTACTAATAATGTTGTTTAAAGTTAGAATTTTATCGTTAATTAATGAAATTAAAATGTTGCAGACTTCATATACACAAACGCCCTCGTATATATCGGTCATAATATCAAAGCAAAAATTTTCTATAACTATTAAGTTCGGTATAGATTCAAATATGCATCTGCTCTTAACTCCAGTTTCTTGAAAATTATTTTCCAACACATTTCGCTGATAATTTTTTTAATTTCTTAAATAGTCTTCAAACTCATTCACATCACATTGTCATTGGGACTTATCTCTGGTACATACACGATAAAACCTTTTTGAATTGAATGACTGAACAAAACCTAATATGCTATTTACAGCTAAGTTATCACCAACGATTAAACCTGGAATAAAATGTACTTTGTGAACTTTATATTCAACTGTAATATCTATTCCACTTTCTAATTTTTTTTAACTCTTCCACAAAATGGTAAAACGCTTTTTCATTTAAATGAGATTTTAAGTAAATAGATGATATAAAAGCCACGGTAAATATATACTCTAACTTTGAAAGCAAGTTTTGTGGCATGGATGCAAATATTATATTGCAGCCGCGAGAGGGTTATTTATTTGAAAATCATCAAGATAGAGAATATAAGGAATAACCAAATAATGATTGTATTTAAATACTTTTGATTTAAACACTTCTCCACATGTAAAATTTTGTAAAATATTTGTACTATGGAAAGTTTTTAAATTTTCTAGTGTTAAATCGAAGAGATTGGGAATTTTAAAAATGGACTCGAACATGAATTTTATTGTCATTACGTAGATGTTGGATATTTTGGGTCCCAAATTAGGATACCCGTTTACAACAATTTCGGAAATCTGATTATTAATTATGAATTTTCGTGGTGGTTCATACAAGTGTAGTTCCCTTAAAATTTTTAAAATTCTATATTCTGATTTAATCTCTTCAAATGGACTTTTAGAAAAGTTTAGTATGCAATTTAAATCTTCACAAATTTCGTATTTATTCAAATACTTTTCCATTGCAGTTGATAAAGAAGATATTAACATCGAAATTGAATTTTGTATTTCTAATATCCGTTTTCTAGGCATATAATTTTCTTGATATAATTGGAGAGATAGACTTAGTGCTTTCTTTTTTAAAATATCTATATTGTTTACAGTTCTAGTAGTTTCACTAGGAGATTTGTTCACGCAATGTGAACCAGTTATATCTGAAGATAAAGAGCTAATTTCAATTATTGAGGGTTTTGAACCTGAGTTTTCACTAAAGGAAATTATATTGTTAATATTTGTTGCAGGTTTATGCAGTTTTTCTAAATGTATACGAAATGAAGTAAACCTAGTAAACGTTTGATTACAATTATTCTGTACACATTGAATTTTTAACAGTTTGGTAGTCATGAAATGGTCAACTTTCAAATGAGCTATGAGAATATTCGCTCTGTCAAATTTTTTACTCCAACGAAAGCACACATACATTTTGCATTTGATTTTTAATTATTTTTACAAAAATTAATAAGTGATGTAATGTTAGAAGACTTAGAATCATATATAGTATTAATTTCATAAAAAAAATGTTGAATAAAAGTCCATGGATATAAGCATGCATCTGGATATTTTAAAGATAAAGTTTGAAATATTTTGAAACATATATCTAAGCACTCAATAAATGAATTAAGTTTGAGCAAGTTATTATTAAAATATACATAAAAGTTCTTTATGTCTACACCAGCATTGTAATATTTTTAAGCAATATGGTGTATACATAATCCTGCGCATCTGTAAGATAAATAAAAATATATGTTAACTAACATACCATGTATAAAAACTTATTTATTAATTTGGATAATAACCTATGTTAGTTGAGGACAAAACATTTTCAAATAATTGCTTGCAATATAAGTTATGGATATTTTTAGCATAAAATATTTTCAGCATAAAATTGTCTTTTTGAATTTGTCCCATTTTGAAAATAATAGATGTCCTTTTGACGGGTAGATAAAATCGAAATCAATTTTAATCTAAGAAAAAATAATTAAAAACAATTTAACATATAAATGCATATAAATAAATGATAATATGTAAATGTGTATATCTAAAAATTTTAAATACTCGCCAATTCTGACGCCCTTGAATCAGAAAGTTTTGGCCACTCTTGAAGAAACTAATAGCTCCTCAGATTCTGTACATCTTTTTGGCGGATGGCAAAAGATTTTTTCCATTTTTCGCAAACTGCTTCCCAATTGTCACACTCCCTCACTAAGGAAGTTTTTAACGCAGCAGAAACTGATTCATCAATTTCAACATCATTTTGGACTGATGGCTTTGAAGATGTGCCGCTTGCTGTTGTGCTGCTAGTTGGTAATGAGTCCAATAGTTTTCTTTTTTTTAATTTATTGCTTCTATATTTCGCATTATTTTTTCCTACCCTTGAAATGTAATAGTAATCCTAAAAAAGTAATGATAAAAGTAAATTTATACTTGTAGATGTAACGTTTGCCTTTTATTTATTTAATAAGTCCTTATTAAACAATATTTTATAGGAACTTAGCCAATAAAATACAAATTTCTAAAAATCTATTTAAATTTATCACAATTAAATACTTCTATATTTACCTTCATTTTAATTCGAACGGAAAATGTGAACATATTTCATTCAATAGTCGGTTGTAGTCTTGTGAGCACAAAACAACATTATTGCCTATTACATCTTCCAAAACAACATTTATGATATAATCTCTATGCTCACAAGCAAGTTTATTATTATCTTCAGCAAATTTCAACACAGCATTCCCTTGTGTTGTATTACTTAATAAAATTTTCAGATCCCAAGGTATAATAATATTTACAATACATGAAAAACGTAAAATACTTGATACTATGCTTTACTAAATAATTTACATATTCGTATGTATTGTTCTTATTTTATTTATTTTTAATATTACCTTCGATAAAATTCCACCAATTTTTGAGCAACTAGATACTGGTGTAAGCGTAGGAGTTTCATCACGACTAAACCACTCTTCAACTTTAGAGGGCACAGATATTGTGTCATCATTGTGTGTTGTGTCACCGCACTACACAATAATTATTTATAATAAAAGTAGTGCTTCCAATTAAATGTTTGATATAAAGTGTTTTTTACCTTAGTTTTTTCCAGTAGAATAGTTTTTCGCGGAATTCTGCATGCTTAAAATGCAAATACATAAATAAATCTGCTTTCTAAAATTTTCATTTAAATACTTACCCTTTAAATAATCAAAAATTAATTCCATACTAATTTGGGATAAAAACTCTTTTATGCTTTTATCATCCTCGTTTTCTTCATTAATAATGTTACTGTCGACAACAAAAACATCTCCTTCACACCCAATTATTTCCAAAATAAAAATTCGTTCACTCCAATTATTTATAAAATTAGTTTCTTCCATTGATCTTATTTTAAGCACGCTCACCGAAATAATAAAAAAACTAGAAGAAGAAAAAATAAATTTGATAACGCATGTTAAGAAAATGACAACATGCGTTGTCAACTTGGCAATGCTTGTTAAAAAAATGGCAACATGCGTTGTCAATTTTTTAACGGTTTCTACTAAGTTGGGAATGTGACAACGTATTGTTGTTAATTTTGCAACGTTCGTTAAAAAGTTGACCACATGTGTTGTCAAAAATTTAAAATTTAAGTTTTTTTTCTAAGTTGACAACCAACCGTTGTCATTTTGAACACGCTTATTAAAAATTGAAAACACTCGTTGTCAATAAAATAGACAACGGGATGGTGTCAAAATGACCACATACGTTGTTGATTTTGCAACACAATTTTTGGCTCAGTGTAATGTATGTATGTAAATATATATGTAAATTTTAATAACTTTAGCGCTTATTTTTCTCTTTTTTATTTTGATAAAATACTAGCTGACCCGGCAAACGTTGTTTTGCCTTCAAATTTTATATATATTGAAATATATTGAAAAATAATTAAAAAGAAAATAATAAAACTAAAATTGGTTTAACCGTTCTCCATTTTGGGATAATTTTAAAAAGTGGACGTAATAATGGACGTGATAAATTTTTCTTTTAATAGAGAAATAAATTGGGTTATGCGGAACATGTAACACAAAAATTAGCCAAATCGGTCCAGCCGTTCTACGTTTTGAGATAAATTTAAAAAGTGGGCGTAGTAATGGACGTGGCAAATTTTTCTTTTCATTAAAATATAAGTTGGGTTTTGATGAAAATATATAATTTTTGTACATTCGATCTTCTTACTTTAAGAAATCGTACTTATAGAATAAAGAACCGTGCAAGACCGGGTAAAAAAAAGGTAGTAGATAAATAAGCCAGATACCAACTGCAGCGCCACCTGTCGGGCAGATTTGTGACGCTTAACCTTCCAAGCCGTAACCCAAAGGCATACACAGAAATTTACTTAAAGCGGCCCAGCCGTTTAGGAGGAGTACAATGTCAAACACACGTACAGTCGAATTTTATACATTAAGAAGATGTATTTTACGAGCATTATTTTCAATTTAAAACTTTTCGTAAATTTGACGATGTAGCTGTTGGTGGTAAGGGATGATTATAATTCCTTAAAGGGAAGAAAAAGAAAAATATTAGCTTCGAATTTAATTTTTCTTAAATCCGGCTCGAATGAACCACATGTTTGCGTGCCAGGCGTAAAATATGAAATAAAAAATCAGATTTAATTAGTTTATAAGAAAAATTGTGTCTTTATTAAATTAAGAAAATATTACCTTCTAAAACTGTTGGTGTTGCGTAGCTTTCACACAAGTAACTTGTGCATATTTGTTTTATATATATAAAAAAAAAAAAAAAAAAAAACAAATATACTCGTATATAGACCGTAAGCAATAAACAACAAATATAAATTTCATAAAAAAAGGAAATTTGGACTTAAGCAAATTAATGAAAATGAATTATTAAATAAGAATCTGGCTTAAACACTATATTTTTTACAAACATTTCCCATCTTATTATATTTGAATTAAGGGCCGATTTAAAGTTTTACTGGCCTACCCTATAGGTAGGTTTATCTTCCTGAGTTAACAAAATTACTGGAATTAGTAGTCAATACAAATTTTTTATTAAAATCTAAATTCTTTCTTATTTACAATGAAGGTTACAAAAATTGAAATAAAAACTTATCCTATTAAATAAGTTTAAAACTTATTAGTATTTTTTTTTATTTTAGGCTTATTTAAACAGCAGGATCTTATGCATGCAACACCTGAAATGCCAACAGAAATGTATATTCGTCAAGTCACACCTGATGCGTATAGGCAAGTTTTGCGATCAATAAGACAGAAAGAAATTTACAAAATAATTGTAGATACAGACCCCGAAAATATAAAATTATTTTTCCGCGCTGTAAGTGTTTACATTAGGCCGTATAATTTAAATATATATTTTTGCCGTTTATTTTTCTTTCTATTCCAGATTCTGCAACTTCAAATGAATGACTATCGATATCATTATATGTTTACAACTTTCGTAAGTATAAATTTACGACCACAGATCATTTTTGTACTTTTCAATGCAAGCACGGGATATGCAAATAAATGTGTAATCATTTACTGCTTCATCATGGAATTTTTGGAGCTGTTAAATTATCGACAGACCTCAAATAATATACTAAAGTTGTGTTACCATTTAGATAGCCCCGCGTAAAGTGGTATTGTCTAAGCGTTTAGTGTTGCTACCGACGATATATTACCGATAATATAATAAAAAACAAAGTTTTGATGATGAACACTATCAAAAAATATTAAGCTGCAAAGGAAAGTGATCAGAATATTTAATAGCAAAATTTAAAGTTTTTAAAAATAAACTTTTCTACGCAATAATATCTCTAATTGATGGACAAATCAAATTAAATTTTAATTTAAATTTAAAACTGCTGTTCGACCGCCTTGCTAAACTTTGCTCGCTTTAATGTTAAAAAATTAGTTTTTCAAATGGTTTTTAGTTTATTAATAATCAAATTCATTATACCCTTCATTAATTTTTGTCGTGTTTTTTCTTTTGTTTTTATGTGGAAATTTTTAAGCTGTGAACGTACGTAATTTTGGGAACACAAGCACAAAACTAGGTAGTCGGTCTTATACAAATATTTGTATATATGTAAGGCGAGGGTCAGGTGTGGAGGTGTAGTTTCAAAGTGCTGCCAGTTGTCAATTTGCAGTTCAGTAGCAAAGTAATAGTCTGTAGTCAGAGAATATCCATACAGAATCCGCAACAATGACAGCTCTAAAATCGACTTAACATCTGTTCCTACGGAGAACAGAGTGAGAGAAAAAAATAATGTTAAGAAATTGTGAAGCAATGTGTTAGTAGCAACAAGTATAGATTGCTATTTTTACCATATGTTACCATTATTTAATTAATTTTTTTATAAATAAAAACAATCAAAATTGTGAAATTTTTATATTCATTTATTTAAAAAGAAAATTATTATCAATTATCAATTCTTATGATGGTGAGTGTAGTATAAAAAGGAAAATAACCAATTTAAAATTTCTTATCATATCAATATTTCTGTTTTTTCAGCAAGCTATGAAGGGTGGTCCACAAGAAGCTACTGGTGCAAAGTAAATCGCCGAAAACGGAGCACAGAGTCAAAGCAAGGACTATAAAACATAAAGATGTCTTACTGCCATACAATGCGTTGTCAGTAGCAAATATTCAATGAGTACTGGTATTAAGTCCCATTGCCATAGCAAAATAAGCTCTCTTTAATCATCTCTCAGCAAATCTTTCTCATACACGTGTTTATATCGTTATATGGTTTCATTCAAGCCCTGAGTTACATTAAAAAAAATTTTTGAGAAGCAAAAAATAGTCGATAAGATGAAAAATTAATATACATAACTTTTTGAAGTTTTGTTTAGTTTAACCCATTAACGCCCACTGTCCTCATATGAGGACACCTGTTCAAGCCCTTAAAACTCTAATTGAAACCGTTTTGTTTCTCAAAATATACTTAAATATCATTACTAAAAAGTACCTGAAGCTTGTAAACAAAGGTACATGTCTTAAAAATAAACACAACTACAACAAGAGTGTTTTAAATTTAGATTTTTTTAATCAGCTTAACTCCTCGAAGAAAATTAACAGTTACTTCCAATGCGCACTGATTTAAAATTAGGATTGTCATTTAAATATTTTGGTAAAAGCGTGCAGAAGTGTCTAAAATTATTTTACCATCGAAAGAGTGCAAAATTTTAGTAAAAAGTATAGTTTTTTTACACTGTCCCCGATTGGGGACAATGGGCGAAACTAGTAGTAAATTTTTCATTTTCATAGCTTTTTAAGCATTTTGTAATATGGATCAGCACCATATTAATAGAGGTAAAAATGACTTCCTACGACTTCAGGATGCTGTTAATTTCATAATGGAAAATGACGATGACATTAGCCACTACGATATTTTGGTTGTACCCCCAGATCCCGCTTTTGTAAGTGATGAAGACGAAGGAAACGAAGAAGAATTAATTTCTACAAATATGTCAAAAGATGTACCAGGAACAATTGAAGTTTTGTCAACACAACAAAATGATGTTTGGAGTGATAGTGATGACGAGCCACTTTCGAATCTTAAAAAAAAAAATTATAAAGAAATATAAGTCAGAGTGATGTTGACGAGCCTCAGTGGAGGCGCCGGTTACCAACTTACAGCTCAACACCAAATCTAAATGACAGAGTTCAGAGAATAGTTGATAACTTCGTAAAAATTATGGGCTTTCATAATACTCTCTCTAGTTTGTTTGCAAAACTATTCGATACAAATATTCTTGATTTAATAGTTGAAAACAGTATACTTTATGCGAATCAAAATAATAGGTACAGTTTCATTCTATAGTGTGACGATTTAAAACGGTTTTTAGGGATTTTATTGCTAAGTGGATATGTTCAGTTAGCATCAGAACGTGCGTACTGGAGTTTGGATGAAGACCTAGCAATCGCCTTGGTAGCAAAAACAATGAACAGAAATCGATTTTTAGAAATAAAAAAGAACTTGCACTTCGTCGATAACACCCTTGCCAGAAGCTCGAATGACAAAATATTTAAATTGAGACCTCTTTTCAATCTCATTGATAAAAATTTTTGCCAATGGGGTATTCTGCACGAAAATTTATCTGTAGATGAATCTATGATAAAATATTTCGGACGGCATTCGTCAAAACAATTTGTCATGTGAAAGCCTGTAAGTTTAGTTGGGCAAATCTTGATTTTGTAAGAAAGGGAGGAAAAAAGAATGGAAAGGGGTACAAACTTGCTCGTACTCCCTTTTGTTTTCTCTTCGTATCTTTTATAAAGATATAAAAAAGATGCTGCCTAGTTCTTGTAAGACCAGGACCACACACAGCAAGTTTAGTTGGACAATTCTTTCCCAATTCTCTTTTAAAATTGTCGTTTTGTCTACACACAAATTTTTTATTTCGGCAATTTTAGCATTCTTATTCAGTCATTCATTCAGCCTTCAAGCTACTTGTCTTCTTTTTTTACATCTTTATAAAAGATACGAAAATCAAGATTTGCCCAACTGAAATTGCTCTATGTGCATGTAGCACAATTCACGTTACGCAAATTGTGTTCCTATTGGATAGTCATTTACAGCTGAAAAACTGAAAATAGTAATTTAAACATAACAGTGCAGCAAATTTTATTTTTTCTTTTAATTAATAGGAAAAGTTAAAACATTTTTTTTACATTACGTTGTTATTTTATTAAATTTCCTTTTTTTCGCTTGTCTATATGGTCGGAACTACTCCCGGTTTCAATTTTGGTGTACGGCGATTACTAAATGATAATTATTAAGTAATGAACTGAAAAAATAAAATTAGTTGTAACTTGCCCATTTCACATGTGTGGTACATTGACATTTTCAAGTCAATTAGAAATGAAAATTATTAAAAAAATTATGATAAAAAAACAGGCTTTGGAAATTTGTGTGTTCCATCCGATCTTTTTTGAAGGAATTTTACACGTGCGGCATATGACGTGTTTATTGATAATGTTTTCGATGATGATGGTGTTTTATTATCTATTTATTTGTACGTTTTAAATTAAAGTAAAATTCACAAGAGAGACAAGCGATTACCTTTTAGAGGTAATCGTTGTACCGATTACGTCTAAGTCAGAATGACCGTAAAATAATTCATACATTGGCAGCTCTAACACAAACAAAATATATCGTTAAAATTAAATTCAAATTTCAAATATATTTATCTTCACAACATCCCGCTACCCGTGAGTCGATCAGGCAGACTCATTACTAATATCGAGCACAGCTAACTTAGATGAAGGACGTCGTAAATTGCCAACTGAAATTCTCACCACTGCCGAACGAACTTGCCCATCAGCCGCTGTAAAAATTTCTTTCACTATGCCCTTCTTGCAAATCACCTCGTGCCTCATTATCGTCACATAATATTACCAAATCTCCGATATTTAGTGGCTTTGCCGGTAAGTACCACTTGGTACGACGAGTTAGGTCTGGAAGATATTCCAGCACCCACCTTTTCCAAAATGTTTGCTTTAACTGTTGCAGTATGTGCCATTGTTTTCGAAGAACCACCCTTTCACCAGCAGTAGGAGTCTGCACAATATTGGGACAGCCTAACAGGAAATGATTTGGCGTAAGCGGCTCGGCTTCAGTGTTTTCTACTGGGAGGTGGGTTAATGGGCGCGAATTAATAAAGTTTTTTGCTTCAATTAGTAGGCTATTTAAAGTTTTAACGTGAAAGATAATACATTTTTAACACTATGAACCATACATTCCCACGCTCCACCAGCTGATGGATTAGCTCAGGTGTTAAATACCCATTCAATTCTACGCTTTACACATTCATCTGCCAACTTTACTTCATCCAAAACCAACTCTTCCTTACTTGCACCTATTTATAAAATTTGTCCCTCTATCGCTCCTTATACGGATTGGCATGCCTCTGCAGTTAATAAAATTTCTAATGCATAAAATTACTGCATCAGTTGACAAATCTTTTGCATCTTCCAAGTGAATAGCCCTCATCGTAAGGCAAGTGAAAAGAGCTACCCATATTTTCGCAACTCGTCGTCCAACTGAGACTGTAAAAGGTCCAACATAATCGACCCCCGTATACGTGAACGGCCGCACATATGGTGTGAGCCGATCCACAGGATGCTGGCCCATTAAGGGCGGCTTAGGAATGACCTTCCGATTCTTACATTTTTGACAATTATTTTTAACTGATCTCACTAACTGCCGCAAACAATGGATCCAAAATTGCACACGAATCGCTGCACAAATAGCTTCTTGATTCTGATGCTTAAATTCTTCATGGTAGTGTTTCACAATTAATCTTGTAATAAGGTGTTTTTTCGGCATTATTATAGGCTGCTTTGTATTGCGGCTAACACATTCTGCATTATCAATATGTCCCAAAAATGAGGTTAATTCAAAAATAGAACGTTTATTGCACACGGGCTTATTATATTTTAGCAAATTATACTCCTCAGCCAATACGTCATTTTCAGCACTTCTACACCAGAACCTTTCAGCCTTTTCTATTTCTTGAACTGTTAAATATTGGCGAAAATTAAGTTCACATTTTGTACGGCCTGAGGCATAGTATTTAAATATTTTGACTGCACGCATTAAACAACATCTAACTCTCAAAAGCCTGTAATACTTTGATCCTTCATCATACTGAATAAGTGAGCCCACAATCACTATTGACATTAAATATTTCGATCGCATTTCCGAGCCAACTTCATTTTTATCTATATCATCAGGTAGTCTTGGCCACTCGGCAACATCAAACTCCAAAAACTTAATGCCACTTAACCACCGTGAGTTCGAACCATTTTTCGAAAAATATTGAGGTCGTGTTGTGTCATCAGCAGGGTTATTTGAACCACTGTTTTACCTCTGAAATGTCTAATATTTCTGCAATTCGGTGAGAAACAAATTGCTTGTAAGCTCTACTTTCTGATTAGAATCAGACCATAAAATAATTTCTCTCGCCTGTGTGTGTGTGTGTGTGTGTGTATATTATGGCTACTAACAATTGTCTCTTTTAATCTGGCACCAAGTACTGCGGCTCAAGACTCGGAATAGACAAACGCTTTATCGATGCGCACTTTGACTTACCAGCAATGAATTTTATACTAATAATACCTTCATAACTAATTCTCCAATAGCCAACCGCAGCAAACGCTACAGGATCAAGAAAAAACGAATCATAACATCTACGAATTTTAATGTGCCGTACATTCTCGAACTCCATATACCACTTCGTAGATATTTTCTGGTATTGGTGAACTCCATTCAATATTATATTTCCACAGCTCCTGAAGAAGAATTTTTGATACAATCACCATATTTGCTACAAAACCAAACGGATCGAAAATCGACATTGTCAAGCCTAGTACTTCACTTTTCGTAGGTCTTCGGCTTCCATTCAAAACCGATTCAGGAACCCTTTCAAATTTCAATACAAAACAAAAGGTGTCATCTGTAGGCGACCAAAACAGACCCAAAACTTTCTCAGTTGTTATCTCTCCACCATTTAAATTTGTTAAATTAATATCATTACTAACGGCCTGCTCACCAGCAATGGAGCCCAAAAAATCAGCTGAATTTGATACAAAACTTCTTAGCTCAAAACCGGCACGAGCACGTATAGCAATTACCCCATTAGTTACCGCTACCGCTTCGCTAATAGTGTCAAAACTGTCTACATAGTCATCCACATAGTGACACTCAACAATTTTTTTATAGGCTCTTTACTCTGATTGGCCATACAATTCAGCATTTAAATTTTTTACATACTGAGCAGAGAACGGTGAACGGTGAACTGCATGACATACACATCTGGAGGTCTAGAGCCATCGCCATCGCGCCATAGAAATCTCTGCGCCATTTGGTCTTCTTGACGGATTTTTATACGGTGGAATATTTCTCGTATATCGACACAAACTCCAATTCGACACTGACGAAATTTAAATAATATTGCCAATAGTAGTTTTGGCCGATATTTAACTGGACCCTTTAACAGTCTTGAGTTAAATGATTCACCTTCAACAGGCGCGGCAGCATCAAAAACAAGACGACGTTTATTACCTTTATTAACGATGGTAATAAAAAAATGTGGTAAGTACCAAGAGTCCGATCATTTTCTATACTGGCCTCTTCAGAGGCTAATTTTCGTGCATAAGATTTTGCAATATATTCTTTAATTTTCTTTTTATACCAGTTGGCCATATCTTCATCTTTTTTCATTTTTGTTTCTACCCCCTGAAGGCGTCTTAGTGCCATTCCAAACCTTTCTTTATATTTAAAATTATTCTCTCTCTACATAAGAGTCCAGTTTCGTAATAAAAGTCCTTTTTCATAGTTGTTCTCTGCAATATTTCCTCCGCTCGTTTATCGTCTTCGGATACGACTAGTTCAACAGCTTTCATACCAAAGCTTTCTAAAGTAAAATATTCGCAAGCCTGTTTCGGTATATCGGCAAAATTTTCAAAATCAGTCACACAAACTGTGGCTTCGGCAGACTCTTCATTAGAGCCAAACAAAATATTTCCTAATTTGGTTTGATGTACAGAAAAGTTCTCATCAAGATTTATAATATTAATCGGACGTGCAAGGCTCATATGCGGTAAACCAATTAATAACTTAGGAACGGCATCAAAATAATCATCAATTAAAATATCATTTAACACTGGAAATTTTTTCTTAAATTTATTAATATGCTCTGTGACGGCAGCTGCAAATTCATTGTTGTCCTAATATTTTTCATTGCAAGGGCACCATTAGTCTTACCACTTATTTCCAAATTAATGTTTTTAGATGATTCGCTTGAGGTTTTACCCCCAATCCACCCAAGTGATAAATTTCTTTTAGGCCCATGCAAACCAATTTCCTTTGCTACCTTTTCTTCTAACAAAGATATTTTCGAACCCTCGTCGATAAATGCAATTATATTCACACAACCATTTGTCCCTTTTAATTGCAATGGCAAATAATTAAACAAAGTTCTCTTATTAAAAAAGGTACCAACAATAGTTGTAACTGGTGTATTGTCATTATTGCCATCACTATTACATTCTGCCAAAGTGCCGTCACGGTTGGTTTTGCAATCACTGTTATTCTCACATTTCATAACATTCTCATTGTTATTGTTATTAAAAAATTTATTCTCATGTAATTAACGATTATGATATTTAGTGCATTTATTCAAACCACATTGGCGACGATTATTACAATTTAATGTGTTGTGCCTGGTGTGCAAATAACTAAAACAAAGACAAATTCTTAAACTTTGTGCACTGATTCAAGTGGTGATTTTGTTTACATTTTAAACAATTTGTATGCCGACTTTCATTTGTTTTTATAGCAAAGGATGATCTTACCTTGTCTCGCTTGTTGATAGAGACTTAATTTCTAAATACTTATATCTGTTTCTGTTACTAAAGAAATATATGTAGCAACCTCCTGCAACCATATACTAAACTCTTTTACGGTGGGATATTGACCAAAATTATACATGGAATATTTTATCCATTCTTCACGCTTGGCAAGTGGCAGTTTATTTACTAATTCTTCTAGTAAAATTGGATTATTTAAATGTGGCGTTGCGTCAGCATTTTGCAGAAAAATAGTCAAGTTTGATACCATTGAACTAAAGCTTATAATTTCGTATGTTTTATTGGTAGGTATATTTGGATACGCACGCGGTTTAGAAATTTGACTGCGTATCAAAATTTGTGTTCGGCCATTATGAAATTCTAATGTCTTCATTATCTCTTTTACGTTTTCTGCGTGAATCAAATATGCTTCAACCTTAGATTTAGCATCACCTTTTAATGCTCTCTATAAGCGAGATAGACTTTCCAAATTGGTGTAGTTATAGTGCTGTGTAGGCTTACCAGTGAACTTCGGCAAATCATACAACTGACGTATAGGGTGGTGTTCACGGTAAGATTGTATGTTAGGCAATGGTGCGGCTGCGGCGGTAGTAATTGTAGGTGGCGTATTCAAAAATTGGTATGACGAAGTTGGCATGAACGAATGTGCTAACTAGTGAGGCATATAGTTTTGTGCAGATTGTGTACTAGGTATGATCAAAAAATAACCGTTATTTTCAATTTTCGTGAGGTACGTATGTTCGATTTTCGAATTTTTTTTTTTTTAAATGTTGATACACATGTCTGTTATTTATGTTATCAGCCATTTTTGATTGTCAGTTTGTTTTTGACAGATAAAAAGGTTAGTCGTGTTTTGGTGTGCTCTTCGATTTTTTACTATTTAAAAAAATGGATCAAAGAAACTGTATTAAGTGTTGATTAAAAAATTAAATTAAATGTGCAAGGACATTTGAAATGTTGACTGCGGCGTTTGGCGAGTCTACTATGAGCAGAACACAAGTTCAATTGTGGTATAAACGGTTTAAGGAAGGCCGAGAAGATGTCACTGTTTTCTTTGATTGCAATGGCGTGGTGCATCATGAATTCTTGCCACAAGGTCGTACGATCAATAAGGAATACTACCTTGAAGTTATGCGCCGTTTGCGCGAGGCAATTCGTCAGAAACGCACAGAATTGTGGAAAAACCAATCATGGATTTTGTACCATGATAACGCACCAGCTTACACGTCGATGCTTGTGCGTGAGTTTTTGGCCAAAAACAAAACCGTAATCCTGCCTCAACCACCGTATTCACCGGACTTGGCTCCCGCTGACTTTTTCCTCTTGCCAAAACTGAAGACACCGATGAAAGGAAAGCGTTTTGCTACGATTGAGGAGATAAAAGAAAAATCGAAACAGGAGCTGTTGGAGATACCAAAAAGCGCGTTTCAGAAGTGTTTCGAGGATTGTAAAAAATGCTGTCATAAGTGTATTATATCTGAGGGGGAATACTTTGAAGGGGACAAGATAGTTATCGATGAATAAATAAATACTTTTAAAAAAATTGAAAATAACGGTTATTTTTTGATCATACCTCGTATGCTTATAATTATGTACAGGCGTAGGCGGCATAAAATTATTGTTCTGTGCAGATGTTGATGGCATACATGACTGCACACAGTATGGCGTCATATTTGAATTTAGACTTGCCCTATTGTCTAACATTCGGAGTAAATGAAGTAGGTAAAGAAACTTTGTCAATACTTATCTTTTCTTGCATCGGCTGATATGATGATGTAATTGTACTATCATTATTCGGTATGAAAAAGTTATCGGTTGAGGGCAGTCCAACCATATTTCGAACGGGCTGATGTGATGCGGCTTCAGTTGGCAGTATGTTAATTTTCTCCATTAGCATCTTCAACGATTTCTTTAGGCTACGACTTTCCTCCCGTAAATCGGCTACAAGCGGCTTTTCGACAATTGTCTGTTCATATTCGCTTTCACTAGCTTGGCTGTCAAAATTTTCGTCCTTATCATCTTCCATGTTGAAGGTAACAGGATTGGAATCTTCTTTATTTCCATGGGACATTTTTTACGTTGCCTACGTAGTATCATCTCGGCAAATCACTTACGCAGTTAAATAATAAAAAATGTTGCGCCTACAACCTTAAAGCAAGGTTATAACAAAACTTTTCAAGGAATTTTACACGTGTTTATCGATAATGTTATCGATGATGATGGTGTTTTATTATCTATTTAAATATATAGTACATATATTTAATTTTACAAAGTTTCAAATAAAATATAATCTTTTACTCACTTAACTCTGCCTTGGCTTCCTGTTCTTTGGACGATTTAAGTTAAAGTAAAATTCACAAGAGAGACAAGCGATTACCTTTTAGAGGTAATCGTTGTACCGATTACGTCTAAATCAGAATGGCCGTTAAAAAAAAAGAGTTACCATAAAATAATTCATACATTGGCAGCTCTAACACAAACAAAATATATCGTTAAAACTAAATTCAAATTTCAAATATATTTATCTTCACAACAGTCTTTGAAAAGATATTCTCAAAAACAAGGAAATTCCAAACATTAAAACATTTATTGTGGAGCAATGTGCAAATTGTACCAAAAACCAATATATTCTTTTTGGTTCGAAGAGAATAACGTTTGCTACAAGAACAGGATATCCATTTTAAACTTCCTAGTCCTTATTATGTTACGGAAATATTCTACATGGGAAACGTCTAAATACAAAGCAATAAGTGATCAAAAAATTTAAATTTTAAAGCACTAAATTTTGTAAAGAAAAACAATAAAATCAGCCAAAGAGTAATATTTTACATTATGGTACATGTTTTTCTTTCTTTTATTTCATAGACACAAAGTACGTAGTATAATTGTCTTAAAAATGGCAATATAATTCGGTGCGAGTCAGGATATTTTTCTTATTTACAATAATAAAACACATTTTTGTACCCTGCATTGACATAATCAGAAATATTGAGCTTCGTATATTGCTTGAATACAAATTGCATGAAAGCAAAACTTATTTTACAGGGTGGGCCAAAAGAAACCAAGGGGTGTAAAAGTTTAATAACTTTTTTTTATTTTTTCTTTCAGATTATATAATATACACAATGGAAATTTTTTTACACTAAGTATGAAAAATGATGTCTCTTAAATGACCACCGTTTTCAGCTTCGCACTGATGGGCTCTTTTTAGAGCATTTTCCATAACATCTTTCAAAACTTGTGGCTGTAGCGTTCGAATTTCTGCAACAATGTTTGCCTTGAGTTCAAGGATTGTCTCTGTCTTGTTCACATACACTCGCTCCTTCAAAAAACCCCAAAGAAAATAGTCGGGTGCTGTCAAATCTGGCGATCGCGCTGGCCAAATAATTTCCGAATTTCGAGAAATTATTCGCTCTCCAAAAATTTGACTTAAAAGTGCCATTGTGTCTCGGGCAGTATGGGCAGTGGCTCCGTCCTGCTGAAACCACATACCAGGTCTGTTTTCAAGAGCAGGACGTAAAAAATTTTCTATCATAAAACGATACCGCTCTCCATTTACGGTTACAGCACTTCCATCTTCATTCTCGAAGAAGTAGGGCCCAATGACATTTTCAGATGTGATCCCACACCATACTGTACACCTGATAGGGTGCAATTGGCGTTGATGAATGGCTCTTGGATTTTGAGAACCCCAGAACCTACAGTTCTGCTTGTTAACAAAGCCATTCAAATGAAAATGAGCTTCATCACTCATAATCAAATTATCAATAAAGTTGATTTCATTTCTGGCCAACTCTTGAAATTTAACTGCAAAATTTAGACGTTGGCGATGATCTGCGGGTTTTAATTCTTGGACCAATTGCACCTTATATGGGTATAACTGTAAATCTTTTTTTAAAATGCGCCGTAGTGACGTACGAGACATTTCTAGCTGAGCAGAACGCCTTCTGCCAGATGTTTCTGGTGCTTCGTTAACACTTTGCTGTACTCGTTCAATATTTTCCCCAGTGCGACTTAAACGTGGTCTACCGGTTCGAGGCAAATCTCTTACGCTGCCATGTTGGTGATGACGATTAACTAAGCAACGAATCATCGCTTCAGAGGGCGAAATTCTGACGTTAAAATGTCGACGATATGCTCTTTGCGTTAAAATAATTGATCTCTGGTTTAAATAATAAAATTCTATTGTTCTGGTTCTCTGTTCAGTTGTGAACCTCTCCATTATAAATTCTCCAAGTGTTGTCTATATAATCTGAAAGAAAAAATAATAAAAATTAATAAACAAAAAAGTTATTAAACTTTTACACCCCTTGGTATCTTTTAGCCCACCCTGTAGTTGTCTACGAAATTGATATAAAAATTTTATTGCTCTTGAAAGTGTTTTAATCGAAAAACACACACATATTTACATACACACATACAAAGCTAGTAAAATAAGCAAAAATAAAAATTTACAAATGCATTGGTGGCACATAAGTATGAGAAGAGAATACGAATGCTGATAATTTTATGCACAAAATTTTAATATTCATTGTATGTGTTGAGTGAAACATCTTTTTATGTTTTATAGTCTTTGATCAAAGTTTTTTCCAGAATAAGCTGTTTTTCTTATTGCAGAGGTACCCAGGGGCTCAAACGTGGTGCTAATTATATTTTCTTAAGCTCTCCGCGCAATAACAGTTCAGCTCTTATACATCAAAGTGTTGAAAAATGGACCACACCCACAAACTACGCAGTCTGTTAAAAAACCAGATGCCGATATGTGCTTAAACTGCACATTTGGTGTTAATATCTGGAAACAATAGGTTATGACTAAAAATATCGATATTGTAAGCAGTTCTGTTTTTAACAATTTATCGACCGTCTACATGAAATACCACGGACATTTTTTATGCTTAATAGTGATTCACATACGCTTAATATTTTATAATAAGAAAGAAACTAAAATAAATATTGCTTTTTGGTTATTTGTTATAATCATAGTTACTTGTGTGGAAGAAGAACAAATACGTCAGTGCATAATCGTCTCACGATAAGTAAATTTGAGATGCAAATTCACGTAAAATGAAAGGAAATGAACTGCAGGGAAATAAAAAGAATCTCTTACGTTTTCCTGTTCATTTGTAGGAATTCCGTTTGTCCAAATGGTAAAAAACTAAAATAATTTATTTTACAATTTCCTAATAAGTTAATTATTATTGTAATTCCAGAAAGTGTTAAAATAAACCTATGATATCGGATTTGGTGAAGACTGAGCCAAAGATTGAAAAATGACTATTCTTATATGATCATTTTTCACCATTGTCTGCTAATTTAAAAAACATCTGTAGAAAATTGCTGACTGGAACAATCATCTCGAAATTTCGAGCAAGGATAAAGATGTTTGAATTCGACAATTTGCCACAAAACCTAAAAAACATTACAAGAATTTCTTTAACTTATCACCAGTGTTTTTTTTTCCTTTTATGGCACAAAGTTTTGTTTAACAACTGACAAGTGATTTATTCTCAGTTTGGTTTGGCAATTCATCATGAATAGACTCACGCCTAAACAACGCTTGCAAATAGTGCAATTTTATTTCGAAAACGAGATTGCCGTTATTCCCGATTTTCATAAGCGAATTTTGTTTAGCGATGAAGCGCACTTCTGGTTGAATGGCTACGTCAACAAACAAAACTGCCATATTTGGAGTGAAACTAATCCTCAAGTGTATGTCGAAACACCGCTACATCCAGAAAAACTGACTGTTTGGTGCGCTTTATGGGTTGGTGGAATCATTGGTCCGTACTTCTTCAAAAACGATGATGGCCAGAACGTTACAGTCAATGGTGATCGGTATAGAGCCATGATTACTAACTTTTTCATTCCTGAATTGAACAACTATGATGTCCAGGAGCTGTGGTTCCAACAAGACGGCGCAACATGTCATACAGCTCGTGCCACAATCGATTTATTGAAAGACACGTTTGGTGACCGCCTAATTTCACGTTTTGGACCTGTGAATTGGCCTCCATGACCTTGTGATTTAACACCGCTAGACTACGTTCTGTGGGGCTATAAAAAGTCATTGGTCTATGCGGATAAGCCACAAACGCTTGACCATTTGGAAGACAACATTCGCCGTGTTATTGCCGATATACGGCTACAAATGTTGGAAAAAGTCATCGAAAATTGGACGTCCAGATTGGACTACATCCGAGCCAGCCGTGGCGGTCATATGCCAGAAATCATATTTAATATATAATGCCACAAGATTATCTTTCGGATAAATAAAATTCATGTCAATCGAATAATCCATCGTTGTTTTATTGCAATTTAAAGTTCTATACGTCTATAAAAAACACCCTTTAAAAACTAATCTTAAGTAATTTTCTTTTTCTTTTGCCAACTCGCCTCATTTAATGCCTTTTGGTGCTGAGGCACTAATTTTGTGGTATATTTTCTATTGAAATTAATAAATGAATAGGTAATAATAATAACAAAAAAATACTGAAATTGTCCTGGATGTTGCTGGTTGTTCTGCCTTATTAACGGATAAAAATGATGCATAAATTGGGGTACTATATGTATTACCATCTTTTTGCTCTCTGAGAAGAATAGCTATTTTGATCTCTGAACTAATATATTTGACATATGTTAATTCTTTTGCCTTTGCCTTTGAAAAACCTTTATCACATATATATATATATATATATATATATATATATATATATATATATATATATTTATATCACTACATAGTATAAAGCAAAGTCGCTTCCCGCGTCTGTCCCTATATCTCTATGTATGCTTAGATCTTTAAAACTACACAACGGATTTTGATGCAGTTTTTTTTTAATAGATAGAGTGATTCAAGAGGAAGGTTTATATGCTTAATATATTAGAGAACCACTGATAATTTCAAGATTTTTAATGTGAAGTCGTCGTCGCTGGCTGAACTCTACGAGATAGATCAAAATAGTGTATTAAGTATTGTATACCTTAAAGGTCTACAAGAAAGTCCGCGATGATATATGTTTATCTCTTAGGGATAACCCACAATAACCAATTTTTACTTTTTACGCGAAATAATGGCTTACCTAACGTTTACACAGGAAAGTAATTTCTTGAAAGTTACAATACATTCAAACTTTTTCACTAACACATTGAAAACTTTGTTACTTTCCACCTAGCTTTCAACGATATTTTTAAGAAAGTAATTTTTTTCACACTTTCTGAAAGTAAAATGACAAATAGATAACACTGTTACCCTTTAAAAAGATTAAAACAAAAAAGGATTGTGGTAAAATTATAATTGTACATTTAACTGGTTTTGCGTATATATTAATTTCTATTTTTTAATGCAATTTTTTAATTCTTCACGTCTACGACATTTTAAAAATGAATTTTTACTATCCTGTGTAATCGCGCACGAAATTTACAAGAAAGTAGCTTATTTCATTGAAATTTTTATTCATAATACGTATACAAAAATTTCAAGAAAGTACTTTCCTGTGTAAACGCAGGGTTATTTACAAAGCGATTTTAAGCAATACAGCATTAATCCTTATCTAATTAAGTATCTTAAATACATTTTACATTTAATATGGAATAATATAGCGCTTTACAGCATACAATTTAAATGCAGTGTTTGAATTTCTACTTTACCTACCTTTTTTTTAATTACGGCTACGGCTACAGCTCCAACTTTTTCAAGTAGAAGTAGCGGTAGACGATGTATTATTCCGAAGCATTTAAATTTTTTAGCTACAGCTACTTTTCAAGAAAATAAAGCCGCAAGTAGAAGTAGCCTCTCTGCTACTTAAACTAATTTTTTGCTTCAATTTGAAAAGTAGCCAAAAATGAAAACATTATTTCTGGCTACTTTGTGTTGAGAATAAGCATACTTTCTGTCTACTTTATATGAATACTTTATGCTTGGAGCCACGCAATACACAACACTCATAATACACGACCTCAAAACACGCAGTATATACGACCCCAAAACACTCAGTACACATATCCAAAAGAATATATAAACTTGAATTCTCAACCCCCTCAACGACGATTCAACTCTAACTTCGCTAATCAAAACCCATTTAGAGTCTCTACTAAACCAGAGCCGATGGATGTAAGCTCCGGAAACATAAAAACACAGGCACCAACTACAACACAGAGGTCATACAGGACAGACCAGACGATGCAATCTGTATCGTCAAGGAACCCATACAGAAGAGGAGAGCTTTATAACTTACAGAGTGAAGAAGAGGTACCACCACAAATCCCAGGATATCAACAAAGGCTGGATGAATTCTATGAAACAAACTTAGACAACTTTAATATTGAGGATGAAACAAACTTTCCCAATTTTGCCTCAAAGAACCAACGGGGTACTTAGACATTAATAAGCATGGGTTCGAATTAGGCTACGTCAATATACCATCCCTTTTTGGAAGACCTCTAAAATTTTTGATTGATACTGGGGGTTCCAAGTCCTACATAAACCCAAAGTTTACAAATCCTGCAGACCAAACAATATGTAAACCCATTATAATAACAACAATTTTGAATAAGTATGAATGAAACAAACAGGTAAACCTACCGACCTTTATTGAATTTAACCACACAGGTGAAATGACGTTCTTTTTATTTAACTTCCACAACTACTTTGATGGATTAATTGGCCTTGATATTTTACACAATTAGGAGCCAAGATAGACTTAGAGAAAAAACATCTAGAAACAAAAAATGCCGTAATTCCCTTGTAATTCAAACCAAATTTTTCATCCCGTAAGCACATTATACCTAGTAATTCTAAGTTCGTTATAAGAATCCCAGTTGATGTCCAGTCTGGAGACATCTACTTAAAGACTATATATATTACAGATTCACTTTATATACCAGAGGGTATATTGGTACAGTCTAGTAGAAGTTACAAATAGTTCAGACGAAAACAAACTGTTATACATAGAAAAACCATTAAAAGCAACAAAGTATCGTACTCAGGAATTCAAAGAACTTTTTAGTTTTGAAACAAATGAAATAGGAAAGATTTAGACATATCACAAATACTTAGGACGGAACATTTAAACAAAGAAGAAAAATCACACTTAATCAAACTTTGCCGCGGTTACCAGGATATATTTTTTATTAAAGAAAATACACAACTGACCTTTACGAATCAAGTAAAACACAGAATCACAACAACAGATGACGTCCTTATACACACAAAATGCGCCTTCGACTTTTCAACGAGTAATGGATAACGTTCTCGGGGAACTTGTAGGAAAAATTTGTCTAGTGTATTTAGACGACATAATTATCTATTCCACGTCCTTGCAAGAACACATAAATAACCTCCAATTAGTCTTCGTTAAACTTCGGAAATCAAACCTAAAGATACAACCGGACAAATCAGAATTTCTTCATAAAGAAACAAATTTCCTAGAGCACATCATATCTACCGATGGTATAAGACCAAACCCAGAAAAAATAAAAGCAATAAAAATTTTTGCAATACCAAAAACCCCAAAACAGATAAAAAGCTTTATTGGACTTGTAGGTTATTATCGGAAATTTATAAAAGATTTTTCCAAACTCACTAAACCTTTGAAAGAATGCTTAAAAAAGGATAGAACCATAGATTTTAACGAAAAATATGTTAACGCTTTTGAAACATGTAAATCAATTCGGACCAACGATCCCTTATTGCAATATCCCGATTTTACTAAGCCGTTTATTTTGACAACAGACGCAAGCAATTTCGCACTGGGTGCGAAATAGGTTGTCCTACTTTTGTGTAGTCTCTTATGAACTTCCTATAGTATCCTGTTGTTCCCAAAAAACTTTTAATTTGCTTTTCTGTTCTAGGCAATTCTAATTTTTCTATAACTTTAATCTTCTCTGGATCGGGTTTCATTCCCTCGTCAGTTAAAATATGACCTAAAAATTCTGTTTCTTTTTTTAAAAAATTGCATTTATCTACCTGAATCTTCAAATTCTTCTTTTCTAATACATCAAAAATTTCCTTTATTGCCTTCATATGTTCCTGTAGTGAGGTACTGAATACCAATATATCATCTTAATAGACGAAACACGTTTTATTGATATAGTCCCGTAATATTTCATTCATAAATCTCTGAAAAGTTGCCGGGGCATTTTTTAAGCCAAACGGCATACTTATAAATTCATATAAACCGTGTGGAGTCACAAACGTCGTTTTTTCTCTGTCCTCTTCTTTTACCAATATTTTATGGTATCCTTTTGCCAGGTCTATCGTCGTAAAATATTGGGCTCTTCACAATTTGTCTAGGATTGATTGAATGTTTGGTAATGGATATCTGTCATCCACTGTAACGTCGTTCAGTTTCCGGTAGTCTATTACTATTCTATACTTTTTTTGTTTTGAATTATCCATTTTCTTTGGAATGACAATTAACAGGCTTGAATATTTTGACCTACTTTTTCTAATAATACCCTGTTCTTCCACTTTTTTTTACTTGTTTTCTGACTTCCTCCTCATGTTGAGGCGGATACCTATACAATTTTGAATTTATCTGTTGATCGGTATTTCATGTTGTACTTCTGTTACATTTGTCAACTGATCCCCTTCTCTAAATAATAAATTTTCATATCTTTTTAGAATTTTCATCACTTCTTTGTGTTCTTCTGCGTCCAAGTGATTTAGTTGAATTCCGTTTATTTGATTACCTATTGCTTCTACTGTATAGATTTATATGGATTATTTAAAAATTCAGTTTATTTTTGGTTTAGACTTATTTTTCTTTCCTCAGTATTTATAATTGCGTTTAGGTAATTTAAAATATCGATACCAATAATAAAATCATATGTTCTGTTTGTTAATTGTGTAATTTTCGATCTTATTCTTGCATTACTTGGCAAGTTGAACTCTTCTGGTGCAATTGTATGTACTTCATATCTGATTGTGTCTTTGTTAGTCAATGTTCTAAATGTTAATCAATTTATGTTTTGAAAAATCATTTATTTTATTATTAATTTAACTTAGCGATGCTCCTGTATCTATAATTGCTACATACTTTTTTTTTATTGTAATATTTATTCTGCGTAGTCGCTCTGAGGCTGTTTCATAAAAAAACTGTGTTATTTACTTCATCCAGATTTTCATTTAGTTCTCTCTGGCTTTGCCCAATCTGACTCCAGGATTTCCTGCTCTTTAAGGTCTATTGTAATCTACTTCAATGTTACCTACCTCCATGGGTTCTTCTTGATTTCTTCTAAATTGTCCTGATCTATTGTTTTAGTAACCCCTATTAAAATATTGTCTGTCTCGTCTTACCTGATTAGAATAGTTTTCCCTATTTTGATTCTGATATTGTAAACAGTTTGTATTAAAAGATTGATTTCTTCTAAATTGATTTGAAAATTTCTCTCTTTTTTGATTCTAGTATTGTGTATTAAAATTTGGTTGATTTACCCTAAATTGTCCAGAATTATTTGCTACATATTCCTTATTCTGATTGTAATTTCGTTCTGGTAAGTTATTTTCATAAAATCTGTTCTTATTTTGGTATCTAATTGCTGGTTTAAGTACATTTGGTGAATTTTCAAATTCATGTCTAATACAAGTGTCTTCGTACCTTCTTCGTGTCATAATTTTTATTATTGTTTCTAGATTATGTTCTTCATAAATTTTATCCAATAAAACGCCTTGTGTAATTTCTTTTATTGTATTTGTTAATAAACTGTTTATATTTGTTAAATCAATGCCTACATCTCCACTATAGTATACCAACAATTCATCTGCTTTATGCTTAATTTTTTGAATTTCTAGTGCTAATTCACTCACCGAGTTCGCCCTTAGACTGTTGATTTTTCTGTAAAGTTGGTGTGGTTCTACGTCTGGTCTGTATCTCAGATTTAGTGTTTGTTTAATCTGCTCCCAGTTGTCCGGCTGCGGCAGGTTAATAATTTATCCCTTTTGCTGCGGTAGTAAATCGCTCTGGTTACCTCTTTCCGTTGGTCGTCGTTGTCTAATGTTGATAACAAGTACTCTGAACTGCTTAAAAAAGAATTAATTGTGATATCCCCTGTGAATATCGGCAGGTGGTTTATACTGTTAAGCATTTTCTCCATACTGCTGTTGTTAATCTGTATTTGTCTTTGCTCTAATTCTACGTACACATCTCTCATTGCTGCTTCTTGATTTAATTTTGATGAGCGGTGATACTTCGTGTTTATATATTTTTCTTTTTTTGGGTGGTGTCTTCAAAAGACCTTTGAGATCACTACACTACCAAATTATTATTTATTTTGATTCGGTGATTTAAATGAAAACTTTATTTTCTTAAACTTTTTCTCCTGGGCTCGCAGGATTTTAATATTCGAATCACTATCCTTTCTTTTATAAGTAAGGACAACCGACTGCGCCAATCTGATTATTAATTGTTGTTAAAGGTTTTTTAAAAAAGAATCGACAAACGTTTTTTACCTTTTGCATTCAGAACAGAACTAACTTTATTTTATTCACTTATTTTCTTACATGTCAACTGTATTCTTTTAATCTGCATATTCATTAATATTAGTTTTTATAATTATTTCTATTTAATTTTAATATTGCATTTTCATACGGAAATGTTATTTTACAATATTTATTTTATTTTAACTTAAGTCTTATGCATAAAATTGGGTTAGTTGCAATTCCCAGAATTGCGACCGAAAAGTAGATTTAGTTTTTATTATTATTCTTTTTTTTCAACAAACAGGAAATGGGTATCAAGTTACATTTAATTATTTCGTAACAATTATGTTGTTTATAAAGTCATCAATAGTACTGTTTTTAATATAGGTGTTTGTGTGTGAATTCTTATATGTACTCGCGCGCCCCTCCTTTTAGGACTTTGTGATTTGCAGCGATCGCACGAGTTACATACCCAAGTATGAACCCAAACCAATAACTCTCGCTCACTTGGTTAACAAATTCTGCTGATTGCATTTTCATCATTTAGGTTAATGTTTGCTAAAAGCAACAACTACAATTTTAATTATTTGTCATAAGCTCATATTACAAACCACTTTACCAAACAAACTCAGCAAGTTCAATAGACTTTTGTTCAACCTACTTTCCATAAACTCAGTAAGTTCAATGTACTTTACTTGCACTTTTGTTCAACCTACTTTTCATTTGGCATATTCAACAATTATTAAATTACATAAAATTAATTGTAAGCAATAAAATAACTAAAATAAAT
The DNA here is from genome assembly GCA_947397855.1 of Thelaira solivaga. Taxonomy (NCBI): domain Eukaryota; kingdom Metazoa; phylum Arthropoda; class Insecta; order Diptera; family Tachinidae; genus Thelaira; species Thelaira solivaga. Next base: position 16,505,434 of record OX377615.1, read on the forward strand.
AATATACTACAATTATGAAATGTCATAAATTAGCCGTAAACAATAAAATCGTAGAATTAAGTTTATTTAAGAAAGTTTTTACAATAAAGAATTCAATTATATTTCAACAATCGAAAACAACCATTGTTTTTTTTATTAAACATCACGGACGGTGATGTAAATCACGCGTTTATCGAAAAACGTGCTTTTCAGCGCGACATTATTTTTTCGAAATTGTACGTTTGTACTTAGGCGGTATTAACCCTAGAAAGATAATCATATTCTGACATACGTAAAAGATAATCATGCGTAAAATTGACGCATGATTTTTTACTAGCTATATTATTGTATTTTATTGATTAATTTAGGATAAACTAATCTGAATTACATTCTTACATATATATGAAATAAAAATACCATAATTAAAAATATGTTAATATTTATTTATTATAAGAAAAAACAAAAACAATTCAACTTCTTCAATAACTAATAAAACTTAGGGACTATATTTCTTTGAAAACATATCACTCATTTTCTGCTAATAATCAGTCATTTTCACTTATTACTAAATAAAAAAGTAATTTTTTATAGAAAAGAAACATAAAGCTTTACAAAAATCAGTCAGATACAACTTTGGCACATATCTATGTTATGAGCACGACAAATAACATTTTTGCATTTATTGCACATTGCATTTGCCTTCCGCCTTATTTTAGAGGGGCAGTACGCACAGTAAGTACGTTTTTTTGGTACTGGTTCTTTAGTGTTATCTTCAGTACTATTTTTTGATGAGTTAGCAGTATCTTTCGTCAATATAGTAGATATATTTTCACGCAAATATCTCTTTAAAGTAGGTGTTTCTAATCTCTTATTCATAAAAGGCGATGTTAGTGCTAAGCTAAGGTTTTTCATAAAATTTTTGCGACTTAGAGCCTTATCACCATTGCTAGTAACATTATGGCTGTATATAATATAGGCATTAATGCAAGCAACATTTATCATCCCATAGAAAACAGCCATAGGCCATCTATTCGTCTTTCTACTACAGGACATCAGAGAACACATTTGATCTAGCGTATCGACTCCGCCTTTAGTTTGATTATAATACATAATCATTTCAGGTTTTCCGGTAGTTTCATTGACAATGGCGTCTTCATCACAAGATGATAACATATAAACCATTTTAGCTGGCTTCGGCTTATAGGAGACAAGTGTAAGGGGCCCGTCAAAACAAAACATGGATGTTCCCACTGGCCTAGAGCGACTGTTTTTCATCTCTTCAGGTATCTCACGTTTATTTGATCGCACCGTTCCCACAATCGTCAATTTATAAGGCTCCTGGAGTAAGCTTTTTGCCAAAGGGATTGACGTGAACCAATTGTCGCACGTAACATTACGACAACTGCCATGCAGGGGTTTTGATAACTGCTTCACGTAATATTCGCCAAGAGGCACGCCATTGGTCTGTGTTCCTTTTCCCAAATAAGGTATTCCATTTATCATGTACTTTGTACCACTGTCACACATCATTACAATTTTTATTCCATACTTACTTGGCTTGTTAGGAATATACATCCTAAATGGACACCGTCCACGAAAACCAAGTAATTGCTCATCTATAGTTACATGAGCACCTGGAGTATAATTACCTATACACTGGTTTACAAAAATATCCCATATTTTTCTGGCAGGAGTAAATACATCGCTTGCTCGAAGTGTGGGGCGTGCACTTTTGTCATCCATTCGGAGACATCTTATCAAAAAATCAAATCTATCGCGACTCATCACAGACACATACAAAACTGACAAAGCTTGATCGAATAGCTCATCTGTAGACATGTGGTTATCCTTCCTCACTGCTGTCATTACCAGAATCCCAATCAAAGCGCGGATTTCATCTTCATACGTGTCACGAAATGTAGCACTGGTCATAGATGGGCGTCGTTTCAAAGAGATCTCGGCATTAGTCCATTTTACGAGTTCGGCAATTATTTCATCAACAAAAAAAATATTAAAGCATGAAACAGGATCATATAGATTACGATTCATTCGTGTGGGACCTTTTTGAGATCTAAAAATATTCATTGATGACACTCGGCCGCGTCTACTTGCTTTAGAAGTCGACCAGCAATGTCTATTCTTTCCTCTAATAGTTTTTTGCGGCAAAGTTAATATTCGTTGAAAAGCTGATGAAGAAGCTGGTTGTTCAATACCCTCTTCGACTATGGATTCGTTATCGCTAAGTGTTATCTGCTCTTCTCTCCTCACATCTTCAAAAGCTTCTTCTTCGTCGCTCTGTATATCATCTTCGCTCTCGTGGTTTTCTACCTCGCTATCCGTGTCTTCACAGGTAATCTCGTCATCAGTCTCTAAAAGGGCGGCCAGGATAGCGTCCTCGTCCAACTTCCGATGCGCCATTATGCTTTTCAGTCAGAATATCAACAAATAAAATTATAATATAAAATACGCTAAAAAATACAACAATATATTTATAATAAGTAGTTATCAAATAAACAAACAACATAAATTTTTATATAATTTTTATATAGTTACAATCTTGAAAGTCACTTAAAAGATAATCATGCGTCATATTGACTCACATAGTCGTTATATTTCAAAATTAGAAATACCTACCACAGCGAAGTGTGTGCCTCACGAAAGGTCTGTACAACGACTGAGATGTCCGAAGCACACAGCAACCGATTCGCTCTATTTAGAAAGAAATAGCAATATTTTGAGAGCGTATGCGTAAATTTTACGCAGATTATCTTTCTAGGGTTAAAGTTAATTTTAATAAGTACTTACATTAGTTTAGATAATATTATATTAAAACCATAATTTATCAATTTTATTCTATTAAGATCTTGGTCGGAATTTAAAGATAAGGCATTTTAACAAAGTTAACGAACTCTTTTTTTTATTAATAATAATATTTTTTTTATGCTTAATCAGGGTCTGTACCTATTTTAAACAAATAAAAATATTATATTTCCAGGTAGTTTGGCAATAAGCAAAAAGTGCATTTTTGCATTATTGTCACGACATACTACACAAGAACTACATTAAGATAAAGATAATGTAGTTCTTTAATATGTTAAAGCCTTTTCATTTTTAGTTACCTGAGATCAGTGGAAAATCCTCTGATCAGTGGAAAATGGAGCAATCGATGAAAACATATCGAAATCAAAAAGCCACCGCATTCAGGGTCATATATCTTTAATTATAAGAAAACATTCAGTATTGTTTTAATGGCTGTTGTTAAATTAAACAGCGAATTTTTAAGGGTTGATGTTGGGAAAAATAGACGTATTTCTGATGGTGGAGTTTTTGGCCACACTTTTTCAAAACTAATCGAAAGCAATTCCCTTCAAGTTCCAATTGCAAAAGAAGTTGTTGAAGGTGGAGAAAAGTTGCCATACGTTTTCGTGGCTGACGACGCATTTCCTTTAAAAGAGCATATAATCAGGCACTTATATAGGTTCGAAGGAAATAAATTTCAATAAATGCCTTAGTTCTGCTAGAGTGCGCGTAGAAAACGCTTCTGCAATTCTAGCACAACGTTTTCACGCTTTGCTTAAGCCGATCAACTTGTGCCCTGAAAAAGCTGCTAAAGTTGTGCTCACCTGTTGTTTTTTTGCAGAATTATTTAAAAAATAGAATGGTAGCATTTATGGAATGATCCCATCAATCAACAACCAAATATTCCCAATTGAACTTCAGCACACTACATCAAAAAATTCCACCAATCTTTCCAAAGATAGTCGAAACAAATTTGCTGATTATTCATACATACTAAACTCTTTAGGTTGAAAATCGAATTCAATAAAAGTTCATGCTCTTAGAAATTAAACAGAGTTTTATGTATTTAATAGAAATATTTTTAATTTATAGTTGACATCACTTAAGTGATCGGACGTGTTTTTTACTGTCGCATAATTGTTCTGTAAATTATAACAAATTTTAATGAAAATAATTGCTACTTCCTGTTAAAACTGTGAAATTTGACATTGATGTTGCTTGTTGCAGTGTAATAAAACATTTTATTGTGTTGCTTTTATTTACTGCATTTATTTTGCAATTAAATATATTGGTGCTCCTCTGTGCAACAACAATTCACTTGCATTTTTGATTTTTTGTTCATTGCAAAAATTTTTGTTTTCCAACAACAATTAACAATTAAAAATACATACATATTTTTGACATTTGTTATTTTCATCATTTTTTATTATCTGTTTTGTTTACCATCATATTTTGTGATACTGCTGGATCTGGTAATACCAACGTTTATTCTGGTTCGTGTCTGTGATAAGTATTTATTTATCAGTATTACCATTTACATATACTGAATATTAAATCACTGAGTGTCCAACGTTAGATATGGAGTGTGGATATGCTAATTGTTCAATTACTACTTCTAATGAACGGATGGTATCATGTTGGCTGTGTGTCAAACACTTTCATTTGAAGTGTAGTGGCCTTAAGGGTCGAGATGAAGATTCGCTGGCTGATCCGCAAAAGTTTATGCAGTGGACTTGCCCTTCATGCAGGAAAATAGGTATTGAATTTTACAATATTTTTAAAAATTCGAAAGAACAGTTCGACAAAATTAATATCGAGTTCTTGGTTTTGCAAAATAAACTCAAAATTTAATTAACAATTACCCGAATTTGGATAAATTTGCTGCAAATACTAGTCAACACAGTTCTTCACCTAAGCATAAAAGGCCTAACTTGAGATCCACTGTGCCCAAAAATTCTGAAGTTATCACAATCATTGATAAAGATATTGCTTCACCATCTGTTGATGCCAGTTGTTCTTCTTCACAACTTAATACTGCATCTATCTCTACGCCTTCACAATCATTTACACGTTGGACCCATATAAATCATTGCCTACTATTTCTGAAACTTCACCTGCACAGGATAGAAACAGCTCCCAATCTTTAAAAGACACTGTTCCTCTACCACCTAAGCCACTGAAAGCTGTTCCTTCTAAAAAATCTGTTTTTTTGTCTCGATTATCTTCTGATACTACTGCTGAGGATGTCACGTTTTATATTAAAGAAAAATTGGAAACGGATTTAAATATTTCTGTATATAAGTATGTTTTTTCTGAGCCCAGGTCAATAACGTCCTTCAAAATTAGTGTTCCTGAAAATGTATTTCAAACTTTGATGAATCCTAGCTTTTGGCCAGTGAATACATTCGTTAGCGAATTTATACATAATAGAAGAGCTCCTGCGCGCTTACCACCAGCTGACCTGAATATTCCAAAAAACTAAATACCTTATCTGACCATATTTCCATCATTTATCAAAATGTTCGTGGTTTAAATACGAAATTAAGTACAATTTACAATCAAAGTTTTGCTTGCACATATGATATCATTGTTCTTACCGAAACATGGCTTGTTGGTAATATATTAAATTCTGAAATTCTCTGCGACAACTATCAAATTTATAGACGTGATCGTGCAAATAATATTAAAGGTGGTGGTGTTCGTATTGCAGTTGCCAATCGTTTATCTTCCGAACCTCTAAACAATGACCGTCCTTTGGATATTGAGTTTATAGGTGTCAAAATTAATTTAAAATACAGGAAAATTTTCATTACCTCTTCCTATATTCCTCCAATTTCACCTGAAATGGTTTTCACAAAACATGCTGATGCTATAAAAGATGTAGCTCATTCTGCCAATCAAAACGATTATATTATTGCTCTTGGTGATTTCAACATGCCGTTATTATCATGGGACTTTTCTTCTGATGTATCCTATTTTATTCCGTCAATGTCAGGAACTAGACTATTTCATTTAGACTTTGTCAATTCTCTGTTCGATCTAAATCTTTATCAACTAAATGGTGTCTATAATGTCAACTCGAGACTACTGGATTTAGAATTTATAAATGATTTAACTGATGCCACCATAAATCGTTGTTATCCGTTTTCCCAGCCTGAAGATTTATACCATCCTACTATAGGAATAAAACTTTCAATGCCAGTTACCTCTACTTCGGCTTCTTCACTTGGGAGTGCGAAGAGTAAGTCTTTTTGCTTTAATAAAACAAACTATAATTTGTTTAATGAGCTTGTGTCTAACACCCACTGGGATAATCTTTTAACAAACACTGATCCAGCTAATAACATGCAATACATTAACACCATCGTTGAAACGTTTTATAAAACAATATATATGTATATGACTCAGTGTATACCTACTTCTTCTCAATTTAAACGCGTTGGTCCACCTTGGAACTCCAAACTGCTTTCTGCTGTTAAAAATAAAAAGAATAAACTGTACAAAAAGTATAAGTTGTCTGGATCGTTTGCTGACTATGCTAGATATTCTGTTGCTCGTGCTCAATATAACTCTATTAATCAATCTTGTTATTACAACTATTTAAATGGGCTGGGAATTAAATTTAAATCTGATCCAAGGACTTTCTATAAGTTTGTAAATTCTAAAAAAAGATCCAACTCTTTTCCAACCATTATGCAGTATCAGGGTATTGAATCTGATGATGATCTGTCATAATTTATTTGCTGACTTTTTTTTTACCTGATCTATCGTATCCACCGGTATCAATTCCATTTTTTGATAAATTAACAGTGGTTAATGGCTTGAAAACACTGAAATTTTCATTTAACTGTGGGCCGGATAAAATTCCGAGATGTTTGCTAATTAGATGTGCCGAGGCCCTAGCAACCCCACTTACTATTATTTTCAATGAGTCAATCAGATATGGTTATTTTCCCGATATGTGGAAAGATTCCTACATTATTCCATTATATAAAACCGGTATGAAACGCAATATCGAAAATTATAGAGGCATTGCTAAACTGAGCACCATTCCGAAGTTTTTTTTGAGAAAATAATAACTGAGCATCTTAGTCATCAATTATCATCTGTACTATCTCCTTTTCAACATGGTTTTCGCAAAGGCTGTTCTACAACCACAAATCTTATGCAGCTAACATCACTTGTCCATCGGGGATTTTTTCAACAAAAACAAACTGATGTAATTTACACCGATTTTAGTAAGGCGTTTGATAAAGTCAATCATAGATTGCTAATAAAGAAACTTGACTTTATGGGTTTTACACCTAGCTGTTTAATGTGGATTACATCATACTTGATAAATAGAAGTCAAAAAGTTCATTTCAAAACCTTCTCTTCCAAGCCGATTGCTGTCTTATCTGGTGTACCGCAGGGTAGCCATCTTGGCCCACTGCTATTTTCTTTGTTTATAAATGATTTACCGGAAATAATAAAATTTTCTAATGTTTTAATGTTTGCTGATGACGTTAAAATTTTCCTGAGCTATAATCGATTTGCAGATCACCTTTACCTACAGAATGATCTAAATGCATTTAGCGCCTGGTGTGATCTTAGTTTAATGGAATTGAATCACAAAAAATGTAAATATATGTGTGTTCTACCGTGGTCAGCAGTCATGTGTAAACTATGCTTTAAACGGTCAGCAGCTTGAAAAAGTAACTATTATTTCTGATCTTGGAATTTTACTTGATGTAAAGTTGAATTTTATTCAACACATTTCTTCAACTGTTGCAAAAGCACGCAGTCTGCTTGGTTTCATAAAACGCTGGGCTAAGGAGTTTTCTGACCCATATATAACAAAACAATTGTATACATCTTTAGTAAGACCTATTCTTGAATACGGCTCGATTATTTGGGATCCGACTTATATGGTTCATGTCAACAATATTGGATCTGTTCAAAAACAGTTTTTGCTATTTTGCCTACGTGCTTTACATTTTGATCCATTAAACTTGCCACCTTACACCAGTCGACTTGCTCTCATTAAACTGCCAACTTTAAAAAGTCGTAGAATTATGTTAAATGTTACTTTTGTTTTAAATTTGTTAAAAGGAAATGTTTGTTCTGATTTTTTGATAAGTAATATCTTTTTTAACGTTCCTTCAAGATTTACACGTCATTATAAACCTCTATCTGTAAAAGTATTCCGAGCTAATTATGCCAATTCTGACCCTTTTTTGAGAATTTGTAATCAATTTAATAAATTTTATAAACATGTTGATTATTCATCAAATAATGATACTGTAAAAACTAAGTTAATTGTATTTTTAAATAATTAATTGTATTATGCTACAGTCTGTAAGGATCTTGAATCCATAGACAATAATAATAATAAAAATAAAAATAAAAAAATAATAAAATAATAAGAACAAAGGGCCAGTTTGTCTGCATTGCAAACAGCTGAATAAAAATTCAGCCACTAAGAAAGCGAACGAATATGTTTTTCGACGTAGAGAAACCCCCAAAGTTTTAATAAAAAAGTTCATTAATAATCTGCCTCGCAGTTAATTTTCTCAAGAATATTCTTTATCTGCGAATAAATCTGACACCTTACAATAGTTGCTTCTCTGACTTTGAGTCGTGAATAAATTTTGGCTACACTGTTGGTTATATTTATTATGTTCTGTCATGCGTTGCTGTTCGACCACAAACATCTTTTTTAACACAACTTGTTGCACTTTCATTACAGGCGAAAATGCTGGCAATGAAACGCATTGTGGTGGAGTTGGGTTGTCTACACCATACACCCTAAACGAAGATGTTGATGATGGTGGAGGAATATTATACAAAGTCAGCTGGTTAAGTTGCCCGAAAATCAATATGTCCCCAATGGCTTTTTTAGCATAAATCTGCTGCTCATTTGATAATTTTTCATATGAGCGCGCCCATGATTTTGCAAACACTTCCCCATCGTTCTCCACACTCTCTTTTGATGTCATGCTTTCCAAATGCATGCAGGTTTGTTCCAAGAAGTTTTGTTTGGTATCTTTACGCTTTGTGGTAATTTTCTAAAATAAACAAGTAAAAGTGTTTAAGAAATGGTTTAAGAAGTTAAAAAAAAGATTATATGGAAAAACTTCATAATTCGTGTCTACAGACGATATTCTCTCCGCTGCCTCCTCCTGGTCCTTTAAAAAATTCAATTCGTTAAAGTACCACAAAGTTGGTACGTAAACATCTTCGTCTGATGCACCTGATCTCGATGAATCTGCAATTTAGTTCAGCTCCCGCCTATAGCAAGTCCTGATATTTGTGATTTTATTTTTTAAAGTTGCCAGAGATGCTTCGCCATCAATTTCCAAATATTTTTCTAAAAGCACCTTCCAAGCTTTTGCCTTTTTTATTTTATTTTTGTACTCCGGACTTTTTATTTTCCAAAGTGCTGGGTTTTCTTTGAGCAATTGGAAAATTTCTCTCCAAGTGTCGATGTTTACCACCAAGGTTAGGTTAAACAGGTCGCCTGAAAAGAAAAAAAACAAGAGCTGGGCTCACTTGGGTCCTCTGACGTGGTCCTTTGTGATACCTGTATAGAGGAAAATAAAGAAGAGGAAGGATAGTAACAGAAGAGTGAAGGGGAGGAAAGAAGATAGAGAAAGAAAGTGAGTGAGTCCGTCACAATAAAAAACCGCTGCTTCTAACGAAGCCATATAGCATGTAGACACTTGTATTCGACAGCGCAGTGATACCCTTCAGACGTCGCTCACCGAAGTGGATCATGCGCTGCTCTTCCAGGGCCGGACACTGGCAGAGAAGGTGTTCCACAGTTTCCTCCTACTCCTCGTCCTGAAAACTTCTACAGTAGTCATTATAACGCAAACCCATTCTCCTAACATAGTTGCCAAAATTGCAGTGTCCCGTTACTACAGCCACCACATTTCTCAATCGGGCTCTTTGGAGCCCCAACAAATCCCTACTGCGACTGCTATATAGCCTAGGTCAGATCATCCTCGCCGTATTACACGTCCATTCGTCTCTCCATCTGGACTGTGCCTTTCGCAAGAATATGCTATCGATCTCTTTTTTACAGACCGATAAATGGATGCCACAGGGCGCATTGGCATCTTGCTCTGGCAGCCTCGACCCTTCCCTCGCCAGGTTATCCGCCCTGCAGTTCCCCATTGAAGTCCCATGTCCACGCACCCAAGTGAGGGTGATCACCGAATGCTCTGCCATTATATTTAAGGATGTACGGCATTCTTGGACCAGTTGGGATGTCGAATAGACACACGCTAAAGACCTGAATGCAGTCCGACTGTCGGTGTAAATGCTAATATTCCTGCCAAATACTCCATGATACCACAGCCAGTCTGCTGCTTGCTTTATAGCAATCACTTCAGCTTGTAGAGTGCTGCATTGATGAAGGAGTCTGAAGGACATACTAGTCCTAGACTCCTCAATATAGAATCCACCTCCAACTCCAGAACTATTCTTGGAGCCATCGGTAAAGACATCGAGATCTTCTCCTAGAGGAGAAGATCCCATTGAGATTCCCGTTTCGTCCAAAATCGTGAATCCGAAGTTCCTCTGTAGGAATAGTCTTGGAGTGACATAGTCAATGAGATCGGGGATATCCCCCCAAGTACCAATTATCCCCGAATGTCCCCATGATCTATGGTTCCACTCCCGCGCCACATGCAATCGCACGGATGCAAATAGTGCCAATTTCTCAGCTTGTAGATTAACTGGCAGCCAATTTAGCATCGCAAGGAGTGCCTTATTGGGCGTTGATCTCATGGCTCCTGCAATCAAGGTGGCCATGCATCTGAAAATCCTCTCAAAGCGGGATCGGTTTGTAGTCGTGTTTAGTGCTTTCCACCACATTACGACTCCATAAAACAAGATGGGCTGAATCACCATTTTGTATTTTCCCGTGAATAATACAAGTTCTGTCTTTGTCGGATTGACGTTTAGTCCCACTGACTTACTCCAGTTAGTGATGATTCTAAGCGCCATCTCCATTCTCAGGGATAATGTATCCAGACAGATTCCCGATATCGCAACCGCGACATCGTCTGCATATGCCACAGTTTTGAAACCCATGGGATCCATCCTCCTGAGAATTGCATATGTGGTTATGTTCCATAAAAGCGGTGATAGGACCCCCCTTGAGGTGTGCCCCTTACAGCCGATCTGGTTATCCTAGCCGTAACCAGCGAGGATTCTATAATCCTCCCCGAAAGTAGTCTTCTTACGAATCCAATAATCACAGGATCAATGCCAACATCCATCATAGCATCCACGATGGCTGCTGGCCTGACATTGTTAAAAGCACCCTATATCCAGAAAGGCCGTCAAAGTGAAGTTCTTGAACTCTAATGACCTCTCTATGTATCCCACGAGAGTGTGCAATGCCGTTTCAACCGATTTGTCCTTCGTGTAGCCATGCTGAGAGGTTGACTGCAGGCGATCGTCAATCGACATCCGAATTCTGATGTCGATGAGTCTCTCCAGCGTCTTTAGCAAGAAGGATGTCAGACAGATTGGCCTAAAGTCCTTCGCAGTTATGCAAGACGTTTTCCCACCCTTAGAGATGAAAATCACCTTGCTCTTTCTCCAGGCCACTGGGATATATGACCATGCAAGGCATGCATTATATATTCCCAGCAGCCAGGGAGAAATTACCATAAATTTCCTCTGTAGATCGGCAGGTATAATACCGTCCGGTCCAGGACATTTATAAGACTGAAAACTATCAATGGCCCATTTTAGGGAATCCATCTCTATTCTCAGAGAGGAGGATGCCCTACAGTACTGAGCGTCATCGCTCATTGCACCTAAAAGCGTAGAACACCCCGGAAAGTGGCTGTCCATCAACACTTCCAACGCCTCATGACTACTAGTAGTCCACTCCCCAGAAGTTCTCCGAATATACCCAGGTACCGTTGGAGGTTTGGAGAGAATCTTGCGGAGTCGACAAGCCTCTGAAGAGCTTTTAATGTTCTCACAAAAGTCTCTCCAGGACTTACGCCTTGCATTTTTCACCTCATTTTTCAAACTGTTTACAGAAGCTTTATAGAGTGACCAGTTGCCTGTTCTCTTAGCCTAGTTGAACAGCTTCCTGCATCTCTTCCTAGATGCTGCTATAGTGGGGGACCACCACGGTGGTCTGTCCCTCTCCCTGTGTACGGAAGGTCTGCAAGACCTTGTAGTGGCCTCCTTGAAAGCCTCCGACAACTGTGCTACAGCGCTATCTATGTCCTCAACGCCACTCAAGGGTTGAGGCTGGGTGAGAAACTGGTTAAGGATGTTTCTCTGAGATTCCCAGTCAGTTTTCCAAAGTGCTGGGTTTTCTTCGAGCAATTGGAAAATTTCTCTCCCAGTGTCCATGTTTGCCACCAATGTCATTTATATATTTTTTCTTCTTAATTTAATGGAATTAGAGGCAGTTTTAAATTTTAAAAATATGTATTTAACTTTTTTTTTCAAAACAATCCTACAAAAATACAAATTTTTGACAGATGATCAAAAGACTTGAACACACACAGCAGAATCGAATTGAAAGACTTACTAGTCAACTTCAAAAAATCAAAGTTTCTTAATTTTTCTTCAACCAACTCGACAACTGCCAAACTAATCAATTGACAAAGCCATACACGGGTTGATTTGGACAACAACCGACTCAGTTGCCAATTGAATTGAACTGTGTATGGGATGCATTGTACTGAAGACAGTAAAAACCACACACACACACATACACTTTTTTAGGTTTCGTGCTTGTGTGTACAAAGCAAAAAACAAAACAAAAATTAATGAAAATGTAAAATGCCGGCTGTATTTTTCATTTTTCTTTTCCATTTGTGGACCGATCTTTCTGATTTTTTGCACAGACAGTACAATTCTTATTTCTGATAGAACTGCATAACACGTTTTTTTGTCCGTTTCTTCGTTTAGACAAAATACGCAAAAAACCTATTAAAAAAATGGTCAAAAATAGAGAGCTCCGCCATTTATAAACCGATCTGGCTGAATTTAAATATCAGTATTCTTACAGAAGCAACTGACCGTTTGGTATGCTATACTTTTCTGTATGTTGTCTAGATTCTTCTGAAAGTTGATTTCAACGACTACACGGACAGACAGAGGGAGAGACGGACAACGCTTATTAAGCTCCGCTATTCATAAGGATTCAGAATATATATACTTTATAGGGTGTTTCATTTACGGTGTAGAAATTACAAACGGAATGACAAAGTTATATATACCCTTCTTACTTACAGTGAAGGGTATAATAAGTAAAAATGCAAAAAATAAATAAGTAAAAATGTAGTATATGAATTTAGATACTCCAAAGATAGCAGGAAATATTCACAATACAGGAAAAGGGGAATTGTTTTACTACGAATTTAATGGATGCAAAGCCGCGGGCAAAAGCTAGTTTCATTATAAAAAAAGGGAAATAATTAAGAAATAATGATTTTCCAATAAATCAGTTATTGAAAAAGAATAAATATAGGAACAAAGATAACAGAATTAGAACACAAGAAAATAAAATTTATAAATCTTTAATATATGTACCAGAAAAATTTGAAAAATCAAAAATATTTGATAGAGATAACTACAAAATGGCACACAAAACATATAATACATTAAATAAATTATTTACAAAAACGAAAGATAAATTAAATAATCTAGAAATATCTAATATAGTATTATATATAAAATACCTTGTGGTGGAAATAACACAGAAAATTGTAATAAAATATATGTAGGTACAACCAAAAACAAACTTAAAACTAGAATAGCTGGGCATAAATCTGATCAAAGATATAGAAATATTAATGCACAAAAAACAGCTTTGTCATCACATTGTGCAAGATTGAATCATAAACCGAAATTTGAATATGTTTCAATATTAGACAGAGAAAATAATTATAAACGTCGTTATTTATTAGAAATGTTAGAAATAATAAATGTATCAAATGATATTAAGAAAACTATAAAATATAATATATATAATGTATATTGTTTTTGTATAAAATTGTTATTAATGTTGTTATTGTTTTTGTATATGTTTTTTGAAAATTTGAAAAAAGTTTTTAATATCATAATTTTTATTTAAATTACAAAAAAAAATTTTTTTTCATTTCCTTATAAAATTATTTTCCTTGAGAAAGACATACGAAGGCGTGTCGAAATATTGGAAATTAATTTAATAATAATTAATATATAAAAATAAAAAGATATAAAAGCTAAAAAATATTTATTTATTTATTTTCAGATAGAAAAGGTCAAATAAACAAGATTTATATTCAAATAATAAATAAAATTATTAAATCGAAATTTCTTAAAATAATCAAATAAAATTTTCATTAATTCATTAAATCATTCATTAATCAAATCCATTTCTTAATTAATTAATTTTAAAATGAAAAATATTTACTTTTATTTGTTGTTAATGCGACAATTATATTTTATCTTATTTACATTAAAATACAAATTATTTACTTAACCAACTGCATCAGCAAATCTTCAACACCATCTTCATGTCCCACCACAAATCAAGCTCTTATCATCAATACATGTTCTTCCCTCATTTATGTATTTTGAGCACAAAAACAATGTGAACAAATGTTAACAGCTATCTCGTTTTGACATTTTTCGTTGCAAAAATCATAACTATTGAACTAATGTAGATATTTTAAAAGGTGTTGAAAGAAGAAATCTTTAAATTTGAAACAATGTATCATGTATGTATGTTCCCATAACCACAGAGTGCCCCAAAAATCGCAGTAAAATTTTATGTTTAACTTATATTATATTTTTTATTTGTATCAAAGATTCATATTTTTGGAATATTTTTAACACTAAAAATTTAGCCATAAATATTTTTTTTTGTTTTTTGCTTTCGATGGCAGTAAAATATTTTCTTTATTCTACTAAATAGTTAATTTTTTACAAAATATTCATCCACATTGGGAGCGATTTCTAATAAACTTTTGCATTTCCGAACTAAAATTTTTTTTTTAAATCCTTCTGTCATCTGACATATCTTCGTGATGAAATAAGTTTATCTGATGAAGAAAGCAACATGTTGAAGAATTCTTCATTCTCTCTAATGCGTGAAATCTTGCAAGTGTTTGTGTACCCAAATTGTTTATAATCTCTATTTTTGCACTCTTGCGCTTCTTCTGAGAGATCTCCAATTTATTGGTAAGCACTGATAGTCAATTAAATTTTTTCCATAAGCTAAAATTTTGTGTACCGTGGGGGTAAGTTTTTTTTGAGGATACATTTGGGTTAAAAGTTAGCCGGTTTTTGAAGAGTACTCTTCAAAGTTCGTCCCATTGATATTTTCTCTACAGTTTAGTATTTACATTAAGTATAACAGCAAACCTTCTTATTATATTAACCTAGACAACAGTGATTTGAGCAGTCACCTTATCATTATCAAAAAATAGTCTGGCCGTATTACCATTATTTGTACATCCAGATCCATGTTTTGGATAGTTTAATTTGAGTCCAAGTTTTTTTAAAAATTGCTTTTGTACTCGTATGATTTGTTTTCTTATATTCTGCTTTTCCTTTGATATTGCATTCTCGTCAAAAGCTTCCTCTCCCCGTAGTATTATACATGCCAGCTTCAAAATTAACTCCATGCAAATTATTCTAACATGCAATGAAGAAATTCACTATTCTCAGTTGTTCTCATCACGGATTGAATCATTCAAATTTTGAAAGTCTTTCTGTGCCCTTTTACAAATAGCACATTTTAAAGTTGACGAGGTGTTCGTAATTTTATTCAAAATTTTACCATCAATCATTGTAAGATAAAAGTCATAGCTGACAGTAACAAATTTTCCAATATTTATTTCAAAAACAGAGTGGATACCCTGTATTGCAATGCGAAAGAAGTTGCGATGCGAAAGCTAAATGTTTTGCGTTTGCTCTTTGATTATCGCAAGATATTTGTATGTATTAAGCTGCGCTGACATGCAGTAAACTGTTAAACACATTAAAGATTCGATTTCGTATCGTTTTTTCGCATCGCAATACAGAGTAACCCCCCAGAAGGATTAATCTTATCAATTAGATTTTAAATATTGCTTACTGTAGGCTTGATTATTTCTAAAGACTCCTTTGAATATTGAAATAATGTTGGACGGCAAAAATGGACTGATCATGGGCGGCGATTTTTTCAGCACTCTGAAGTTTCACTTCTAAGCCTTAAATGAACTATAGAAGCCATAAACATATTTGCGTCTGTAGTTGTCATGTCATTTGTAGTTATTATTTGCTTGTAAGCGCTTTGACTGTCTGATCCATCACAAGCCTACTTATTAAGTAATGTGAGCTTGCGCGGCAGCTGCGGCAGTTTTTGTTGAAAAGCAGTTCCAGTCTGTTGGCGTGGCGCTGAGTGATCAGTTATCATAGCTATCGGTCTGGAAATATCCTTACTATTTCTGCTCCCCAGCTGAGTAAAGCGTTTACCATCATAGCGGGGCCATAATTGATGAGTAACCTTATACGTCAGCATGACATCCCAGATTGGATAACACAATCTTACAGTGGCCCACGAGCAGAGTGTATAATATTTGACTGAAGTGCCAGGAGAGCTGCTTGCCTATCTTCCCCTGAAAGACACGGCAGCTGTCTGGGAGTCGAAGTGAAAGTCGAATGCTAAGTTTCCTGCAATAAACTCCAGGGCCTACTCCGCAAATCATCTCAGATCTATCAGTGTTGCTTTTACACCTGTTCGCATATGTTCCCCGTTTCCACTTACGCTTGGAGGGAAAAATACTTTGAAAAATCTATCAAAGCTAATATGGGGAACCACACAATCGGTAGGGGCCCTAAGAGATTCAGAATCTAAGTATGCCGATACGTTCTATGTTTCCACCAGCCTGATACAGACAACCTAGCGGCATTGCTGGTGGATATAGCCTCAGATGCCAATCTATGTGAATGAGGTGTGGTAACGTATTAAGAGTCTCTGAAGGACTAGTGCACAAGCACTAGATACAAGCAGATCCTTGAGCTCGGTACAGCTAGTACACTATGTATCCTTTCGCAGTAACAGTCCACCAGACTAAAGATCCGTACGTAAGAATTGGACGTGTAATGTCACACGGATCAAGGTGGAGCTTTGACTATGAATTACTCCCAGATATTTCGCACTATCCGACAAGGATAGCTTCTGATCTTGCAGCAGGGTAAGATATAAGCTGTGTATCTTGGTCTTTGTGGGGAACAAAACCAGGACTATTTTGCCACAACACGTGGTCCAGTAATCCCAAGGCAATATTTCATGATATCGCTTATCACGTCCGTGAGCATTCCCGATACCAGTATCACCATATTGTCCGCGTATGCAGCAGCTTCAATTCCCCTATTCTGCATCCTAGTGAAGATTAAGTCAATAACAAGAAGCCACAGTAAAAGAGAAATCACCCCACCTGCAGAGCCACATTTTCGCCTATTTATGAGAAGGTATAATCTAAAATGTTGTATATCTAAAGCCTCTAGAACAAGTAAAATTCGCCAATTCTAAGCATTATACATGAAATCTATCGTCTATATAAATAAAATTAATTTTCTTAATTACCTTTATATAGAAATAAAAATTAAGTTTGTAGCAATTTGTTTTAGAAGCTATAAAATTTGGAGTAAATTGTTAGAGTGTTCTATTTATGTACTTTAATGTCGCTGCTTTTCACCAGAGTATTTAGTTAATTTTTGTTTGTTTGAAATAACCAATGTCTACTCTCTAGTTTTCCTCTATGGTCAGTATTTTTAAAATTTATAGTAGTATTTAGTGATACTAATAATGCAAAAGCAAAAATTGTATTCATCAAATAACGTTGACAAAAAAAATAATTACTTTGCTAATTCTTAATAAGTTCACTCTCCATTTGTTCTCTCTAGCTGACTAATATGTAACGTACATGTAACGTAGCAATCTGTTGAAATTAGAATTTCACGTAACAAAATGTAGCAGTATGTAGCAGATGGGATGTATGCGTATTGATGGAAGTGTGGCACATTTTAGCCATTTTATATGGTACATTTTTTATATAAGAACTTTTTGAAATGTTTAATTTTTATATATAAATAGAATATCTAAGAAGAATTTAATGCTAATATATATAAAAGATATATATTTACCAACATTTATAATAAATATAATAAAAGAACCACATATTTTCAACGTATGTGCATACGTACATACAAGTGTTAAAAAAATTATTTTAAATATTAATAACACGAATAACAAATATATTTACTATACTACATATATTTATACATATAAAATAATTTTTAGCATTTGTATATATGTACGTAAATGACACATATGCAGTCATTTTTGTCATTGCAACTTGTAAAGGGTGTTTTTTATAGACGTATAGAACTTTAAATTGCAATAAAACAACGATGGATTATTCGATTGACATGAATTTTATTTATCCGAAAGATAATCTTGTGGCATTACATTTTCAATATGATTTCTGGTATATGACCGCCACGTCTGGCTCGGATGTAGTCCAATCTGGACGTCCAATTTTCGATGACTTTTTCCAGCATTTGTGACCGTATATCGGCAATAACACGGCGAATGTTGTCTTCCAAATGGTCAAACGTTTGTGGCTTATCCGCATAGACCAATGACTTTACATAGCCCCACAGAAAGTAGTCTAGCGGTGTTAAATCACAAGATTTTGGAGGCCAATTCACAGGTCCAAAACGTGAAATTAGGCGGTCACCAAACGTGTATTTCAATAAATCGATTGTGGCACGAGCTGTGTGACATGTTACGCCGTCTTGTTGGAACCACAGCTCTTGGACATCGTGTTTGTTCAATTCAAGAATGAAAAAGTTAGTAATCATGGCTCTATACCGATCACCATTGACTGTAACGTTCTGGCCATCATCGTTTTTGAAGAAGTACGGACCAATGATTTCACCAGCCCATAAAGCGCACCAAACAGTCAGTTTTTCTGGATGTAACGGTGTTTCAACATACACTTGAGGATTAGCTTCACTCCAAATGCGGCAGTTTTGTTTGTTGGCGTAGCCATTCAACCAGAAGTGCGCTTTATCGTTAAACGAAATTCGCTTATGAAAATCGGGAACACCGGCAATCTCGTTTTGGGCCCATTCCACGAATCTACGCCTTACTTGATGATCGTTTGGCTTCAATTCTTGCACGAGTTGGATTTTGTAAGCACGCAAACCAAGATCCTTCCGCAAAATCTTCAATAAAGTGGATGGACACAGATCCAATTCCTCTGCTCGATGGCGGATAGACTCATCCGGGTCTTCCTCAATGCTACGCTCTACAACAGCAATAGCTTCTTCTGTACGCACCGTACGGCGTCTCTGGGGATGCGAGTTATCAATAAGAGTAAACGTGGTGCGAAAACGTTCCACGGTTAATCGAATTAACTGCTCTGATGGACGATAAAATACACGTAGTGCGCGATACGTATTCCGCACAGAACCATTATTTTCGAAAAAAAAATTGCACTATTTGCAAGCGTTGTTCAGGCGTGAGTCTACTCATGATGAACTACCAAACCAAACTGAGAATAAATCACTTGACAGCTATTAAATCGGTCGCCATCTTGAACAGTAATGCCAACTTAAAGTTCTATAGGTCTAAAAAAAACACCCTTTATAAGCTGTTGTACCATGTTGTGTTTAATGGCATGTCTTTTAATGTTATTTTAGCAGCATGTTATTAACACTGCTTAATCCTGCCTTGTACGAAAAAATTTATTGTTCTGTATTTTGTAAATAAAGATTCCAAATCAATGCCCTATTTCTATATATACATACATTTTTCTATAGAAAAGTATAAGAAAATTTATGTTATTCACGTTAACAGAACGATCAAAATGTTACAGAATTAGGGCACAAATCAAATAAATAATTGATGAAAAATTGTTTAGATTGAAAAAAAAAATTATTTATTTTGAAAATTTTTATTTTTATAATCCATATAATGCTTACAAAATATTTTTTATTAAAATAACGACGGCATATTTTACAAGTTTTTAACAAAAAATAATATTACTCATTTTTAATTATTTCATTTGAAAATTAAAACTTATACTCGGTCCCACGATATCGAAACTACAAACGTACGCATAGATATATGTTAAACAAAAATAAAAATTAAAATTTTTTTTATTCCATATAAACTGTGCAAACGTTCGTATCGTTTCGATATCGTGGGACTGGCGCTTAATTTGTAAAGTAATATAATGGAAAAAAAATTCCACAAGTTTTTAAACAAAAAAAATTTATTCAGTACCCATGTTCTGTAACTTTTGTGAGAACTTCTCGCATCGAAAAGTTGTGAAAAAAAATATTCCATCGTTTCTCGAAGAGTGGGAAAAAACTTTGTCTGTAACTCAAGACAGAACACACCACACATGACTTATAACTGTCACAATAAAATAACGACCAGCCAATAACAAAAGAAAGTCGGCGAGGTCGCTAACCACAAATGTTTTCGACGGTGGCTTAACGTAAACTAAAACTGAAAAATGTTCAGCGGTGGCGTCCGAACTACTTTCGTCGGCCAACATTCGGCTATATTAAAAATTGTCATGTATGACTTAGTTTTTTCATGTGTTTTGTTTTATTTTTGTTAAATTTTATCTTAAATTTTAAAAACAAAATATTAATTTAACAGTGATAAAATATTGTCAATTTTTTTAACTACCACAATTATAAATTTAAGATTTATTATATTTTATATTTTTTAAATTCAATTTACCGACTTTCTATTTGTGAGTTTTTTTGACAGTTTAAAGTGAGAACTTCTCGAATAAAATTCTTATAGACACACTTTTTCTTTGAATTTGCGAGTAACACGTTTATAAGACAGTTGTGTCTCACAAAAAAGTTACAGACACAGCATAGTGGGAAAAATCAGCAATTTGTTTCAATGTCATGTATTTTGTTTCATTTTACATGTTTCAAGTGAAAAGTTTCTCGCAGTGAGACTTACAGAACATGGGCACTGTACTCGTATAGTTACAAGACTAAACTCATATTTCTTTTTAAACAGTTTCAACGTTTTCCTTTCGTCGCCTTTTCATCTATTGTGTTGTAGTATACTTTATGTTCCTTACTTCACCACAATTTCTTCTTTTTTCATCTTCTTGCTTTTTAACTTCTTACTTCCTTTCCATCTTCTTGCTTCTTATATTTTCATCTTCTCACTTCTTTATTTATTGTATAATTTTGCCATGGAGTTAAATTCTCTTTTTGTTTTCATTTCAACTTAATGGTTTTAAATGTTCATTTCCAAAGTAAGTTGTGGTTTTTTTGTTTTTGTAGAAAATACTTCTTTTTACCTACACTTTGTTTAAGTTCTTTTTAGCTTCACTATGCCTCATTTTCAATATGTTTCATTATTTTTTAACCTTAAAAGTTTATTTTTTTGGAATTTATTTTACCGTATTTTTTGTACCGTTTTATAATTTTGCAAAATTTGTCTTCTTCTTAGATATTTGTATTAGTGCACATATTTTCTATTTAAAAATTTACCCAAGGAAAAAGAATTATTTTGTGTCCACTTTTTTCAGTTGGTTATTAAAATGAATTGCTCTTTCTTTGTTAAAGTTCTACCGGCTTGAGCCCCCATTTGTAAGTTTAAGAAGATGTTTGTTAGTTTTAATTACATTTTATTTCACAATTTGTTAGTTTTAATTACATTTTATTTCGCAATTCAGTTTTTATTGTATTTAAATTTTAACTTATTTCAATAATTACACTTGAATAAAAGTATTTCAATACTTTTAACCATTCCTTATTTATTTGGTTTGATGACCGATCACTCCGTCGTCCTCCTCGTACTACATCTTAATCTCGACTCTCCGTAAGTAGTTTGATGACCGATCTTACTTCTTCCACGTCTCAAACACAACTCTCTTGCTTTCTGACTGTCTCGTAATTATCAGTATGTCATGTCATTGTTGATTAGTTAAGTCGTATTATTACATTGTTGATAATTTAGTACGTATTTACCCCGTTCCCACATACATACGCTTGTATCTACTCCAGATTTCTTAACCTATTGTTTCATTTTATTAGAATTTTTCATGTAATTTGTGTTTTTAATAAGTTTTATAAATCAATATTATGTGGCTGATACACACATCAAACTTAAACACCAATCATGAATTTGTGTGGGGTTTTTTTTAAAATGGAAGTCACATGTGTACGTTGTGTGTGAATTTGCCGAAAATCAAAACTAGTTTGATTTTTTTGACACGCACACAAATGCATAATTTGATGTGTCTATCAACCACTTTAGTAAGATATGCGGTTAATTGGTACAAAGCAACTACATATACTGCAAAAAAATATTTTAGTTAAAAAGAAACAAATTAAGCTTTTGGCTACAAATACAGTTTGTCAATTCGTACATTACTCACAATTATGTTAACGCATGTACGAGTATATGTATGCATAAGTGAAATGTAAATGAGTTGAGAAAAATATATACATATTTTTTTAGTTGTATCTTTTGCACTCATTTGACTCAAGTTGTAGGATGATAAAGCACCGCCTTGATTATACAGGGTGTCCCATAATTCAACGTCAAGCCGAAAGTGGGTGAGAGTTCACAAGGTGACTGCTCACAGAATAATTAGAAAAAAAAATTTTGTGGCGTATTTCGCAAGTTACTGCCATTCGGAATATTTTTTTAATTTTGGTACACTGCATTGATATATCTCTTGCTGTAGCTAAACATTTTTACTTTTACTTTTTCCCGTTATGTTATTGTAAGTATATCTTCTGCAAACGTCAATAAAAAATTTTACCACAATAAAATAATTTTCCAGGAAAATACTATTTTTTTGTCCAACTATGTTTTGAAGGTTATTATTACACCTAACTTTAAGCGACCGTGTTGAAAAAAAATTTACTAAAAATTTTGGCAAATTGCATTAAAAGTTGGCGCTTTTAGTCCCAATTCCAAAATGGTATAAAAGTTAGTTGATTGGTTTTTGCAACAGTGAAAATAAATTTTCTTTTAATTAAACCGGTAATTGTTTTCCCCTTTAAATTAAAAATTCAAATAATACGACGAGCATATCTGCCAGAGTTGATAACTTCAACTACCTCTTGAATCCTTTGACGCAGTTAGATTTTTGCGCAAAATTTGCTGATCTGGCATAATGGAAAAATTCGCTGGTCTGGCACCACTTCTGTACTCATAATCTTTTTTTTTTGGGTAAAGTTGAGTGCACATTGCGGAAATTTTAAAAATAAAAATGGAGGAAAAATTTTTTTTCATTTATTTTTCACAGTCCTTCATCCAAATTTTTTTTTTTGGCCAGTACCAATGCAATACTAATAAAAAATATTTTGTGTGACATATAATTTTTTTTTCTGTCGCTCGAACTGTAACAGGCCCCTGGCGAGGACGTTTGGATGTGTCGCCAGTTTGTGAACGTACTTAGTACAATATTTTTCAATTTCCTCCCGAACCATTGGAATTGCTCAGATTCAGTTCCCTGATCTTTGTTCACACTTAAAAATGCCGTGTCATCTGCGAACGTTGACGTGATAGTATGTCGATTTGTAGGCATATCGGATGTGTAGACGATGTATAATAGCAGGCCAAATATACTTCCTTGGGGGATGCCTGCAGAAATCTTCTTAACTGGTGAAAATACATTTTTTGACCGTACCTTAAATGTTCTATCAGTCAAGTAACTTTTAATCAGCCTGTGGGTGTTAGCAGGAAGAAGTTGTGTTACTTTTGTGAGGAGACCATCATGCCAAACTTTATCAAATGCGTGGGAGACATCAATGAACAATTCTGAATAAAACAGCTTTTTCTCGAATTACGACCTGATAGCAGTAACAATTCTGCTTGATATGTAGTTCCATGACCAGCCCGGAAGCCGAACTGATGTTCTGGAATAATATTTCGCTCTGCTAGATGGGGCGTTATTTTCTGGAGGAGGACCTTTTCGAACAGCTTTGAAGGGATGGATAATAAACTGATAGGTCTGTATGACGTAATTTGAGTAGCGTCTTTATCCGGTTTTTGAATCATGACAATTTCCGAGATTTTCCAAGACGACGGGAAAACTCCCACTCTTAAGATGGCATTAAAAATTAATAATATAATTCTCACAGCGCAATCTGGCAAGTTCATCAGCATTGAACTTGTAATTCGATCAGCGAAGGGTGATTTTTTCGGATCAAGGTTTTTGATTGCCATTTTAATTGAGGGCAACCGCATCTTTATATGGTTTTCAATGGAATCGCTGATGTATGGAGGATTAATATCACTATTTATTTCATGTGGAGTGAAAACGTTTTCCAGATGGGTAGCAAAAGCATTTGCTCGTTCACTAGGATTTTTAGCCGAAATAAGGTCCTCAAGTCTTAGTGGTGGTTTGGAGGAAGTAGGGCACTTCAAATGCTTCACAGCTTTCCATAGGCTGTGGTCGGTTTTTGTTGTTGGATCCAAGTTACTTAAATAATTTGCAAGCGCTGACTTTAAAGCTGGAGAACGATATCTCTGCCATTCCCTTCTCAATTGTCTTTTTTGTCGGATGAAGGCTTCAATATCAGCTGATGACTTGAACGGTTTCCTCCTATATGTTTTTCTCATTGGAGTTGCAAGTAATAACGTCTGTAAGATGGTTCACAGCACATTGTATATCAGACGAGTTCCTTAGAGGGATGTTCTGGAAAAGATGAGAGCTCACATACATTTTATACTTTAGCCAGTGCGTTTATTGGTTCGGATAGAACATAGGAGATACTTCAGAGCCTATAAGAGTATTACGTAGTGTTATTAAAGTCGGCGAATGATCAGATGATAAGTACTATAGGGGACTAATCAGAAGTTGGTCACGTTTAATATTGCTAATAACAGTGAAGTCAATAAGGTCTGTAGTCCAGTATGTGGGCTCACCGCCAGATACGACATCTAGACTGCGACGGCAAAATGTAAAATTTTTATTTAATGTGTTTTGCCGATTTCAAATTGTAAGTTTTTACACATTAAGAGAATCACGTAAAAATTAGATTGATATCAATCAGTTTGATATGTGCATAATTTGACGTTGAATGATTGATAATGTAGCACAAAAACAAAATTTTGTCTTGAATTTCTACTGCCGTACAAAACACAAGTACTGTTACAACTGTAAAAAAAAAAATTCAAAAAGTGTCAATGCTTGTTCTGTTGCGGCATTTTTGCACAGAACTTTTTGGTGTACTGTAAAAAGGGTACGAGAAACTGTGCTTTGGTCTAGTGTACAGAAGTTTATCGTGTATTTCAAATGGGCTTGTGCACCCCTTTATTACATACATACTCACGTTTTTAAAAAAGGACTCACTATCTATAGGTGAGAAAATTACCAATGTTTTTGTTTATTTTGATCCTTAATTTTGATCCTTAATTCAATTTATTTCCCGAAATTCCAATTTACAAATATATATATATTAGGGCGAGTCGACTTGCATGGAGGCAAAAAAAGCGCTCAAATTACAAGGCAAATCGTATTCTAGGGATTAAAATAAGAAACTTTGCCGAAGGAACCATACGTCTACAATGAATTTTGATGTTCCGACTTTTGACCCGAAGGGTCAATAATTATTTTTTATTTTCTTTTCTATTACTAAGTAAAATTAATTTTTTCATTTCATTCTCACTAAATAAATTTCTAAAGAGAAAAATAAACTCTAAAAATAAAAAAACATAGCCATTTCGCTGATTTTTTCTTGTAAAGTGCCAAAAATGGTGATTTTTTGAAATGTTTGTATGGGGAAGCCCCCAGGGGTGGTTCTAGGGGGTGTGCCACTGGCATAGGTGGGTCGGCCCTCCAAAGTTAGTGGGGGTCGGTCATACATTTTGACTCGATTGAAACACTCTAAATGGGTCAAAGTGAAATTTTTCAAAATTTGACCTTTCGGATCAAAAGTCGGGACATCAAAATACATTTTAGAGGTATGGTTCCTTGGTCAAAGTGTCTTATTTTGCTCCCTAGAATACGATTTTCTTTGTAATTTGGGCGATTTCTAAATCGACCCGCCCTATAATTTGTAAATTAGAATTTCAGTAAATAAGTTGGAATTTCAGTAAATATAAACTGATCAATAACTTTTTTCCATTGTTACAAGTTCTCAATAAGATAAATATTATAATATTTGTTATGTGGCACCACTGCTGTGAATACCGATTACTTTTCTTTGCTTTAAATATATAGTGGCAGCGACTTATCTTTTTTTGACATTTATGTTTACACACATAATTAAACTGAAGAGCCAATTGTCATAATTTTAAAAATTTGTTTAAATTGTTATTTGGATATTTTTTCTTAAATAATATAATAAAGTGAAATATCTGTGCTAAAAAAAGAAAACGAACAAAATAATAGAAAACGTGCAAAAAATTATACCTCTGAAGAGGAAATGACAGACCTTGTAGAAAAGCATAAAAACATTATAGAAAATAAAAAGTCGGATGCAGTTATATGGAAGCAAAAACAAGCTGCCTGGAAGAAAATAGAAGAAGAGTTTTTGGCAATAAGTGACACAGAGAGAAATTGGAAAATGTTGCGGGATAAGTATGATTGCATAAAACGTAAGTCCAAAGCAGAAATGACTCACGAAAAGATGGAAACATACCGTACAGGTGGTGGAGTAGCAGCTGCAAAAGTCAGTAAAGTATCTGCAATGCTTGGAGACTCGGCCACTGGTTTACAAAATATGTTTGACAGTGACTCATGTAAGTATATGTTACACATATGTAAATTTCGATTTCTGTAACCGCTAAAATTTATTTTCCAGTGAAAATGTTGGCACAATATTAGAAGACTCTATTTTAGAAAATTTTACTGAAAGTGCTGACCAGTGCCCATGTTCTGTAACTCTCACTGTGAGAAACTTTTCACTTGAAACATATAAAATGAAACAAAATACATGAAATTGAGATACAACTGTCATGTAAACGTGTTACTCGCAAATTCAAAGAAAAAGTGTAGGTTAGGTTAGGTTAAACAGGTCGCCCGAAAGAAAGAAAACAAGAGCTGGGCTCACTTGGGTCCTCTAACATGGTCCCTTTGTGATACCTGTATAGAGGAAAATAAAGAAGAGGAGGGATGGCAACAGAAGAGTGAAGGGGAGGAAAGAAGATAGTGAAAGAAAGTGAATGAGTCCGTCACAAAAACCAACCGCTGCTTCTAATGCATGTCGAGACTTGCATTCTACAGCGCAGTGAGACCCTGCAGACGTCGCTCACCGAAATGGATCATGCGCCGCTCTTCCAGGGCCGGACACTGGCAGAGAAGGTGTTAAACAGTTTCCTCCTTTTCCTCGTCCTGACAACTTCTACAGTAGTCATTATAACGCAATCCCATTCTCCTAGCATGGTTGCCAAAATTGCAGTGTCCCGTTACTACAGCCACCACATTTCTCAATCGGGCTCTTTGGAGCCCCAACAAATCCCTACTGCGACTGCTATCCAGCCTAGGCCCGATCATCCTCGCCGCATTACACGTCTATAAAAATTTTATTCGAGAAATTCTCACTTTAAACTGTCAAAAAAACTCACAAATAGAAAGTTGGTGAATTGAACTTAAAAAATATAAAATACAGGGTGGGCCAAAAGAAACCAAGGGGTGTAAAAGTTTAATAACTTTTTTGTTTATTAATTTTTTTTTATTTTTTCTTTCAGATTATATAGACAACACTTGGAGAATTTATAATGGAGAGGTTCACAACTGAACAGAGAACCAGAACAATAGAATTTTATTATTTAAACCAGAGATCAATTATTTTAACGCTCATTTTCATTTGAATGGCTTTGTTAACAAGCAGAACTGTAGGTTCTGGGGTTCTCAAAATCCAAGAGCCATTCATCAACGCCAATTGCACCCTATCAGGTGTACAGTATGGTGTGGGATCACATCTGAAAATGTCATTGGGCCCTACTTCTTCGAGAATGAAGATGGAAGTGCTGTAACCGTAAATGGAGAGCGGTATCGTTTTATGATAGAAAATTTTTTACGTCCTGCTCTTGAAAACAGACCTGGTATGTGGTTTCAGCAGGACGGAGCCACTGCCCATACTGCCCGAGACACAATGGCACTTTTAAGTCAAATTTTTGGAGAGCGAATAATTTCTCGAAATTCGGAAATTATTTGGCCAGCGCGATCGCCAGATTTGACAGCACCCGACTATTTTCTTTGGGGTTTTTTGAAGGAGCGAGTGTATGTGAACAAGGCAGAGACAATCCTTGAACTCAAGGCAAACATTGTTGCAGAAATTCGAATGCTACAGCCACAAGTTTTGAAAGATGTTATGGAAAATGCTCTAAAAAGAGCCCATCAGTGCGAAGCTGAAAACGGTGGTCATTTAAGAGACATCATTTTTCATACTTAGTGTAAAAAAATTTCCATTTTGTATATTATATAATCTGAACGAAAAAATAAAAAAAAGTTAATAAACAAAAAAGTTATTAAACTTTTACACCCCTTGGTTTCTTTCAGTTAGAACAAATGAGTAAAGAAAAAAAATGTGATTGGTCAAGCTGGCAGCCAGCCACTTTAAAGCAGCCAAAGTCCAAAGAACTTGTATCTGGAGGTAATAGAAAACGGTGTCATGAAGAAGAGAAGATGCAGTTAACAATTCTCCAGCAGCAATTTTATGATGGTGAAAATAAACGTGAGGAAGAACTTCGATCCCTATAGCTAAAAAACCAAATCCTTGAAGTAGAATTGATGGAAAAGAAGAAAAAAAACCGAGTAATATAAATTAGTTTTTTATTTTTTTACTTTTTGAAAAATACAATATGATGAATTTGTTTTTATTTCAATTTTATTTAATATTATCTGCACATATGCCAATTTTTATTTATTTAATGTTTGTAGTCATCTATGTATGTACCTCTCTCTAGTCTTTTTTTGAATTTTTTAAAGGCTGAAATTAGATTAGATTTAGATTAAATTACAAATAAAATATTACAAAAATACTTTAAAAAATAGTTTTCTATTAAATTAGTTCTTTCCCTTGAGTTGATGTTGCTTGGTGTCTGCTCTGTGTAGCTTTCTGACACAAATTCTTCTGGAGATTCCGCTGCTAATGTTTCTTCGTTTGATGGAAGAGGGTCTCGTGCGATAATAACGATATTATGAAGAACAGCACACGCCTCAATGACAGCCATTTTAGTTTCTGTTTTCAATCGTAAGCCTGTTGTTAATATTGGGAAACGTCTCTTCCAGACGCCAAAACATCTCTCAATTGTATTAAGTGTTAGAATTTGAGATTCATTGTAAAGATTTTCCGGTCTTGTGTGTGGATTCAGCAAAGGCATCATCATATATTTGCATTGCTTATAGCCCGAATCACCTAACAATACATAATTTTGAAAATGACTGCTTTCCATGCGATATTTCAAGCAGCTATTTTTAAAAATATTGATATCGTGTGCTGATCCGGGCCATCTCACAACCAAATCCTGGAACATTAACTTCGTATTGCATACTGCTTGCACGTTTAGTGAAAAATATCCTTTTCCAATGGGGAACATTTCACCATTGTTTCTCCCTGGTGATTGAATTCGAACATGTGTGCAGTCAATAGCACCAATGACTTTAGGAAACTTAGCAATTCTATAAAAATCGCCACTTGCTTCATTTCTTCTGTACTGCAAAGGAATTTAATATATTCTTTCGATAGAACACACAAAAGCAAACGATATTTCTCTAACTGTACGTGCTACTGTAGAAAAGCTTACACCGCAAAAATCACCTACTGTAATTAGGAAACTACCACCAGCATAAAATCGTAACGTTATTAGCAATTTAGTCCGAGGTGATACCGAATAACACCTATTATACAAGAAAGATTGTTAATGCAAAACAATAATTTTACAAACGGAATTGTTTCGGTGCTTGTGTTTTCAAAAACTTCTTCCAGATTGTTAACAAAGTCTAATCGTGATCTATTCATTTTTAATTAATATTTTGGCTTAAACTTTTTATGATTTTAGATACTTTTGTTTTTATTTGTAAATAAAACGCTTTCTACAATTTTCAATTGCTAAACAAAATAATATTTATCTGTCAAAATGATTGACATTGCCATATCTGTAATTGAAAATACGGCAACATAAAACGCTTAAAGTTTACGTTAAAAGTTATGAGCAACACAAACATGTTTTTAGCTTATCATACACTTTTTGGTTTGTAATAACCAAAAACCATTTATCTGTTCAATAACATCCTACTTTTAGTTATTGTTCAGTTGTAATAATGGAACTAAATGAAACAATTATCTATCAATTAGGAATAAACTGAATTTTTATTTTACAAGTTAGAAGCCAAATACTTTTCTTTAGTTATTAAATTACTTTCGTTTGACCAATTTATCAAAGTTTTATCGAAAATATTACTTTAGCTAATTTAGTTTCATTCTCAGTTTTTTATATATGATTTAATTTAATTTTTCCAAAAAAGGCTATTTAACGCTATTTTGAAAAACAAAAAATTCTAGGAAAAAAGCTAGAAAATTTTGAGGCTAAATGCGAGAAAAAAAGACTAAGTCTAGTCTTAAAATGGCTAAAATGGCAACGCTGTTGGTGTACAACATCTAGTTGTTGTGTACGTCACACAGTTGTAAATATATTAATGCTAGTAGATTTTTTTTTAAATACAAATGTGCATGCAAAAAATTGTAAAGTTGAAAGATTTCAACATTTAAAATAAAGAAAAACAAGGTGCTCTATAATAAATCTATTTTGTTAAAGTTATATAAAATAAAAAAACATGGAGATTAACGTGTTTCTATTTTTTCGATAATGAGTACACAGAAAACGGACATGGCACGAGTTCGCAAAAAAATTCAGAACAGTTCCAACTCATCACAACTGTCAAATGCAATGTTAGCAAACATTTTCTGGAATTAAATATTTTAAATTGTTCCACATAAACAAGAATGGTTTTGCTGGTGAAACAGACTAATTTTTTAAAACCATCAATCAGGTGTTTGTTTTTTTGCTGATGGTGGTTATAAGGAAGTAGAGGCAATGATATAATACAGTTTCTTGCATTTTAAATAAAATAATAGAAATCTTCACAAAAAAAACTCACTGAAAATACATTCCTTACAATTTACATAAAATTTGTTCTGCATTTTTATTTTTAAACCGACAAAAAAATTAATCGCAACAATAAGACAACACCTAATAACCAGTTGTCTATTTTTACCTGTTTTTACAACATATAAGACAACATGTTGTGAACAATAATCGCCGAAAATTAACATACACAACTAAAAAGACAACACAACAGATAAATGTTGTAAACTATAATCGCAATTCACAACACCAAAATAAAGGGTGGTTAAATTTTAAGGGTCGATGTTGAATGTGAACCACACCTAAACGTCAAGTTTTTTCTGCATTTCATTTGACATTTCTCAATTTCAGACTAACTCAATTTGAACCATGGAAAGATACACAATCGAGCAATGCATTAAAGTTATTCTGGCTTATTATGAAAATGGGCGTTCAAATCAAAATACATATCGTGCACATCGTGATTTTTTCGGTCAATTTAATTGTCCAAATGTGCGTACAATCGGAAAAATCGTGCAAAAATTTGAGCAAACCGGGTCTGTAGGAGATGTGAAAACACTAGTGCATGCTCGTACAGCTCATACTGCAGAAAATATTGCTGCTGTTCGCGATAGTGTGGCTGAAGGGCCGTCCACGTCAACTCGTCGTCGTGCCCAACAATTGCACCTCTCATACTCGTCGTTGATGAACATTATGCATAAAAACTTGCTGTTACATGCTTACAAGGTGCAATTGACTCAAAACCTAAAGCCTCTTGACCATTCCAAACGTCGACAATGGTCAGAATGGTGGCAAGAAATGGCAACAGTGGATGATCAATTTTCGAAAAAAATCATCTTCAGTGATAAGGTACATTTTCACCTCAGTGGATTCGTCAATAAGCAGAATTGCCATATTTGGGTGAATGATAATCCAATTTTGATTGTCGAAAAACCAATACATCCACAAAGAGTGACTGTTTGGTGCGATTTATGGGCTGGCGGCATCATCGGGCCGTATTTTTTCCAAAGTGAGGCCGGTCAGGTAGTTACTGTGAATGGTGTTCGCTGTCGTGAGGTGATAACGAACTTTTTATGGCCCGAATCGGAAGATATGGATGTGGACGATATGTGGTTTCAACAGGACGGTGTCACTTGCCACACAGCTAACGAAACAATGGCCGTGTTATCTTACATGGTGGCGATGTCAATTTGCTGCCAAGATCATGTGATTTGACACCGTTGGACTCCTTTCTTTTGGGTTATTTGAAAGAAAAGATGTACGTGGATAAGCCAGCAACAATTCAAGAGCTAAAAGATGACATAATTGGACACATTAACGGCATAGAACCTCAGTTATGCTTCATCGTCATCGAAAATTTGGACGATCGGATGGAGTTGTGCCGCCATTTGGCCAATATTTTTTTCCATACATAATTGAACCATACCATATTATCATAATAAAAAGAAATGACAATAATTTGTGTTTTATTCAAAATCAACATCGGCCCTTAATAATTAACCACCCTTTAGTTAAGTGTTGTGAACCATAATCGGGGCCTTAAATTCTAGCCATTTTTAATAAAATATTTTAAGATTGCTTAAAAGAAGAAGAAACTAAGAAAATGTAGAAAAATAATAATACGATGAAAAGGAAGAAGTAAAAAATTAGGAAAAAGCAAAAGAAAAGAAAAAAGTAAAAGGAAAGCAAAAAGAGGAGAAAGAAAGAGGAATAACAAGAAGAAGAAGAAAAAATAATAAGAAGAAAAAAAGAAGAAGAAATAAATTAGAAATATGAGAAAGAGTAAAAAATAATTTAGAAAGAAAAATAAAAATAGAAAAAACAAGAAGAAAAAAATAAGACATGCAAGAAAAATATTGAGACAACGAAAGATAAGAAGAAAGAAAAGAGAAAAAATAAAAAGCAGAAAAGAAAGAAAAAAAGCAAGAAGAAAAAAGGTAAAATAAGAAAAGGAAGAAGAATAAAAAGATAAAGAAGAAAAAGAAGTAGAAGTAGAAGTAAAACTAGAAGAGAAAAAGAAGGAAACTGAAAAGTAAGCAAAATATGACGCTAGAAGAAGAAGACAAATTAGAACTACATATAAGAAAAATTATAATACAAATAATAAAAAGAAAGCTAAGAATACGAAATTGATAAAAAAATATAATAAGAGAAAAAAAATATAAAAAAAACAAATTAAAGAGAAGAAAATAAGACAAGAAGGAAAAATAAAAATAGAAATCAAAAAAGAAGTAAGAAGGAGAAGAAGGCGAAGAGCAAAAACAAAAATTTGTTCTGAATTAGCATTACATCCACTGAGAAAATAACTTCTATTGTAAAAATCAAATTTGTTAGCATTAATAAGTTGTGAAAATTGAATTTTTTTTAGTTATAAAGAGAGAGTTTCATTGATACTGTATTATCAATTTTTGATTGTTTCAACAAAAAAAATCTATTATGAAAAGTGAATTTTTGACTGATAACAAATCAAATTATCGGCATGTTTTTGTATATGTTTATACTTTTGCGCTTTTCCAGTTCAGTATGTACGCAATTATGCCCCTCTAAACAGTAATACTTTCGTGCAATTCTATATTATTGACCTTACATAATCTGCTTTATTACAGTTATTGAATTCATTAAGGAATGAAATGTGGTGACCTAGAGATTTGTTTTATATTGGTGCTGTCAAATTTCAAGTACAACTTCGTAAAAATTTAAAAGGCATAATATTTTTGGTAACAAATATTTACTTTACGTACGCACCGCAAATTGGAAAATAATTTACAGAGGTCGTAAAAAATTAGAAGAACATAATAAGTAAAATTTCGAGGGGAATTTCCGAGTTATGAGCCTCCGAATTTTTCATATGATCCATATAAAAATTTTAATTTTTCACGAAAAGTAAAAAAAAAATTTTTAATAGAAAATTTAGTTTTAAAAAGAAAATATTAAATAAATTTTTTCGCTGAAGCCACTATTTATATAGGTTACACACACAAAATTTTTAATTTTTTACGAAATACTAGCCGGGTCGGCAAAGGTTGTTTTGCTTTCAAATATAAGTTGGGTTATGCCGAACATTAATGAAAAATTTGACAAATCGGTCCATCCATTCTCCGTTTTGAGATAAATTTAAAAAGTGGGCGTAGTAATGGGCGTGATAATATTTTTTCATTAAAAAATAAATTGGGTTATGCGAAACTTGTAACACAAAAATTTGTCAAATTGGTCCAGCCATACTGCGATTTAAAAAAATTTTAAATAATGTGTGGTAATGGGCGTAGCATATTTTAATTTTCATAAAAATATTATTTGAGTTTTCATGAAAATATTAAATTTTTGTATATTCGATCTTCTAACTAAGAAATCACACTCATAGAGGACCGTGCGAAACCGGGTAAAAACAGGTAGTAGATAAATAAGCCAGATACCGTCTGCAACGCCACTTGGCGGGCGGATTTATTACGCTAAAGCATCCAAGGTGTAACCCAAGGGCATACAGAAAAATTCAATTAAATCGGTCCAACCATTTAAAAGGAGTACAATGTCAAACATACGTACAGTCGAATTTTATATAAAGGGTGCTTTTTATAGACGTATAGAACTTTAAATTGGCATTACTGTTCAAGATGGCGACCGATTTAACAGCTGTCAAGTGATTTATTCTCCGTTTGGTTTGGCAATTCATCATGAATAGCCAAACGATCATCAAGTAAGGCGTAGATTCGTCGAATGGGTCCAAAACGAGATTGCCGTTGTTCCCGATTTTCATAAGCGAATTTTGTTTACCGATGAAGCGCACTTCTGGTTGAATGGCTACGTCAACAAACAAAACTGCCGCATTTGGAGTGAAGCTAATCCTCAAGTGTATGTCGAAACACCGTTACATCCAGAAAAACTGACTGTTTGGTGCGCTTTATGGGCTGGTGGAATCATTGCTCCGTACTTCTTCAAAAACGATGATGGCCAGAACGTTACAGTCAATGGTGATCGGTATAGAGCCATGATTACTAACTTTTTCATTCCTGAATTGAACAACCATGATGTCCAGGAGCTGTGGTTCCAACAAGACGGCGCAACATGTCACACAGCTCGTGCCACAATCGATTTATTGAAAGACACGTTTGGTGACCGCCTAATTTCACGTTTTGGACCTATGAATTGGCCTCCAAGATCTTGTGATTTAACACCGCTAGACTACGTTCTGTGGGGCTATAAAAAGTCATTGGTCTATGCGGATAAGCCACAAACGCTTGACCATTTGGAAGACAACATTCGCCGTGTTATTGCCGATATACGGCTACAAATGTTGGAAAAAGTCATCGAAAATTGGACGTCCAGATTGGACTACATCCGAGCCAGCCGTTGCGGTCATATGCCAGAAATCATATTTAAAATGTAATGCCACAAGATTGTCTTTCGGATAAATAAAATATATGGATCATATGAATCGAATAATCCATCGTTGTTTTATTGCAATTTAAAGTTATGTACTGACTTAATTTAGAATTGCAGGGAAGAAATTCGGTCAGATGATTTTTCGAATTTTCCAAAAACATATCTAGTAGTGATTTATGTTTTGTGTCTTTTAGTTTTCCGTCAGAATTAAATTTTTTTTTTTAATTTTAACATTTAACAAATAATTTTTGAGAAATAGTGCGAAAAAATTGTAAATTAACAAAAAAAATTGTGCCAAATTAAGTTTCTATGAAGTTTTAAGGCCAGTAAACAATTAATTGGCACAAAGTGTATGGTGGTGTAAAGCAAAACCCGAAACTACCTCTATTTTTGAGTAGGTTTTTTGCGTATTTTGTCTAAACGAAGAAACGGACAAAAAAAACGTGGTTTACAGTTTTGTTTGAAATATCAATCATAATATATGTGCTAGAATTAGAATTACAATATGGAGCGGGAACAAGTCAGCTGGTTCCTGCGGCCAGAATAGCCCTATTGTGACACTACTCTCAAGTTACAAATCCTCCAAGAGTATAGTATTCATTAAGAACTCAGAAACTTCTTTGGGTGATTTGTCCGCTATGTATGAAGGTTGTAGGTAATGTTGTCCTAAGTAGCGAAAACGGGTCCAAATTAGACCATAACAGTGACAATATATGTGTTCTGCTGTCTCTTCATCTTCGTTACACAACTTGCAGAGGTCATTTTGACTGATCCTCATATTAGCCAAGTGTTTTAATACTCTGCAATGTCCAGTCAGG
The DNA here is from genome assembly GCA_947397855.1 of Thelaira solivaga. Lineage (NCBI taxonomy): Eukaryota > Metazoa > Arthropoda > Insecta > Diptera > Tachinidae > Thelaira > Thelaira solivaga. Next base: position 16,541,506 of record OX377615.1, read on the forward strand.
AATCCCGTGATAATGCAAATTCCTGACTGGGTCAAGCCAAGTGATTCCTTTGTTCTCTTCCGAGATCGCAATGGTATGAATGTTTTCGCTACCCTGATACCTGCTGTTTCCAGCCAATATTGTTGCGATTCTCTTTAAAGCCACTCCCTAGAAATGAGATTAGTAGAGCTCCAAGACAGCCCGCAGAATGGTTCCGGGCCAATGAATCCATTAGCCGCCCCTTTTCTTGCGAATTCGTCTGCCTTCTCATTGCCCGCATATCCACTATGACCTGGCACCCATACCAAGTGAACCCTGTTATTGGATGCTAGTCTTTTTAGAAGTTCTAAGCAATCCCAGATCAGTTTCGATCTTATCTCAAAGGCACTGAGTGCCAGTAATGGAGATCTACTGTCCGAGTGAATATAGATGTGACTGTTACTTGTGTCTAGTTCTTCTCTCAGTGAAGAGTATAATAAATAATGTTGAAACCAGACTTTTAAAAGAGTTAGATAAGCGTATATTTGATATAATGAGTGAGATCTACACTGTAAATAAGCGAGTATCTTACCTAGAAACACAGTGCAACGAAATAAAATCACTTAAGACTGAAATAAAAACTTTAAAATCACAGATATATGGTCAAGAAAACTTATAAGTATCAAGTGATTTGCGTATCAATGTTATTCCATATATGCAAAATGAAAAATTTTATGAAATATTTGATACTATTTGTTATGCCATAAATATTTCTACTCCTCCTTACAAAACTATCTTTCATCTGCAGAACAGAAACAACAAAGAAGTAAATTCTTCTGACTCCATTATTCTTGTGAAGCTGTGTTCGCCTTATGACAACAATTTTCTATTAAAGTCATTAGCTAAATTAAAAAAAAAAACTAATCGCTGTCAACTGTGTCTACAATATATTTTATATACTTCTCAGCAACATTATAATTCGAAAATTTATTTGAATAAAAGTTTAACTTCAAATAATTCAAAAATTTTAAATGCTGCAATTGCCTTGCGTAAAAAGCAGCGTTTAACATCAGCATTTACTTTGCGTGGGCTAGTTCACATAAAAATGAACGCATCTGATGAACCGATACGTATTGAAGACATTAGCGAGCAGAATAAGCTCTTTCCATTATCTAATGAAAACGTACAGAATGCTACATCGAAATGATAATATCGTGATGCAAAATATTTATTCATGTTTATCTAATAAATTTTTTAATATTACGTTTATTTGAAACATACACGTTAAATTCCAATTAGAATTAGCAATTGATGCAATTGATTTATATTCTCTAATTCATCAAACAATTAGAATTAGTTCATCTAATTCCCATTAGATAATTGAAATTTTTATTCCAATGGTAAAACTAATTGCAATTAGTTGCCATTAGCAAAAAAAATTGGTTTATCTTTAAAAATAGAAATCTAATTGAATTCTGCTAATGCAATTAGATATTCAAAAGAAGATTAATTAGCAATCATTAGCATTATCTAATCATTATTTAACATCTTTTATTTGCAATTATATATTTACTAAAAATTGTTTCAGTATTTTAAATATAGAAATTTTGTTATTTGAAATTTTTTTGCAATAAAATAATACCTGTAAATATCATTACATGTTTTAAATATTCATATAAAACGATATTTATTGTGATGTCTTTATTAAAAACGAATTTTGTCTTATATTATTTTAATAGCGTTGTCTTCTCTATTTTAATCATTGTCTATGTCAATAACAAATAACTCTGGGTTGGGTTCCGCAGTTAGTAAAAGAAATATGATTCACATTCTTACAAAGCAACGTGATGGTCTCAACGTATGCCATATCAATGCCCAAAGTTTGCTTCACAAAATAAATGAATGAATATATGTGCTAAAAATGAAAGCAATTGGTCCACAAATGGCCAAGGTATATCAAAATTACAACCGAAATTTTAGATTTTCATTAACTATGGCTGTGTTTTTTTTTGCGTTTTTTATCTAAACTGAAAAAAAGTAAGATTCAGTTTTGTCAAACATAACGTTCATAGCACAGTAACCAAAACTCAGCTAGATGGGTCAATAATGGTGGAGCTATGACGCAAAATTTGCGATTACCTCTATTTTTTTACCATTTTTGGTGAGTTTTTTATGTAATTTGTCTAAACTACAAGATGGACAATAAAACGTGGTAAGCAGTTTTATTGCAAATAACTGCCGTAATGTCTGTGCAAAAAATCAGAAAGATCGGTCCACAAATGGACCAAAAAAATCAAAAATACAACCGGCATTTCACATTTTAATTAATTTTTGTTTTGTGTTTGCTTTGTTTTTTTTTTCAAATTTTTTAGCTGTCACCTGCGTAATGTTTTACAAACACGAAAAATAAAAGAGTGTATGTGTGTGTGTGTGTGGTTTTTATTGCCTTGAGTATAATAGTACGAATACATCTTTATGAAAGAGAATTCATTAGATCTTTCTCCATAATTAAATATTTAATTAAATATGTTTGGCTTAAAAATTTTACAAAAATTTGCAAAATTAAATGAAAATAAATTTTTTTGTTTTTCTATTTAATATCTTTCTTAGAATTTCTTTTTTTATTAATTTAAAAATTGAGTGCCTGCAGACATTTTATTGCTTTTAAAAATGAGGTTCTCAGAAAGGATTGTTTCTTAGAACTCGTTAATTTTAGTTGTATTATAAAAATTTATTTTTTTTATTGATATTTCCCTCCAATAATAAATAAATAAATTTTTCGTATTTAATACGACCTCAAGCTGAAAAAAGTATGCATTTCAGTCACATAATTTTTTGAAGTGAGTGAAGATAAGTAGGTTAGTTAAATATGTTTTCACCTAGTTCCTTATATTTTTAAGTATCTGTATATATTTCTTCAGTATTTATGAAATACTTATAAATATGTTCAGGAGACATATAAGTACATACATAAAAACAAATTTGCATAAATACGTTCATTTCTCTAATAGATTGCAAACGAACCATAGAATATTACGGGTTGGTACACATATCATTTTAAAGAAGAAGTCGTCTACATTTGAAATCTATCGCCAAGTACTGAGAAAAAACTTTGCATTATTTAAAAAAAAAAATTTTAAATACCCCCATTCCCCAGTAACCTTCTTCTGAGGGATTCTTACCATTCCCCACTTTGCCGAGGTACCATTCCCGATTTTGGCCAGGAAAATTACAAAAATCAGAATTAAATTTAATCAGTAGGCTCTAAGCTTTCTTGAAGTGTTTTAACATTTTCTGAAAAATTTGTAGTTTTTATTTTATGAATCAAAACGAAAACTACCAAAATTGTTGAGCACAACAGTACTGGGGTGTATCGAAATTTCAACAAAATTTTAAAAATAATCCAAAGTAACTTCTCCTCTTTAAAGTGATATGTATCTCATCTCACAATATTTATTGGTTCGTCGGCAAGTTGCTAAAATCACTTTCGAACGAACCATAAAAGATTACAAGATAAGATGTATATCATTTTAAAAGGGAGGTCGTATAGATTTGTAATCTATCTTCTAAATACTCAGAAAAAACTTTGCAGTATTTTTAAAACTTTTTTTAAATTCCCTTCTACCCCAGTACTCATACTCTGAGGAATTTTTATCATTCCTCATTTCGGCGAGGTACCATTCCCGATTTTGCAACAGAAACTTACTGAAACCAAACTGGAATGAAATTTGTAAGTTCTACGCTTTCTGGAAGTGTTACGTTAAATTTCATAGTACTGGATTTTATAAAAATTAAAAAAAAAATTTTTTAATATCCAAAGTAATATACGAGTATGATTATTTGATTGGTTGGTTACAAATATAGATGATCTCCGCTAAGCTACTACTAAAAATACTTAATATTTAATGACGTAAGATGTATTTGATAAATAAGCCTTTAATACTGAAAATATTTGCAAATACTAAAAAGCGTTAAAACATATTTAACGCGGTATATTTATCTTCACTCATTTAATTTTTTCTATGGTTTTGATATTATAGAAGCATGTGGAAAGTGAAAAATATTAATATTTCGGTAACACAGTGAAGGGTATATAGGACTCGGCACGGCCAAATTTAACTTGTTTTAATATAAAACACATGTGTAAATATATAAATTGTACAGAAACAGAAATTATAAGCAATTTTCCTTGAATGATTTGCTGGTAATATTTCTGCGCAGTATGTTATTAGTTTTTTAACATTATGTAAGGCAAACGTTGTCTTGCCTTAAAATTTTTATATATTTGATCTTCTTACACTAAGAAATCGTACTCATAGAGTAAAGAACCGTGCGAGATCGGGGAAAAACAGGTAGTAGGCAAATAAGCCAGATACCGACTATAGCGCCACCTGCCGGGCGGATTTGTGACGTTAAAATTTCCAAGATTATATATATAAACCTTCCTCTTGAATAACTCTATCTATTAAAAAAACCGCATTAAAATCCGTTGGGTAGTTTTAAAGATTTAAGCATACATAAGGATATAGGGACAGAGAAAGCGACTTTGTTTTATACTATGTTGTGATCACACGCTTTAAGGAACAATTAAATTTTTATTTTAATGTGCTGTTCGTTGTTGAACCATCTTTTTGAAAATTGAGATGATTAACTTGTTTTTCTTTCACCATTCTTACCCGATGTAACATTTTCTGCGAAGCCTCTTTACTGCGAGCCTGAGTAGAGTATCATACAGGCTAATCTGGTACACAAGATCGCTTGGTTGTAAGCAGAAAACATCATTACGTATTTTTGCAGTTTCCGGGCTTACAAAAAAAAAATAAAAATAAATTAATTTAAATTATTATTGAAAGTTTAAATAAATAATTTGGTTTTTAATTTTTATTTAAAATTTGGATAAATAGAATTCGTAGAAATGAACTGGACAACGTAAGGGATTCTCTTCCTTCTCTTGCTGTCCGTATACGTTCTTTTTGCGTTTATTTGCATCTGAAATTAATTTAATACATTAGATTTATATAAAAATTTCCCTTTTAAATTTTTTGGATATTTTAAAAGCGCTCAAAATACGTTAGTACATATTAAAGTCCTCTTTTTAACTATGAAAGTTCGTCTTTATAGGCAAAAAGAGGAAATTTTGTAGAAACAAATACAACACTTGTACGAACTTGAAATTCGTATTGTTCTCTCACTCGTTAGTCCGGGAGCATATAGAACATTTTTAGTTGCACAACTTTTTCTTAATTTTCTTTTAAAATTCTGTTTCGCGAATTTTAGCATTATTATTTATTCAGCATTCAAGTGATTTGTTTCCCTTTTTACAGCTTTAAAAGGTACGAATAGAGAACAAAAGAGAATTACCGAAGAGACTGGCACAACACGAGATGCTGCCAGACTTGGCAGACCCCGGAGTAGCCGTTCTGCAGAGAATATTGCTGCTGTAGCCGAGGATGTCATGGAAGCGCCGTCGATATCGACCAGACGACGTGCCACGCAAATGGGTATCAGTCGACGGTCTTTACAGCGAATTTTGGTACAAGATTTGAAGATGTTTCCGTACAAAGTCCAGACGGTGCATCAGCTGTTAGCTGCTGACCGCCAATTGCGTCTAACATACGCTCAAGCCATCCTTAATCACCACCAAGAGGAAGATGATTTTTCATCAAAAATAATCATGAGTGATGAGGCTCATTTCCATCTTAGCGGGTACGTAAATAAGCAAAATTTACGCTTCTGTGGCACTGAAAATCCGCGTGTAACCCACGAAGAGCCATTACACCCGCTAAAAGTCACTGTATGGTGTGCTGTTTTCGCTGGAGGAGTCATCGGACCTTTTTTCTTCGAAGACGTCGCGGGCCAAACTGTTACTGTGAATGGTGAGCGCTACAGAGCAATGATCAACGAGTTCTTTTTGTCGCAACTTGATGAATTAGGATTGGAAAATATGTGGTTCCAACAGGACGGTGCATTTCCCGGGCGCCTAATCTCCCGTCTTGGCGTTTTGCACTGGCCAGCAATATCCGTCAAGAATGTGAGGACCTATCCCCGAAAGTTTTGGCCAAATTGATGGAAAATGCCATAAAAAGGGCTCAAATGACAATCAACTGTGGCGGCCATTTACATGACATCATATTATCGACTTGATGTAAAAAAATGAAAAGACCAAATAAAAATAATCCATAAGAAGAATCAAAGTTTTTCATTTTTTTTTAAACTACAGCCAAAAAACATCGGAAGGTTATTTTGCGCCACTTTTTGAAATGTTTAATTTTTTTATATAAATAGAATATCTAAGAAGAATTTAATGCTAATATTTATATATAAAAGATATATATTTACCAACATTTGTAGTAAACATTATAAAAGAACCACATATTTTCAACGTATGTGCATACGTACATACAAGAGTTCAAAAAATTATTTTAGATATTAATAACACAAATAACAAATATACTATACTACATATATTTATACATATAAAATAATTTTTAGCATTTGTATATATGTACGTAAATGACACATATGCAGTCAATTTTAATTCTGACGGAAAACTAAGAGACAAAACATAAATCACTACTAGATATGTTTTTGGAAAATTCGAAAAAATTAAATCAGTACATAGTAAAGGGTGTTTTTTATAGACGTATAGAACTTTAAATTGCAATAAAACAACGATGGATTATTCGATTCACATGAATTTTATTTATCCGGAAGATAATCTCGTGGCATTACATTTTAAATATGATTTCTGGCATATGACCGCCACGGCTGGCTCGGATGTAGTCGATTCTGGACGTCCAATTTTCGATGACTTTTTCCAACATTTGTGGCCGTATATCGGCAATAACACGGCGAATGTTGTCTTCCAAATGGTCAAGCGTTTGTGGCTTATCCGCATAGATCAATGACTTTTTATAGCCCCACAGAACGTAGTCTAGCGGTGTTAAATCACAAGATCTTGGAGGCCAATTCATAGGTCCAAAACGTGAAATTAGGCAGTCACCAAACGTGTCTTTCAATAAATCGATTGTGGCACGAGCTGTGTGGCATGTTGCGCCGTCTTGTTGGAACCACAGCTCCTGGACATCATGGTTGTTCAATTCAGGAATGAAAAAGTTAGTAATGATTCCACCAGCCCATAAAGCACACTAAGCAGTCAGTTTTTCTGGATGTAACGGTGTTTCGACATACACTTGAAGATTAGCTTCACTCCAAATGCGGCAGTTTTGCTTTTTAACGTAGCCATTCAACCAGAAGTGCGCTTCATCGCTAAACAAAATTCGCTTATGAAAATCGGGAACAACGTTAATCTCGTTTTCTAAATAAAATTGCATTATTTGCAACCGTTTTTCAGGCGTGAGTCTATTCATGGTGAATTGTCAAACCAAACTGAGAATAAATCACTTGACAGCTGTTAAATCGGTCGCCATCTGGAACAGTAGTGCCAACTTAAAGTTCTATACGTCTATAAAAAACACCCTTTACATATAATAGTAATTGCGAAATGGCTGAAATAATGGTTTTATTTGATTTATCGCAAATAAGACAGAATGAATAAAGGTATGCTTTCTCCATTGTTTTTTACTGTGTTAATTTTTTTTTCACATATGAACAAATTTTGACTGTTGGTTGCACTGTTACCACTAGGCAACCAGAGATTAAACTTTTGAGGTTAGAAATTTGAAAATCTCAGCGTTTTATTTGAGGTTTGTATGTAAGAGACAGATTTAGTATTTTAATATTATGAATAAGAGAAAATAAGCAAAATGAAAAATTTTTTGTTTTAAAAAACATTAATTAAAAAGTTATTTCCGTAATGAAAATGCACATGCCAAATATACTTATATCTACGTTTTTTGTTGTGAAGTATGGAATTTAATGTAAAAGTGATAACAAACACAAATTTTCATGTTTTCAAATTCATGTTTACGAAATGTAAATAATGAAAGTGTAAATTTTTTAGAAATACTCGAGCAAAACAAAATAAGAATTTTGAGTTTGTGCAAAAAAGACAAAAAGAAAATGTATACTATATCTGCACTCTGACACCTCTGGTTGCTCGGTGCTAGAACAAGAATCAGCATTCACGTGTAACTGTAAAAAGATTTCGTTTCATTCCACTTTGTTTCATTTGAAAACACTATGAAAAAGCTTAATTTTTTTCACTAAACGTTAAAAAACTTTTAATTTCAGCGTTTCACAGAACGAGAATTGACCCCCAGTTCGCTTCGAATTCTTCATAATATGGGAAATTGATAACTGCATGTGTTTTTCAATCGTCTAAACATGATTTAAATACAAGATTTAAAGAATTGCATTAGCTATTGAGATATTTGTATATATATGTACAAATAACGTTTTCTCTTAAAGGTTTTTTAATATTTTATTTATTAAAATTTAATTTTATAATTCCAAATAATTAAACATGTATTTTATTTATTAAAATTTTCTTTTAACATGCGTTCACTAAAACCAACTAAAGTTTCTATCAATATCAATCTGATTCTTTATTTTAGAAACTAGTTCTTAAATCCAATAAAAAGAAAACGAAGGGAACAGAGGGTGGAGAGTCAAAAATTATATGCCCACGCAAACAAAGTGCAACTTGAATCGTTATTTTTGTCAGCGAAAACAAAGTGTAACTTGAATCGTTATTATTGTAAGCGAAAACAAAGTGTAACTTGACTCGTTATTACTGTTAGCGAAATAGAACATAAGCATTATTAAAATGTAAACAATTCCTAGAATTGTTTTTAAGTCCAAAAATTAAAAAAGAGAAAAACAAAATTAGCAAACGTATGCACACCAATTGTTAATGTCAAAACAAAATTCCTTTTGTATCACCATTAACAAGTACTAAAGTGTTGTGCTTATTGAACACATCACATGTCGCTCTCATTTGATCATATGTTTCTTAACGAAACTTATCATATTGAAGAAAAAAGATAATTGCGCCAGTCGCTTTAAGTCAGTGTTCGATTCTTATTAATAGTTAACACATATTTTTCCTGTTCTATAAGTCAAGTAAAGTTTAAGAGTGTTGAATTAAATAAAGTTAATATATTACAAATATAAGTAAAGTGTTTTCAATTGTGTGGTGAAATAACATCACCCAGATTTACCTACATACAGTCCACTCCAACATTGTTCAACCCATCACCAATGATGTTGGTATAGTTTTTATTCCATGGAATGTTGGCACGAGGGCATACCTGTCTCATTGACATTAGACAATTTAATTTTTATGCATATGCCAACAACCATAGATAGGATTATCACAAACAAAATCAAAAAACCTATAGAATAGCTTTCAGTTTTGCCATCTATTTTCTTGATATGCTTTTTCAAAATCGGCAATGAAACACTGTCCTTTACCAAATTTTCAAGGTCTTTTACAACCGGCAATACAATGTACTTCTCCACTCTCTATTGTACATTAATTTCAAAACTATTTATTTGGTGCCTAACAATTATTCAATCTTATAACATTGCTTCCCCTTATTTTCACATTTAAATTATTACAATTTTGGGCAATTTCTGTTAAATTCAAATTCTTTGTTACAATTACATCCGGTTCGATAAAAGTGTCGTATGACTCCACACTTTCTCTATATCGACCACAAGTTTTATTATTGTTAATTAGATTTCTGATGCAATAATTTTTCACAACTGTTATTTTATTATTTACCACTTGGTAAATCAAATTATTTGCTGTAGCGTAATTCATTTCTTGGCCAAACTAGCTCTTCATGATTCTTATCCGGCATCGGTATAATTTTGTTTTTTTTTATATTTTCCGAATTGAGTTGGAATCGAGAGCACGAAATAAATTAAGTCTTCCTTCGGCCAAACTGAGGTCTTTATATTTTCGAACTCTACAACCGTCAAATTTAACATATTGTTCAATTAATTTCGGATTTATAATTCCTAGTCTAGCCAGTTGCATAGCCAATTGAATGTCCTGAATATGCTCCAAATACCTTTTCACATTGTCTAAAAATATATCTGTGTGTATTCGCGCTGCGAGCTTGTGTTGCACGCTTGACGTGTCTGTTTGAAGATTTTGCAACAAATTGTTTTCATTGTTAACGTGGTCGATCATTTCATTAAACTCATTAGTGGTAATTATATTAGCTTTTATATCTTTGAACGCATTCTCCATCTCCGCTTTATTATTTTCGTTCATAGTCCCAAAGAGAAATTTCAGTCCGTCTCCCACAATATTCACTTGTCCGCGTTTGTGTCTGTTCAAAAATATTTGTTTTTCTTTAAATGCCAATTCGAAAACCTTCTCTGTAATATCAGTTTTGTAATATTTTTTTGAGTCACAGAGTACATCATAGGTCATATCAAGGTAAGTTGTATTAATTGTTAAAATGTGGTATCTATATTCAATTAGCTGTTCGGAATTTCCCTGCTCAACGATGACAAAACCATAGTCGTCCTGCACGTTGCTTATTTCTATCATTTTGCTACTGACTACTGTGTTTATTAGAAGAATTATTAGGAAGCTTGTTAGCAATAATCCTCCATATTTTTTGTTACTGGTTTTAGAAGTACCTGTAAAAGTTTACTATTGTTAGTTAAATTATTGGTAGGTTTTTTCCTTTTAAATTGTGATTTGTATTTTCTGACATGCCTATTTTTACATTTAACTACAAAGTATCGTTCTCTGTTTGCAATACTGCAACTTTCTTAAACGGATTGTCAGTTTTTGTACCCTTCACTGTAAGTAAGAAGGGTATATATAACTTTGTGATTCCGTTTGTAATTTCTACACTCTACGTGGGACACCCTATATAATATATATTTTCCGCATCCTTATAAGTAGTGGAGTCGATTTAGCGATGTCCGTCTAACCGTCTGTCTGTCCGTGTAGTCGTTGAAATCAACTTTCAAAGGAATCTAGACGACATACAGAAAAGTATAGTATAGCAAACGGTCATTTGTTGCTGTAAGAGTATTGCTATTGAAATTCAGCCAGATCGGTCCATAAATGGCTGAGCTGTTTTTGACCATTTTTTGAGTGGGTTTTTTGGCTATTTTGTCTAAAAGAAGAAATGGACAAAAAAACGTGGTATGCAGTTTTGTTTGAAGTATAAGTCATAATAGATGTGCTAAAAATGAAAGCAATCGGTCCACAAACGGCCGAGGAATATCAAAAATACAACCGAAATTTTAGATTTTTATTAATTTATGGGGTGTTTTTTATAGACGTATAGAACTTTCAGTTGGCATTACTGTTCAAGATGGCGACCGATTTAACAGCTGTCAAGTGATTTATTCTCAGTTTGGTTTGGCAATTCATCATGAATAGACTCACGCCTGAACAACGCTTGCAAATAGTGCAATTTTATTTCGAAAATAATGCGTCTGTGCTCCCGATTTTTATAAGCGAATTTCACTTCTGGTTGAATGGCTACGTCAACAAACACAACTGCCGCATTTGGAGTAAAGCTAATCCTCAAGTGTATGTCGAAACACCGTTGCATCCAGAAAAACTGACTGTTTGGTTCGCTTTATGGGCTGGTGGAATCATTGGTCCGTACTTCTTCAAGAACGATTACTAACTTTTTCATTCCTGAATTGAACAACCATAATGTCCAGGAGCTGTGGGTCCAACAAGACGGCGTAACATGTCACACAGCTTGTGCCACAATCGATTTATTGAAAGACACGTTTGGTGATCGCATAATTCACGTTTTGGACCTGTGATTTAACACCGCTAGACTACTTTCTGTGAGGCTATGTAAAGTCATTGGTCTATGCAGATAAGCCACAATCGTTTGACCATTTGGAAGACAACATTCGCCGTGTTATTGCCGATATACGGTCACAAATGTTGGAAAAAGTCATCGAAAATTGGACGTCCAGAATCGACTACATCCGAGCCAGCCGTGGCGGTCATATGCCAGAAATCATATTTAAAATATAATGCCACAAGATTATCTTTCGGATAAATAAAATTCATGTCAATCGAATAATCCATCGTTATTTTATTGCAATTTAAAGTTCTATACGTCTATAAAAAAACACCCTTTAGCTTTATTCTTTTGCGTTTTTTATCTAAACTGAAAAAAATTAGTACATAGTTTTTTCAAACATCACATTCACAGTATCGTAACCAAAACTCAGTTGGATGGGTCCATAAATGGCGGAGCTATGAGTCAAAATTTGCGAATATCTCTATTTTTGACCATTTTTATTGCGTTTTTTACGTAATTTGTCTAAACTAAAAGACGGACAATAAAACGTGGTACGCAGTTTTATTAAAAATAACAGTCGTAATGTTTGTGCAAAAAATCAGAAAGATCGGTCCACAAATGGACCAGAAAAATCCAATATACACATTTGCATTAATTTTTGTTTTGTTTTTGCTTTATTTTTTTTTTTAATTTTTTAGTTATCATGTGCGTAATGCTTTGTACACACAAACACGAAAAATAAAAAAGTGTATGTGTGTGTGTAGTTTTTATTGCCTTAAGTTAAATAGTATTACAAATACGGACATTTTTAGATCTTTCTCGATAATTATATATTTAATTAAATATGTTTGGCTTAAAAATTTTTAAAAAAATTTGCAAAATTAAATGAAAATAAATTTTTTTGTTTTTCTATTTAATATCTTTCTTAGAATTTCTTTTTTTTTTAATTTAAAGATTTAATGCCTGCAGACATTTTATTGCTTTTAAAAATGAGGTTCTCAGAAAGGATTGTTTCTTAGAACTCGTTAATTTTAGTTGTATTATAAAAATTTATTTTTTTATTGATATTTCGCTCCAATAATAAATAAATAAATTTTTCATATTTAATACGACCTCATGCTGAACAAAGTATGCATTTCAATTACATACTTTTTTTGAAGTGAGTGAAGATAAATATCGTTAGTTAAATATGTTTTCACGTAATTCCTTATGTTTTTTAGTATTTGTAAATATCTTTTCAGTATTTTTGACATACTAAGATACAAATGTGTATAAATACGTTGATTTCTCTAAGAGATTGCAAACGAAAAATATAATATTACGGGTTGGTACACATATCGTTTTAAACAAGAGGTCGTCTAGATTTGTAATCTATCGCCCAAGTACTCAGAAAAAACTTTGCATTATTTTTAAAAAATTCTTCTTCTGAGGGATTTTTACCATTACCTACTTTGCTGAGGTACCATTCTCAATTTTGGTCAGGAAAATTGCCAAAATCAAAATGGAATTTAATCTGTAGGCTCTAAACTTTCTGGAAGTGTTTTAACATTTTCTGAAAAATTCGTAGTTTTTATTTTATGATGCAAAACGGAAACTGCCAAAATTCTTGAGAAAAACACTACTGGAGTATATGGAAATTTCAAAAAAAAATTTTAAATATCCAAAGTAATATCTGAATATTTGGTTGGTACGTTACAAATATAGATAATAATATTTAATGACGTAAGACGTATTTGATTAAGAAGATATTAATACTGAAAATATATTTACAAATACTAAAAAACATAATGGGAAAGTGAAAAATATTAATATTTCACTAACACATTATAATTTTTGTGTTCACACACATATATGTAATGTACGTATGACATAACCTCTAATATACGAAAACAAACAAACATTTATTAAAGCAGCTGCTTTATAAAGTGTTTCCAGTAATAAACGTTCTACACAATTATGTTAAAGGTTTGCTGGTGATATTTTTTTAACGATACATATAAAAAAGTTTAAATATAAATAAAACGAGCAATAATATCAACAAAAATTATATACTAAAAGCTTAAAGAAGGAAACTATTGTTAAAATATTCTTTTTTGTACGCTGAACTTTGAAATGAAAAATTGACATCATTCAATATATACGCTTTTCCACATCAAATAGAACGAGCTCTAATTAAAAAAAATAACATTGCTATCACACATAAGAAAAACACATATCTTATATTTGAAGGGGATCATACTATGTGTATTCTTTTATGTATGTTAAATTTTGACATTCCATATGACTTGTACATATAATGTGAACGCAGCTTTAGTGTCTAGTTTTTTAGTCTAGTTTTATTACTATTATTAATTCTGTTTTGTTTAATTTGCTGTGGGTTTGTTTCAGGTGTAGTATATGTTGTAAGGTGTAGTAGAGTAAATTATTGCGTGATTGTATATAAAAAGTGTTTGTTCAATTTGAATGTAAATTAATTCTCTATCTTTTTAAATGTTAATAATGCTAAGTTTTTCATTAAGTGTTTTGTGTAATCTTTCAATATCGGCAATGCCTGTTTTTCCTGTAGTTATTTTGAGTTCTATATTTAGATCTTCGGACCATTTTTTAATATTAAAATTGTTTATACCCTGGTGTTGATCTATTTTTAAGGTCTTAAGAGGTCCAGTTGAGTTAAGTATTTTAATCAATGCTAGCTTGGTTTCTATCCAATTGAGCGAAGTAACTGGTTCTAGTGTCACAAATTTCGGAAAAAAGTCAATGCAAGTGTATCCCACTGCCAGAAATCAACTACAAATTTTTCTTTTATATCATAAGTTGGAGGAGTTATTTTAAATGGTAATTTATTGTTAATATGATCATTTTTGCAGTTATTGCAGAGCTCACACTCATTAATAACTTTCGATATTTCTTTTACATAATTAGGATAGTAATTGTTAATAAAAAAGCTCGTTTGCCTTGTTTAACGTTGTAAAGGGTGGTTAAATTTTACGGACCGTTGTTGAATGTAAACAACACCTTAAAGTTGTTTTCTGCATTTCATTAGACATTTCTCAATTTCAGACTACCTCAATTTGAACCATATCGTGCACTTCGTCATTTTTTCGGTCAATTTAATCGTCCAAATATACGTACAATCGAAAAAATCTTAAAAAATTTTGAACAAAACTTGTTTGCAGAAAATATTGCTGCTGTTCACGATAGTGTGGCTGCAGAGCCGTCCACCTCAACTCGTCGTCGTGCCCAACAATTGCACCTCTCACGCTCGTCGTTGATGAACATTATTAATAAAGACTTGCATTTACACGCTTACAAGCTGCAATTGACTCAAGAACTAAAGCATCTTGACTATTCCAAACGTCGTGTGAGAAATATTCACAATATATATAAAAAGGATAAAATTCCCCAACCAGCCCGTATGGAGATTGTTTTTAACGCAGCTCGTCTTAAGACCAAGAATTCAACTCATCCAATCTACAACCTGAGATATCTTCTTAACCGAAGAATAACAGCAGAGGAACCACATAAGCCTAATAACCCCGCACAATGCACCAATTGCCAAGAGTTCGGCCACACAAAATCTTACTGCAAGCTTCCATCTGTTTGCGTAGTGTGTGGTAACGCGCATAAAACCACGGAGTGTACAGCACCTAAGTGCAGCAATTGCGGTGGAAGACATTCTGCTAAAATTATATGGGATGTGAAGTATTCGAGAGGATAAAAAAATCGAATCAACCTCGAATTCGCGCAAATGCGAAATATCGCGAATTGAACTACCCGAGCCTTCATGCTGAAGTTACTGCAATACCTAATGGTGTACATGTGGATAGAGTGAACTATGCCCAACAACACTTCGATGGCTTACCATAGCCAAATAGGCCCAACGTGAAAAATCTTTCATATGCCCAAGTACTAAGGAGCAGGCTCTTCAACGATACCAGCTCTAGTTCAATCGACAAGCTGAAAGAGACAATGAACAATTTCATGACCAACATGAACAATTTTATGAATAATATGCAGGGCATGTTTCAGGAGATGATGCGGAATCAGAACATGATTCTGCAGACCCTTCTTTGATAAAAATAGAATGGTGGCACGGCCGGCATAAAAATGTGAGGCACTTTGTTATGCCAGAATTTGGGAAGGATTACATTCAGGCAACCTCTATTAGTCTTACTGATTTTCATACCACAATTTCATGTGTATATTGTCATCCAAGACACATAATTGATAGCGACAATTTAAAAAACTTTTTCGCAACACTGGGTCACAAGTTTCTGGCAGCAGGCGACTACAATGCCAAGCACACCCACTGGGGCTCTAGACTTACCAGGCCAAGAGGTAGACAGCTATGCAATACTATTGCTCAAAGTAGTCTAAATGTCGTATCTGGCGGTGAGCCCACATACTGGCCTACAGACTGTACGAAAAAACCAGACCTTATTGACTTCACTGTTATTAGAAATATTAAACGTGACCAACTTCTGATTAGTCCCCTATACGACTTATCATCTGATCACTCGCCGACTATAATAACACTACGTAATAGTTTTATAAGCTCTGAAGTATCTCCTACGTTCTATCCGAACCGATACACAAACTGGCTAAAGTATAAAATTTATGTGAGCTCTCATCTCTCCCAGAACATCCCTCTAAGGAACTCGTCTGATATACAATGTGCTGTGAATCACCTTACAGACGTTATTACTTGTGCAGCTAGGAATGCAACTCCAATGAAAAAAACATATAGGAGGAAGCCGTTCAAGTCATCAGCTGATATTGAAGCCCTCATCCGACAAAAAAGAAAATTGAGAAGGGAATGGCAGAGAAATCGTTCTCCAGCTTTAAAGACCCAATTGAATTTGTGTCAAAAAATACTTAAAGAAAAGCTGCGTTTACAGCATGAGGCAGCGCTTACAAATTATTTAAGTAACTTGAATCCGACAACAAAAACCGACCACAGCTTATGGAAAGCTGTGAAGTATATGAAGTGCCCTACTTTCTCCGAACCTCCACTAAGACTTGAGGACCTTAGTTGGACTAAAAATCCTAGTGAACGCGCAAATGCTTTTGCTAGCCATCTGGAAAACGAAATAAATAGTGATATTAATCCTCCATACATCATCGATTCCATTAAAAACCATATAAAGATGCAGTTGCCCTCAATTAAAATGGCAATCAAAAACCTTGATGCGAAAAAATTGCCCGGCGCTGATCGAATTACTAGTTCAATGCTGATGAACTTGCCAGATTGCGCTGTGAAAATTATATTATTCATTTTTAATGCCATCTTAAGAATGGGGGTTTTCCCGTCCTCTTGGAAAATTTCAGAAATTGTCATGATCCAAAAACCGGGTAAAGTCGCTACTCAAATTACGTCATACAGACCTATCAGTTTATTATCCATCCCTTCAAAGCTGTTCGAAAAGGTCCTCCTCCAGAAAATAACGCCCCATCTAGCAGAGCGAAATATTATTCCAGAACATCAGTTCGGCTTCCGGGCTGGTCATGGAACTACATAGCAAGCAGAATTGTTACTGCTATCAGGTCGTAATTCGAGAAAAAGCTGTTTTGTTCAGCATTGTTCATTGATGTCTCCCACGCATTTGATAAATTTTGGCATGATGGTCTCCTCATAAAAGTAATACGACTTCTTCCTGCAATCACCCACAAGCTGATTAAAAGTTACTTGACTGATAGAACATTCAAGGTACGGTCAAAAAATGTATTTTCACTAGTTAAGAAAATTTCTGCAGGCATCCCCCAAGGAAGTATACTTGGCCCGCTATTATACATCGTCTATACATCCGATATGTCTACAAATCGACATACTATCACGTCAATGTTTGCAGATGACACGGCATTTTTAAGTGTGAAAAAAGATCCAGGAACTGCATCTGAGCACTTAGAAGCTCATATAAACGAGCTGGAAGGTTGCCTAAATAAATGGAAAATCAAAGTAAATCCATCAAAATGGCCCATGTGACACTCACACTAAGAAAGGCAAATTGTTCGCCAATAAAAATAAATAACATCATTGTTCCGGTATAAACCCAAACTAAATATCTAGGAATCCATCTAAACAGACGCCTAACATGGTCACGTCACATTGAGGCCAAAATCTCAGCCATAAAACTAAAAACAGTTTGACTCATGTGGCTAATAGGTCCATTTGCATCTCTTTCTTTGGAATATAAAGTCCTATTATATAAAGCCATTATTAAACCTATCTGGACATATGGCATTCAGCTATGGGGAACTGCGTGTGCATCTAACATAAAAAAGTTACAAAGAAGACAGCCGAATATTTTACGAACAATAGTCTGCGCCCCCTGGTATATAAGAAATGAGAATATCCAGAGAGACTTAGAAATTTCAACGGTTCGGGAGAAAATTGAAAAATATTGTACTAAATGCGTTCACAAACTGACGACCCATCCAAAAGCCCTCGCCAGGGGCCTGTTACAATTCGAGGGACACAGGAGGCTTAAGAGAAGTGATACCTTGCGTAGAATATTTCTTTTATTCTTAAGATTTGAGTAAAAGTAACTAGTTATTACATTGGTAATAATTATTTAAGTTATTTTATCATTTTTACAGCTAAGATTTGGATAGAAAGATTCAATAATAATAAATAATAATAAATTACATGTTAATAATAATTGAAATAAACTTAGTAATAAAAAATAACAATAATGAACTAAAAATCTATGAATAATCTACAAAATTGGTTTTTTAAAATAAGAAAAACTATAATTCAGTTCAAAACGTACAGATGTACACAAAAAAGATGTAACGATTGGCAATCTAAACATGTTTTCCCTGAGGTGAAAGAATTAAGAATTTAATGTTAGCAACTTACAGTATCTCATGTTTATGGCACAAATAGTGCCGATGACAAAAAAGAGAGGGTTTTAGAATCAGTAAACCAGTATGCTTAGGTTATAGATTTTGGCCATTAGGACAATTATTTCTTATTAATTTTGACCACCAAAAGCTTATTTGTGATCAAATATGACAATTTAGCCAAATTTATAGTTATCAAAAAGTTTTGTCACCATTTGCAAAAATTAGTCAACAAGACTTCAACAAGACTGGGGGTTATTTTGTTACAATTTTGTCACCACTTTTTGATAAGTAAAAACTTTCGATCTAACGTTGCTGCAGATTAAAATTTAATATTCTGTTCTTATTAAAGAATAATTTTCTTAACTAAAACAATCCCCAGTGTGTTGTTATATTGTTCTAAAATTTTTTCAAATGATTTGTACCCATTATTGGTACAAATTGTTTCCTAACCTGTTTGGTTCCAAAGGGAAACGATGCAATTTGGAACCATCCAAACATCTTTTTATGTATACTTTGATAATTTTCTCACAAATAAAGTAATTGGTATAAATATTTTTATTAGAAAATTTTTCTTTTTTATTATGTATGTATATTCTTTAGAACTTAAGCTGTGTTCACATTATGTGTACAAGGCATATTAAATGTTAAAATTTAACATGCAAAAAGTATACACATAGCGTGATCCCATTGAAATATAACATATGTGTTTTTCTTATGTGTGATAGCAATGTTATTTTTTTGTTTAGAGCTCGTTCTATTTGATGTGGAAAAGCGTATGTATTGAATGTTGTAAATTTTTCATTTCGAATTTTCGCTCAAGCAAAATTTAAGGGGACAGTGTACCAAAAGATTATTTTAACCATAGTTTCTTTCTTTAAGCTTTTAGTATATAATTTTTGTTGATATTATTGCTCGTTTTATTTATATTTAAACTTTTTTATATGTATCGTTAAAAAAATAAAAAAATATCACCAGCAAACATTTAACATAATTGTGTAGAACGTTTATTACGCAACAAAATATCAAAATGCTGTATGATTAACACTACTGGAAACACTTTATAAAGCAGCTGCTTTACACTGCAGTCACACGATCAAGTTTTTTTACAATTCTCTTTCAAGAAATTTACACATACTGCTTGTCAAAATTCACAAAAATTGAAAGCTGTGACGTAGGCTGCACGTAATTTCAAAGCAAGTTTTTCAACAAGATGTTTTTTTTTAACCTCTTCCACCGACAGTTTTGTTTCGGCGGCAATAGAGTTATATGCCTTAATTTTTAAATTATTCCGTCTATATGCAGGAATATTCATGTTCCACAGAACTTCATCACCAAGCAAACTTCATGCCTTCTGTATATCTCTATGAACTGCAAAACGTCGTTATATTTGTTTAATTTGTTTTCAAACATATTAAAAAAAAAAAAAAAAAAACAATACTGGCGGCAGAATAAGAATTCAAATTTGGAATAAAAAAGCTGCAGTCAGCTGTTTTCTTGACTGTAATTTGAAACACTCAATTGAACGAAAAATTGAAAGCAAACTCTCAGCAAATTTTAAAAGTGTGAGTGTATTGGTAAAAAAATGAGAGAAATTTTAAAAATTGAATGAAAACTTGATCGTGTGACCCCCAAGTTAATAAATGTTTGTTTGTTTTCGTAAATTAGAGGATATGTCATATGTACATAACATATATGTGTGTGAACACAATAATTATAAACCGTATGTAAAACGCAAATTTTGACGTACATATGAAAATGCATAATTAAAAACTTTTGGCATTCCATACGACTTGTACACATAATCTGAACTCAGCTTTATACCACCATACACTTTGTGCCAATTAATTGTTTACTGGCCTTAAAACTTCATAGAAACTTAATTTGGTAAAATTTTTTCTTTGTTAATTTACAATTTTTTCACACTATTTCGCAAAAATTATTTGTTAAATGTTAAAATTAAAAAAAAAAAAAATTTTAATTCTGACGGAAAACTAAAAGAGACAAAACATAAATCACTACTAGATATGTTTTTGGAAAATTCGAAAAAATTAAATCAGTACATAGTAAAGGGTGTTTTTTATAGACGTATAGAACTTTAAATTGCAATAAAACAACGATGGATTATTCGATTCACATGAATTTTATTTATCCGGAAGATAATCTCGTGGCATTACATTTTAAATATGATTTCTGGCATATGACCGTAACGGCTGGCTCGGATGTAGTCCAATCTGGACGTCCAATTTTCGATGACTTTTTCCAACATTTGTGGCCGTATATCGGCAATAACACGGCGAATGTTGTCTTCCAAATGGTCAAGCGTTTGTGGCTTATCCGCATAGACTAATGACTTTTTATAGCCCCACAGAACGTAGTCTAGCGGTGTTAAATCACAAGATCTTGGAGGCCAATTCATAGGTCCAAAACGTGAAATTAGGCGGTCACCAAACGTGTCTTTCAATAAATCGATTGTGGCACGAGCTGTATGACATGTTGCGCCGTCTTGTTGGAACCACAGCTCCTGGACATCATGGTTGTTCAATTAAGGAATGAAAAAGTTAGTAATCATGGCTCTATACCGATCACCATTGACTGTAACGTTCTGGCCATCATCGTTTTTGAAGAAGTACGGACCAATGACTCCACCAGCCCATAAAGCGCACTAAACAGTCAGTTTTTCTGGATGTAACGGTGTTTCGACATACACTTGAGGATTAGCTTCACTCCAAATGCGGCAGTTTTGTTTGTTGACGTAGCCATTCAACCAGAAGTGCGCTTCATCGGTAAACAAAATTCGCTTATGAAAATCGGGAACAACGGCAATCTCGTTTTCGAAATAAAATTGCACTATTTGCAAGCGTTATTTAGGCGTGAGTCAATTCATTATGAATTGCCAAACCAAACTGAGAATAAATCACTTGACAGCTGTTAAATCGGTCGCCATCTTGAACAGTAATGCCAACTTAAAGTTCTATACGTCTATAAAAAGAAGGATTCAATAATATTAATAATAATAAAATAAAAAAAAACAAATAAAAAAAGGATAATAATACTTTCGTCTTTAGCAAACATATTTTAATTAATGACTATAAATAATGTATTTTTTTTTCCTTTTTTCTGACTTTACACGACTTGTCACTTCCCTTGCTTTCTAAAATAGATATATGCCCAAAATTAAAAATACCATATTCTAATATACACAAGATTTAAAAAGAAAAATGTTAAATTTAGCATTAAAACAAAAACATGAAATACTAATATAATTAAATATAGAAATAGAAATGTTAGTGTACAATTTAGACGGACATTTAACAAGAAAAGAACTTGATGAATTTTTATTATGAGGATAAATTATCAATAGCATTTAATAATAAAGTTAAATCAATACATAAAAAGAAATTTGACTGTCTTTATCACTACATAGTAAATATAAAGCAAAGTCGCTTCCCGCTTCTGTCCCTATGTCTGTATGTATGCTTAGATCTTTAAAACTACACAACGGATTTTGATGCAGTTTTTTTTAATAGATAGAGTAATTCAAGAGGAAGGTTTATATGTATAGTAACCTGCTTAATATATTAGAGAACCACTGATAATTTCAAGATTTCTAATGTGAAGTCGTAAATAAACACATTTTTTTGCGTTTACATTGCAAACGCTGGCTGAACTCTACAAGATAGATCAATATAATGTATACCTTAAAAAGGTCTACAAGAAAGTCCGCCATGGTATATGTTTATCTCTTAGGGATAACCCACAATAACCAATTTTTACTTTTTACGAGAAATAATGGCTTATTTACAAAGCGATTTTAAGCAATACAGCATTAATCCTTATCTAATGAAGTACCTTATATACATTTTACATTTAATATGTAATAATATAGGGACATCGTGGTTGTGGCGGTACCGGCCGGTTGCGCTGCGCGTGCCTACCTCTATAAATAGCGCGTCGAAGGGCGCGCCCCTCCTTATAGCACTTTGTGATTTGCAGCGTACGCTCGCGTTTATCGGAGCTCTCTAGCGAGTTAAATAACAAACTTAATAAAAACGTGCTTTTCAGCGCGACATTTTTTTTCGAAATTTTACGTTCGTACTTTAGTGAGTATTAAGGTTAATTTTAATAAGTACCTACATTAGTTTAGATAATATTAGATTAAAACCATAATTTATCAATTCTATTTCTTCTATTAAGATCTTGGTAGGAATTTAAAGGTAAGACAATTTAGTATTAGTGAAATTATTTTGTAAATATTTTTAACAAGAAAGCTGTTGTATATACAGAGATTCTGTAGTATATTTATTGTAAAAGTAAAATAAATAAGTAAAAATGTAAAAAATAGATAAGTAAAAAAGATAGCATTAAATCTTCACAATATAGAGAAAAGTCAATTGTTTTACTACGAATTTAACGCGTGCAAAGCTGAGCGCAAAAGCTAGTAATTTACAAAAAGAAAAGTTAGGAATTAAATTAAACAAAAAATGGTTTGCTAATAAATCCAGCATAGATATACCAACAGACATTCAATGGACCCTTTCATTAGGACACAAACATGGATTACCAGTTAGAAAGGAAGATTATATAATTTTAAAGATGATTGCAGATGGTAAAGATTTTGTACAAACATTCATAGATAAAGAAGAACAAGAAGTAGCTAGAACTAAATTAACAATGATTATTGATAATCATATTAATAGACATAAATTGACAGAAAGAGATAGATTTATTTTAAATAAAGTAAAAGAAACTGAGATATTTTTAAAAAATAATAGGAGTATTATTATTTTAAATGCTGATAAAGGAAATTCCGCAGTAGCTATGAATAAATGTGATTATTATTCTAGAATGAATGAAATACTTCGTTAGAACCTAGATTATATGGAGTACCAAAAATTCATAAAGAGGACTTTCCATTAATGCCTATTTGTTGATATATTAATTCTCCTTCATATGAACTTTCAAAATATATAACTAATATTCTTAAAAATATTACTACATCTTCAAAATATAATGTTAAAAATTCTTTTGAATTTAAAGATAAAATTAAAGGTCTAAAACTTGATAATGATGAAAAACTTGTATCTTTTGATGTAGTGTCTTTGTTTCCAAGTGTACCAGTAGACTTAGCCTTACAAATTATAGAAAATAAATGGACTATAATAGAAGAACATACTTCCTATGTTTTCACCAGCTTCACCTATTTTAGAAGATATAGTTATGGAAAACTTACTTGACACTTGCATTGATAAATTAATTAAAAAAACCAAACATTTTGTATAGTATCAGAAAATGCAATTGATGACATTTTAAGTACATTTAATAGTTTTCATTCAAATATTAAATTTAGCATTGAAAAAGAAAAAGATGGAAAACTGAATACTTAGATACTTTACTTATAAGAAGGAATGATACATTAGTCCTAGATTGGTATCAAAAACCAACATCTTCAGGAAGAATAATTAATTGTTATTCTGAACATCCTAAAAGAATTATAATAAATACTGCTAATAATACGATAGAAAGAATTTTAGGAATTAGTGATAAAGAATTTCATTATAAAAATAGGGAAATAATTAAGAATATTTTAAGAAATAATGATTTTCCAAAAACCTTAACAATTCAGTTATTGAAAAAGAATAAATACAAAAACAAGGATAACAGAATTAGAACACAAGAAAATAAATTTTATAAATCTTTAATATATGTACCAGAAAAATTTGAAAAATCAAAAATATTTGATAGAGATAACTACAAAATGGCACACAAAACATACAATACATTAAATAAATTATTTACAAAAATGAAATATAAATTAAATAAACTAGTAATATCTAATATAGTAAAGGGTGATTAAATTTTAGGGGCCGATGTTGAATGTGAACCACACCTAAACGTCGAGTGTTTTTCTGCATTTCATTTGACATTTCTCAATTTCAGACTAACTCAATTTGAACCATGCAAAGATAAACAAACGAATATTGCGTTAAAGTTATTCAGGCTTATTATGAAAAATCAAAATACATATCGTGCACTTCGTGATTTTTTCGGGTCTGTAGGAGATGCGAAAACATCAGTGCATGCTCCCACAGCTTATACTGCAGAAAATATTGCTGCTGTTCGCGATAGTGTGGCTGAAGAGCCGTCCACCTCAACTCGTCGCTATCGTGAGATGATAATGAACTTTTTATGGACCGAATTGGAAGATATGTGGTTTCAACAGGACGGTGCTACTTGCCACACAGCTAACGAAACAATGGTCGTGTTATCTCACATGGTGGCGATGTCAATTTACCGCCAAGATCATGTGATTTGACACCGTTGGACTTCTTTCTTTGGTTTTATTTGAAAGAAAAGATGTATTTCGATAAGCCAGCAACAATTCAAGAGCTAAAGGATGAGATAATTCAGCACATTGACGGCATAGAACCTCAATTATGCTTTAGCGTCATCGAAAATTTTGACGATCGGATGGAGGTGTGCCGCCGAGGTCGCGGCGGCCATTTGGCCGATATTTTGTTCCATACATAATTGAACCATACCATATTATCATAATAAAAAGAAATGACAATAATTTCTAAATAATTTGTGTTTTATTCAAAATCAACATCGGCCCTTAAAATTTATAAAATACTTTGTGGTGGAAATAACACAGAAAATAGTAATAAAATATATGTAGGTACAACCAAAAACAAACTTAAAACTAGAATAGCTGGGCATAAATCTGATCAAAGATATAGAAATATTAATGCACAAAAAACAGCTTTGTCATCACATTGTGCAAGTTTGAATAATTATCCGAAATTTGAAGAAGTTTCAATATTAGATAGAGAAAATAATTATAAACGTCGTTATTTATTAGAAATGTATCAAATGATAGTAGAATTAATTTTAAAATGGATACAGATAATATAGCACAAAATTATAGATATTTCATAAGAAAAAGATAGAATATAATATATATAATGTATATTGTTTTTGAATATATTTTTTGAAAATTTGAAAAAAGTTTTTAATATCATAATTTTTATTTACATTTCAAAAAAATTTTTCATTTCATTATAAAATTATTTTCCTTGAGTAAGACATACGAAGGCGTGTCGAAATATTGGAAATTAATTTAATAATAATTAAAATATATAAAAAGACCTAAAAGCTTAAAAAATATTTGTTTATTTATTTTCAGATAAAAAAAGTCAAATAATCCAAATTTATGTACAATAATACTAATTGTTAGATTAAAACGTTTTGTATTAAAAAATATTAGGGTGGGGTGAGTATGCACCTAATTATTTGCACTCCCAAATATGTTATTCTTTTACAAGGTAACAATATATGTATACTAAAACAAAAAAACATTATAAAAAGTATTTAACTTTCTTTTTCTTGTTATAGAATATTATTAAACTTACGTGAGTTATTATAAAGTACAGAAAATTTTTATGCCACTTCATCTAGACAGTCGGTAAATCGTTCATAATAAGTATCCGTAAATATATTGTCAATATGTCCATTTTCGAAAAGATATTATTGAATACCTAATGGTTGAGTAAAATTGTTATTGACTTATCGTCAATATTATATATTATCAGGAACATAATTGGTTCCATTTGGTTAACAACCTTCTTGAATGAATAATTTAGCTGATCTGCTGTCATTTCCTATAGTTCTGTTTTGAATGGACGTCTTCTCATCAAACTCTTTTCAATATCGGCGTTTTTAGTAATAATCTATTGTTTACAGACATTAACACCAAATGTGCAGTTTAAGCACATATTGGCATCTGGCTTTTTAACAGGCTGCAGAGTTTCTGCCTGGGGTCAATCTTAAATTTCTTCAGTACGTTGACGCATAACCGCTGAATTATTATTGCGGTTAATGAGTTGAAAGAAACAACATCAGCACCATGTTTGCGCCCTCGAATACCTCTGCAATAATATAAACAACTTATCTTGTAAGGAAGTTTGCTGCCGTGCTCCGTTTTCGAAGATTTAATTTGCCACAGCAACTTCTTGTCGAACAGTCTTCGTAGGATGCTGAAAAACACAAATATTGCTATGAAAAGAGTTTTTAAATTGGTTATTTTGCTTTTTATAATATACTTACCATCATTAGAATTATTGTATCACATTTTTTTTTTTCAAATATATGTAGAATTTACTACAAAAATGTCAAAATTTTGATTGTTTTTGCTTAGAAAAATATTTATTAAATGATGTTAACATATGATGAAAATAGTAATCTATATTTATTGCTACCAACACATTGCAATCTCTTAATATTATTTTTTCTCTCGCTCTGTTCTTCGTAGCAACAGATGTTAAGGTGACTTTAGAACTGTCATTATTGACTATTCTGTATGGGTATTTTGTGGTCTACGCTATTAGTTGACGACAGCTACAATGATGATTGTGTAGCCATGTAGCCGCGCTGTCGTGAAATTAATCATTTTCATCTGAACACATGTATACAATTTTGACAGATTGTAGTCTGTATCCTGCTTTCTCAAATATTTTTAATTCATAATACTTAATAACCGCTATAAATTATTCGATTACTATACGCGGCGACTACGGTAATACCATTTTTATGTCGTCAACATCGCGTCTAGTCGCCGACGGCTTATATAATAGGGATGACTAAGTGCTGTTCTTCTGACCCGTTCTTTAAACTTAAATCTTGAAACAAAACACTGATGTTATTGTGCTGACTAACCAAGTTGTACCCTTATCAGATTCGGTTTAACTGAATATAAAATTTCTATATTACTTAACATATTATGTACCGTATTTTTCTTTTCCATTTTACCATAGGATCTGGAAACATTTGATTTAGAGGACTTTAAGTATAATAGCGTTAATATTACGGCCTTTCGTTTGGTTGACGTAGAAAGTAAACGCTATAATGAAGTAATAGAACAAATGCAAAAGTTTCCTCACAGTGGTTTAAACATGGTTGAAGGACGTCCATACATACAGGTAAGAAAAAGCATATTCTCTTTTTAAACGCAAGTTAAGTTGTTACCTCAGGTAAAATTTAACATGAAATTTTTTTATGACATAAGTCAGTTAAATATGTCAAGATAAAGCGTTTAATTAAATGTTCTTGTAAAAAGTTGTTAAGTATTATACAACTAAAATAAAGAAAATAAACTTATTTTAGTATGCATACAAATTTTGTTTAACTTTTTTGGCACGTGTAGACTCAAACAGTGCTCTGTGGCTTGTAAAGTTTGACTTTGCATATACTTCAATTCTTCTAACAATTTTCCTATACATCATTATATCTGATTACTTAAAGGATTAAAAATAAAATTTTCTAATTTTAAATAAGAAATTGTGTGGAATTTATAAATATTACACAGGTGTCCTCGTGGTGGCTGAGGTTGCATGGTTAATTCAAATACACATGCTAGTACCCTTCAATCCCTATAAATTACTTTCTTAAGGGGGTTTTACAGTGTAATACTGAGTAAAATGACTTCTAAAAAATTAAAATTTAACCATTTTTGCATACGAACAAAGAAATAACAAAAAGAGCTGACAAAATCCGATAAAAATCTTAACACTTGTATTATAGTGTAAACAAAATTAATTAAAAATTTAATGTAAACAAAATCTTAAATTTTGTTATAAAAATGGATATAAGACATAGGTTATCAAAATTCGTTCATAGGTTGTTTTAAAATATACACAATATGGCACAGGACCTTAGATTTTACAACAAAAATGTGAATAAATTTAGAACTTATGAATAGATTCTGATAAACCAAGGCTCATTTTATTTGCAACATATGTAGGTATCAAAATTTAAGATTTTCTTTATATTCATTTTTAAATCAATTTTGTAAAAAAAAATTTTTTTAATTTTCTTGACAAAACTCTGTAAATATATCCTACGCTATAAAACTGGTAAAAAAAATTTATCGTGAGATAACTCAAAGGGTATTTTATTCCCAATGCTAACGTATATTCGTAAGCTTAATCAGAAAGTTAGTTCTCGAGTTATTGAAAATTATATGACGTAGCTTTCTCTTTTTTCTATAAAACGGTATATCTTGAGAACTACACGTATGATGGAAAATGTAGGTATACAGCTTGAATCTATGCGTCGAGTAAACTATAAATCAATTGTAGTTTAAGCGCCACCAAAATCAATGTAGGCCTGTGTAAAACTGTAATACTGAAAACTTTGAAGCAAAAGAAATATGACAAGGGCGTCTTTTATATTTAAAAGGAAAATGCTCTTTATTCGATTGCTTCCATTTACAGCAAAATATAGGATGTTCTACTAAGAGGACCATTTGTAAAAAAAATTATACTAAATTTAAAAAGCGTACTCTTACTGGGACACCCTATATTGAAAAAATTCATATTTGATTTAAGATTGAGTGACTGTAATGCACTCATAGATAAATTAAGTTTCATTCAAGTATGCAAATCGGTTGATGAGCAGTGAATAAAATTTATATATTGTTAAAAAAAATAAATATTTGACCTTTATATGTTATAGACGCAACCAGCTTTAATCTTTGATTCTGTATATGCTTTTGCAACTGGACTAATGGCTCTTGATGGTGTACATTCACTACAAGTACGTAACTTGTCGTGTGACCTTGAAGAGCCTTGGAATGATGGTCGATATTTATTCAATTATATAAACACGGTAAATATAAATGGTCTCACGGGAAATATAGACCTTACTGAAGGAAGGCGCAATAAATTCAAAGTAGATCTACTGAAACTTAAGCAAGAACGGATAATGAAAGTTGGATTTTGGACACCAAATGAAGGAGTTAACATAACAGATTCCACAGCATTCTATGACACAAATACAGCAAATATTACTTTATTAGTAATGACAAGAGAGGTATTTCATAAATGAAAACCAAGAAAATAAGTAATAATTTATAATTATTAAAAAAATACTTTCAGAAAAATATTTGGAAAATAAAATTTAAATTCCAAACGCAAACGAAAGAAAACCAGTCATTCGTTTTTGAGTGAAAAACCGGCCCACTAATTTTTTACGTATCGTACAAACATTCTATTGCTTTTCAAAATTAGGATTCCACAACGGCTTTTTTTGTGAATGTCGTTAGTTTGAATTTCTTTAACTGAAATCAATTATTTATTTTAGGATTAAGAAAAAATAGGTATTAAAAATATTTTAATAAATATTTAAGTTTGAGGTCTGTTTAAAATTATTTATTTATATACTAGATGTTTTTGCCCGGTCTTCTTCTGCACGGTCCTTTATTACGTGAGACAGTATACTTAGAGAGCGTATATACCAATTTTTGGTACATATATCTTTGGACCGACCATGCCTAGTACAAAGTCTATACTTTTTTAACAAGATAACTGAAATGGTTTTTCACGTAAAGTGGGCAGCGAAAAAAAAGTTAGGTCGTAGAATTTGTTTATATATGAATTAATTATACCTCTAGTAGGTATGAAAGCAAATACGTAACATTATTTTTTATAATTTTTATTTTTCAAGTTATGGGCCTTTAAAAAATAATGATAATTGAAATTCCGATTTTTTTTTTGGAGTAGATTTCTAATTAACAATTTTTAATGACTCTATACGGTGATCGATTTTTTAATCCTTTTAGTTTCAAAAATCATCGAAAGATTTAAGCTTTAAGAAAAATTTCTACATGTTTAATGCAAATGAAGAAATAGCCAGCAAATGTTTATGTGTGTGGATCTTGCGGAAAACGCCTTATAAATGAAATGCCTCCAGTAGCTGATGGGAACATTGTGAAAAGTAGTCAATCATCAAGCGAACCTTCATAGAATACCCTAGACCAACTATCCATTCCTTCCTGTTCTCGCCTAACGCCATACATCACTTACCGGCTACCATAAACTAGTATGTAACGTCATACTCAGTATCGCATGTACAGTGTACACTAATTTACCTATATTTAAAATATACTTTGGTCTATTTTTTGGAATAAAAAAATTTAAAAAAAAATGGTCAGAGATTTTGAAAAACTCATTTTTACTTCCGCTTTTGGAGTTAAATTTTTTTTTTATTTTCAAAATTAATTTTTTTATCAAAAATTTAAAAAAAAAGATCTATACGTAAAAGCTCGAAAAAAAATTTTTTCCTACTAAAAAATCTACTCCAAAAAAATCAGAATTTCAATTAGCATTATATTTTAAAGGCCCATAACTTGAAAAATAAACATCATGAAAAATATATTACCTATTTGCTTTGTTGGGAGAAACCTTTCTACTGCAGTGAAAGAAAGTTTTACCCAGAATTATAAAAGTGAAACACGGTGTTTTCAACTCAAAAATATATAAGTTTAATTCATTTAATATATTTTTGATGAATATAGAAATATAGATAAGCTTGTGTTCAATCCAAGTGTAATAATTGGAATAACAAAAGATACATACTCGCACGTAATACATAGGGACAAAAAAAAATTACTCATTATTATCAGTTGTTTACATTTGGATTGAATTAGACCTACATTATATTCAACATACTTTCATACCCACTGGAGGTATAATTAACCCAAATATTAACAAATTGTACAACTAAATTTTTTTCCGCCTTCCGCTTTACATGAATGCCCAGTAGACTTGGGCTCCGTAGTTC
The DNA here is from genome assembly GCA_947397855.1 of Thelaira solivaga. Lineage (NCBI taxonomy): Eukaryota > Metazoa > Arthropoda > Insecta > Diptera > Tachinidae > Thelaira > Thelaira solivaga. Next base: position 16,572,630 of record OX377615.1, read on the forward strand.
ATTTTAGTGAGCGCTCTTCTTAGTTCAAAAATTAAAAAGGAATAGTTCGTTCATTTAGTTCATTTGATCTTTTGTATCTTTATCACTTATACTTTTGATTGTCGTTGAACGTTCTTTATTATGTAAAATGATATCGAATAGGGGTTGAAAGGAATTTTTTACGAAAATAAAAATCAAAACAACGATACAAAACTCGAAAAATTTTTAAATTTAGTTTTCGATTTATTTTTTAAAAATTAAGGTTTAATATTAAAATCTTAAAAATAAGCTTTTTAGCATGCATAATAAATTTTTTTTCTTCAGTTTATTTGTTTTAAATACCATTTTTGTAAAAGAAAATAATTTGCAACTTTCGTTCCTTCGTCATTGTTTTCCTTTAAGTTCATTTATAGGTCGTTCATTTAAAATAAAGAGAAAACAACTGAACTATAGGAATTCAAAACACGTATTAGTCCGTTCAGTTCAAATAAGTGAATAGTATAATATGAATATTTCGTTCGTGTACTACCCAAGACTAATGCTCAGAATTTCTGAAAGTTATTACATACACTCTCTATACTTTAAAATAGGTTTCAATTTGCTTCTGGATCGACCATGCCTACTTTTTAAACGAAGTAATTACTTTAAACCATTAAAATCAAATTTTTCGAAGAAATTATTTCAAATTTTTTTGCAAATGGTCTCTACACTTAAAGTTGGCATATAGCTTTGAACTGATCATCTAAACTTTTGCTGCTAATTTTTAATAAATCAATTAAAATTGGTTTTTAATGGTTAAAATTTTAAGATTCAAAGGCATATAAACCTAATGGTACAGTCATGAACCCATATTAATCTGTTGTTTATGTACTAACATTTTTAAATTCATTAATCCACCAGAATGCCTTAGAATAAACTACCTGGGCACGTCAGTTGTGCTTCTCAAGCTAAGATCCTGCTTTGAACACCATGTATCGATTTTCACATCATCATTACTTCCTCGTCCACACATGAATTCATTCAAGCTATCGACCCCTCACGTGTGTCAGGAAAACATTATTTGGCATAAGAGTGACAAAAAATTTTTATTATTTTTCTTTTGCATAATCCATTAAAAAAAATTTATAATATTTTTTTTTTTAATTTTAAAATTAAAAGTTAGTGGGCCGCAAGTCTCCTTTTTGGTTAAAGTAAAAACGAACCATAATAGATAGGGAACCTGGCTGTAAATCAAACTTATTAATTAATTTTATTTAATATATATACTAAAGGGCTGCACAAGCATACTTGAAACAGCTTTCAAGCATCATCATATCAAAACAAATACTTCAGTGACAAAATGTTTTGCACTTCAGTAAAAATTATAACTCCTAGAATATAGAACAACCAGAACACAAATACACTAGCACAGAACTGAACATAATAATAACGCAGTAGAACAAGCAACACGACAGCAGAACTTTATAGAACTTTGCTGTATTCATGTGTTTATATGTGAACTTTCACAGCCACATGCTTTGTTTTTAATGGAAATTTTTAAACTATACATGAGTAACGTTTGTGCTCGATGCCAGGCAATCGGAGTTATACAAACATGTCTATAGGTGTCTGTCTTTAAAACGCTGCCTAATGTGTTTGGTCACGCTCGTGTTGACTAAAACAATATGAGTGGGTGTATGTGCTCGTATATACATGCACGTATAATTCCTTTGCTCTAGTGTACATACTATACACAGTTTAATTTGACGTCACAGCTTTAAAAAAAAAATTATGTCTTGAATTTCTACTGCCGTATAAAACACAAGTACTGTTGGAACTGTAATAAAAAAAAAATTCAAAAAGTTTCAATGCTTGTTCTGTTGCGTCATTTTTGCATATAACTTTTGGTCAACTGCAAAAAACACTAGAAACTGTGCTTTGTTCTAGTGTCCAGTAGTGTATCGTGTATTTCAAATGGGCTTGTGCAGTCCTTTAATATATACCTTATATTTATATATCCTTTAGGAAAAGCCATATGTAATGGTTAGGGAAGATTCAAATTTAACTGGCAATGCTCGGTTTGAAGGATTTTGTATTGATCTTTTAAAGGCAATAGCGGCTCAAGTGGGATTTCTATATAAAATTGAAGTAGTTCCAGATAATATGTACGGTGTTTATAATCCTGAAACACAAACTTGGAACGGTATTGTACGAGAACTAATGGAAAGAGTAAGATAATTTTGTTTTATTAAAATCATTTTTCAAGCTTGAAATATTAATCGTTGAAAATATACAATTGCATCATACATATTACTTATAGAAGGATTAAAACATATAATAGTTATTCAGATTTTGACTTATAAGCCTCAATAAAATTTAAGTATTCAAAAACGTTTAAAAACTGATCATAACTATTGAACGCTTCTAGGTTTTTTGTTTAGTTATGGAAGGTCCTTATTTGTCAGTATGAGAACTAAGCTTTTCAAGGCCGAAATACATGTCATAGAGCTCTAACTAAGAGAGGTACTAGAAAGAGACACAAATAACAAACAATCGGACAGTTGCGCGGCATTACTAGTCCTCATTGCCTTTGAGATTAGACTACAACTTTTCTGGGATTGCATAATACTTCTAAAAAGACTAGCATCTAATAACAGTATTCACTTGATATGGGTGCCAGGTCATAGTGGATATATAGGCAATGAGTAGAATAGATTCATTGGCCCAGAATCATTCTGCGGACTGCCTTAGAGATCGCTGGAAAGGGATTCGCAACAATACTAGCTGGATACAAAAGGTAACGGTAGCGATAACATTTATGTCATTCCGACCTCGGAAGAGAATTCTCATTGTCACGGCATTGGACTTTGCAGAGTATTGAAACACTTGGAAAATGTGAGGATCAGTCAAAATGACCACCGCAGGTTATGTAACGTAGATGAAGAGACAGCGGAGCATATATCGTGTCACTGTAAGGGTCTAATTTGGATACGTTTTCGGGGAATTACTATCTACAACCGTCTGCTATGGCAAACAATTCAACCCAAGAAAGTATCTTTGAATTCTTAATGAATACTTGACTTAAGGCCATTAGTACAAGTTATAGTTAGTTAAAGTTAAGATTTTATGAGTCAAATTTCAAGCTTTTGGTTGAATATTAAATTAAATATGCCGATAAGCTTAATATCGGATAGTGTGTCCTTTACTATCCACTCAAATTTTGTTACAAAGTTTTGGGAAAAAATCGATTATTTGCCCCACAAAATCCTAAATTAAACTATAGAAAATTGCAATAATCAGCCTAAGCCTATTAAGTGTGTATTTCTGTAAAAATTTTCCTATTGTTGACTATGCTGTAAGTTGTTATTAATATGGCGTAAATGTCAGAGATTTTCTGACAACTTTGCAACGATACTCTCGTATTAGCTAGCCGTTTAGAATTGCTGTTGTCATACGAGTATTATTGAAAAAATGAAAGAAATATTTGACATTTCTGAAATTTTATTACTTTATAAAATGAAACCAAGATTGATAGAAATACAAGATTACGGTCCGCACATAAAATTTAAATTTTCTGCGCATGTAGCACAAATGACGTCTCGCGATGTGTTGTTATTGGCTAATAATTTACAGCAAAATAATTCACAGTGGAGAAATTTATTATTATATTTTTTTCTTCAAACAATGGACAAACTGCATCATCTAACAGGAAATCATGCCCATAATCTTGTATTTCTATCATTCTTGAAAGCGATCGATAGTTTCATTCGTACATTTGTATTGAATTAAGTAAATATGTTGTTTTTGTTTTCAATGCAAATGTACGAAAGAAGTTTTCATAAATTTAAATTTACATTAGTTTTTTTATATTAGAAAGTTAAAGAGCTGAAGAAAGTAAAGAAAACTCTTAGCCTTTCAAAGCAAAGTTTTGAAGAAGAATTTAGAAATTCAAAATTTTCACAGGAGATTGACGAGATAACAGTAAGGCTATACTGATTGGTACCATTTAAGCGCAAAGTGTAGCAAAGCGAGTCGAGTCATCATTCATAAAGCTTTTATAGGACAGTCACATTACCCCCGCTTCGCTTAAGCAGGCTATCTGATGGAGGTTGTTAAGAATTATTCGATTATTATCACTATGCAATTTTGTACAATATAAAACTTTTTTGGATCATGTTTTGTAACAAAATCGCATGTACCGTTTCAAAGTTGTGATAAGATGCGTGAAGCTGGCGATTTAAAAATCTCTCATTTAAAACAAAAAAAAATGCTCATTAAAAATCTTTTTCATTGCCATTAACCATGATAATAATGAGTTATATAGAATTAAAAAACTAAAAATATTTAACACAATTTTCTTTTCAGACGTAAAAATGGTGAACAGTTAAAAAACCACTTGATGTTGTATATATTAGCTGTTATTTTTGAAAGTGGTATAAGTCCACTTTTTAAAAAAAAATTTGTTTTAGTAAGATATAAACTCTAGGCATCTGCACAAATGTATTTGTATTTGCGTAGTAGTTATGTACTCTGCATCAAATACATCAGTTCACATTTCAGAAACAAAAAAATTTACGTATGACTACTTACTTATGCTTACTTGCTTTTCGTGTTGGTATTTATTCGTATTTGCTTATGCAGTACACGAGTATGCTAACAAATCATTTGTAGAAGCCCCAAATATATCAAATACTTCAAATGGGCTTAGTACGTAGGTATAAGCTTTGACTTATAGTTACAGGCATTAATACAAAGAATCTCTATACCACTAAAGAAGAAGTATGTAGAGAGAGCGAGAGATTTAATTAAGTAAGAATGATTGTTTCTCATTATTTGTCGAGACTGTTGTTGCCAGATCTAACGTAATGTTGTTCTTAAAAGTCTTATGTAAATACACATTACATTTTTACACGCATATGAAGCTACATTTCTTTTATTTTTCGATAAAAATTTAAATTATGATACATTTATATATAATTTATAATATGCAACCTCATATTTTATAAGCTTATAATATACAAAACAGAGCTATATATATCTGTCGATTTTTGTATAATGATTTGCCAATTTTGTGCACTTAAAATTCTAACTAAAGTATTTGGTGTTCCGCAAATACTGCACTAATTTTTTCAGCACTTTTTCGTTGAGTTATTTGCTTTTTCTTGTTCCTATTTTCGGAACAAGGTTTTTGCAAATACTTACGGATAAGAACTTCAAAAGTAACAGTTCAGTACTCTTCACTATTTGAGCTCTGTAAGCAAGTGCGTATTCGTATTTACTTTTGGCAAATGTATTTACAAATACTAAAAAATAATTGATTGGAAATATACACTCTCTTACTAAAATTATCATAGACTAATATTTTGGAAAAAGTGGACCACTTTCAAAAATAACAGCTCATGTAAAGTTTTTAATGAAAAAAGAGCTTACAAATCTTATTCCTGTTTGAGATTTTGTTAACATGCTGATGTAGAAGCAAGAAGAATTTCAAATCAAAAAAAGTTTTGTTTATAATTTTTAGCGTGCCGATTTAGCTGTAGCATCCATGACTATAAACTATGCTCGAGAAAGTGTTATAGATTTTACCAAACCTTTTATGAATCTAGGAATCGGGATTTTGTTTAAGGTATGTATGTCTTATAATGATAACTCAGTGCTATTCTTGTAAATATATGCATGTGCATACATACTTATAAAGTCAAATATGGTTTTGATTGTGGTCGAAAATTAAAATGTTTTGTTTTTGAAACCTTTCAAAACCATTGACTAGCCATATGGTTTGACAAGATGTCCTACAATTATTACCTCTACAGGTACCTACCAGCCAGCCCACACGTTTATTCTCCTTTATGAACCCGTTGGCTATGGAAATATGGTTATATGTTTTAGCAGCTTATATTTTAGTTTCATTTACATTATTTGTGATGGCTCGTTTTTCACCATACGAATGGAATAGCCCACATCCTTGCCTAAAAGATTCTGATATTGTAGAAAATCAATTTTCAGTTTCGAACAGTTTTTGGTTTATTACCGGTACATTTTTACGTCAGGGTTCTGGACTGAATCCAAAGGTAAGTCGAAATCAAATAAAAATAAGTAAACAAGATTCTGAAATCACTCCACTATTATATTCTGCTTCATAATTGAGCTTCAAATGTACATCAGAGTCTATGTCCGTCAGTCGTAATAGATTTTGCGATTTTTTTATTCTAATTCTGAATACAAAATGAATTAAAATAGAGCTTAAAACCTAAAAAGAACACAAATGCATGTGTCTTAAAACACTGAAAAAATTGGATAATTGTAAACAGAAAATATCGTAAAGCAAACAAATTTAAGAATGAAAAAGTTCAAATCAAACTTTAAAAAACAACTTACACACATTATAAATGGATCCTTTATTTTTCTATTTATTATCTCCATGAGTCTGATAAAAATGTAAAATAAATTTTAGGTTAGATTGCACAGGGCGCCCCAACAAGAGGGCTTACTGGAGTCCTCTGATGGCCCCTTTGTGATATGTGTATAAGAGGGAAGTGAAGAAGGACAGCAATAGAGATAAAAAGGTGAAAGGAAATAGGGAGATAGAAAAAAAGAAGAAGATGAGTCCATCACCTACAGCAATTGCTGCTTCTAATGAAGCCATAGAGCACTGTCGACCCTTATAGTCGACAGTGCGGTGAGACCCCGCAGGTTTCGATCCTCCAGGAAAGGGCAAAGGCAGAGGAATTGTTCCACAGTTCCACTTTACCTTTTTACAGTATTTATTTGATGGCACACCCATTCTGCTACTACCACGATATTTCTCAACTGTGCTTTCTGGAGACCCAGTAATTCCCTGCTGTGATTGCTATCCAGACAATGCCAGATCATCTTCGCTATATTACGCTATATTGTAAAATATACTACCATTCGAAAAAAATAAATACCACCACTTCTCACTTAAATTATTTTTTATTTTTAATAAAATTTGCTTACATTTAATTTTTATTCCCTAGTTTGTACAGAAAACCCTTACTGGTTTTATATTTATGTCAAAGGAAGGGTTGCCAAAAGCTTTTTAAACCTCTCTTTCCTACTTACGGCTATATAGGATATTTTAGACAAATACATCAGGGAAGTCCACCTTAAAGATAACGCTACCTATATAGGACAATATACTTAGCAATGAGGCAGATCAACTGAGACTGCGCTGCATAGCCTAATGAGTAAAATCGAGCAAGCGCTGCACAGTGGCTCATTTTCCATAAACCCGTTACAAAAATCTAAAATTCGACTATAAAATTTTGAGAAATGCATTATCACATTTTACAAAAGACCACTTACTAATCTAGAATCAAAAACCAGTTCTTAAATCGGATAAAAATTATGAGTTTTAGAACCGCTTAATGTTGTTACTTTTTTAGACTGTGGAAAAAAATTAATTTTTCTACAAAAACTGTAGACTTAACCGATTTTTACTTTTTTGATTTTACTAAGAAAGAGTGTTTGTTTGTCTTTAACCTGTTTAAAAAAATATTCTTTTGTTTTTGTTGTTACTGTGCTTGGTTTTCCCTATATTTGGGTCGTTTTTGGAAATTAAATAGAATATACATAACTAAAACTTTTATTGTTTCATACACTAACTAATTTAAGTAAATTTTGTTGCCCGATCCTGCCCATTTACCTGCAAGAAGAAAAAACTGTTACAACCTCGTCATTAAAATCAGTACGCGTAGAATTGTGGGTATACATGACTTTTCTGTTTAATGTTTTGTAACTTCGATATTAATTAAGATTTGGCCGGAATTTAAAAAGCATTTAATAAAAAACTTTTGACACTATAAAGTGAGTACTCATACAGTTCGTCACACCTACAAAGGGTATAAATACTTTCTGCCATATATAAATACTACTCACAATTTTTTCAGTAATAAATAAAATAATTACTATTTGTATGTAACTGCAGTCGTCAATTTTTTATAGTTTTTTAAACAACACGAATCCGCGAAGCTTCTTGGCTTGTCTGCAGAAAACACCTAAGGTCTAGGCACTAACCGAACCTGCATTTTGTGTTTATACTTTAGAAAGTAAGGGCAGCGACAAGTCGTGTAAAGTCACAAAAAAATAAGATAAAAAATAAATTATTTATAGTCATTATTTAAATTGTATTTGCTATAGGCGAAAGTATTATTATACTGAGTGGTAATTTTTTACACAAAACAATTATTTTTAAAACAGTTGTGATGTCCTTAAAAAATTCAGAATTGTTTGAGTTATTCAGAAGATCGGAAGACGTGGGTACATTTAAGTTAGCAGTTGTACACAGAGGAAGAAGAAAACGGGGATTTAGAAATTATACTCATTATATATGTTTCTGAAGAAAAAATGTTAGGCATCTAATCATTCAAACGAAATTTTAATAAGAAAAAACTGCGCTTGGTTAGATCAATTTACAATAATTAAAGAAAATGAAAATCCTCATACATCTACTGACCCAATAAGAGGTAGAACAGCAAAATCTCTTGAAAACTGTGCACCATATACAAGAAAACGAAAAGTTCAGAATGCTACCGTCTCAATAACTATACAACATTTATCAGAAGCGTTATCTATAAAATACGCAAAAGACAAAGAAAAAGCAAAATCAGACATAACAACGGCAATATCGCACAATATAAAAGAGAGTATACCTATGCCACCAAACGCTTTCTCTACCAAGTATCCTTTAGAAGAAGCCTTAGCATTATTTATGGACAAAGCAAAAATATTCTATTCAAAGTCTACCTGAAGAACAGACAGCACTACTTCCGGAAAAACTCACATTACCTAATAAGTAGGATTGTAAAAGATCATCCGGGCAAAACGCTTACAAGCAAGTAATACTGCAAATGACATGACAACTACAGATGCAAATATGTTTATGGCTTCTATAGTTCATTTAAGGCTTAGAAGTGAAACCTCAGAGTGCTGAAAAAATCGCCGCCCATCATCAGTCCATTATTTCAATATTCAAAGGAGTCTTTAGAAATAATCAAGCCTACAGTAAGCAATATTTAAAATCTAATTGATAAGATTAATCCTTCTGGGGGGTTACTCTGTATTGCGATGCGAAAAAACGATACGAAATCGAATCTTTAATGTGTTTAACAGTTTACTGCATGTCAGCGCAGCTTAATACATACAAATATCTTGCGATAATCAAAGAGCAAACGCAAAACATTTAGCTTTCGCATCGCAACTTCTTTCGCATTGCAATACAGGGTATCCACTCTGTTTTTGAAATAAATATTGGAAAATTTGTTACTGTCAGCTATGACTTTTATCTTACAATGATTGATGGTAAAATTTTGAATAAAATTACGAACACCTCGTCAACTTTAAAATGTGCTATTTGTAAAAGGGCACAGAAAGACTTTCAAAATTTGAATGATTCAATCCGTGATGAGAACAACTGAGAATAGTGAATTTCTTCATTGCATGTTAGAATAATTTGCATGGAGTTAATTTTGAAGCTGGCATGTATAATACTACGGGGAGAGGAAGCTTTTGACGAGAATGCAATATCAAAGGAAAAGCAGAATATAAGAAAACAAATCATACGAGTACAAAAGCAATTTTTAAAAAAACTTGGACTCAAATTAAACTATCCAAAACATGGATCTGGATGTACAAATAATGGTAATACGGCCAGACTATTTTTTGATAATGATAAGGTGACTGCTCAAATCACTGTTGTCTAGGTTAATATAATAAGAAGGTTTGCTGTTATACTTAATGTAAATACTAAACTGTAGAGAAAATATCAATGGGACGAACTTTGAAGAGTACTCTTCAAAAACCGGCTAACTTTTAACCCAAATGTATCCTCAAAAAAAACTTACCCCCACGGTACACAAAATTTTAGCTTATGGAAAAAATTTAATTGACTATCAGTGCTTACCAATAAATTGGAGATCTCTCAGAAGAAGCGCAAGAGTGCAAAAATAGAGATTATAAACAATTTGGGTATACAAACACTTGCAAGATTTCACGCATTAGAGAGAATGAAGAATTCTTCAACATGTTGCTTTCTTCATCAGATAAACTTATTTCATCACGAAGATATGTCAGATGACAGAAGGATTTAAAAAAAAAATTTTAGTTCGGAAATGCAAAAGTTTATTAGAAATCGCTCCCAATGTGGATGAATATTTTGTAAAAAATTAACTATTTAGTAGAATAAAGAAAATATTTTACTGCCATTGAAAGCAAAAAAAAAATAAAAAAAATATTTAAGGCTAAATTTTTAGTGTTAAAAATATTTCAAAAATATGAATCTTTGATACAAATAAAAAATATAATAAAATATAAACATAAAATTTAAAGCAAAAATTTGACTGCGATTTTGGGGAACCCTGTGGTTATGGGAACATACGTGATAGATATAGATATAGATATAGATATAGATATAGATATAGATATAGACATAGATATAGATATAGATATAGATATAGATATAGATATAGATATAGATATAGATATAGACATAGATATAGACATAGATATAGATATAGATATAGATATAGATATAGATATAGATATAGATATAGATATAGATATAGATATAGATATAGATATAGATATAGATATAGATATAGATATAGATATAGATATAGATATAGATATAGATATAGATATAGATATAGATATAGATATAGATATAGATATAGATATAGATATAGATATAGATATAGATATAGATATAGATATAGATATAGATATAGATATAGATATAGATATAGATATAGATATAGATATAGATATAGATATAGATATAGATATAGATATAGATATAGATATAGATATAGATATAGATATAGATATAGATATAGATATAGATATAGATATAGATATAGATATAGATATAGATATAGATATAGATATAGATATAGATATAGATATAGATATAGATATAGATATAGATATAGATATAGATATAGATATAGATATAGATATAGATATAGATATAGATATAGATATAGATATAGATATAGATATAGATATAGATATAGATATAGATATAGATATAGATATAGATATAGATATAGATATAGATATAGATATAGATATAGATATAGATATAGATATAGATATAGATATAGATATAGATATAGATATAGATATAGATATAGATATAGATATAGATATAGATATAGATATAGATATAGATATAGATATAGATATAGATATAGATATAGATATAGATATAGATATAGATATAGATATAGATATAGATATAGATATAGATATAGATATAGATATAGATATAGATATAGATATAGATATAGATATAGATATAGATATAGATATAGATATAGATATAGATATAGATATAGATATAGATATAGATATAGATATAGATATAGATATAGATATAGATATAGATATAGATATAGATATAGATATAGATATAGATATAGATATAGATATAGATATAGATATAGATATAGATATAGATATAGATATAGATATAGATATAGATATAGATATAGATATAGATATAGATATAGATATAGATATAGATATAGATATAGATATAGATATAGATATAGATATAGATATAGATATAGATATAGATATAGATATAGATATAGATATAGATATAGATATAGATATAGATATAGATATAGATATAGATATAGATATAGATATAGATATAGATATAGATATAGATATAGATATAGATATAGATATAGATATAGATATAGATATAGATATAGATATAGATATAGATATAGATATAGATATAGATATAGATATAGATATAGATATAGATATAGATATAGATATAGATATAGATATAGATATAGATATAGATATAGATATAGATATAGATATAGATATAGATATAGATATAGATATAGATATAGATATAGATATAGATATAGATATAGATATAGATATAGATATAGATATAGATATAGATATAGATATAGATATAGATATAGATATAGATATAGATATAGATATAGATATAGATATAGATATAGATATAGATATAGATATAGATATAGATATAGATATAGATATAGATATAGATATAGATATAGATATAGATATAGATATAGATATAGATATAGATATAGATATAGATATAGATATAGATATAGATATAGATATAGATATAGATATAGATATAGATATAGATATAGATATAGATATAGATATAGATATAGATATAGATATAGATATAGATATAGATATAGATATAGATATAGATATAGATATAGATATAGATATAGATATAGATATAGATATAGATATAGATATAGATATAGATATAGATATAGATATAGATATAGATATAGATATAGATATAGATATAGATATAGATATAGATATAGATATAGATATAGATATAGATATAGATATAGATATAGATATAGATATAGATATAGATATAGATATAGATATAGATATAGATATAGATATAGATATAGATATAGATATAGATATAGATATAGATATAGATATAGATATAGATATAGATATAGATATAGATATAGATATAGATATAGATATAGATATAGATATAGATATAGATATAGATATAGATATAGATATAGATATAGATATAGATATAGATATAGATATAGATATAGATATAGATATAGATATAGATATAGATATAGATATAGATATAGATATAGATATAGATATAGATATAGATATAGATATAGATATAGATATAGATATAGATATAGATATAGATATAGATATAGATATAGATATAGATATAGATATAGATATAGATATAGATATAGATATAGATATAGATATAGATATAGATATAGATATAGATATAGATATAGATATAGATATAGATATAGATATAGATATAGATATAGATATAGATATAGATATAGATATAGATATAGATATAGATATAGATATAGATATAGATATAGATATAGATATAGATATAGATATAGATATAGATATAGATATAGATATAGATATAGATATAGATATAGATATAGATATAGATATAGATATAGATATAGATATAGATATAGATATAGATATAGATATAGATATAGATATAGATATAGATATAGATATAGATATAGATATAGATATAGATATAGATATAGATATAGATATAGATATAGATATAGATATAGATATAGATATAGATATAGATATAGATATAGATATAGATATAGATATAGATATAGATATAGATATAGATATAGATATAGATATAGATATAGATATAGATATAGATATAGATATAGATATAGATATAGATATAGATATAGATATAGATATAGATATAGATATAGATATAGATATAGATATAGATATAGATATAGATATAGATATAGATATAGATATAGATATAGATATAGATATAGATATAGATATAGATATAGATATAGATATAGATATAGATATAGATATAGATATAGATATAGATATAGATATAGATATAGATATAGATATAGATATAGATATAGATATAGATATAGATATAGATATAGATATAGATATAGATATAGATATAGATATAGATATAGATATATAGATTTAAACATTTTTTCTTTCAACACCTTTTAAAATATCTACATTAGTTCAATTGTTATGATTTTTGCAACAAAAAAAGTCAAAACGATTTCGTTTTTTTACACGGGGGAAAATATTATAGAAATTGAATATAAGTTAATTTTATTATTATTATTATTTCATAAAAAAAAGAATAAAAATTCCTTTTTTATGTTCTTTATTTTTATTTATTATTATACTAGTTTTATTGAAATCAACTTAAGAACTGACTTAAAAATAATTACAAACTTTAAATAAAACTGTATTTGATGGCCTGATTACCTGGAACTTGCTGAGATTGTGGCATGTGCCGGAAGTTGCTTAATTTGTTTTCACACTGTTTTTGTGTTTTTTTTAAAACTGCTGAGTGGGATTTTATTGCAATTTATGTTTGTCTGTGTGTAATATTGCATTAGCTTTTGCAATATTAACTTCTCCCTTCTCAAATGCAAAACTCGTTGGCATGACCGTTTCTTCTAGAACTATGTTTTCTTTTGGAGGTGTCTTCTTCTTGAGTTTCCACAAGGCGTATGTGAGTATGACAGTAAGGATTACAAATGCTACTAAGGTTATTGAATTGATGCAGCTATGCTTACATCGGTGAATTCTTATTCTTCTGCAACGTTAATGTAGGGTATACCTTCATGTTTAACAATTCTTTCTATGGTTTCTATTTCAATACTAGGTAATATAAGAGTTTAAAACACTAGATTTAGCCCAATGTAAAGCATATTCAATATTTAAAAGTTCTTCTTTAATAAGTTGTATTTGGTATTTTACCTTTAGACTTACTTCTAACTTATTATCTAAATTAATAACTTTCATAATTTGAGTACTTCTTTTAGTTTGTTTATTTTTTTTATCAATTCTTTATTTATTATTATCTGGTTATTTTCATTTAAAGTTTTCAAATTGTCAGTTATAATTTCTAAATCACGGTGGTCAGGGTTTCCTGCGACCGATTTCCACGCTGAGCCTATAAAGTCAAGTGATCGCTTTTCCTTTGTGCTAGGGAAAATTTTAGAAATTAACGTCCGAATTTGGAAAATTTCATGTTTTAGAAAAGGATTTATTTGATTATATGTAAAGGGTGTTTTTTATAGACGTATAGAACTTTAAATTGCAATAAAACAACGATGGATTATTCGATTGACATGTATTTTATTTATCCGAAAGATAATCTTGTGGCATTACATTTTAAATATGATTTCTGGCATATGACCGCCACGTCTGGCTCGGATGCAGTCCAATCTGGATGTCCAATTTTCGATGACTTTTTCCAACATTTGTGGCCGTATATCGGCAATAACACGGCGAACGTTGTCTTCCAAATGGTCAAGCGTTTGTGGCTTATCCGCATAGACCAATGACTTTACATAGCCCCACAGAAAGTAGTCTAGCGGTGTTAAATCACAAGATCTTGGAGGCCAATTCACAGGTCTAAAATGTGAAATTAGGCGGTCACGTCTCTTTCAATAAATCGATTGTGGCACGAGCTGTGTGACATGTTGCGCCGTCTTGTTGGAACCACAGCTCCTGGACATTATGGTTGTTCAATTCAGGAATGAAAAAGTTAGTAATTATGGCTCTATACCGATCACCATTGACTGTAACGTTCTGGCCATCATCGTTTTTGAAGAAGTACGGACCAATGATTTCACCAGCCCATAAAGCGCACCAAACAGTCAGTTTTTCTGGATGTCACGGTGTTTCGACATACACTTGAGGATTAGCTTCACTCAAATTGCGGTAGTTTTGTTTGTTGACGTAGCCATTCAATCAGAAGTGCGCTTCATCGCTAAACAAAATTCGCTTATGAAAATCGGGAACAACGGCAATCTCGTTCGAAATAAAATTGCACTATTTGCAAGCGTTGTTCAGGCGTGAGTCTATTCATGATGAATTGCCAAACCAAACTGAGAATAAATCACTTGACAGCTGTTAAATCGATCGCCATCTTTAACACTAATACCAACTTAAAGTTCTATACGTCTATAAAAAACACCCTTTATTAATTGTATTTTCTATTTTAGTGGTCAGTTCTTCATATTCTTTCAGGTTTATTACGTGAATTATATTAAAAGTTCCGTCTGGTACCCTTGCATTATCGTCCTTTAAAGTGATCAGTTGAAAATTTGTGTAGTCAAATATTGAAAATTCCGCGTGCACAACGTGCATAATAATTCTGCAAAATCAACGTTTATTTTTATTAATTAGATGTTTACTTATTCGAAAGATTTAATCAAATTGTAAATTCTTAATAATAGTATAAGATTTTATCGCCTTATATTCTAATGACAATTATTTTTATAAATTGAATAATTTTTTATTAGAAGATTAAATCAAGTTTCAATTCTACATGACAATATCACTGGTTTACAGCCAAAAAATACCAAGAACGCCACATGCCTAGATAAGTTAATTGGTACCTCCTGAACACGAAAAACGCTGTAGCTTGTTTTTTCTAAGTACCGTTTTTTAGATAACGGTACTTTTGTGTTTTTCGGTGTATGGTCCCACTCAAACCCTTGTGGAGCCCAACCGAAAAGTCCAATCGAGATAAATGGCATATCGTTGGAAAGGTAATTGAATGCCTTTTCAGTAGTATGAATAAGGGGTTTCTAGATAGAAATGTGCAAAGGAAAAATGTGCATACCTTAACCCTTTAACGGTCGATGGGGTTAAATTCGACCCCATGATATTTTGTGTTATGAGGCGGCAGCGTGTTCGGTTTTGCTTAAAGTGAAGTCGTGGTGGGGGGGTTCGGTTTTGCTTAAAGTGAAGTCGTGGTGGATGTTATTTTTGTTGAAGTGAAGTCGTAACAATATGAATTAAACTACATTAGGGCGGTTTACGAAAGTCTGTGATTTTTTTTCTAGTATTTAATAAATAAAATTCATTTACTGCGGTATATATTAATGTCCCTAATACTACTCGTATTTGTTATCAGTATAAAATGTTAACCACATTATTTAAAAACAAAACATTTATTTATTTTTAGTGTTAATCATATACCTACATACTTATAAAACATATGTATATTAGCAACAATTCTATATTTTTGTAGACTAAATAATTTACAATTACACATAACACTCGAATCAGCCGTAATTTGTTTCAATTTAAAACAATTTTCAAAATGAACACCATGAACTGATGAATCGACTAACTCCAAATCTTCATATAAAGGTATGATTTCTAGGAAATTTTCCATATATCTGATGAGATCTCCCGGAATATATCCTCTATAATAGTTTAGAAAATTTTTCACTTCAACTCTCAATTCAAATTCAACAAATAATTTCGGCTTCCGTTTTATCAGTGTCGTCGACGACATTTAAGATTCATATTGTTTCTTTAGTGTATCTTGAGCTAGAACGATAACAAAAAATATAATATTTAGATTTAATAATAATAAAATAAATAAAAAAACTATTTACCAAAAATTACCTGTTGCAGCTGCATGTATATTCAGCTCGTAATATTCATTGCTGCTGCTACCTTTGCTACCTTTTCTATCTTTAGTAAGATAGTAGGTATTGCGCTGGAATTCTTCTATACTATCATCGTCTAGAGTTTCGTTGAATATACCAGGTAGGTATATGTATTTGGTGTTTTCCACCAAACAACGTACTTTTTTCCCATAAGGCGTCTGGACACGCTCCATTTTTGTAATTTTATATTTATATTCAAAAAGCATCTCCTTTATGGGGAGAATGTTTTTTGTTTGGTTTTTATGTTCATTTTTTTTATTTTCTGCACAAAATGGGAAATCATTGTGATGATCGTGTATGGTGGATGGATATTCTAAATCCACTTCCAATATATACCCTAATGGTAAATCATCTTCCACAGCATTAAAATTAAAATTTTCAATGTTTTCAACCCATTCAAAATTTTTATAAGGAAGGTACTGCGACATGACATAACCGTATAAATTGTTTACATCTAAATAAATAAGATAATTCGATTCTTTAGTAGAATCATAATCACTTACATATTTATTGTTAGCTACAGAATGTCGTTTACAACATTGAACAATTCCTCCCCTAATACCACGTGTAACAAAATTATACATGTTAATGTCAGTTAATAGTTCTAACTCTATTCTTGTTTTTTTCAACATTGCATCCCAAGATAATCCAGGAACAGTATGATATTGGCATGGATCTAAATTATAAATGTTTTTGCAAACTTTACGGAAATTTTCAAAAACATCACATAGTAATAAAACATCTACTTTCAAGTATAATAGTAAATAGTCCAAAAGAGTCGTACATCTAAATGTATTCCATACCTTTTCAGCATGTTTATAATTATCTTCACTACACGCTTCATCAGTTAGTTTATTAAAGAAGAGAGAACGAGGTGGTAATTGTGTTTCCATGAGACGATTCTTTGAATCCAAATAATCATAGGGAAAGACACCTTTACGTTTCATTAAATCAAATTCATTATCATTTAAACAAACCGATTTTATAGTTTTCAAATCATCATCAGACAAGAAACCTGCAAGTTGATCTAAACTTGATGCTATAAAACGATATGAATCGAGAAAACGTAGCTCAATAGTATCTTTTTCACTCACCCTAATTCTCTTCGATACGGATACATATAATTTATTATTTAAAGGAATGATTTTTATATCACCTGCTACTGATGAAAGTTCTCTTATAAATAAATGACAATCATATGCCGAAAGGTTGTGAAAAAATATAGGGATAAAATTTCCAATTTGATACTCTAAGTTACATATATTATGTGCAGGACCTCTATAATCACCTGTTAGATGACAATGGTCAGTTACTTTATCTCCAATAGATATGATTTCACCGCATATATGACAATTCATATCTTCTTCTTGTCTTTTTTGCTGTATAAACGTTAAAGGTTTCATTGGTATTACTACACTCAAATAGTTACTATAAATATATAATGCGTCCTCGACTAAACTTTTAAAAAAATGTGTTGATGCATTTTCACCACTATAAATTCTATGTATATCTAAACTAGAATTATAGGAACATTTAATATAATAACTAAATGCAAATGGAATATGCTTTTGTACTGAATTAATATTAGCTGAGTTTTGAATATCAACTGATTCCAGAATACATTCGAAATCTGCATAAACTACAAACGGAACATCTAGTTGGTTTTTATGATTCTTAAATCTAAGTATAGAATTTTTATCGGTTGGCATTATAGTTACAATTTTGTTGCATTCCTCCTTATGTTTCTTTAAAGATGATTCTTTGTAAAAGTGTATGAGGCATGTATTACAAATATGCACCTTATTTTTATGTTTTGTAAATTGACTTCTTAATAATCTATAATTAAAGAAATATAAAAGGAAACATTTTTTTAATTAGTTTAATTTCACTTTGAGTATAAATTTAAATAACGATAAACATACCTTGATAAATTTTTTATCCAGACATAATGGAATCGTTCTTCATCTTCCATCAATAATAAATTTATATGTTTACTTTTTTCTTCTTGAGAGAAATAATATGGTCCCACAACATTATAAACTTCTATATACGTATCTTTTTCAAGTATAGATGTTTTCTTCTTCTTTTCAAAAGATCTTTCCAGACCAAAGACATTTATGCTTATTCCCGGGTTGTTGTCTTCAAACTGCTGTATTTTGTTGACAGATAGCGGGAAATTTAAATTTTTAAAATTTAATAATATATTAATTTCCAGGACTATAATATCATCTTGAATGTTGGTTATGTTATACGAAGAACAAATTACACTATTATTTTCTATTGGATATAGCGCTGATATTATAGCCCACTTAAAACAGTATACGTCATTGTTTTGTATATTAACACAAGCTTTTTTTTTTTGATATGTATGTTGGTAAAGAAATATACTGTGAACCTTTTATACATGCATATTTATTAATATTAACATCAAGGTGATTAATTTTTGTTAACGCAAAACCACTATCACGTTCTTGGAACTCATCCATTTTTTGCATAATTATTTCACATTTATTTGCATAAAATCTTTCAATATCATTCATATGGTTAGTTAAAGACAAAATATACATTTTTGTTTGATGTATTATTATAGTAATTATGGGTTCTTCATCGTCTTTCATCTTCATATATTCACAGAGTAATTCGAAATTAAATTTTAAACTTGTATGTTTTTGTAGATGATCTTTCAAAACACATACTACATTATCCTTTATGTTATTGAAAAACAATTCGAGATTTAGATTATCCATATTGTTGTTTTTAAACCGAAATGTAGTAATACGGTTTTTGAAACAAGCATCTAAACACTTTATATTATTGATTCCATCAACAATTTTTAAACAATTATCTTTATGTTTGTTTGTGCGTTGATGATATATCCACAGTTTTCTTACTACATCTTCTTTACACTCCTTACAGTGTATAATTTCTTTCTTTTGATTATTTTGATGCTCTATTAAGTGGATATGTTTAAGATAATCTTGCTTACTTGAAAAATTAATGTTGCATCCTGATATGTCTATTTAATGAAAAGTTGCGGCTGTACACTTTTCAACAGATATCACAAATAAAGTTGCCACCCATTTTAATTTGATTTATTTTATTAATTTTTTTTGTGAATAAATAACTAAAAGTATAATCACACCTTAGAGTTTAGTACAACAATGAATATATTTTATTAATTTGATTTTATTTTATTACCACTACACTTAATTAAATAATGTGGTTAACATTTTATACTGATAACAAATAGTATTAGGGAAATTAATATATACCGCAGTAAATGAATTTTATTTATTAAATACTAGCAAAAAAATCACAGACTTTCGTAAACCGCCCTAATGTAGTTTAATTCATATTGTATTAACCCTCTAACGAACACATTAAATGTTACGACTTCACTTCAACAAAAATAACATCCACCACGACTTCACTTTAAGCAAAACCGAACCCCCCCACCACGACTTCACTTTGCACATTTTTCCTTTGCACATTTCTATCTAGAAACCCCTTATTCATACTACTCTTTTCCGTCTATATGCTGCAAATTTCTATCTGACAAGAAATTGATGAATTATGGCACTTCAAATTTCAAAATTTGCCTACTTTTTACGTTTGTTTCAAAATTTTTCATTTTTATTTCGTTTTTTTTTCTACGTTATAGTAAAGATCTGGAATGTTTTATTTTTTTACCAAAGATGAAAAATAAAGTTTTTATTAAGGATTTTGTGGAACGACAATATTTTCATTTTCATTGCTCACACACTATATTCGGCGTAAATTCAAAAAATTTAAATTAAAATGACGAGCGACTTGAACTTTTGCGTTTTTTTTCGGAATGATCTTCGCAAATGAGGAGCCAACAATAGTCCGACATCATTTGTTCATCCCACCAGCCTTTGTAACGTCTCTCGATTTCTTCCATTTCCTGGTGAAATCTTTCACCTTGTTCATCACTTTCGGAGCCCAAGTTCCTGGGGAAAATATCCAAATGACTGAATAAGAAGTGTAATTAAGGTGTCATATTTGAACCTAAAAGTTAAAAAAAGAATAAATTTTCAAATGATAACGGCCTTTTTGATATACATGCTTTCACTCAACGCTTACCAATGGCATTGAATTTTTGCAGTAATGTATCGATCTTCTCAATCAGGACTTCTGTAGTTTCCCAAAAAGTTGTGAACGATGTCCTGGAACGCTTCCCATGCCTCCAAATGAGCTGGACCTAAACACTCATTAAATGCTTGGTCACCGTACAGAGCCCAAATTTGGGGTCCATCAAATATACCAGCAAGACTGTCTTTTATCAACTTTATCACAATATTTGTAAATAACCCAAATTTCCATTGATGTTGGTCATAATTGCTTCATTGCTTCATATGTTTTCTTTACGTATTTTCCATATCCGATTGGAATTGATGGTTTCATATTCCCTTTATGAAGCAAGACTGCCTTCAAACTATCCTTGCCTCCATCCAGAAAAAGATGCCATTCCTCTGGGTCATAATTTTGTTGTAGAGCATAGAAAAGACCACATATGTTGGCACAAAAACAAAAGTTTGCCGTTTTTGCGAACAAAGGTGCAAGTTGTTTGCTACGATCACGGTAATATGTAACACGTGTCTCAGGAGCACAATATCCCCACTGTTGCAATCGTGATGCAAGTAATTCAGATTTCGATTTCGGCAAATACAAACCTCGGCACATTTCGTCAATCAGAGCTACCAACATATACAGAGATTCAAATTCCGTTTTTTTTAAATACGTTCTGTATATATAAGTTGACAACACCGAACGTCTGCTTAGATTTTTTTACCGAGAAATTAATAATAATAATTATAATTTACAAAGTTTTCTTTTTGAACGTCATACTTGTGAATTTGTAAGACTACTAATAGCACTGATAGCCTGTCTACTGCTTGCATGTCTTTGACGCCTATTGTCGGAACATCGCTGCCTGTCTCTGCTGGTAGTGAAACGTGAGATCTTATTCTGCAATTACTACCGGTGCGGAAGAATTGTTGCTGATTATTTTTTGTTCAGCTCACTTAATTAAGTCCATTCAACTGGTTTGATAGTTGGAGGTTGCAAGGAAAAGCAGTTTGTAACACAATAAATTATACAAGCTGCAACTTGCTACTTTGTTGTTGGTTGATCAGCTGTTTGGCACAAAAAAAAAATTTTTTTTCCCCTGGAGGTATGCTGCCTATTACTTTTGATATTGGGTTTGTGGATTCGCCACTAATATTATTAGCGCCACCTATTGCATTTTATTTTGGAGTATTACCCACAGATCATTCAATATTGATTTCTTGTTACCCACATTAGAACGTCATAGCCGATTTTTTATAATGAATTGCAGGAAAGCCAATTGCAATATTTCTGGCACTGATCGAATGATGTCATGTTGGATTTGCTCAGGTTTCTACCACCTGAAATGTACTACGCTAAAAGCACGTGATGCCGACGCTCTAAATGACCCAACAAAATCTCTTCATTGGACTTGTACAAACTGTAAAAACATAAATGTAGAGTTTTACAAATGTTTCAAGGAATATAAAAATGAGTTTGATAAACTTACTAAAGATTTTTTGGCAGTACAAAATAAACTTTCTAATTTCAGTGATTTATTTACGAAGTTTTCTAACCTTGATAAGTTTATTAATAATCAAGGGCAATCAACCTCGACTGACAACATACCGCCCAATAATTCACAAGCATTACCCGCAATCGTAAATACTGCTGAAGATAACATTGCTCCTGTCCCATCGTCTTCTTTAAACCTTATTTCTCAACACTTCGTTGATGGCCAACTTCTTAATGCTGACAATGTAACAGACAACAACAATTTTCTAGATGCATACTAGATTCCATACTGTTCTAAGAAGCTTACCTGGTGTTCCTCTAAGGAAGCAGATCTTTATTTCTCGTTTGGCGTTCGATACTACTGGTGACGAAATAGCTCACTATATTAAATCAAAACTCAATAAGGACATGGATATTAATGTGCACAAATTTTCGTATTCCCAAAAGAGAAGTATTGCATCTCCAAGCTCACGGTACCTTGTTCGAGAATATCAAAACAACAATAATAGTCGTTCCAATAATATTGCCAATATTCCTCTTCGTAACGCAGCTAATTCAAACTCACTTAATTCAAAAAACTAAGTAAGCATTCTGAAGAATAATTTTACATCACATATCAGAATGTGCGTGGCCTAAGAACTAAATGTGCTACATTATTTCTTGAAAGTTACAATTTTCATCAGCAAGCCTTTGTATTAACTGAAACTTGTTTGAATAGTACTTTCTTAAATACTGAAATATTCTGCAATATATTAAATTTTAATTTTTTCTTTTTTAAACACTCCAATTTAAAATCGTACGCCTATGGCGTATTATTCAACTTCTCCTTATTTATTTCAATATTTCTTAACTTTATATAGATATCGTACGCTTATAGCATATTGCTCGATTTTTTCTTATGTGTTTTAAAATAAATTTTAGTGCGTCTTTATTAATATTTCTTTTTAAGATTATTTTTTCTTTGATAACTTTTCCTTTTTAACTTTTCTTAGTTCCTATACGTATTTATAAAAAAAATTTTTTAATTCTTTTTATTCCTTTTTTACCTCATTTTTCAAATATTTGGTTCTATCTTGAGTTTAATTTCTAATGTGAGACTTATGTACTATTCGTCCTGATTCTGTCAATATCGCATCTCCTTTGTCACATTTCACAGTCTCTTCTTTATATCTAGGTGTAAGCTTATTACCTATTCTCTTATTATTTTTTTACAAATATTTTGTCATTTGGATTGTTTTGGGTGTTTTTTATAGACGTATAGAACTTTAAATTGCAATAAAACAACGATGGATTATTCGATTGACATGAATTTTATTTATCCGAAAGATAATCTTGTGGCATTACATTTTAAATATGATTTCTGGTATATGACCGCCACGGCTGGTTCGGATGTAGTCCAATCTGGACGTCCAATTTTCGATGACTTTTTCCAACATTTGTGGCCGTATATCGGCAATAACACGGCGAATGTTGTCTTCCAAATGGTCAAGCGTTTGTGGCTTATCCGCATAGACCAATGACTTTACATAGCCCCACAGAAAGTAGTCTAGCGGTGTTAAATCACAAGATCTTGGAGGCCAATTCACAGGTCTAAAATGTGAAATTAGGCGGTCACCAAACGTCTCTTTCAATAAATCGATTGTGGCACGAGCTGTGTGACATGTTGCGCCGTCTTGTTGGAACCACAGCTCCTGGACATCATGGTTGTTCAATTCAGGAATGAAAAAGTTAGTAATCATGGCTCTATACCGATAACCATTGACTGTAACGTTCTGGCCATCATCGTTCTTGAAGAAGTACGGACCAATGATTCCACCAGCCCATAAAGCGCACCAAGCAGTCAGTTTTTCTTGATGTAACGGTGTTTCGA
Organism: Thelaira solivaga; assembly: GCA_947397855.1. Classification (NCBI taxonomy): domain Eukaryota; kingdom Metazoa; phylum Arthropoda; class Insecta; order Diptera; family Tachinidae; genus Thelaira; species Thelaira solivaga. The sequence goes on from OX377615.1 coordinate 16,597,101, forward strand.
CATACACTTGAGGATTAGCTTCACTCAAAATATGGCAGTTTTGTTTGTTGACGTAGCCATTCAACCAGAAGTGCGCTTCATCGCTAAACAAAATTCGCTTATGAAAATCGGGAACAACGGCAATCTTGTTTTCGTAATAAAATTGCACTATTTACAAGCGTTGTTCAGGCGTGAGTCTATTCATGATGAATTGCCAAGCCAAACTGAAAATAAATCACTTGACAGCTGTTAAATCGGTCGCCATCTTGAACAGTAATGCCAACTTAAAGTTCTATACGTCTATAAAAAACACCCTTTATGAACGAAATAAAGTTCTTTTTATATTGTGAAATTCTAAATCTTTGTTTTGTTTTTCAAAAAGTCTATTTGTAGGAAGGGAGATGCCTTTCTAGTATATTATTATTTTCAAATATTTTGTTTAGTAAACCCAAACCAGACGATGTACGCCCAAGTAGGATTATACTTTTTATATTTTTTTATAACAAAGGGACTAACCGAACTATATAGTTTTAGTCTGTCCTCTTTGTATATTTTTATTATTCGAAAATAAGAACTCCGCTGTTTCTTTGGCTTCTTAATTATTCAATAGTTAATAAGCGAATGCATCTTTTATTGTTATGATCTTATTAATATAACTAAATTTTAGAGATCAATAAAGTAAATGTTTCTCATCACTCAAAACAATTTTACATATATTTTACGTCTAAATTTTGCAGTTAAATTCCAAGAGTTCGCCAGAAATGAAATCAACTTTATTGAAAATTTGATTATGAGTGATGAAGCTCATTTTCATTTGAATGGCTTTGTTAACAAGCAGAACTGTAGGTTCTGGGGTTCTCAAAATCCAAGAGCCATTCATCAACGCCAATTGCACCCCATCAGGTGTACAGTATGGTATGGGATCACATCTGAAAATGTCATTGGGCCCTACTTCTTCGAGAATGAAGATGGAAGTGCTGTAACCGTAAATGGAGAGCGGTATCGTTTTATGATAGAAAATTTTTTACATCCTGCTCTTGAAAACAGACCTGGTATGTGGTTTCAGCAGGACGGAGCCACTGCCCATACTGCCCGAGACACAATGGCACTTTTAAGTAAAATTTTTGGAGAGCGAATAATTTCTCGAAATTCGGAAATTATTTGGCCAGCGCGATCGCCAGATTTGACAGCACCCGACTATTTTCTTTGGGGTTTTTTGAAGGAGCGAGTGTATGTGAACAAGCCAGAGACAATCCTTGAACTCAAGGCAAACATTGTTGCAGAAATTCGAATGCTACAGCCACAAGTTTTGAAAGATGTTATGGAAAATGCTCTAAAAAGAGCCCATCAGTGCGAAGCTGAAAACGGTGGTCATTTAAGAGACATCATTTTTCATACTTAGTGTAAAAAAATTTCCATTTTGTATATTATATAATCTGAAAGAAAAAATAAAAAAAAGTTAATAAACAAAAAAGTTATTAAACTTTTACACCCCTTGGTTTCTTTTGGCCCACCCTGTATAAGAGAAATTAAAATTACATCAAAATTAAAAGAAAAAGTATAGGTAAAAGTAAGTATAGGTAAAAGTAAGACAATTATATATGAGTGTGATGAGAAATTAGTATTTAAGTAATCTTAGTAACAGTGTTTAATTGAGTGACACTTAATATCAATGTACAGTAAATGAAATTCAAATAAGTGCATTCTTGCAAAAGAATCAATTGCATAAAATAAACATTGAAGTCAAGGAAATTAAAGAATAGAAATAAAATAAAAATAATATTTAATAATAAAATATTCTCACGCTACATATTAATGCTGTCCTTTCGGTCTTTTTCAATCTGTGCTGGGTCTGTACTTACAGTTCGTCCGAAAAATGTTTCTAAAGAGTGATTTTTTTGCTATTATCTTTTACAACGCCAAATTTTTGGTGAATGGGCTCTTGAAAAGTTAGATGAAGATCCACTTTTTTATCGAAGAATTGTGTTCAGCGACGAGGCTCATTTCTGGTTGAATGGATACGTGAACAAGCAAAACTGCCGTATTTGGAATGAAGAGCAGCCAGAAGCATTGCAAGAGCTACCAATGCATCCACAAAAAACAACCGTTTGGTGCGGATTATGGGCTGGCGGCATCATTGGGCCGTATTTCTTCAAAGATGATGCGAATCACAATGTTACTGTGAATGGTGAGCGCTACCGTGCGATGATAACAAACTTTTTTTTGCCCAAAATGGAAGAGCTTGACTTGCATGACATGTGGTTTCAACAAGACGGTGCCACATGCCACACAGCACGCGAAACAATGGACCAATTGAGAGGCGAGTTCGGTGAACAGTTTATTTCACGCTTGGGACCAGTCAATTGGCCGCCCAGATCGTGCGATTTAACGCCTCTAGACTATTTTTTGTGGGGCTATGTTAAGGCTAATGTCTATAGGGACAAGCCCGCTTCGATTGACGCACTGGAAGCCAACATTGCCAACATTATTCGTGAGATACCGGCCGAAATGTTGGAAAGAGTATGCCAAAATTGGACTAAGCGGATGGACCATTTGAGGCGCAGCCGCGGCCAACATTTGCATGAAATAATCTTCAAACATTAAATTATATCGACCCAACTATCGATCCAAATAAATATTTCATGCATTTTTCTGAATTTTATGTTTTTTTTTTTTTTAAATTTCCGATAGTTCTTGTGAAATCACCTTTTATCTTTTGTTGAAAACTTTGTTGAATCTAGATGCTTATTCTGTATCTTAATGTTCTTTGCTTTTATAAACGAATTTGTATTAGTTGCTATACTAGACAATATAATAAAGGAAGAATTATGTTTTGTAAATTATTATTTTAATTAGTTATACTATTGGAGGGTCCCGTAGGAATCGCAATAGTTTTTACGATGAATTATATTATTATTTCTTGATGTATTTAAAAACAACGTGTAGTTTATTTATTTTAATTCTTTAAGGGACAAATGTTAATTTATTTGTACAAATTTTAAATTTACTTTACTTTTCATTTTATGACTTGATTCTCTTTTGTATCTTTGAAATATTATATCTTTGTTTGAAATTTCCCTATTCGCTTTTATAATAATTACTTCTTTTTTTTTAATTTTTTGAATAGCAATTTAAAATTTTTTAATCAATTTGAAATTTCTTTACTCATGTACTCGTACATATGTATCTAAGATTTTAAGTACTTTCTTTGCTTATAAACTTGTCATATTCTTCATTTTCTTTTTATATTTTACAAGTTATTTTTGGAGATATTTTTTGTTCTAGGATAATTTTTATCAATTCATAGTTTTTGTACTATTCCCTGATTTTTGTTTTTTTTACTATTTTCTATTAACATATTTTTTTTCAGGGATAATGTTGATATGATTAACTTTTTAGATTTATTTAATCTTTGTAAACTATTCTCAAAAATATAAACTCATTTTATGATTTAATTGATTGATGAAACACTCATTCACTTTTTAATTTTTTAAATTTTTCACTTAAAATAATTTTACTTCTTAGTTAACAATTGCAATTTAACAAATTGTTTTCACATAAAGTAATTTTTAAATGACTTACATTAATATGATGACACCCCACATCTTACTACCGATAGTTTTGGATTGTTCGCTTTTATCTTCTTTTGTTGACTACTCCCGTCCTCTGCTATACCAATTGTAGTATTCGCTGTCTTCATAAATCCAACGATGATGTGTTCAGCTAGTGAGCTTCTTGAGGTCGGCTGGAATAAGCTGAAATTTATTTTTACACTTCCAATGGTGAGCTTCTTAAGGTCCTTGTTGGAGTAAATACTTTGCGAGCTTAAAAGGTGTCCCCTTTTGGCCCCACGGTGGGTGCCAGTTAATTTTATTATTATTATTATTTCATAAAAAAAAGAATAAAAATTTTTTTTTTATGTTCTTTATTTTTATTTATTATTATACTAGTTTTATTGAAATCAACTTAAGAACTGACTTAAAAATAATTACAAACTTTAAATAAAACTGTTTTTGTGTTTTTATTAAAACTGCTGAGTGGGATTTTATTGCAATTTATGTTTGTCTGTTTGTAATATTGCATTAGCTTTTGCAATATTAACTTATATTCGGGTGATTATATTATATTTAATTTTTAAAGAATAAAATGATTAGGATGATTTAATGATTTTGACTTAGGAATGAATGTTTTGCACAGATTTTTAAATTTTATTTATGTAGCTTGAAGATTAACAATTTATATGTATTTAAATGAAAAGTTATAATAACATTTAATTTAAGCTTAGATTAAGTTATAATAATTCACTTTGGGTTTAAATATTTTAGTGCACAATTAGATTTAATTTAATGGTACGATTTTATTATAGTTAACTATTTATATTTTTTAGCTTTTAAGTATAATTTAGTTTTACAATTTAGGTCTTAATAATTTTTATATACAGCTTAATATAAGTAATTAACACAATATTAATGTTAACTCTGAGGTATTTTAGTACCTTCCGGATGAAACATGGAATATTTCGGGATGGCACACATATCATTTTAAAGGGGCGGTCGTCTTAATTTGTAATCGAACACATACTTTTTTAATTCCTTGCGTTTTTAATTTTAATACTTATAAATTTATTTTTCTGGTATTCAATTTTAGTTTCATACATGTTCCGTATTAAATTATACTGAGCCCATGCTATATTTATATTTTCAGATCTAGCAATACGATATATTATTATTTTTTCCCGTTTCATTGTTCTTAGTTGTCGGTTGAACTACTCGTTTATATTGCTGTTTTCGTTTAATATTTTCTTTATTGTGCATGTTTTAATAGTATTCTCAACAACATTTTAGAAATTATTATCATATTTTAACTTATCCTTTAGTTCTCTATTAAATATATGCTTCTTATATTTTAAAATATCTATAATACTAAATATTTTGTTATTTGATTTTTCATATCTGGTATTGTTTATGTTTATTTCAATGGTTTCATGATATGCATTTTTATATATAACTTTATTTACCCTTCTAAGTCTTACAAATGCGATAATTTTCTTTAAAAAAAAATAAAAAAACCATTGTAAAATTGCCATTATTTGTAATAACATAATCTATTAGACTTTTTAAATTATATGTAATTTCAGTCTATTAAATTACTATTTGTTTTAATCCATTATCAATAATTACACTACTCAGCAGCAAAAGCCTCCTTTAAATAAAGCTATGTTGACTATATGGATTTTGATGTGATAAACTCAAACCTGTTTTCGGGTTTTCTCCATCATGTAGGAATTTTTTTTATGGGCGTGGCCGTTTTATCACAAATAACAGTCATAATGCCTGTGAGAAATCAAAAAAATCGGTTCGCAAATGGACCAGAAAATCAAAAATATAACCGAAACTTTGGATTTTCATTAATTATGGCTTTTTTGCGTTTTTTATCTAAACTACCAAATAAAGAAAAAAATGTATTAACATTTTTTAACAGAAATAACATTCGTAATGTGTCTGCAAAATAGGAGACCAAATGGCAAAGAAATGTCACAAATACAACCGATATTTTTCATTTTCATTCATTTTTGTCTTGCTTTTGCTTTGTTTTTTAATTTAAATTTTTAAAAACACGAAAGCTAAAATAGTGTATGTGGGAGTGTAAGGTTTTTAATGCCTTGAGTGTAAAGCATTACGAATACAAACATCTCTATGAAAGAGAATTTTTTCGATTTTTTTCTTTAATTAAATATGTTTGGCTTAAAAATATTTTAAAAATGTTTGAAAAATTATATTAAACTACAGTGAACTCGCGAAAACGTGAACACTCGAAAGTGTGAACTTCTCAGAAACGTGAACAAATTTATTTTTCTTCAGAGTATTCTAAAATGTTAACAAAATCTGAAAGCTTTAAAACGTGAACGGTTCTTTTTCAGACACTGAATTCTCTGGTTCGTTTTATTATAGGTTTCAGTGTTTTTAGAGAATTTAATTAAATTTTAAATACAGATCGATGTTACTCTTTCCACGGTCAAAAATTGGAACAACAATCCTGAAGAAAATTGCAGAGAAGTAGGAAGTATTGAAATTCAGGATGATACCGACGATGATGATGATTCGATTATTATACCAGCCAGAAGTTACAATTAAATCAAAGGAAGCTGTAGAAGTTTTGATATGGGCTGAAAACGAAATGGTAGACCAAAGTGATATTAGGGTGCTGAGAAACCTTAAAGAAAAAGCTCTTTTAAAGATGGCAAAACAAAAATGTGACCCTTCGTAAGCATTCCTTAGCACATAGCTCTAAGGCGTGGACCTCCGCCTGAAAAATGGAAGCAGTTTTTCCCATTGCAACGGCCCTGCGGCAACATGGTGCTGCAATTCCCGCACTGCCATCTTCCATTTTGAACTCATCAGTATACCACAATTGTCTACTTCGGTCCAGTATTATGTCACCATTTCTCCAAGCAGAGTGTTCATTAATGACCACTTCAAAACGCCTAGATAAAGTGAGTATCTTATCCATCCTATCAGAGACGGCAAGGCATGGAGAATTCCAAACAGATTCCAAAATGTTCACATGCCCACTAAGATTGCCCTCTTTAAGATAGAATAGACTAGGTAGCCTCAAGGCGGAACTAGCTACTTCTCCCTTACTCAAAATATGCAGGGGAGTGAGCCCAGTTATCATACCCAAAGCTAGTGTAGGGCACGTCGCCCCCGTTACACTCAAACAGGCTATTCGATGCACCTTGTTGAGAATTATCTGAGTCTGTTTTTGTTCTACCTCTGGCCACCACAGAAAAGAGGCATAAGTGACCATCGGTACTATGATGATTTTGTAAGACCACGCCATCATTTTTGGTCGTAGGACCCACGTTTTACCATACATTCTTTGGCAAGCAAATATTGCCCTTAAGGCTTTGCCAGCTATGTATAGTAAATGTTTATTCTAAGTAAGAATCTTATCCAGAACTATTTAAAGATATTTCATCTCCTCGGACATTACCAAGTCACTGTCCCTAGACTAATCTTCCTCCTTCTAGTGAAGGGAACCACTTTGGTCTTATTCGGACTTATCGAAAGTCCCCTCTCCTGACACCATCTGTGAGTGGTGTCAAGAGCCGTTTGCATTCGAGGACAATCTCAGAGTCAAACTTGCCCCTGACCATAATTACCAGATCGTCCGCAAAGCCCTAAACCTCATATCGGAGATCGCCGAGAGTCTGCACTAGATCATCGGAGACCAATAGCCATAAGAGTGGCGATATAACGCCCCCTGGGGCATCCTTTCATTGACCTAACAAATAATCTCCTTGCCCCCCATTGAAGATTATAGTCCTGTTACTCAGCATACTGAGAGCTCATGCAATGATCAATAGAGGTATTTTCTTCTTGTTCATCGCCTTCTCAATAGAATCGAATGCAACATTGTCAAAGGCCCCTGTAATGGCAAGCGACGTACAAGGGGCTATTTCTTTACCAACCAGAGCCTTTTCGATTTTACTCGTTAGGCTGTGCAGTGCAGTTTCAGTTGATCTGCTTGATTGGTACGCATATTGTCCAATATGAAGAGAGTTGTCCATAAAATGGACTTGCCTGATATATTGATCCAAATGGGTCGGAAGGCTTTTGGCGTGTAGTCCGCCTTTTTGCCTGCTTTCGTAATAAAAACAACCCTTGCTCTGCCCCAGTGTTTAGGTAATACTCCTAATTATAATCTCGTGTTAAATATATTGACAAAGTTTGGCATGATGGTCTCCTCACAAAAGTAACACGACTTCTTCCTGCTAACACCCACAAGCTGATTAAAAGTTACTTGACTGATAGAACATTTAAGGTACGGTCAAAAAATGTATTTTCACCAGTTAAGAAGATTTCTGCAGGCGTCCCCCAAGGAAGTATACTTGGCCCGCTATTATACATCGTCTATACATCCGATATGCCTACAAATCGACATACTATCACGTCAACGTTCGTAGATGACACGACATTTTTAAGTGTGAACAAAGATCCAGGAACTGCATCTGAGCACTTAGAAGCTCATATAAACCAGCTGGAAGGTTGGCTAAATAAATGGAAAATCAAAGTAAGTTCATCAAAATGTGCCCATGTCACTTTCACACTAAGAAAGGCTAATTGTACGCCAATAAAAATAAATAACGTCATTGTTCCGGTAGAAACCCAAACAAAATATCTAGGAATCCATCTAGACAGACGCTTAACATGGTCACGATACATTGAGGCCAAAATCTCAGCTATGAAACTAAAAACAGCTCGACTAATGTGGCTGATAGGTCCATTTTCATCTCTATCTTTGGAATATAAAGTTCTGTTATATAAAGCCATTATTAAACCAATCTGGACATATGGCATTCAGCTTTGGGGAACTGCGTGAGCATCTAACATCCAAAAGTTATAAAGAAGACAGTCGAGTATTTTACGAACAATAGTCTGCGCCCCCTGGTATATAAGAAATGAGAATATCCACAGAGATCTAGAAATTCCAACGGTTCGGGAGGAAATTGAAAATTATTGTACTAAGTACGTTCACAAACTGGCGACACATCCAAACGCCCTCGCCACTGACCTGTTACAGTTCGAGGGACACAGAAGGCTTAAGAGAAGTGATACCTTGCGCCTAGTGAGAAGAGGGATATAACTTTTTTATATAAACGAAGAACATTCCTTTTATTTTAAGATTTGAGGGCAAGTAACTAGTTATTACATTGGTAATAATTATTTAAGTTTTTTCTTTTTATATTTAAGATTTGGATACTTATTGTAATTTTCTTATAGAAAGATTCAATAATAATAAACAATTTAAAAAAAAATATATATTAGTCAACACCTTGCCTGAGTAGGCACGGGTGTTTGTTGTCCACACCTGGAGACTTAAATGGTCTAAACGTATAAATAGCACATTTAGTTTTATTGATGGTAAAGATTTTACGAGCCAGTGAAAGTTCCCTTTGTGTAAAAGTCAAGAACCTAATGCCCCTGACATCTTCACTGCCCGGAAAGTGTGTATCCAGCAGAAGCTGTCCCGTTTCTTGCAGGCCCCCCGTAAAACTTCCGTCAGCCTTATTAAGTGTAGAAAGGCCATTTTAGTGATCCTTCATATGAGATTTATGTAGTCTAACAGCTGCTGGAAGGGTTTCAATCTCCTCACAGTGCCTCTTCCATGAATCTCTCTTTGATCTTCTCAAAGCGTTGTTATATGCCGTTAAGGCACTTTTATAACTCGGCCAATCCCCAGTGGTTTTGGCTCTATTGAAGAGCTGGCGGGCAGTCCTTCGCAGATTGCCCAGCTCTTTATTCCACCGGGATGCTCACTGGGTATCTATGAAGATCGCACACCCCTTGCCCGCAATGCAAAAAAAAAAAGGGGGGAAGTATTAGATCTCACTCTGGCTAGTGCATTTATTTCCAATATCATTTCGGATTGGCGGGTGTAGGATGAGGTTTCCCTGCCGGATCACCGATATATTCGATTTGACATGAAGGGAGATTTTGAAGACACTTTCGCGATAAGGAATGTTAGAAAGACCAATTAGTCGCTGTATAACTTTCATTTGAAACAAGGTATAGGGTGTCTATACATTATGTTCCACAAAAGCTTCCCAAGAATCGATCCTTGCGGAACTCTCCCCGTTATCGTACATTCCTTGCTGCCCTCATCCGCATCGTAGATGAGAACACGGCCGGAAAAGTAGTTCCCCACAATGGCCAACAAATACTCCGGGATCGGCAAGTTTCGTAGTGCTTAGATGATCTTCCCCCAGCACGCAGTATTGAATGCGTTCTTCACATCCAGTGTCACCACAACGCAGTAGTCATTCGAGTACCGTCTCCTTCTTATTGCCCGGCTCGCTGTCTCCACAAGTACTCTTATAGCATCAACGATAGATCTCCCTTTCCTGAAGCCGAACTGACAACACAGGTCTGCGAAAAAAATTTTTTTTTTCAGCTGCATGAGATATTTTTACTGAATTATATGTTTTAAAGTGCGCTGATTTCAAAAGTGATGGGCAATTTTTTCTATCACATAAGGATTTTTTGCAAATTCAAACACAAAAAATTGGTTAAAGCACTTTTTTATTCAAAATTTTCAAACAATAAATATTTTTTTAAAGCAAACGAAACATTATTTTGATACATATGTATACTTATTCATGTTCTTTATGAAACCTCTTCTTCTTTTCCTTGATACTTTGACGAGTCCTTTTCCCGAGTCCTTTTCCTGAGCTTGATTCACCCGGAGGAGGTAATGTAGCTTCGTCCTCCAACTCACTAGGGTATTCATCCAAACTGGAAGGTGGCTGCGGGATAGATATCTCGGAGCTATGGGGCACTGGACGTATAGCTGAGTCAAGATTAGGATAACTTATGTTTTTTGAATTGAATCCCTTTACGTCAACTGAGCAGAAGTAGCAGTCAGTGGTGTGATTTTTCTGCTCATGCCATATCATAGGAATTCCAAATAGAAATGCATTTTTCTTTCCCTAAACCACAAACTAAGATCTTTTTCGCATCTTCTACACACCTTATGCGGGGCCCATGGTTTATCTTGATGACCAAGTTTTAATTTAAAGTAGGCAAAATAAACTTTCCTTACAAAATCACTTATATTTCTCTGGTGACTTTTAATAGTGAATTCACCACAGATATAACAAAAACTGTTTGCAGAAATAACACAACTCCTTGTAGCCATGATTAACAGACAACAGCACTGTTCACTTGAATATCAGTATGTCTACTGAGAGCTTTTCTTTGTTTCAAGCGATGTAAAATAAAACACTGCTGTTTTCACTTAATGTAGAGCGGTTGTAAATTCACTCTACGACGGTTGATAAAAAACTCTGTTTATATTTAAAAACTATCTTCCTTAAATACTAACCCCCAAATTCATAAAAAATATTATGTGCTTAATAAGGGGTTATTTGACAAATACTGCATAGAAGTCTGTCAAATAAGCCCTTAATAAGCACATAATATTTTTTATGAATTTGGGGGTAAATCTTAAAACTAATTTGGTACACATGCGTACCTGTCATTTCCCCTATTACCACACACACACATACACACAATTCTCCGGTCATCTTTTCAAATGCATATTAACATTAGGTAGTACCTAAAGTCTTAAACAGATTCCAAGAAACAATTAACACTATCTATTAATTAGTGTACACGTTTATTACTTCAAGGAAAAACAAATAATCCTTTCTGTGGAAAATACGCTAATTTGTAATAGCAGACCTTCGCTAATCGGTGTGTGAGATAATAGGGTTGGTTTTTTTCAATGCCATAAATGTCACACATATTCGTTCAATATTGGGTACCTGCGGTAAATTGAGAATAAAATCCGCATTTGTTATTCGATTTTCATGATTTATACCTTATTTTATTCTTGAGGTATTTAGCTTTCAGAAAAATTTGCAAAATATAAAATTTTTGCTTTTTCTTTTTTTATTGCATTTTTAAACTGAAAAAAACGAGAATTTTTCAAGAAAAAAATTTTTTCCCCTCTTAAATTTTTGAATAATTCCAAAACGATAAAATATAGAAAAAAATTATATTAAATTAAATTAAATATAATTTTGTTACGCATCTTTTGGTGTTTTGTTTATGAAAATCGGATAAGCCGTTCTCGAGTTAGGCTGAAATATGTCTTCATACCTGACTAATTTAAGGGGAAAAAATTGCCACCCCCATAAAAAAATCCCTACGAGATGGAGAAAACCCGAAAACGGATTTGAGTTTAGCGCATCAATATCTGTAAGAAAATGTAAAAAAATCCTATGCAGTTTTTTGGTCGCAGACCTGTGCAATCAGAAAGCCCGTTTGCGCCCTCTACACACTCCTGCAGTCTCCTATTTATAATAGTCTCTAACAGTTTCCCAAAGGTATCGATCAGACATATTAGTCGATATGAAGAAGGATCACTCGGCGGCTTATTCTCCTTAGGAATCAGCACCAGTTTCTGTCTCTTCCATATTGATGGAAAGACAGAATACTGAAAACAGTTATCGAAAAGGTGCACTAGGTAGTCCGGTCGTGTCGCAGCTACCTCCATTACCACAGCGTTCGGAATCCCGCCTAACCCTGGCGACTTTCCATCCTGCAGTCCAGCCACAGCATATTGAATCTCCTCATACGTGACAGGTGAAATACCCCGAAAAGGTTCTCCAACTGTTCTGCACCAGGTAATACCCCTCTGTAGTGGACAATATTCCCAAGTAACACGGGATCCGTTGGCATCGCCCTTGACTCTCTTTGTAACGATCTTGTACGCTAGTCCAAATTGGATTATTGTCAAGATCGTCGCAAATGTTCATGAAGCATTGCCTCTTGCTATCCCTAATGGCCTTCTTTAGCTGCTTTTTCTTCGTCCGAAAGACCTTGTGGTGTACTAATTCCTCTGGTCGGCCCTAGACCTCATAAGTCTCCTACGAGCCGTTATACATTCAGCTCTAAGCCCCGAAATCTCCTCGTTCCACCAATAAACGGGATTCTTTCTGAATCCTGGGCGCCTTCTTCTCATCGACATATCGTAAGCAGTCGAGACTCGGCTAATAAATTCCCTTGCCGCTTCGTCTGGTAGCCCAGTTATACTCCCATCATCCATGCAAACCCGAAACATCTCGCGGTTAAAACTGTTACACTTCCAGCCCTGTGCGCCAATATTATACCGACCCGCTCCATCATGCTCCCTATCCATAAGCTCCATGAGAACGGCCCTGTAATCGCTATGTGTATAGATCCCGCTAATGCTCCACCGTAAGTGACCGGCCAGTCTATTGCTGGCAAACGCTATGTCTATAACGGATCCGCCTCCGTTTCGACTAAACGTATGCTCACTGCCCTGGTTCAATAACACCACATCCAGGATTGCAAAAGCTTCAAATAATGGACTTCCACTAGAGTTTGTCCGTGAGCAACCCCACTCGATAGCCCACGCATTAAAATCGCCAGCAATCAAAACCCTCTCATAGCTAGCCGCGTCCAGAGAAATCCTGTCTACAATGCTCCTAAATTCTTCAATACTATATCTAGGTGGAATATAGCAACTGTATATGGTCAAACCAGCCATAGTGACGCTTACAAAGCCAACGTCTGTAGTCATTTGGTCCTTTGGCATCCTCCCACTTACCACCCAAACTGCGGCAGTCTTTGTCCTGTCGGTCCACACCCGAGTATCGTCAGTCCTGTACGGTTCACTTAGGATAGCTATATCTATTCTCTCCTCTGTAATACTAATCCTAAGTAGGTTCTGTGACGTCTCGCAGTGGTTTAGGTCCAACTGAAGAAGTCTCATGCGCTCTTCTTTCGAGCCAATCTATACCTTGGGCAGGTTGAAGATCCAGTAACATGCCCCCTGTTCTCCTTGCAAAGAAGACAGCTTGGCTTGTTCCGGCAAGTCCTCAATAAGTGCCCCCTCTCCCCACACTTTATGCACGTGTCCCTGTAATCATTCCCGTTCTTACAGTTCGCCGCCACATGCCCAAAGTCCAAGCACCTTGAAGCATCTCCTGAGCGTGATCTTCTCACGAATCATGCACATAACCCATCCTATTCTTATTCTGGACACCGTCAGTAGCATTTTGCCTAAGGGTGCACTTAGCGCAACAGTTGCTATCTGTGTCCCCCCGAACGCTGTCGTCATCGATCTAATCGAGGATTCCTGCAGGCTGTTCATTTTGTCTGAGATTTTCTCAGTACTTCGAGAATTTCTCCTTTCGTCGTAATTTCGTCTACGTCCCTGATTTCTATTGTAACCTCCTGACTAGCCGCCCTAACCTCGGCATTTTTCCCTAAGACCTCGCTGACTGCATCCCTAAATTGTAGAAGTCCGTCATGTTCAGGCTTATTCAGCTCCAGAAGCAGTTCGCCCTTGACAGTCTTTCTAATGGTCCTGACATTCTCGCCAAGACCACCCAATCTACTGTCGGTCTTCACGGTCTTCAAAATGTCTTCGTATGACCTATCTGAGCATGCCCTTATTAGCAGGGCATCCGGCCGAGTCGTACGCTTCTGCACCCTTCCCCGACTCCGGACCTTCTGCCACTCGCCCTCTCCTTCGCCTGACCTTGGATCGGCAATGCTGGTGAGGGGTTCGCTACCGGGGTGTTTCCCAAAGGTGGAAGTTGCTTTATCGCATCCGGCTTCTTCTTCTTCTTTGGTACAGTCGCCCAAGGACTTACTGGGCCTGCCGGACGCTTCCCCAATGGGGTTGCCAGCCCAGCTCGGGTCTCTGTCTGTGTCTGTTTGTGCTGAAACTTCCTTTCAGCCCAATGCTGATCGCACCCATCCTCCTTCGCTAGCACGTACAGTGCCTATATTTGCCTGACCATTGATACAACTTCCTTATAGACATTTGAACGCCCCTTTAGAAATTCCACCAACCCTGCAATCCTCTCACCCATATTCCCAAAGTTCGATTTGACTTTGGATGACTGTGCTCGCGTCACATTCACCGTCGCAGGCACGAAGGAGTTGTTCTTCTCAGGATCGCGCTCCTCGTGAACGGTGAAGCGCCTTCTGATCCCCTCTTCCCCGATGCTTCGCGTACTACCCTCGCCAAGCTCAGCAGGGAAGCGTCACAATCGCTATTTACATCGTCACTTCTCCCGTTATCGCATTTACAAAGGTAGGCTCATTACCTCTGTTTACTATAACAATATTGTTAGCTTTAATAAAATCAAGAAGTGACTCACCTCGTGTGTTGACATCCGTACTTCCCCATGCCGTGTAATGTGCATTTGCGTCGCAGCATGCAACCCATTGCAGGTTCCTGTTGCGGCGGTAAACGGAGGCCAAAACCACCGTTCCCTACCCTTGGGCACTAGGCACTTTTGCCTGTATTGCCACTACATCTTTTCGCACAAGCTCTGAAATAGGCACAAAATTAAAATTCTTGTTGACCATTATGGCCGCCATAAGTCGGTCGACGTTACCGTCATAGATCAACTTACAGTTTTTTGTCTGCAGCCCGTTGATTCGTCTATTTGTGGCTCATGGTTCTTGGATGGCCACAAAGTCCAGACACTGTTTTTCCAGCATGGCACTAAGCTGGTATGAGGCTGCTATTGCCCGGTGGAGATTTATTTGGAGACACTTTAACTGCCTCCAGAGACTGCTGTAGCTTAGATGGGCCCGTGCTATTAATTCTTGGGCAGTGAAGCAACCTCCGGATTTCCCCGTTCCGACTTCTTTAGTCGGCATGTCGGAGCTTTGGTTTTGACACGAGGGGTTCTAATCTTGCCCTTCCCTGCTCCTGGTGCTTTGGGAACCGTTTTCCTCAGAGGACCATGTGGCCTCTGGAAAATTCTTAGGTATGACTCCAAGTCTTGTCGAGCGAACAGTGTCCGCTAGAGCTGGCGTCGATGTGGGAATCTCCAGAGATGCTCCCTTCGTCGACAGTCCATCGTCCACCACTCTCTCCACTTGCTGACCGGGGTCTACCCGATCTGATTTCTCCACTACCTTTACCCCGGTGCTGATCGGCGTTTCGGCGGCAGGCAGCGTAATTGGCTCATTAGCCTTTATGCTGCCAGCAAACCGCTTCGCCGGACCAGAGCCCAATGTTGGTGTGGAGCTATGCGATCGGATCCTTTTGAGTGTCGCATGTACGTCACACGTCGCGGCCCCTACCACCATGGACTTTGCTGTTTCCAGCGGTATGCCCTTGGTAAGTATAGTTCTGAGCCTTTTGCGACGTGAGCCCGACATCTTCATCCAATTTGGTGGAGGCTCTAGAAGATTTCTCTCCAGCTTCGAAGATATAGACAGCCCAGCCGACTCCTGGCTAAGTGGGATGTGTACATACTCCAATATGTTGGAAGATGAACCTTGTGCCCGTTCCAACATATCGTGGTCCATATTTTCATCCATGGCAGGACCTGTTGCCTCAACCACCGATGACTTTTGCTGGCTCTGATGAGCACTACCTGCGGGAGTGGAATCTGTTACAGTCTTTGATGTTGGTGTATCAACTTTAGTTTTCGGAGTGGTTCCTGTTGTGTTAGTTGCCTTGTCAAGCTGGCGCGTAAAAATTTTGCGCGTTCACAATCGCATTTGGCGTTAAAGAGCGGGTCCTATTCTCAGGCCTGGCTGTTAAATATGCTCCGTCGCCAGTCTTCTTATTCATACTATCTGAGAACACATAGCATGTATTTTTCTTGCTTTGTTTTTCGGTTTTGTTTATATTTTTATTTTCATTTATTTTTGCCATCTCAACTGAGCCTGCACGGCCAACGTAATGACAACGTAACTTAGAGCGTTCTCCAAGTCCTTGCTAAGGTTTTACCGGGACGGAAGGCAGCTGCGACATTAGCCTGAAAGCCGTTAATACGCGATGTCACTCTCGTATACTAAGGTAACAGAATGCCACAGCTGTCAGCCCATTCTCAAACAAATCCAATAAATAATCAAAATCATATCAATGGTATTTGCCGGTTCGTCAACGTTGCAGTTTTACTGAGTGGCAATTCCTTACACAGATCAATAATTTATAAGAGATCTGTGATGCTTATAGCATCTATAGTTCCTTTAAGGCTTAGTGAAACCTCAGAGTACTGGAAAAATCTCTGCCCATCATCAGTCCATTTTTGCTGTCCAATATTTTTTCAATATTCAAAGGAGTCTTCAGAAATAATCAAGTCTACAGTAACCAATATTAAAAATAAAATTGATAAACTTAATCCTTCTTCGGAGCACCCTGTGGTTATGGAAACATACGAGATACATCGTTTCAAAGTCAAAAATGTTTGATTTCAACACCTTTTTAAGTTGGTAAAATATCTTCATTACTTCAAAAGCTATGAGTTTTGCAAAGGAAAAAGTCAAAACGAGCCACTGTGCGTCGTTGCAATTATCTGCCTGTTTTCTCTGAGAGTACTTTTTGCTTGAAGTTGGGGACGTCTTCTGTTTTATCATTTTGTCTTATGGCGTTTTATTTTCTAACAAAAATGTTCCATGTATTCTGGTATCTAATAATGTTTTCAGACTGAGTGAATTTAACATATATGCGGTTTTAACGTTAAATCCAACTCATAAACACTGTATTTACCATACCAAGTGAATTTAATAAATCCACATTAAATTCTAGTTTGGAATTGAATATAAGTTGGATTTATGCAATACAACACTGTTTTTGTCCGTTAAGCTCAGTGCTACCAAGTTAAAAAGATCTATAAATATAGCAACAGCTGATAAAGTTATTGAATGAAATAATAAAATAAAAACCATTTAAAATATTTTCAGAAGAAAATACTTTCAATGGCAGCAGCAATAAAAGCATTTCGAAGAAAACGAAGTTTTCGACGAAAGACAAAGAAAATATGTATCTCGTAAGTGTATTTACCAAAGGGCACACATGTTGTGTCTGTTGTACAGTTGGCCAAATACGTTTTGTACAAAGTAAAGCATCAAATACACTTATTTCTACGGGAAATTTTTATTGTTTTGTAGAAATTTATTTGATACACTGTATGTTAAATGCTGAATTTAAAAAATTAGCAGTGTGAACGCAAAATCATCTGTTGGTGAATTTAATGTTAAATTCAGTATTTAACTTTCAGTCTGAAAACACTATAAGAATTTTTTACATTCTTTGTAAACAAAATTTAATAGTTAAAATCAAAATCACAACATGTTACATTTCAAAGATGCAAAAATGGTACATGTTTTGCAATCGATTTATAAATAAGGGAAAGAAAATGCCCTTTTTTACAACTATGTCAACTACCTGTTATACAATTAATTCCGTTTTTAGACATGCAAAGTTTACTCTGCAAAGTTTTGAGCTTAATAGAGAGAGGAGGAAGAAGAAAGAAGATCAGACTTTGATGTACTCAAAAATTCGCTTTTGCTTGTCATTCGTAATTTAAAGTGAAGTTAACTGCAAGTATGTATTTAACAATATCTTTTACTTTTTATTTCATTGGGCTGCAGTTAAAATAAAGTTCTGTTTGTGGTTTGCTAACAATAAATCAATACATAATACACATGTATTATAAATAAATTTATGTTAGTTTGTTTGTAAGCTGAGTAAAATATATTAAAGATTATTGAAGGTGTTGTTCTGATCGCTATCATAAGAATCCAAGTCAGTAGCATCTTCAATGCATTCAATAATAAAATTAACTCTTGCCGGCCAAATTTTAATGTTGTTGTGTTTTTCTTTCACGCGGCTATCCCATTCACATAAAAAGCAACAGAACTAAATATACAGACTTTGTAATCCGGTTAACATTGCTATAACTTTCAAATCAGCACATATGTTCCATGCTTAATGTCTATATTTAAATTTTTCAAGTATCATCTTCATGTTATGATAGCTTTCTTTCATATTTCTTGCATACGCGAGTGGGACCGATGGAAATTTGTTACCATTGTGAAGCAAAACAGCTTTCAAACTTGTCTTGGATGAATCAATATAAAGCCGCCATTCCTCACAATTATGATTGAAACACAGTTGTCACAAAAGTCCATCAGCATTATTACAAAATACCAAATCGTCGTTTTTGGTGAAATAGCTCAAAAAAGCTTTTTCTCTATTTCGAAAGTACGAGACTTTCACGTCTTTATGCACCAAATTGCATTGTTTAAATTTGCATGCAAGAAGCTCAGACTTTATTTTTGAAAGTCCTAAATCACGAGCTAAGTTATTCAGATCAGTTTGATTCGGAAAATAAGGTTTGCTCATTGGACTTTCAAATAAATGCGAAGATGCATCCATGGTGGTGTAACTGGATTCAGTCCTTGCAGAAAGCCTATCTTCTTCGTCATTTCTAGGAGGTAATGGAGGTAAATAATTACTTGTAAGAGGAACTGGTCGTTTGACAGATAAAGCATTTTAATATATAACTTTATTTTTGTTTTTTTTTTCGTAAACCCACGTGTTTTAGTCATGTAAAAGTAGCAACCAGTTTCATGATTTTGTGGTTCACTTCAAATCGCTGGTTCATAAATGGCAAAGACTTATGACTTCCTTTTAACCAACCTCTTAAATTCCTTGAACACTTTTTATCTCTTTCATCGATAGGAAATCCAAAGTATAGCTGGTAAGCCTCTTTAATCTGGGAAGTTATTGTTTGCCGTTGATACCTTAAAGTTAAATTGGCACATACATAGCAAATAAATTTGGAGAATTCTTACAAATCTTGGACATTTTGCAATCTGAAACAAAATTTGATACAATACTATTATTTCGTTTCTTCATTACAATATTTTAAATTACAGTACTAACCAAAAATATATGAAAAAAGGATCACTGAGCACTTTTTGGTTGATGCTTTTATAGTAGATTCAATTTCAATTTTTTTTTTTTTACAGCGGACAACACTTGACCTTTTGGTTTCATAAGCAATTGTGGTATGCCAATTATGAACCATACAAAATACCCTTGGCTTTTATTTCCATTACCTGCCTGCTAAGCTAACGCAATCCTGTCACCATATGTAACGTTGACTGCACATATATTCTTTCAATATTGGGTACCTGCGGTAAATTGAAAATAAAATTCGCATTTGTTAATCGATTTTCGTGATTTATACCTGATTTTATTCTTGAGGTATTTAGCTCTCAGAAAAATGTGCAAAATATAAAATAATTGCTTTTTTTTTTATTGCATTTTTAATCTGAAAAAATAACGAACTTTGCAAGAAAAAAAATTTTTCCCCTCTTAAATTTTTGAATAATTCTAAAACGATAAAATATAGAACAAAATTATAGGAGTTAAACTAAATATAATTTTGTTACGCATCTTTTGGTGTTTTGTTTATGAAAATCGGATGAGCCGTTCTCGAGTTAGGCTGAAATATGTCTTCATACCTGACTAATTTAGTGGAAAAAAATTGCCAAGCACATAAAAAAAATCCCTACGTGATGGAGAAAAACAGAAAACGGATTTGAGTTAAGCACATCAAAATCCATATCGTCCACATAGTTTTAAATAAAGGAGAGCCAAAAAGTGATTTTTTGCAGAGCAGTGTAATTTATTGAATAATTTCATTTTTGTGTTCCATGTTTTTTTATTTAATACTGCACTCAATAATAATTTATATATTTAATTGCAATGTAACTGCACTGAAAATTCTCTAAATAAAATGCAAAATAAGTGGACTGAAAATATTTTAAATAAAATTTCTAATGTTAACGAATTTTGAAGAATAAGTAAAAAGTAAGAAACCAAGCAAAAGAAAAAAAACTTTGTCAAACTAAATTTTCGTGTCTAAAAACGAAGCAAATTTTAAAGCGAAAAAAAGTTTACTTTGCAAAGTAAACTTTGCGTGTGTATATCTAAGCAAATTATTTAATTTGTATTTTTATGACATAGGAGATTTAACATATGTTTCGACGAGATATTCTTCTTAAAAATGCATTATAGGTCACTTTGGAAGAAAATTTATTTTAAGGGCAAAGTTTTTTTGTTTTTTGTTTTGTCAACTATTTATCAGTGCTTATCATAACACTATGTCTATACCTGATTTCTATGATAGCAGTATATACGGGAAGACGTTGATGAATATATATTATGATGAAATATATTTTATTATTATTTTTATCATTTAAAACTTAAAAAATAAGTTTCTTGCATAAGTACGATAAATTTTATTTATTAATACGCACATATAAGCTGTGAAATAATTATTTGGTGCTATTTTAAACATAAAGTTGAAAGTAAATAAACGTCAAAATCAAATTAATATCTAAAATGATATCAAGATAGAAATAGCGTACCGCATAGCATGCTTTTTCTATCATAACGCTGTGATAACACTAATAAATGGAGTCTATACCTTGTGATTTTCTATCATGATATAAATTTGACATTAGCATGATAGAAATACATCAGGTATAGACCCCGGGTAAAAAAGTCATCGCTTTGTGCAGTTTTGCGTAAAATGTTTAAAATATTACATAATTCAAAAACAGAATGTTTTCGAGTATAAGTTCAGAATTCATTTAAAATTTAGTGGTAGCACTTAAAATCCTATGCCATACAAATCATCTTAGCAACTTTGAACATCCTAATGAAGCTCTCTTGAATATCTGGAGTCTAATCACCGCATTTGATAGCAAGTAGACTGTCGTATCCAATAGTATTTCGACACGAGTCGAGTAAGTAAATTAACGCATGTATCGAATCGTAATTTTGTTCAAATTGTAATAGATTTATACACAAATGTTTATCGAATGTAAGTTAATAAAAAAGAACTGTAGCATAAATTTAGGCAACAATTTTAGCAAAAAGAATTTTTGATAATATGGATAAACTATTTCTTCTGACATCTTTTTCTTCAAATTCAAAAGATGAAAACTTATTACAAATTGCAATAACTAATTGTTTTAACCTAAAACTACGACTACATAAAACTTAAATTTTTTTAAACCTTTTGTCGAAAGTGCTTGTAAATTGTTTTGGTTACGATAGCCAGTTTGCTATCAAATGATGTTTGTATAAAGGGTTGTTAAATTTTAAGGGCCGGTGTTAATTTTGAATAAAACACAAATTATTTAGGAAATTATTGTCATTTCTTTTTATTATGATAATATGGTATGGTTCAATTATGTATGGAACAAAATATCGGCCAAATTTTCGATGACGCTGAGGCATAATTGAGGTTCTATGCCAGTAATGTGCCGAATTATCTCATCCTTTAGCTCTTGAATTGTTGCTGGGATATCGACGTACACCTTTTCTTTCAAATAACCCCAAAGAAAGAAGTCCAACGGTGTCAAATCACATGATCTTGGCGGCCAATTGACATCGCCACCATGTGAGATAACACGGCCTGTTGGACGGTGGGCGACCTAGCCAATTAAAACATGCATTTCAGCTTAACTTCAATTAATTTCTAAACTTTAATCTGAAATATTTTATAACACGTTAATTTATAATTCATATTTTACATAATTCATTTTCTTTTCTTTGATTAAATATAAGTAGTTACTTACACTTGTGCTTCCCTTAGCTTTAGCAAGTGCCCGGTCTCACAACAGGGTTGGCTTATAATAATTACAAATCCAAAGGTTAAATGTTAATTACTAAAGTAATATTGAGACCGGCTTATCTCTTTGTTCAATTAAAATGGCCGAAATTATTAAGATTACGTGGCTTAACAAATCTGACAGGTGTTATTGTCAGATGTTGCCAATGCTGCCAGAAGTTTAATTAACATAACAGGGGCGTGCTAATACTAGTACTTTGGCCACGCAACAACGGCCATTGAATTTGTCGCTCAAAAGAGCCATTGTTTCGTTAGCTGTGTGGCAAGTGGCACCGTCCTGTTGAAACAACATATTGTCCACATCCATATCTTGCAATTCGGGTCAAAAAAAGTTCGTTATCATCTCACGATAGCGAACACCATTCACAGTAACTGCTTGACCGGCCTCATCTTAGAAAAAATGCCGCCAGCCCATAAACCTCACCAAGCAATTCTGCTTATTGACGAATCCACTGAGGTGAAAATGTGCCTTATCACTGAAGATGATTTTCTTCGAAAATTGATCATCCACTGTTGCCATTTCTTGCCACCATTCTAACCATTGATGACGTTTGGTTCTTGAGTCAATTGCACCTTGTAAGCGTGTAAATGCAAGTCTTTATGCATAATGTTCATCAACGACGAGCGTGAGAGGTGCAATTGTTGGGCACGACGACGAGTTGAGGTGGACGGCTCTTGAGCAACACTATCACGAACAGCAGCAATATTTTCTGCAGTACGAGCATGCACTGGTGTTTTCGCATCTTTTACAGACCCGGTTTGCTCAAATTTTTGTAAGATTTTTCCGATTGTACGCATATTTGGACGATTAAATTGACCGAAAAAATCACGAAGTGCACGATATGCATTTTGATTTGAACACCCATTTTCATAATAAGCCTGAATAACTTTAATGCATTGCTCGATTGTGTATCTTTCCATGGTTCAAATTGAGTTAGTCTGAAATTGAGAAATGTCAAATGAAATGCAGAAAAAAAATTGACGTTTAGGTTTGGTTCACATTCAACATCGGCCCTTAAAATTTAACCACCCTTTAAAAAGACAACACAACAGATAAGAGTTGTAAACTGTAATCGCAATTCATAACACACGACATCAAAATAGTTAAGTGTTGTGAACCGTAGGCAAAGCCTGCGAGACATCCAAAAGAAATCATCCGATGTTGTTTGGCTCTCATTTTTTTTTCTAAATGATAATGAAATATGTGCCGTTGCTCCGTCCTAATGGAACCACATATCCTAAAGTCCTAATTCGTTCAATTGCGGCAGAAAAAACTCGGTTAACATGGCCCTATAGCTCGCACCGTCCAGCGTGAACAGCGCACCATGCAGTCACTTTGAGCGGGTGTAGTGGCTCTTCGTTGATTTTCGGTGCCCCAGAAGCGATAGTTTTGCTTGTTCACGTACCTGCTGAGATGGAAATTAGCTTCGTCGCTCATGAAAATAACATTGAGAGATTTCCGAATTGTCATAAATAGTATAGCAAATGCAAGACGTACTGCTATTTGTAGTCTTTTGAAATCAAAGGGTACGTCAGTTGAAATCAAGGGTATTCTTGGTATTCCACAGCTTCTATAATATTTTAATTATTATGGTTGCTTCTAAGAAATTTGATGAGAAGTTTTTCACCAATGGTCTTGTATCTTTTGCAAGGTTTTGGGAAATAAATATTTCGTAGAAGTATAACTAATAAGCCAAATTTTAAAGTTAATTTCTGTGCAAGAATTCCGCGTATGCTACATTATTTTGTTAGATAAGCTCCAGCTTGATCTACGTACAAGACTGAATCAGTAGATTTATTTAGGCAAATTTTAAAAAAATTCTTTAAAAAATCGGATTTTAATCATTTAAAGACAAATTTCAATTATTTTGTTGTAATGTTTTATAGAAATGCGTTAAAAAATAGACTTTTAATCATTCACAGACCAATTTTAATCATTTTATTCAAAAAGGTAAGTTTAAAGTTTTCTTCTTTCTTTGCTGTATGTATCAAATTTTAGAAAACAAAAATTTGTGTAGCAAACCAACAAGCAAACAGGAAATGAATTTTAATTATAATTAGATGTTTTGTTCTTTATTAATTGAGTGGGTACCGAATTTCAGAAAAATCCGTTTACAAATAGAATTTTAATTGTTTAAAAACGCATCCAAATTAATACAGCCATTCACTACTTTATAATGCGGCTAATGCTTTTGCTAGTATTAAAAGGTGATTTTATAAGAACTATCGGAAATTAAAAAAAAAAAAAAACACATAAAATTCTGAAAAATGCATGAAATATTTATTTGGATCGATAGTTGGGTCGATATAATTTAATGTTTAAAGATTATTTCATGCAAATGTTGGCCGCGGCTGCGCCTCAAATGGTCCATCCGCTTAGTCCAATTTTGGCATACTCTTTCCAACATTTCGGCCGGTATCTCACGAATAATGTTGGCAATGTTGGCTTCCAGTGCGTCAATCGAAGCGGGCTTGTCCCTATAGACATTAGCCTTAACATAGCCCCACAAAAAATAGTCTAGAGGCGTTAAATCGCACGATCTGGGCGGCCAATTGACTGGTCCCAAGCGTGAAATAAACTGTTCACCGAACTCGCCTCTCAATTGGTCCATTGTTTCGCGTGCTGTGTGGCATGTGGCACCGTCTTGTTGAAACCACATGTCATGCAAGTCAAGCTCTTCCATTTTGGGCAAAAAAAAGTTTGTTATCATCGCACGGTAGCGCTCACCATTCACAGTAACGTTGTGATTCGCATCATCTTTGAAGAAATACGGCCCAATGATGCCGCCAGCCCATAATCCGCACCAAAAGGTTGTTTTTTGTGGATGCATTGGTAGCTCTTGCAATGCTTCTGGCTGCTCTTCACTCCAAATACGGCAGTTTTGCTTGTTCACGTATCCATTCAACCAGAAATGAGCCTCGTCGCTGAACACAATTCTTCGATAAAAAAGTGGATCTTCATCTAACTTTTCAAGAGCCCATTCACCAAAAATTTGGCGTTGTGGTAGGTCGTTTGGCTTCAATTCTTGCACCAGTTGTATCTTATAAGGCTTCACACCCAAATCCTTCCGCAAAATTTTCCACGTAGTGGAGTAACAGAGGCCCAATTGCTGCGAACGGCGCCGAATCGATAATTCACGGTCATCACCAACACTGGCCGATACGGCTGCGATATTTTCTTCAGTTCGCACTCTACGTAAGCGTGTTGGTGGTTTAATGTCCAACAATGTAAATTTGGTGCGAAATTTTGTTACAATAGCCCGAATAGAAGCCTCAGTAGGTCGATTAAACTGACCATAAAATGGAAGAAGCGCGCGATGAACTTTCTTAACAGAGCACGCATTTTGGTAATAAAATTCAATAATTTGCAAGCGTTGTTCGTTTGTAAGACGATTCATGATTAAATTATAGACCAAACTGAAGATGTTTGACAGTGACACAAGATACAAAACGTGCGTGAGCTGTCAAAACTAGTGTTGCCAAAAAGATAATAGCAAAAAAATCACTCTTTATTATCAGAGACGCCAACCAAAGTGGTAAATAGAATATTTTAAAGCATAATTACAGGCACACATATTTTTGAACACTGCCTAGTGAAAATCTTTGAAAAGTGTGCGTAAAAATGGGTGTGGCCGGTCCAAATTTCAGACAAAACTGTTGGAAAATAAAAAATTTGTATGGCGAACAAGCAAGCAAATAAAGAAATAAACAAACAGAAAATTAATTGACTTAATATAACAAAATAGAACACACTCTAATTGAAATTTTGTCAGAAGTTTTTGTTCATGTTGTTTACAGAAGCAATAGCCATACGATATGTCGTTATTTTACAATGTAAAATTAAATGAAAAGCAACTCTTGCGTTGGCATCTTTAGGGCCTGTTCAGGTAAATGATAATGAAAGCTTCCACGAGAACCCCAGCTGATTTTTAAAAAAAATAGCTGTCAAACTTAACACTTCCCTGTATTCTGTGGTGAGGGTTACAATGATATGAGTGAGTACCTAATATATGAAATATCTTGTAGTTGCTTTTTCGGAAAAATTAAAATTAGTCACTTAGTCACGTAACAGCCACAGTAGATTTTTAAACCAATTGCTTAGTTTAATTTAAAATCTATAATAAATGTTTTATATTTGTTGTTTTATAATTGTAATTATATATCGTATTCCATATGCCAAATAAATACTGTATGCCTGGCGCCATTTTCTTCATACTGATTGTTATTGGGTAATGAGTGAAATAATGCATAACGGCACTTTTTATATCCTTCACTATGAACAAGAATACATATAAATGTGTGATTCCGTTTGTAATTTATACACCGTATGTGTGTTACCCTATAAATTGTATATGTACGTTCTGGAGTGCTATAAAAAGCAGAGTTGATTTAGCGATGTCCACCTATCTGTTTGTCAACTGTTTTGAAGCTCTTACACAACGTACAGAAACGTTTAGCATATAAATGTCACAGTTGTCTATTAATTGTCTCATGTGTAATAAAACTATACTACACAAAGAGA
Organism: Thelaira solivaga; assembly: GCA_947397855.1. NCBI lineage: Eukaryota > Metazoa > Arthropoda > Insecta > Diptera > Tachinidae > Thelaira > Thelaira solivaga. Next base: position 16,623,602 of record OX377615.1, read on the forward strand.
AATGACATAGAATTTTCAGTTATACATATATTGAATTTTGCTGTTTGGATTTCTTTATTTGAAATTAAATAATTATTTTAGGATTGTGTTCTGTTAATAAAATGAAAAAGTCTTTGGAAATGAGGGTTTTACACTGTAATATTGAATAAAACGACTTCTAGAAAAATCAAATCGAATGAAAAAGTATGCGAGTGTGAAAGCAATATGTCAAAAAATATGAATAGAAATTCGATAGTCGTCTCATTTATAGAAAATCATTTATAGAAAATTTTCTATCAGATATACCTTTCATTGAATCAGAGCTGTAGTTTTTTGCTTACAAACAGAAAAATAACAAAAGCAGCTGACAATGTAAAACCCCCAAAATATAAGCCGGCGTTCCTTATACTATCCCAGCCAACATTTTTCGAGATTTTTATTCAAATTCGAGTTCTTTTTGACTCTTCTTCTCTATTAAAAATCAGAACATGCGCTCATTTTCTGATCATAAAAGACACTTTTGTCTTGAGAAAATGGGCCCTACCCGCGACTCTTTTTGACGAATCATTTATTTTTCCTTTTTTTCATCTATCTGCGTCATCTATCTGCGCATAATAAAAGTAAAAAAAAATATTACATTTAAAACGTATGCAAGATCTGTTTGCGGCCAAACACGTTTTTTTAATTTTCTAACGGTGAAATATTCACATTTTAAATAAAACATTTTCATCATATTCGATTGTTTTTCTAAACATTTAAGTGATTAATCAGTTTTTGATCAAGAAGTGCTTGAAAAAACGATCTTCCAATTGCTGGCTCGGATGTAGCATATTAACGAAAGTACGCATATATATATATAAATGTGTGTGTTCGGTAAAGACTTTTGTGCCAAAAGTAAGTCCTCATTTAGACGGGCGAACATTTGAAAGCAAAACATCTGGAATTATCTTTAGTTTTTTCTTTCGCAGTCACACATACCAACATGTTGTCGGCAACATTCCATTATTATTAGGTGTGTTCGTTTACTCCACATTGGGATCCCGCGGGATCCCAATTTACACAAAAAGCGTTCGCTTACTGCAAGTTTGTATAAATGAGAGCAGTTGTGTGAGAATTATGTTTCTTCTTTTTTGCAGCCCACACTTTTTCTTCGTGCAAGTTGGGTAAATTGTCAATCAGCTGTTTGAAAAATAAATAAAAGTAAACAAAGTGCAAATTGTGAAATAAATTTACAAATTTATGAAGTTTTCTTGCTGAATATGTCAAACTTGATATCAATACAATTCGCTTGTTAAAACTGCTACCTCATATTTTATTTTTTTTAAATGCTTGACATTTCTTTTTCTGGGCTAAAAAATTTGTTTTTTGCCTTCGTTTAGTTTTAGGTATTTTTGTGTTTTTTTGAGAGTAATCTTAGGTTACTCTCATTTTACCGAACTTTACCCAAAAAGTACTCGAACAAAGCTATTGTCATTATTTGCACACGACAAAGCAAATGTCAACAAAAAATGAGTGAACAAAGCGTGTCGCCAAGAATCGAACACAAAAATGATGCGCTCTTACCCACCTGTAATTTGCTACCAAACGAAATGTTTCTCTACCAAATATTAGCTCGTCTAACCCCCAACCACACGAGCAATATGTTTGGCAATTATTGCCGTGGCAACTGTCAAATTTTATTGCCAATACCAAAAATTAACGTGTGGACCGCATGAATATATGTTGAAACATTCGTTGGGCAATAGTTGTTATAACATATTGCTCAGCAATTATCTTGGAGATATGCTGTCAGATTGAATTGTCATTTTTTGTGAAAAATTAAAAACGTGTGAAGCTAAAAAAACCAAGCTAATAAAAAATTAAATAATTCTTCAACGAAATAAAGTCACCACATTAATAATATTTATTAATTGCTTTAAAGCAATAAATAGTTTAATGTTCTTATTTTCACCTCTCATTTAATGTTTTTAAAAGCTTTTAATTTTATGTTTTAAGATACGTGTTCGCTACCTCAAAATAGAAGCTTAAACATTGACCTTTAATCAAATTTAACAGTTGCTGGGCCAATAATTGCTAAACATATTGCTTCGTGTCGTTGGGGGGTTAATGCCTATTTAAGCGACCGTAAATGTAGAAATGTAAATGTGGCCTTCTCAGCTGATCGTTTCTGGTATATGAGAAGTTATGCTAATATTTAGCTGAATGTAATGCCACATAAGTGTAACGTCACAACCTGTAGAAAATAGAATTTCATGTAACCAAATGTAGCCAGTGATGAGATGTATGAGTATATGGTACTCTTTTGTTATGTTTGAATTTTTTCAATTGTTAAATTTGTATATAAATATAATATATTTAGTTTTTATTTTTTGCAAAAGATTTATATTAATATTTATTAAACATATATTTGTATACAAAATAAGTGCATATGTTCAACGTAAATAGATATAATACATGCATACATACAAATGTACAAATGTATACTATTATGGTTATTGATATTATTATTATCTAAAAACCATTTTTTTTATACACATACATACAAACCTGTATATAAGTACGTTGAACATACGCAGTTGTTTTGTAATTTATATAAATATAAATAGATGTACACACATATAACACATAATATTATATAGGTATTAATGATAAAACTGCAATTATATATATATATATTTTTTTATATATAAAATAATGTATTGGAATCATTAGAAAGAGCTTGGTACTTTTTCCATACATTCGCAAAATAATGTGAGCATAATAAACTCCCATCAGTGCTTTGAACAGCTGTGCGGCTTATTTGATTTGTTCTTTTCATAAACAAAAAATAATATTTATAAAACTCAATAATAATAAAGTAAATAATTTAATTTAATACAATATACAGGGTGGCCCAAATAACATAATTTATTTTTTCTTTTTGCAGATTATAACTTAACTCTTGGAAATTTAAAATGAATACGTACAGTCCACAACAACGCATTAAAATTATCGATTTTTTATTATTCTTCTCAACGATCAATTGTTCTGACACAGCGAAATTATCGCCGTTTTTTTTAACGTAAGATCAGCGCCCACATCTTCCATTATTACAAGTTTAGTTCGCCGTTTTGAGGAACTGGGTTCAGTTGCAGACCGTCCAGGAAGAGGTGTTCATCGAAATATTCGTACTGAAGACAACGTGGAAGCTGTGCAGCACAGTGTTGCAAATGATCCATCTGTCTCAACTCGTCGCCGTTCCGGCCAATTGGGTATACCCAGAACAATATTACAGAGAATTTTAAAGCTGGATTTTAAAATGTATCCATACACAGTGTTTAAATTGTGCAACAGCTTCTAGACCCCCAACAACGAATACAATACGCTCACTAGATCTCATTTGGGCCACCCGTTAGTAATTTAATATTATTTACGATGAAAAATTGATATTATTGGTTCAAGCAAACGAAGAAGAATATTAATTTTTGGAGATTTCTTTTTTTGTTTACTATAAAAACTTATGGTTACGTTTTAACATTTCTATAAATGCAACAACGGTTACATTTTTAGCTACATAGGCCATAAGGCCTATTTAAGCGACCGTAAATGTAAAAATGTAAATGTAGGCAAAATGTAACAAAATGTAGCTAAAAATGTAACCGTTGTTGCATTTATAGAAATGTTAAAACGTAATCATAAGTTTTTTATAGTAAACAAATATGTATACATACATAAAAATGTTTAAAAAATTATATTCTTCTTCATTTGCCTGAACCAATAATATCAATTTTTTCATCGTGAATAAATTTAAATTACTATATTGTAATAAATTAAATTATTTACTTTATTATTATTGAGTTTTATAAAAATTATTTTTTTATGAAAAGAACAAATCAAATAAGCTGCACAGGTACTCAAAACATTGATGGAAGTTTATTATGCTCACATTATTTGCGACTGTATGCCAAAAGTACCAAACTCTTTTTAATGATATTAAAACAATATTTTATATATAAAAACAATGCTTTAATATTTATATAATTACAGTTTTATCATTAATACCTATATACTACTATGTATTATATATGTTCATCTATTTATATTTATATAAATTACAAAATAACTGTGTATGTTCAACGTACTTATATACAGGTTTGTATGTATGTGTATACAAAACAAAAAAATGGTTTTTAGATAATAATAATATCAATAACCATAATAGTATATATATAGTTTTTTTTGGTATATTTGTGCATATATGTTCAACTATACAGTTATTTTGTATACAAATATGTATATGTACATACATATGTTTAATAAATCACTACATAGTTGAAAACAAAGTCGCTTTCTCTGCCCCTATATCCCTATGTATGCTTAAATCTTTAAAACTACGCAACGGATTTTGATGCGGTTTTTTTTAAATAGATAGAGTGATTGAAGAGGAAGGTTTATATGTATAATCTTGGAAGGTTTAACGTCACAAATCCGCCCGGCAGGTAGCGCTATAGTCGGTATATGGCTTATTTGCCTACTACCTGTTTTTCCCGGTCTCGCACGGTTCTTTACTCTATGAGTACGATTTCTTAGTGTAAGAAGATCGAATATATAAACATTTTAAGTCAAGACAACGTTTGCCGGGTCAACTAGTATTACTATAAATCTTTTACAAAAAATAAAAACTAAATATATTAAATATACAAATTTAACAATTGAAAAAATTCAAACATAAAAAAAATGTACCATATAAAAGGGCTATTGTGCCACTCTCTCAACCAATACACATACATACCATCACTGGCTTTTTTTTGGCGGTTATGACTCGATATGCGATTTTAAAAATGTAAATATTTGGCAACTATTTACAGTGAAGGGTATATAAAACTCGGCACTGCCGAATTTAAGTTATTAAATTTAATTGCAAAACTCAATGAAAACTTAGTTGGTTTTTTGTTGATCTGATTTACATTAATTCGCTATAATAGTTTATCAATTTGTGGCTTGTCTTTAACCTAACTGCTTTTAGTTTCATGTTATTTTTTTAAAGTTAAATTATTACTTTTCAGAAATCTGACCGAGCACAAACAAAATTTTTCTCCTTTATGAATCCGTTAGCTGTTGATATATGGATATATATAGCTTGCGGCTATGTATTGGTATCAGTAACAATTTGGTTTGTGGCTCGATTCTCGCCTTTAGAATGGGTTCCCGCCAAACAACAGCCAATGGCTAGATGGAACATGCATTACACTTTAGATGAAGTAAATTTTACAAAGCCCACTTTCTGCAAATACAATAATTATCATGAGGAGAATATTGAACTGATGCAAAAATATCATGTAATAGATATGAGCACGAATGTAAATCCTAATGATAATAATGAAGAGCAAAATGAGTTGATGCTGAAATCAAACGTTACTACTTCAACTATGAAAACCTCTGAAATGTGGTGGCCCAACAATCGTCTTCATTTGCCAACATCTTTTCTAAATATGGAGGTTAATAATACAAATGAAAGTGCAAAGTCTACTGAGTTATTGACCATTACGAATGATTTTACATTAAAAAATTGTTTTTGGTTTGCAATCGGTGCTCTGATGCAGCAAGGATCCGATTTATATCCCAGGGTAATAATTCTTTTTAGCCATACTTACGGTTCGTTATAAATCTGCAAATTCCGTATGTAAATTGGCATTAAACATAGAGAATATGACATTGAATCAAGTCGTTATGCCTACTATGTCAAATTTCCATATCATATTGATCGATTTCTCTTCAAATAGTTCATAATGCTTTAGACTTATTAAAATAACAATTTCATTACAAAATTAATGTATTCTTTTGATGAACATTAATTTAAAATTTGGAATATTAATAGTTTAAAGCTCAATTCGACTGAAGATTTCTTGTTGAAGGTTGTTGGCATAAAGAAACAAATTTTCTTTCCTTTACATATATGCTTTTAAATATTTATTGCTAACAAACTGCAAGTTTTTGTGTCAATGTCTTTCATATTTAATTTATATTTTAGGCGACATCAACACGCATTGTTGGTGGAATTTGGTGGTTCTTTACGTTAATTATTATTTCATCGTATACAGCAAATTTGGCAGCATTTCTAACTGTTGAGCGTATGATAACTCCGATTGAAAGTGCCTCCGATCTCGCAGAACAAACGGATATATCCTATGGAACTTTAGAAGGTGGATCAACAATGACATTTTTTAGGGTAAGAAATTATATACTATACTTATTAATTTAATAGATATAAAAAAAACGTACAATATGTGTGAAACTTTTTTCTGATGCCGGAGGTTTCATGGTCACATTGAATACCTGTGATAGTAAGCTTCCAAATTTATTCAAAATTCAGTGGTAACACCTAAAACCCTGTGCCATAAAATTTTATTTCTTATTTTAAGATATAATAAATTGCACCGTACCACTAAAATGTGAATGAATTTTGCTGTAATATGATTCATTTTGTTTACAACAAATTTTTTTAATAATAAATTTTTAATGATTTTTTAAAAAGAAATTTTTGGAAATTTTCATGAAAAAAATTAATTTTTTTTGACAAAACTTTGTAAATATCCCCTACGGTAAAGACTGCTAAAAAATTGATTACAAGATAATTTAAAGGTTCTTTTATTCACAATCCTTATGTGTTTTCGTAAGCTTAATCAGAAACCTAATTCTCGAGTTATTACAACTGATATAGCCTAACCTACCATTTTTTATATAACTGTATATCTCGACAACTACACATAAGATTAAAAAAGTGGGTATACGGTTTGAATCAGGGTATCGAGTATACTAGAAATCAGTTTTAAATTTGCCGGAACTTTAATATTGTACTGGAAACAGTAAATAAATGGTAGAGCATGAGGGGGTTTGCTTAAAGAAATTTGTTTCCGGATGGACAATTTGATAAAGGACCACCTGGTATTGGACACAAAAGGTTTTCATGACAGCATAAAGTCGTCTTGGACAGACTACCTTCCATTTATGAAATGTTTCAGTCATGTGTGATATTGTCCTGGACTGTATGAAATGATGTTGCTAGAAACTTATTAAATTGATTACTCTTTTCTAAAGAAAATTCATAACTATAAATTAATTACCAACCTTTATGTCCAAATGATATACGAGTACTAAAGGATTGTCCATTTACAACGCACGATGCAAATTATAAATAATACAAAAAGTTTTCAGAGCATTATCTTAATATTTTTTATTATGTAGAAGGATTTATGACAATTATTTGTGAAATAAAATATCGACCAAATGCTCGCCACGGCTTCCGTAGTACTCCTCTATCCGATGGTCCATATTTTCAATGACTCTGAGACATAATTGAGGTTGAATGCCGTACACTTTTTCTTTTAAATATCCACAAAAAATGTTCAACGCTGTCAAATCACATGATCATTTTGGTCAATTAACATCGCCACCACATGAGATAATACAGCCATTGTTTCGTTGGCTGTGTGGCAACTGGCACCATTATGTTGGAAACACATATCGTCCAGATCCATATGCAGAATCATTATTCAAAATTCGCATTAGTGATGCTCGTGACGTTTCTCTTCTGCCACACTATCGCGTACAGCAGCAATGTTTTCCGCAGAATGAACTGGTTGAGCATACACAGGTGTTTTCACATTTCCTAAAGACCCGATTTGCCGAAATTTGTACACAATTTTCCCGTTTACGGACACATTTGGTCGATTATGCTGATCAAAAAAATTACGAAATGCATTTCGATTTGAACGCCCATTTTCGTAAAAGGTTTCAACAATCTTAACTCGCTGCTCACTTGTCTACCTCTCCATGGTTGAATTTGTCCCACACTGAAACACAGAAATATCAAATTAAGTTTTACAAAAAAACTAGACGTTAAGGTGTGACTTACAATTAATATAGTGCATTATATGATGAAAAAGAATTGTAACTTCTTTGCTGGTGAATATTTAATTTTTTTTTCTCTTTTATGAACTTTTGCTTTAGTAATTTAAGGTAGAACTGGTACTCGTTATCACTATTTCTTCGTATGTAATTTTACTGGCCGTATGTTCTCATTTTCTTTTAATTTTAATCTTGATTTCTTGACCTTTTTATCGGAAAATAATTAAATAAATATTATTTAAGCTTTTAGATCTCTCTTTTATATATTTAAATTATTATTAAATTAAATTCCAATATTTCGACACCTCTTTCGTGCGTTTTTCTCAAGGAAAATAATTTTATAATAAAAGAAAAAAATTTTTCAAATGTAAATAAAGATTATGATATCAAAAACTTTTTTCAAATATTCAAAAAACATATACAAAATAATAATAACATTAATAATATTTTATTACATATACATATATAATATATAATATATAATATATAATTTGTTTTTTATAAAATATTATTAATGTTATTATTGTTTTTGTATATGTTGTTTGAATATTTGAAAAAAGTTTTTGATATCATCATCTTTATTTACATTTAAAATTTTTTTTTATTATAAAATTATTTTCCTTGAGAAAGACACACGAAGGAGTGTCGAAGTATTGGAATTTAATTTAATAATAATTTAAATATATAAAAAGAGATCTAAAAGCTTAAGCAATATTTATTTATTTATTTTATTTTAATCTTTCCAAACGGTGCAAGTAGCAAACATTCATTCATTAACCATATAAATTTTCTTGCTAGTTATGTGTTAAGCAGAGTTTAAATAATTTTTTTTATATTTTTATAAAAAAAGAGAAAAATTTACTGATCAACTAAAAAAAATATTTTTTTTTATTTAATAACAGTCTAGACATAAAATAATTTTTTTTCTAATTGTAGGATTCTAAAATAGGCATTTATCAACAAATGTGGAGGTATATGGAAAATCGTAAATCATCAGTGTTTGTTAAAACGTATGAAGAGGGCATACGACGTGTAATGAATGGCAATTATGCTTTTTTAATGGAGTCAACCATGTTGGATTATGCTGTGCAGCGTGATTGTAATTTAACACAAATCGGAGGACTTCTTGATTCTAAAGGCTATGGAATTGCTACACCCAAAGGTTCACCTTGGCGAGATGCCATGTCGTTAGCCATATTAGAACTACAGGAAAAGGGAATTATACAAATTCTTTATGATAAATGGTGGAAAAATACTGGAGATGTTTGCAACCGTGATGACAAAAGCAAAGAGTCAAAAGCCAATGCTTTGGGTGTGGAAAATATAGGTAATTTTCTTAAATGAAAATATTGTGAAAAATAAAATTTTCTTATACTATTTTATGCAACAACACAACCCATTAAATAAAATATATTATGCAGGTGGTGTGTTTGTTGTACTACTTTGCGGCTTAGCATTAGCTGTTGTTGTTGCCATATTGGAGTTCTGTTATAATTCAAAGAAAAATGTTCAAACCGAAAATCAATCTTTGTGTTCAGAAATGGCGGAAGAATTACGTTTTGCAATGCACTGTCATGCTTCAAAACAACGACCTCTTAGACGAAATTGTGACAAATGTATGTCGGGCACTACTTATGTACCAGCAGCATCAGCATCTGGAATACGCGCTAACGTTGGCGCTGATGGCATGCCTCACATTAGTGGCGTCCAGTACAACTATTTAAATTAAAAGAATTTTTTAGAATAATACTGAATTACAATGAAATTTTAAGATGAAAATAAATTTTTATAAACAAATTTAAGAGTAAATAAATTAAAGAGAAATATTTGTAAAGGGTGTCCCAACAAGAACGCAAGATTTAAATTTTAAATAAATGACTGATGCAGCAATTGAATTGTTTCTCTGGCTGTATGACATGTGGCGCCGTCTTGTTGAAACCACAAGCCCTCCACATTCATTTCTTCAATTCTAGGCAAGAAAAAACTGGTTACCATTTCACGATACCGAACACCATTGACTGTTTGCACTTGACCTGCCTCATTTTCATAAAAAAAAAAGGTCCAATAATTCCTCCAGCCCAAAAACCACACCACACAGTGACACGTTGAGGATGCATTTGCTTCTCGTGAATCACTCGAGGATTTTCCTCACCCCAAATGCGACAATTCTGCCTATTGACGAAGCCATCAAGATGGAAAAGGGGCACGTCACTGAAGATGATTTTATCGGCAAAATCAGCATTTTCATGTTGTCTATCCAATACCCAATTAACGAACTCCCTTCCCTGTCCATGTTCATTTTTTACTAACCTCGTACCTTCTATTAGCAAACAATAACAATTGTTCAAATGTCAAACAATGACACTTCGAATGGCGCCAAATTTAAATCTTGCGTTCATGTTCGGACACCTTTTATTAACATGAATTAACGCCGATTTACATATAAAGTATATCAAAGCGTTGAATGTGTTTTTTTTTTTTTGGATGAAATTTTTTTATTTTCTTAACTTAATCTTCAAAATGCCCCGATGACTATTTAATCATCGCATTCGATAGCGAGTAGACTATGGTATCAAATAATATTTTGATACGTGTTGTATCATCTCATAAGATATCTATCGAATAGTATTTTTTGTTTTTATTGTAATAGATTTATACACATAAGTGTGGTAAATCCAAAAATTAAAAAGTATAGCATGAATTTAGGCACCAATTGTGCAAAAAAAATTTTTTACAATGAAGAAAATTAAAGGAATTTCTTTAATAATATATTATTTAGCGATAAATGTGTGTAAATAAAACATATAACAAATAAAAATATATATATAAGTAAATATAAACTTATAATTCTACCAATATAATAAATAAAACTTGTATTTTTCAAAACTTTTTGTTGACTTTGCTCGTTACAAAAGTAGTTTGTTTTGCTTACGATAACTACTTTGCTATTGAATGATGCTTATTAAGATTACCCTCGATCAAAGGCTGGCTATCGAAAGCCATCATCTCAAATTATGATACATTTTACTCGATATCGAGTGACATGATTCCAAAATGAAAAATTTCGATCAATTTTACTTGATATTGAATGCGGTGATTAGACGCCTTTTTTTTTTTTTTTGCATACTGAAATTCATTTCATGAAATTCAATAAAATATTTCAACCGGGATTACTGGGTTGAGCTGTTTATTTGCTGACCGGCCAACTTAAGGTAAGGACAAATTAAATTCAAGTTCTATACATTTTACTGTGTTAGCCAAATATTAATATTGTTACGTTTTTACCCTTTCATAAAAATATTTAGTTTAATATTGTAAAATAAAACGTAAGTAGTATACTTTTCAGCACTTCTTTGTTGCGTTCATAAGATGTAACGGTTGTGAAACTGTTGAGTGTTCGTCTTAGAAACGCATAGTTGAGTAATTCCGCTCAACTCAATAGTTGCGTATTTGCTGTCATTTTTTCCGTCATAAAATACTTTAGGTACCTAAAGTCAAAATGTTGTGTGTTGTGTCAAGTAAATTTAAAACAACTACTTCAACACCGGTCAAGAAAAATCCATTAAAAATTTAGTATTTCCATACTTTTGGTTAAAGGAATTGGTTTTTTTGATTTAAATTATTTTGTTATTATTTATTTTGTACTTTTTTCTATAATTTTTTTCAATTATTTAGTTGTATAACCTGTTCATTTACCTTTATTTGAAATTAAATATTGTTACGTTTTTACCCTATCATAAAAACGTTTATTTTATTAGGGTTCTTTGTTGTAAAACAAAAACGCACTCAACACTTGTTGTAGAAACACACTTTAATTAAAACCGTCACAACGACACTTTATTGTTTTTAACACACTTTGTTTACAGTCTAATGTCTCAACCAGAACTGAACTCATCTGGCAATCTCAGCATTGCCTTATATACTGTTTCTTTAGTATAGCCGAGAACCGTCTACAAACTTCTAGAAGTTATTGCATACTTCTAGGTATATCAAGTATATAACAACAAGGTAAATGAAAATGCTTAATCTAGCAAATTCTAGAACTAAAGCTATCATAAAGCTTATACACTAACACTGATATAAATAACACACATCTCACACAAGCATTACACTATAAAATTCTACGAATTAACATAAGCACCGAATTGCCACATTTACACATACGAGTACTTAAATTTCTTACGCTACAAAAAATTTGGGATTACCTGTTCCTTTTAAACTGAAGTGAAGTAGTTTTAACATGGTCCTATATCACTAATAAAGGGAGCATTTACTTTCATATAAGCTTATAGCCCAATCTCAAGGCAGACATTTGTATTTATTGTTTTTGTTATCCAAGGTGAATTTAGTCTTTTTTTTACACAAATTTAAAAATGAAACTTAAAAATCAAAGCTCAAGTAAAGTTTTTATGTGTGAATTGGCACTGATTCTTAAGCAACAAGTGTTGTCCATTGGCAACACTGTTATTATGCTTGCATGGAAATGAGAGGTGGTAACTGTGGTTTGTTTATTAAATTGTGAGTTGTGAATTTTATTAAAATTGTGTTGTAAAAAAAACAAACTGTAAGTTTATATAAAAACTAGTATAGTTACAATAAATAAAATATACCTATTTATTAATAAGTAGTCTAATTAATTATACGAGTATAAATAAATAAAGAAATCTAAATAAAAAAAATGGAGTGCAGCTCACGTCATATGCGGCGCCTAATTAAAAATTAAAAAGAAATCTATTTAAATAGATTAGGAAATAGCAACAATTTACAATGTGAAAGCAGTATTCCAGCCCGCAATAATAAAGAGAGTCAAAGCAGCGTCCCACTTCCCAATATTGAGTTGGAACATGAATCTGCAGTGCCTGAAGACACATCATTCAGCAAAAAAAACTCTTGTACAGGATTTAGGGCTATGGCAGCTGAAAAGTAAAACGTCTCATAAAGATATGAGGCAGCTTCTGCGTATCTTACGAACTCATAACATAAATGTACCTATCTCTCCAGCAACGCTATTGCCCAAAATAGAAACAGTAGCAAATATAGAAGTTGTTGAGCCTGGCAAGTATGTCTGTTTTGGCATCAAACAAAACTTATTGAAAGTGTCAGATATATTAGAAAGTTTTAATGAAATAGCTTGCGATGTTAATGTGGATGGCTTACCTTTATTCAAAAGCTCCAGTATACAACTTTGGCCTATATTAATTAGACTAGTTAACGTAAAAAATATAAATGTTTTTCCTGTTGGGATATATGTCGGCAAGCAAAAACCACAAGACATCAACCTGTACCTAAAGAAATTTATTGAGGAAGTACACTACTTACAACAAAATAATTTACTAATTGGTACCAAATATCTACAGTTTAATATACGAGCTGTTATTTGTGATGCACCAGCCAAGTCATTCGTGTGTGGCATAGCGAATGGATGCTCAAAATGCACACAAGTGGCTAAGAAATTAACTAATGTCTTGACCTACAGCACACACGTAGCTGAATTAATATCTGACGATGATTTTGATAAACGCAAATATAAAAATCAGCATCAAATAAGGTAAGACCCCATTAGAAAAAATTAACTTAAAAATGATCAGTCAAATTCCTCTAGACCCCATGCATGTGATTGACTTGGGTGTTACAAGAAAAATGTTAAAAAAACTCATTACCAATAAAGTAAATAAAAAAATTACGAATTCTCAAAAGATGAATATATCTAGGATATTAGTTTCTTTAAAAAAGCATATAACAAAAGAGTTAAATAGACTGCCTCGTAGTTTGGAGGAACTTCCCATGTGGAAAGCTATAGATTTTCGGCAATTTTTGTTTTATTCTGGTATCTTAGCTTTAAAAAACAACGTTGGGGATGACTTCTACTACACTTTTCTACAACTTCATTGCGTTATAAGGTTATTGGCATGCCCGAAAATTTTTCAAAACAATATTGAAACAGACGAAGAATTATTTATTGAAAACTTCATTGTAGTGTTCGGCATACAAAATATAACATACAACACAGCATTCTTCATATATGAGAATGTGTCAGGCAACATGGAATGTTATATAATTTCTCCGCTTATGACTTCGAAAATCAGTTGCAAATTATTAAAAAGGATGTTCGCAAGGCAAATTGTATATTGTAACAATTGCATATTAGAAATTCACATATAAACTTGCTAAAAGACCTGAAAACTTTAGGTTATAAAGGAAAGAATGGTGTTATATGTAGCTATGCTTCCAGTGAATATTATTTGAGTATAAAAGCACTAAACAATATTTGCCTTCTTATGCCTTATGCTCCTATAAAAATAATAAGCTTTAAATGAGAAGCAAATAATGAAGTATCGACAATTGGGCGACGTTATAAAAATATTCGTTCTTTTTTCGTGGACCTAGTGGAGTCGTTGTCAGCATTGGGAATATGTATTGCAGATAATGAACTAGAAGAAACAGAGAAGATATTTAAAACAGATGATATCCACTGCAAACTTTTGTCGCTGCCATACCAAAATGAACTTCTCTTAATGCCCATTTTACATAGCTGCACTTCAAATTAAACTATTCACTTATATTCTAAACCATCAGAAATAATAATGTTTATTTTTGTTTGCTATGTTTTAAAATTTCGAAAATTTTAATACAATAAGTTTTGAAAACTTCTAATTTAAAAAAAAAAAAAAATTCAATTTATTGACATAATAAAATTAAGTTCTTAATTTGTTTTTTGTAAAAAGACTTATTGCTCAAATATTTATATTTTTCAGAATTAAAAAGACTGAATTAATTTTTTCTTTAAGTTCGTAACATTACATGTACAATGAATATGTGCCTTTTTTTTGTTATTCTAATTTTAATTTAATATATGTATGTATATAAATAAAAATAAATAATATTATTTTTATTAATTGAATTCGATATAAATATATTCCGCAGTGTGTACTCACTGGAGTAGTTTGAAAATTACCCAAGATAAGGCGCTCCATAGAGAAACCACCTGGAGTAATTTTTAATCTAATCGGTTATAGGTGCTCTATAGAGTATAATAATGAGAGCAGTTTCAAAGTTTACCTTTTCAAGGGGCTTCAAAGAGTAACTTTAATGGAGTAGTTTTAAAGTTAAACCTTTGAGAGTGCTCCAAAGAGTAGTTTTATCGTTAATCTATTAAGATTGCTCCGAGGAGTAGTAATATACGAGTAGATTTCAGGTTAACCCTTCCAATGTGCTCCAGGGAGTAGTGACATGTCAGTAGTTATAGGACTACTATAGTGTATACAAATATGGACTACCAGGTCCTCCCCTAGGACATCTCAATGTTAAAAGTAACATGTTTTTTCTATATAAAAGGACCACCTTTGGACCAGTCCTACTCCTTTGGGGAGTAGTCCTTACACGCGTATAAGGAGTACTCCAGTTTTTTGTAGGGTATGAATAATAAAACACAGTCATACAATAGAATGATTTTCGTAACAATATTATATTCATTTAAATGTTATTTAATGTTTGGTTTAAAAAATGTTTGTAAACATTTAAAATTAAATTAAATTTTATTAATTTAGATTTGCAATTATTAAAAATTGCTATTCTTGCAGAGTGTTTAATGGAATATAATTTTCATTCTCAACATTTTTCACATGTTCTTTTTCCTTGTAATATCAATTATAATTGAAAAAGTGACTTGGAATGATAATTATCATTCTACTTTCAAAACTATTTTCATTGCAAATGATGGCAACATTTTCCAAGTCACTTTTTCCTCTTAGGAGCCGCCAGACAGTAAATGAGAATTTCTGATATTAGCTCAAGTGACCATAAAGCCAGCATTGCAGCCTAGGTATCTAACATGAAGTATATAATTCTTTCTCTTGTCCTTATTTTCCAACATTACCTAAAATGTATAAGTAAGCAGTAGAATTGCGCCAAAAATTGAATTATTTTGCGTAATAATAAAAAAAAATTAAAATATAACATTAAAATTTAAGATTTAAGACAAAAGTGGATTTTTCTAAGGCTATGTTTCGCACCATCCGCTATTAAAAATCTGTAAAAAATATACGCTATATAAGTGTAATATCCTTTCATATAAAAAAAAATTAACTTTAAATTCTTTTTGGTATTAACACGAGTGTTTTTCTCATATTAAAAAATTTTCATACGAACTAATTTTGGTAATACATAGTTTACACTTTTATATAGAATGCGAATTATTAGTATTGTTTAACTGTGCAAAAACTTCGTTTTATTCCATTTTTTTTTCTTTTCATAAATATTAGTAGTGTTTTCAGACTGAGTGAATTTAACATAAATCTAACTCATAAATATTGTATTTAGCATACAAAGTGAATTTAAATCAATATTAAATGCTATTTTGGAATTGAATTTAAGATGGATTTATGAAATACAACACTGTTTTTGTCCGTTAAGTTCAGTGCTACCAAGTTAAAAAGTTCTGTAAATATAGCAACAGTTGCTAATGTTATTGAATGAAATGAAAAAATAAAAACCATTTAAAATATTTTCCAAAGAAAATAATTTAAATTGCAGCAACAATAAAAGAATCTCGAAGAAAACGAAGTTGTTGGACCAGGGACAAAGAAAATATGTCTCTCGTTAGTGTATTACCAAAGGCTGTGGCTGCTGTACAGTTGGTCAAATAAGTCTTGTACACTTATTTCTATGGGAAAATTTTATTTTTTTATAGAAATTTATTTGACAGACTGTATGTTAAATACTGAATTTAAAAAATTTGCAGTGTGAACACAAAATCATCTGTTGGTAAATTTAATGTTAAATTCAGTATTTAACTTTCAGTCTGAAAACACTATAAGATATTTTAAAATTTTATTTGTAAATTTTCAATGAACGGAAATCAAAAAAGTTATGTTAATGTGAAAAACTTTTCGTTTTACGTTATTACAGAACGATCGACACCCTGGAAAGTCACAAATCTTTCAAACTTTTAAATCGTTTTGTGCAGTGTATAACACAAAATTCAACAATGTCACAAATAAATAAAATAATAATAAATAATAATAAATGCGTTGAGGAATGAATTTGGTGCCTGTGTTAATGGTGCAAAATTACATAAAATGATGACGGAGCGCAAAATGAAAAAAGACGAAAACATTCATGAGTATTTTTTCTGTATGAGAGACGAAGGTGCTCTTATGGAATACGTGATTGACGGTATTAATGATTTAACGATAAATAAATCAATTTTATACGGTGCAACAAATTTAGGCGAGTTTGAACTAAAATTAAAATGTTATGAGCAGGGCTCAGACTTTAGTGCAACTTAAACTATGTTTTTAAGCGCTTAACAAATGCATCTAAAAATCCAAAATATGCTAAAAAAAATATGCATTTACTTACGGAAAAAACACCAAAAATAAGAGAATATAAAATATTTTAAAATTTTTTTATTATTGAAAAAAAAAAAATATAACACAAACATAACAATTCACATAACAAAACTTAAAGAACAAAATCAGTCAATTTATTTCATATTTATTTCAGCTTATTTAAAGCAGGCTGTTATTTATGTATGTAAATAAAAAAAAAAATTATATTCTCAAAAGAAAAACTACTTCTGTTGAGACGCAAAAAGCTATTGTACATCGAAAAAGTTCGTTTAACATCAACTGAAGTTAAAGGGGCGTATTTAAATGATGCCAATTCTATCGGAGAGTATTCGCTGCTAAGATTATTTGAACCAGATTCAGTGCTTTCAGATATTTGCTTCAAAATGTAGTACCCCTTGTTTTTCTCTATGGTATTGTTTAATTTTTGTTTTACTTCTTCTGCGTTTAGTCCTTTGACATCGTACACTTTTTTTAAACTCTCTTCAACAAAGTTTACTTGGTTACTAAGTGTGTTGAACCCTTGCAATTTTGTTATAGTTTCACTTAAAAATATATAGTTTGAATATAGAAAATCAAATCACTTTTTACAGAATTTAGATTTAAAATTGTTTTCATTCTTTTTATGGTATGGCATCTTCTTCATCTAATTCGTTTATTATAGTTTTTATTTCGTCAAAATAACTGGCATAATGTTTAACGGCATCTAACCAGGTTCCCCATCTAGTAACCACAGGTCGTGGCGGAAGAGGCACATTGGGTAACTTTTCTTTAAACAGAAAAACACGCTGTGGGGCCTTTAAAAATATTTTTTTACCACAATATATTAACGTATCTACGTTTTCAAAACGAGACCGAATTTCTTCTGCTATACGATACAACCCATGAGCCAAGCAAGTAACATGAATTAATTTGGGATAGAAAACCTTTAAAGCCTTGGCTCCTTTTACGATATATGGTGCGGCGTCTGTTACAAGTAAGAGAATATTGCTTTTATTGAAATCTTCCCCTAGCATATCGATCGATGAATTATATGGCCGAGCAATAGTTTCGTGGTTCACTTTCTCTAAATTTACACAATTAATAAGGAATTTCATTTGAGAAACATCTACATCATCGCTTAGAATACCCAAAACAACGTTGACTATATATCGCCCTTCTATATCTGTTGTTTTATCAATGGATGTCCATACGTATTTATCTTTTACAATACTCTTAAGCTTTGCAAATTTTGATACGTAAATTTTATCGACAATATACTTTCTAAGAAATGAATCACTTGGAATTTTCATTTGCGTGTATTCTTTTAAAAAATTTCTGAACACTTTGTTTGACAATTTATGAAGAGGTATATCTGCAGACATAAAACTTGTACATAGAGCTAAAGGGAATTTGTTGTTGCTGTCGTCAATACCAAGAAATGATTGAGACTCCTTTTGCTTATTTCGTTCAAACAAATCTTTGTGTTTTTTGCTATTCAAATGCTGGTCAACTAAGTATTTTCTATCAAAGCTTACTTTTTTCAAACATATTTTACACAAGAGAACTTTTCCGTCTGTTTTGAAAATATCTTTGTATTGTTGTGCGTATTTTGCAGCAACATTAGATTGCTTCGGTTTGAATCTCGGCATTCCCTTTGAAAAAAGAAAAAAATTTAAAAAAGTACTTCATTTACAAAATTCATGTAAATTACCAGGTTAATTTTCCTTTATTTAACAGATATTTATGGAATTTTCAAAGTTTTCACAAGCTAAATATGCACTTTGAAAAGATGTTGTAACAGGTGCTTTGTATAAATGAATAATACCGGTCAGATAAATGGTTCTTTTTAAAACATACACTCCGCCGCCGTGTTAATCTGACGTGAAGAAAACCGCCGCTTCTAAATATTAGCTCAACCGTTAACTATTTTCAATAGAACAATCTTTATAACTTCATATAGGTACATTTTATTTTTCTTTAAGTTTTCTAAAAAGTTGTTACTTTTTTTAACACTTGAAAAAGTTTTAATACTAACAGCCGTATTAAAAAGCATTTGAACTTATTTGAAACAAAAATCTTTAAAATGGTATTAATTAAAAAATTTTAGCTTAAAATATTTATTTTAAGTTTTGTGTAAACACACGAATTTTAAAATTGGTTTCGAAGTTATTGTGAAAAATATGCATATATTGCAAAATATGCAAAAATATGCAGTTAATACCAAAATATGCAACTACAAATCGATGCCAAATCGCTTAAAAATCAATGATTCGGATAGAAAATTAGTCAAAGCCTTTTTCCATATTACCACAAAAAACATGCATTTGCATGAAAGTCCGAGCCCTGGTTATGAGTTAATGAATAATAAAACTGCAAAACCAATGGCATGTAAAATAAAACAAAACGATGTAAAAATAAAAAGTTGTTATAACTGCGGAGGCAAAGGCCATGAATCAAAAATTGTATGAATAAGAATAAAGGTTTAAAGTGTTTCAGTTGCAAAAAATACGGACACATTTGTAAGGAATGTAAGATGGAAGCAGAAAAACCAAATGTTCGCCAGCTTATAGTCAAACAGCAAAACCCAATGGAATTTAAATCAACTTTTTTATGTGACAATTCTTTTAATGCAAAAACATTGTTTGATATTGGTAGTAAATTTAATATCGTTTCAGATAGTCCTAGATTAAATAAAAGTAATTTTTGCTTAGTTAGTTTCGGTGAACAGAAAAATGGAAATAAAATTAAGCCTATCGGTAATTTTGAGCAGAACATTAAAATCAACAATGACGAATATAATTTAACTCTACATGTGGTACTGACTTATTCAATCAATTGTGATTTGATTTTGGGAAACGCATTTTGTGAATTTGCAGAAATTAACATAATAACAGAGGGTCTAAAAAAAAGTAAAATTTTAAATAAGATAGACGAAGAAATTCACGAAATTATGGTAATGAATATTTATGACAAGAACGGTGACGTAACAGAAATTGATGACAGTGCCAGCGAAAATGTAAAGACTGAAGTAAGAAATCTACTGGAGAATTATCGACCATCAAAATGTAAGACAACAAATGTACAAATGAAAATTATTGTTAAAGACGACACACCAATCCATTGTAACCCAAGACGTTTGCCGATTTTTGAAAGAAATATTGTAGATAGACAAGTTGCAGAATGGATTCAGCAGGGCATAATAGAGAAATCCGAAATGGAGAGCCAAGACTCTGTGTAGATTTTCGAAGACTCAATAAAGTGATTCTCAAAGACTGTTTTCCGGTGCCATTAATAGAGCATCAGTTAGACCAATTACAGAATACCAATATATTTTCGGCAATAGACCTCAAAAACTGTTTCTTTCATGTTTCGGTTGAGGAGGCAAACAAGAAGTATACGTCGTTTGTCACACATAGTGGACAATTTTAGTTTTTAAAAGTACCTTTTGGTGTATCCAACTCACCTGGAGTTTTTCAGCGTCATTTCGTGATCTTGCAAGAGAAGGTATACCTTTACCCTATATAGACGACGTGATAATAACAGCTAAAGATGAAGATGAAGCGATTCAAAATTTAAAAAAGGTTTTGAAACTTTGCGAAGAGTACGGTCTAGAGATACATTTAAAGAAATGCCATTTTTTGAAAAGGAAAATTCAGTTTTTGGGATATGTTATTGAGATAAACAAATCGCACCATCACCTGAAAAGATTGAAGCACTAGTACACTTCCCTATTCCAAATTTTTTCATTAGTTGCTAAGCCATTAACTGATTTAAAAAAGAAAGACAAAATGTTTGAAATGAAAAATGAACAGCTGTTAGCGTAAAAGCAATTAAAAATTATTATGAGTCAGAATCCTGTTTTGCGCATTTATAATCAGAATTATGAAACCGAAGTTCATACAGACGCGTCTATGGAAGCTTATGGGGCTGTTTTGTTGCAAAAGGCACCAGATGACAACCAGTTGCATCTTGTGTATTATATGAGCAAGAAAACTACAGATCAAGAGAAAAAATATTCCACTTACGAGTTAGAACTCCTTGCCGTCATTGAAGCACTGAAGAAATTTAGAGTTTATTTACTTGGTGTACAGCTTAAGCTGGTTACAGATTGTAATGCGTTTACAAAAACGCTAGAAAAAAAAGATCTATGCACTAGCGTTGCACGTTGGATTCTATTTCTACAGGACTACAATTATATAGTTGAACATAGATCTGGAAAGCAAATGAAACACGTTGACGCTTTTTCTCGATATCTTGTTATGACGATCTCGGTTGAGGATTGTATTGTAGAAAAAATAAAACATTCCCAGCATCAAGACGATGAATTGCTAGCTATTAAAGAGATTTTACAAAATACTAACACTAAAGACTATTTTTTAAAAGGTGACATTATATAAAGGGTGTTTTTTATAGACGTATGGAACTTTAAGTTGGCATTACTGTTCAAGATGGCGACCGATTTAACAGCTGTCAAGTGATTTATTCTCAGTTTGGTTTGACAATTCATCATGAATAGACTCACGCCTGAACAACGCTTGCAAATAGTGCAATTTTATTTCGAAAATAATGGTTCTGTGCGGAATACGTATCACGCACTACGTCCATTTTATCATCGACAAAATCGTCCATCAGAGCAGTTAATTCGATTAACCATGGAACGTTTTCGCACCACGTTTACTCTTATTGATAACTCGCATCCCCAGAGACGCCGTACGGTGCATACAGAAGAAGCTATTGCTGCTGTAGAGCGTAGCATTGAGGAAGACCCAAATAAGTTTATCCGCCATCGAGCACAGGAATTGGATCTGTGTCCATCCACTTTATGGAAGATTTTGCTGAAGGATCTTGGTTTGCGTGCTTACAAAATCCAACTCGTGCAAGAATTGAAGCCAAACGATCATCAAGTAAGGCATAGATTCGTCGAATGGGCCCAAAACGAGATTGCCGTTGTTCCCGATTTTCATAAGCGGATTTTGTTTAGCGATGCAGCGCACTTCTGGTTGAATGGCTACGTCAACAAACAAAACTGCCGCAATTTGAGTGAAGCTAATCCTCAAGTGTATGTCGAAACACCGTTACATCCAGAAAAACTGACTGTTTAGTGCGCTTTATAGGCTGGTGGAATCATTGGTCCGTACTTCTTCAAAAACGATGATGGCCAGAACGTTACAGTCAATGGTGATCGGTAAAGAGCCATGATTACTAACTTTTTCATTCCTGAATTGAACAACCATGATGTCCAGGAGCTGTGGTTCCAACAAGACATGTCACACAGCTCGTGCCACAATCGATTTATTGAAAGACACGTTTGGTGACCACCTAATTTCACGTTTTGGACCTGTGAATTGGCCTCCAAGATCTTGTGATTTAACACCGCTAGACTACTTTCTGTGGGGCTATGTAAAGTCATTGGTCTATGCGGATAAGCCACAAACGCTTGACCATTTGGAAGACAACATTCGCCGTGTTATTGCCGATATACGGCCACAAATGTTGGAAAAAGTCATCGAAAATTGGACATCCAGATTGGACTACATCCTAGCCAACCGTGGCGGTCATATGCCAGAAATCATATTTAAAATGTAATGCCACAAGATTATCTTTCGGATAAATAAAATTCATGTCAATCGAATAATCCATCGTTGTTTTATTGCAATACGTCTATAAAAACACCCTTTACAAGGTTATTGACGATTGTAAGTTGTTGGTTGTGCCTAAGGGTATTCAACGAGAGCTGATTAGACTCGCAGATGAAAAGGGACATTTTGCAGTAAAGAAATCCAAAGATTTAATATGTCGTGATTATTACATACCTAAACTTGAAGATAAAATAAAACATCATATTTCAAATTGTGTTCCGTGCATAATCGTAAATAGAAAAAAAGGCAAACTAGACGGTGAATTGAACCCGTTGCCAAAAGACGAAATACCGTTAAAAACATATCACATTGATTTTCTTGGACCACTGGAGTCAGCTAACAAAAGCTACAGCCATTACTTTGCCGTTATCGATTTTTTTTCTGAATTCTGCTGGCTCTACCTGACGAAGTCCACTACAGCTAAAGACGCTATTAGTAAACTGGAACTACAGAGCATAACGATTGGAAATCCTGCCCAGATAATATCCGATAGAGGAGCAGCTTTTACCGCCGGCGATTTTCAGGAGTATTGTGAAACTGAGAAAAGTCATCATATAAAAATAACAACTGGTTTACCTCACGCGGATAAATAGCATCATTGTTCCTGTGTTGGCTAAGTTAAGCATAGAAGATCCAAGTAAATGGTTTAAAAACGTCGGAAAAGTTCAACAGATTCTAAACTAAAGATGACATCAAAATAAAAGAATTAATCGAACAAGAATTCGTTATATGTTTCAACAATCAAAGATCTGAAGCCAGACGTGAAGCTAAAGAAAGTATTTATAAAATCCAAACAGAGAATAGAAAGACATATAACATGAAACGAAAACCAGCTGTACAATATAAGGTTGATGACCTGATTGCCATAAAAAGGACACAATTCGGGGGAGGACTCAAATTAAATGCTAAATATTTGGGACCCTACCGTATAGTTAAAGTTAAGCCACACAACACTTATGACGTCATTAAAGTGGGTTATGGGGAAGGTCCTAAACACACTACTACTTGTGCCGAGTTCATTAAGCCATGGTCAACTGAAGATGATGATGATAGATTAGGGGCGAATCTAAGTCAAGAAGGCCGAATGTGGGAGAGAAAAAAACTTAAGAGACTAAGAAGCAAGAAGAAGTAACAAGAGTCAGTCACTATTTAACCTCAGACGAGACCAGTCACACAAATTCTTAAATTATTATTGTTATGCTCAAATTAAATTTCAAATACTTTTTTTATTTAAAAAAAAATAAGCTTACTATATATATATATATATATATATATATTATATATATATTATATATATTATATATATATATATTATATATATTATATATATATTATATATATATTATATATATTATATTATTATTATATTGTATATATACATTAGGGCGGGTCGATTTGTATGGAGGAAAAAAAAAATTGTTCAAATTACAAAGAAAATCGTATTCTAGGGATCAAAATAAGAAATTTTGGCGAAGGAACCATACCTCTAAAATGGATTTTGATGTCCTGACTTTTGACCCAAAGGGTAAATAATTTTTTTTCTTTTCTATTACTAAGTAAAATTAATTTTTTCGTTTCATTCTGACTAAATAAATTTTCTAAAGAGAAAAATAAACTCCAAAAATAAAAATAAAACATAGCCATTTCGCTGATGTTTTCTTGAGTGTCAAAAATGGTGATTTTTTGAAATGTTTGTATGGGGAACCCCCCAGGGGTGGTTCCAGGGGGTGTGCCACTGGCATAGGTGGGTCGGCCGTGCAAAGTTAGTGGGGTCGATCATACATTTTGACTCGATTGAGGCACTTTAAATTAGTCAAAGTGAGATTTTTCAAAATTTTACCCTTCGGATCAAAAGTCGGGACATCAAAATACATTTTAGAGGTATGGTTCCCTCGGCAAAGTTTCTTATTTTTATCCCTAGAAAAGGTTTTGGTTATTTATTTTTCCTCCTGCTTGTTTTTTTATATAATACAATTGTTTGTTGCATCTTCACTAATGGTATTATGAATGTTTTTTGTTTTAAGAAATATATACAAATTTTATTGTCCTTTAACACAAGGATTACACATTCGTTTGAAGTTTTAATTAGTGATTTTGTTTTTTTTATTATTATCCTTAAACACAAGGATTACATTTGGATTACACAATCGTTTTAAGTTTAATAAGGATTTTGAAATATAATAATTTTTTTATTGTCCTTAAACACTCGGATAACCGGGCTACCGCCATTTACATCACCGTCCGTGATGTTTTCGAAAAAAAAAACACTTTGTTTTCTAGTTAACAAATTATAATTGTTCTCTTTATTGTTAAAAACTTACTTAAATAACTTAATTCTACTATGTTATTGCTTACAACTAATTAATTTAATAAATGTTGAATATGCAAAAATGTACTATTTGTTTTATTTATTTTATTGCTTTTGAAGTGCATTGAACTAAAATAATTTATAAATGTTGAATATGAGAAAATGTATTATTTGTTTTATTTATTTTATTACTTACAACTAATAATTGTTGAATATGCCAAAATGAGGTGAATTGAACTACAGCGAACATTAACCTAATTGCAATTAGCAGAATTTGTTATTGGGTTCATACTTGGGTATGTAACTCGTGCGTAACATTGTGTGCGCATACAAGAAAACAGACAGTCGTCTTTATGTATATGTGTGAATGTGTGTCCCGGCCTCTGTGTAAGTGAGAAAGGTTTAAATAAGTTTGTGATTTCGTTTGTATGATTCTGAATACTTATAAATAACGGAATCGATTTAGCGATACTTGTCCGCTTGTCTGTCAAATCGTTGAAATCAACTTTCTGAAGACCCTAGCCAACGTACAAAAGACTTTAGTTTATCAATCTGTCAGCTGTTTTTGTCTTACAATCGCTATATAAATTCAGCCGGATCGGTGAACAAATGACGGAGCTACAAGTCAAAAACCGCGACTATCTCTATTTTTGCCGATATTTCTAAATGGGGTTTTGGAATATTTTATCAGAAATTACAATCATAATATTTGTGCCAAAAATCAAATGGATTGGTTCACAAATAGCTTAGAAAAATTAATAATACAATCGAAATTTTAGATTTTCATTAATTTCTGCTTTGTTATTTTTATGAAAATTTTAAGCTGTAGATGTGCGTAATGTTTGTAAATACAAACAAGAAACCAGTCAAGAGCTCTTATACAAACGTGCATAAGTATGTGTGTCTCTCAAATGCCTTGAGTGTAATAGCATTACGAATACAGAAATCTTATTGAAAAATAAATTTTTTGATTTTTGCCTTTAATTTAAAGTTTTTTATTGATATTAAATATTTAATTAAAATGTTTTGTTTAAATTATAATATATATTTTTTTGCATTCTTTCTTAGGGCCATTATAACTTACTTATAAGGCGTCAGATAGTTAAAGTAAATGACAACTGACCAATAACGTTTTTCCGTTATTATAAGTTCCCAATAAGATGCATTTTATAATATTTGTAATATGACACCACTGCTGTGAATACCGATTACTTTTCGTTGCTATAAATACATAGTGGCAATGGCTTGCCTCTTTTATTTTATTTTGTTTATTTGGTTCAGTGCCTACTTTGTAAATTTTTTATTTGTTTAAACATTTTGAAACTTTTTGTTTTCCTATTGACTAAAATTCTTATTTGGTCGATTGGTATAATGAAATAAGTATTCAAATGTTTAGACAGGAATTTAACACGACTTGGGAGTAATCTACTGAAGATTCATAGTAGCGTCTGATGAAACAGCTGTATAGATATGCTTTCCCTCTTAGTACTTAGTACTAAGTAAACAATTTTTTTTTAATTTTCCATAGTAATATCATGAAAAAAAATGCATTTGCCACACCAACATAATTTTGAATTAAGCACGAATAAAGATTAAATTTGTTTATTTTTGAAATAAATTTTAAAATTTTATTTTAAATTGTTTTGTTTTTGTGAATTAATTTAGCCTGCTATTTCTAAAATCGAATATATAGCAACTTTAAATGCTTAAAGTTTATGTTAAAAGTTATGGGCAACACAAACATGTTTTTAGATAATCATACACTTTTTGGTTAAAGTCTGTTTGTAATAACCAAAAACTATTTATCTGTCCGATAACATCCGACTAGGAGTATTTATTGTTTAGTTGTAATAATGGCTCTTAGAATTTATTTTTTTATTAATTGTCAGCAGACATTTCATTGTTTTTAAAAATAAGGTTCTCAGAACTCATTAACTTTAGTTTCTTGAACTGAAATTAATTATTTATTTAAGGATTAATAAAAAATAGATATTCAAACAAAAATTTTTTTTGTCAATATTTGTCACTTCTGTTTTTTTATTTGTAAGTTTATTTATTTGGTTAACACAGTGAAAAGCATTTGGCATGCAAAGCCGAATTTAACTTGTTTTTAATTAGTTCATAATTTTTTTCTCTATAAGCACATAAGGTGTGCTCATTTACTTTTCTAGCAGAAACTTGCAATGAGCGTTAAAAGGAATTTTACAAAATAGCTCTCAAAAATTTTAAAAAGTAAATTAACACTTAACCAGTCAAAACTTGCAAATTGAAGTAGTATTGTAATATGTGAATACACATACATGCAACATCTTCTAACCTTGATATACCAGATTCTGTCTTACTTAGTTCAACTGCTGTCGACATTTTACTTTGGTGCTGTTGATCCTAAGTTAAACTAAAATTGATTTCTTATTGTTTTAACACTTTTTATGGTCTTAAAAGTTTATATTTACTTACAAGTTCTCAAATTTTACAAAATATTTTTATTTTAAACTTCTTTTAGAAAACTTGATTTGTAAACATAAACACAAAACAGCTGTTTGAATAATTCTTGCACATAAAAATTTGCAAGAATTTTTTTGCCTCTTAATTTTTTACTCTCTTTTGACGCTCTATCCTTGCAAAATTTTTTGAGTTAATGAACACTTTCCAGTAACAATTGTTACAAATTTGTAACAATTTTTAGTTACTGAACAGACCTGCAGACACAGGTAATTTAAATAAGCAAAACTACATGTTTTTGCCCAGTCTCGCCCGGTCCGATCCTTTACTACGTGAGTCAGTATCCTTAGCGAGCGTATGTACTAATTTGTAGAGATATCCGTTTACAAATAGAATTGTAATTGTTAAAAAAACCAATCCAAATAAATGCTATATGAAGTGACTCATATTTTTGCTGTCATTATTATCAGAGGCGACAACCAAAGTGGTAAATAAAATATTTCAAAATATAATTTCAGGCTTAAATTAAGTACGGGCACACATCTTTTTGAAAATCATTGAAAAATGGGTTTGGTCCGTATAAAAGTAAATGACGAACTTCCTGGGAGTATAGAGACTAAATGTACCAAATGTCAGACAAAAGCGCACAAACAAATAAATAAACAGAAAATGTATATTATTTATGTAGATATACAATAAAAGTAAAGCCTAGTTTTACATTTACTTGAAATATTTTTAGTCCTATTGATTATTCTAAGGTAATAAATAAATAATTCCAGTAAAATTGTTTAATTAATTCTTTTTAAATGTATTTATATATTTAGAAAAAAAGCAGTTAATACGACCGTCTAAAAATATAGTATATAAATTGTATTTATATAATGAATTATTAATAAAACTAGAATTTGCCATTCCTAGCGTTTTTGAAATTAAAAAAAAACTTAGTAGAAAAGAGCTGTAGACAGCATTGCAAAAGGGGGTGATTTTTTATTTGTTTGTATTCCTATAAAAATCATCCTAATTCGGATTTTGCGCTGTCACAAAATAAAATTTTTTTTGTTAACATTTTAGTATAAAGAAAATTTAAATGTATTAGAGAAACAAATATTAAGAAATAATTTGAAATTCTACAAAAATATGTGTTTATTTCAAATTAACAATTTAAGATAAAGTTGTAAGTGAATGTTAAATTTTTTTATGGTTTTCCGTGTTCAAGAGAAGTAGCAGTAAGTAATGTAAGCGGTGTAAATAGAAGCGTGCAAAAAGTAGTCTATCTTCTTAATGTAAAATTTTTTTAACAGAATGATAAATAATTTCACTTTAAGAGACTTTAAAGTGCTCAAATTGCATGTGACTCTGCTGAAAAACAAGCATTTGTTTATAATAATTAAATAGGAGTAGTAGCATTTGTAGACATAAATATACTACATACTTATGTACATGTTATTTATATATGAATGTGTACACACACACTCATAAGCACAAATATCTATGTGTGCATGTAAGTTACTAAATACGAAGATACATGAGCAATCCAAGTAATTGGAAATACCTATTATTGTAAATAAATGAGACAATTTTGCAAATTAGATTCCTGCCAGGGATTTTAACCTGTTTTCTGCCTACGATTCATAATCATATGTGACCAAATATGTAAATAAAACAGAAATAATGTAGTATCAACGACGCACAGTGGCACATTTTGCGATTTGGCGGTCAAAATTCTATAACTTTTAGCTTGATTGAAATTTTTTTTGTTGGATAGAAGACATCATTTTTTTTTTTTATATTATATTATTTATTATTATTGAATCTTTCTATAAGAAAATTACAATAAGTATCCAAATCTTAACTGTAAAAAATATAAAAAACTTAAATAATTATTACCAATGTAATAACTAGTTACTTGTACTCAAATCCTAAAAATAAAAGGAATATTCTACGTTTAAATAAAAAAGTTATATCTCTCTTCTCACTAGGCACAAGGTATCACTTCTCTTAAGCCTCCTGTGTCCCTCGAACTGTAACAGGTCCCTGGCGAGGGCGTTTGGATGTGTCGCCAGCTTGTGAACGTACTTAGTACAATATTTTTCAATTTCCTCCCGAACCTTTGGAATTTCTAGATCTCTGTGGATATTCTCATTTCTTATATACCAGGGGGCGCAGACTATTGTTCGTAAAATATTTGTAACTTTTGGATGTTAAATGCACACACAGTTCCCCAAAGCTGAATGCCATATGTTCAGATTGGCTTAATAGTGGCTTTATATAACAGAACTTTATATTCCAAAGATAGAGATGAAAATAGACCTATTAGCCACATTAGTCGAGCTGTTTTTTAGTTTCATAGCTGAGATTTTGGCCTCAATGTGGCGTGACCATGTTAGGCGTCTGTCTAGATGGATTCCTAGATATTTTGTTTGGGTTTCTACCGGAACAATGATGTTATTTATTTTTATTGGCGAACAATTTGCCTTTCTTAGTGTGAATGTCACATGGGCCATTTTGATGGATTTACTTTGATTTTCCATTTATTTAGCCCACCTTCCAGCTCTTTTATATGAGCTTGTAAGTGCTCAGATGCAGTTCTTAGATCTTTGTTCACACTTAAAAATGCCGTGTCATCTGCGAACGTTGACGTGATAGTATGTCGATTTGTAGGCATATCGGATTTATAGACGATGTATAATAGCGGGCCAAGTATACTTCCTTGGGGGACGCCTGCAGAAATCTTCTTAACTGGTGCAAATAAAATTTTTGACCGTACCTTTAATGTTCTATCAGTCAAATAGCTTTTAATCAGCTTGTGGGTGTTAGCAGGAAGAAGTCGTGTTACTTTTGTGAGGAGACCATCATGCCAAACTTTGTCAAATGCTTGGGAGACATCAATGAACAATGCTGAACAAAATAGCTTTTTTTTGAAGGACGACCTGATAGCAGTAACAATTCTGTGAACCTGCTCTGTAGTTCCATGACCAGCCCGGAAGCCGAACTGATGTTCTGGAATAATATTTCGCTCTCCTAGATGGGGCGTTATTTTCTGGAGGAGGACCTTTTCGAACAGCTTTGAAGGGATGGATAATAAACTGATAGGTCTGTATGACGTAATTTGAGTAGCGACTTTACCCGGTTTTTGGATCATGACAATTTCTGAAATTTTCCAAGAGGACGGGAAAACCCCCATTCTTAAGATGGCATTAAAAATGAATAATATAATTCTCACAGCGCAATCTGGCAAGTTCATCAGCATTGAACTAGTAATTCGATCAGCGCCGGGCAATTTTTTCGCATCAAGGTTTTTGATTGCCATTTTAATTGAGGGCAACTGCATCTTTATATGGTTTTTAATGGAATCGATGATTTATGGAGGATTAATATCACTATTTATTTCATGTGGAGCGAAAACGTTTTCCAGATGGCTAGCAAAAGCATTTGCTGGTTCACTAGGATTTTTAGTCCAACTAAGGTCCTCAAGTCTTAGTGGAGTTTCGGAGGAAGTAGGGTACTTCATATGCTTCACAGCTTTCCATAAGCTGTGGTCGGTTTTTGTTGTCGGATCCAAGTTACTTAAATAATTTGTAAGCGCTGCCTCATGCTGTAAACGCAGCTTTTCTTTAAGTATTTTTGGACACAAATTCAATTGGGTCTTTAAAGCTGGAGAACGATTTCTCTGCCATTCCCTTCTCAATTTTCTTTTTTGTCGGATGAGGGCTTCAATATCAGCTGATGACTTGAACGGCTTCCTCCTATATGTTTTTCTCATTCGAGTTGCATTCCTAGCTGCACAAGTAATAACGTCTGTAAGGTGATTCACAGCACATTGTATATCAGACGAGTTCCTTAGGGGGATGTTCTGGGAGAGATGAGAGCTCACATACATTTTATACTTTAGCCAGTTCGTGTACCGGTTCGGATAGAACGTAAGAGATATTTAAGAGCTTACAATATTTTTAAAAATTCGAAAGAACAGTTCGACAAAATTAATATCGAGTTTTTGGTTTTGCAAAATAAACTCAAAAAATTTGGCGAACTCGTTAACAATTACCCGAATTTGGATAAATTTGCTGCAAATACTGGTCAACACAGTTCTTCACCTAAGCATAAAAGACCTAACTTGAGATCCACTGTGCCCAAAAATTCTGAAGTTATCACAATCATTGATAAAGATATTGCTTCACCATCTGTTGATGCCAGTTGTTCTTCTTCACAACTTAATACTGCATCTGATACTACTGCTGAGGATGTCACGTTTTATATTAAAGAAAAATTGGAAACGGATTTAAATATTTCTGTATATAAGTATGTTTTTTCTGAGCCCAGGTCAATAACGTCCTTCAAAATTAGTGTTCCTGAAAATGTATTTCAAACTTTGATGAATCCTAGCTTTTGGCCAGTGAATACATTCGTTAGCGAATTTATACATAATAGAAGAGCTCCTGCGCGCTTACCACCAGCTGACCTGAATATTCCAAAAAACTAAATACCTTATCTGACCATATTTCCATCATTTATCAAAATGTTCGTGGTTTAAATACGAAATTAAGTACAATTTACAATCAAAGTTTTGCTTGCACATATGATATCATTGTTCTTACCGAAACATGGCTTGTTGGTAATATATTAAATTCTGAAATTCTCTGCGACAACTATCAAATTTATAGACGTGATCGTGCAAATAATATTAAAGGTGGTGGTGTTCGTATTGCAGTTGCCAATCGTTTATCTTCCGAACCTCTAAACAATGACCGTCCTTTGGATATTGAGTTTATAGGTGTCAAAATTAATTTAAAATACAGGAAAATTTTCATTACCTCTTCCTATATTCCTCCAATTTCACCTGAAATGGTTTTCACAAAACATGCTGATGCTATAAAAGATGTAGCTCATTCTGCCAATCAAAACGATTATATTATTGCTCTTGGTGATTTCAACATGCCGTTATTATCATGGGACTTTTCTTCTGATGTATCCTATTTTATTCCGTCAATGTCAGGAACTAGACTATTTCATTTAGACTTTGTCAATTCTCTGTTCGATCTAAATCTTTATCAACTAAATGGTGTCTATAATGTCAACTCGAGACTACTGGATTTAGAATTTATAAATGATTTAACTGATGCCACCATAAATCGTTGTTATCCGTTTTCCCAGCCTGAAGATTTATACCATCCTACTATAGGAATAAAACTTTCAATGCCAGTTACCTCTACTTCGGCTTCTTCACTTGGGAGTGCGAAGAGTAAGTCTTTTTGCTTTAATAAAACAAACTATAATTTGTTTAATGAGCTTGTGTCTAACACCCACTGGGATAATCTTTTAACAAACACTGATCCAGCTAATAACATGCAATACATTAACACCATCGTTGAAACGTTTTATAAAACAATATATATGTATATGACTCAGTGTATACCTACTTCTTCTCAATTTAAACGCGTTGGTCCACCTTGGAACTCCAAACTGCTTTCTGCTGTTAAAAATAAAAAGAATAAACTGTACAAAAAGTATAAGTTGTCTGGATCGTTTGCTGACTATGCTAGATATTCTGTTGCTCGTGCTCAATATAACTCTATTAATCAATCTTGTTATTACAACTATTTAAATGGGCTGGGAATTAAATTTAAATCTGATCCAAGGACTTTCTATAAGTTTGTAAATTCTAAAAAAAGATCCAACTCTTTTCCAACCATTATGCAGTATCAGGGTATTGAATCTGATGATGATCTGTCATAATTTATTTGCTGACTTTTTTTTTACCTGATCTATCGTATCCACCGGTATCAATTCCATTTTTTGATAAATTAACAGTGGTTAATGGCTTGAAAACACTGAAATTTTCATTTAACTGTGGGCCGGATAAAATTCCGAGATGTTTGCTAATTAGATGTGCCGAGGCCCTAGCAACCCCACTTACTATTATTTTCAATGAGTCAATCAGATATGGTTATTTTCCCGATATGTGGAAAGATTCCTACATTATTCCATTATATAAAACCGGTATGAAACGCAATATCGAAAATTATAGAGGCATTGCTAAACTGAGCACCATTCCGAAGTTTTTTTTGAGAAAATAATAACTGAGCATCTTAGTCATCAATTATCATCTGTACTATCTCCTTTTCAACATGGTTTTCGCAAAGGCTGTTCTACAACCACAAATCTTATGCAGCTAACATCACTTGTCCATCGGGGATTTTTTCAACAAAAACAAACTGATGTAATTTACACCGATTTTAGTAAGGCGTTTGATAAAGTCAATCATAGATTGCTAATAAAGAAACTTGACTTTATGGGTTTTACACCTAGCTGTTTAATGTGGATTACATCATACTTGATAAATAGAAGGCAAAAAGTTCATTTCAAAACCTTCTCTTCCAAGCCGATTGCTGTCTTATCTGGTGTACCGCAGGGTAGCCATCTTGGCCCACTGCTATTTTCTTTGTTTATAAATGATTTACCGGAAATAATAAAATTTTCTAATGTTTTAATGTTTGCTGAAGACGTTAAAATTTTCCTGAGCTATAATCGATTTGCAGATCACCTTTACCTACAGAATGATCTAAATGCATTTAGCGCCTGGTGTGATCTTAGTTTAATGGAATTGAATCACAAAAAATGTAAATATATGTGTGTTCTACCGTGGTCAGCAGTCATGTGTAAACTATGCTTTAAACGGTCAGCAGCTTGAAAAAGTAACTATTATTTCTGATCTTGGAATTTTACTTGATGTAAAGTTGAATTTTATTCAACACATTTCTTCAACTGTTGCAAAAGCACGCAGTCTGCTTGGTTTCATAAAACGCTGGGCTAAGGAGTTTTCTGACCCATATATAACAAAACAATTGTATACATCTTTAGTAAGACCTATTCTTGAATACGGCTCGATTATTTGGGATCCGACTTATATGGTTCATGTCAACAATATTGAATCTGTTCAAAAACAGTTTTTGCTATTTTGCCTACGTGCTTTACATTTTGATCCATTAAACTTGCCACCTTACACCAGTCGACTTGCTCTCATTAAACTGCCAACTTTAAAAAGTCGTAGAATTATGTTAAATGTTACTTTTGTTTTAAATTTGTTAAAAGGAAATGTTTGTTCTGATTTTTTGATAAGTAATATCTTTTTTAACGTTCCTTCAAGATTTACACGTCATTATAATCCTCTATCTGTAAAAGTATTCCGAGCTAATTATGCCAATTCTGACCCTTTTTTGAGAATTTGTAGTCAATTTAATAAATTTTATAAACATGTTGATTATTCATCAAATAATGATACTGTAAAATCTAAGTTAATTGTATTTTTAAATAATTAATTGTATTATGCTACAGTCTGTAAGGATCTTGAATCCATAGACAATAATAATAAATAAATAAATAAAACTATTGCGTAGTGTTATTATAGTCGGCGGGTGATCAGATGATAAGTCGTACAGGGGACTAATCAGAAGTTGGTCACGTTATATATTTTTAATAACAGTGAAGTCAATAAGGTCTGGCTTTTTCGTACAGTCTGTAGGCCAGTATGAGGGCTCACCGCCAGATACGACATCTAGACTATTTTGATCAATAGCATTGTACAGCTGCCTACCTCTTGGGCTAATAAGTCTAGAGCCCCAGTGGGTATATTTAGCGTTGTAATCTCCTGCTGCCAGGAACTTGTGTCCCAATGTTGTGAAGAAACTTTTGAAATTGTCGCTATCAATTATGTGTATTGGAAGACAATATACACATGAAATTATTGTATGAAAATCAGTAAGACTTATAGAGGTTGCCTGAATGAAATCCTTCCCAAATTCTGGCATAACAAAGTGCCTCATGTTTTTACGCACAATGACGGCCGTGCCACCACATGCCTTTCTACTTGGATGTTTAGTGTCATATATAATGAACCCGTTAATTCTAAAGCAATTCTTTACAGTAAAGTTTGTTTCGGATACCAAAAGGATGTCTATTTGCTGCCTATGTAGGAAATCTTATATCTCCAACCTATGTTGGGATAACCCGTTCGCATTTCAGTAGCAAATACGCAACTGCGTCATTCTATTTTTGTCTAAGAATGGTCTGCAGAATCATGTTCTGATTCCGCATCATCTCCTGAAACATGCCCTGCATATTATTCATAAAACTGTTCATGTTGGTCATGAAGTTGTTCATTGTCTCCGTCAGCTTTTCGATTGAACTAGAGATGGTATCGTTGAAGACCTGAGGGCTGCTCCTTAGTACTTGGGCATATGAAAGATTTTTCACGTTGGGCCTATTTGACGTTGGTAAGCCATCGAAGTGTTGTTGAGCATAGTTCACTCTATCCACATGTACACCATTAGGTATTGAAGTAGCTTCAGTAAGAAAGCTCGGGTAGTTCAATTCGCGATATTTCGCATTTGCGAGACTTCGAGGATGTTTCGATTTTTTTATCCTCTCGAATACTGCACATCCTCTATAATTAGCAGAATGTCTTCCACAACAATTGCTGCACTTTCTCACATTGGGGTCGTTTTTAGTTGCTGTACACTCCGTGGTTTTATGCGCGTTACCACACACTATGCAAACAGATGGTAGCTTGCAGTAAGATTTTGTGTGGCCAAACTCTTGGCAATTGGTGCAGTGTGCAGGGCCATTACGCTTATGTGGCTCTTCTACTGTTATTCTTCGGTTAAGAAGATATCTCAAATTGTAAATAAGATGCGTTGAATTTTTGGTCTTAAGAAGAGCTGCATTAAAAGCAATCTCCACACGGTGTATTGGTTGGGGAATTTTACCTTTGTTGTGTATGTTGTGAACATTTCTCACATCATAGCCTTCATTTTCAATAGCTTTCTTGATTTCGTCAACAGGGACGGAACTGTCAATGCCCTTTACCACAACCACGAGGCCCTTAGCACTTTTTAGTTGGTACGTGTAGTAATTCTTTTTTTCGGCGTTAAGACTATTAACAATTAGATGAAAATTCTTCTCAGTATGGGTTTGGATTTTCGTTTCCTGTATCTGTCCCCTTTGTATAGAAGCAACGTAAAAATTATTTTTTCCCCTCAATCTTTGATAAAAGATTTACAATTGCGTTCAATGTTTGCTCGCGCAAATAGATAGGTGGAGGTTTGTGTTCCTTAGACGCAGGTTCTACTGGTGCATCGTCTGTGGGTGCAAGTATTGAAAATCTATATTCGGAGACTGGTATCGTAGCCGCCTGACTGCCTTTGTACTGTTTACTTGTGCGCTCCTGTTGATTAGTTCTAGGACTAGCCTTACGTTTGGTAACAGTTACGTATCTATGCATGCTGGCTTGTATTTCCTTACCTGCGGGAGTAGAATCTGCCTTTGGTGTTGGTGTATCAACCTTAGTCTTCGGAGTAGTTCCTGTTGGACTAGTTACCTTGTCAAATTGGCGCGTCCACAATCGCATTTGCCGTTAAAGAGCGGGTCCTATTCTCAGGCCTGGCTGTTAAGTATGCTCCGTCGTCCTTATTATTATTCATACTATCTGAGAACACATAGTATGCATTGTTCTACTCAGTTTTTCGTTTGGCTTGTCATTTATGTTTTCGCTTGTTTTTGTTTTTCTATTTAATGATGTCATTTTTCTCTATATGGGTCTCAA
The DNA here is from genome assembly GCA_947397855.1 of Thelaira solivaga. Classification (NCBI taxonomy): domain Eukaryota; kingdom Metazoa; phylum Arthropoda; class Insecta; order Diptera; family Tachinidae; genus Thelaira; species Thelaira solivaga. Next base: position 16,660,784 of record OX377615.1, read on the forward strand.
CTTGAAGTCGTTATGTAAGTCCGTAGTGCAGTTACCCCTATGATGACCCCGAGTGTCCTCGCAAGGGTTGACACAAGACCTTATGGGCGCTTGTGTTCAGAGCCAGGTCGGGCGTTAATTAGGATGTCGTATCAACTAAACCTGCACGGCCAACTTAACAGCAACGTGATTTAGAGCCTTCTCCAAGTCCTTGCCCGTGTACTAAGGTAACAGAATGCCACAGCTGTCAGCCCATTTGCAACCAATTACAATAAATAATCAAAATTATAAGCTACAATTTTATGCATTAACTTTAAAATCAAGACTAATTAAAGTACAGGTTTATATATTTGAAAAATGATTTTTAAAAATATGGGCATAATCGGTATTAAAAAAAAGAAATTATAAATGTAGTAATTTTACATTGTATTTTAAAAATAATAGCGTTAACTGAACTAAAAAATTACCTAATAAATAAATTAAGCTGTCTACTCGCGTCTGTTAATTTCGACCTTTCCCACACTTCTCCAATGGACCACTCATTAGAATGCAGGTTTGAAGCTCATAAATTTTGTAAAAATATTAATATTTTGCGAAATAAATTTTAATTCAAGTCATAACGATCCTGTAAAATTTTAGGGCAATTTTATATTTTTTTAAGCGTGAATCCATAGTAGATAGGATACCTATATACGAAAAAAAAGCTTTTATTATTTATTGTGCTATTTTACTCATACTTTTTATTAATTTGTACAGAGAAATTTTTCATTTAATTATATCAGTGAAAATTTCATTTAAATTCAAATCTATTTTTATCGATAGCTGGACAGGTCTTTATTATTCATGGTTTAATAAATCTTGCAATACCACCTCTGCTGAACTTTTTGTAATGGTTATACAATTTTGTGGTTGTAAACAATCTTTTTTGATCAAAATTAAATTTCTACATTCTGGATAAATGGCGCAATATTTTCCAATTCATCGCTTTCCCAATTCCATATATTGATGTTTTGTTAACTTTAAGTCCAGAAATATTGCGAATCATCAGTTGGTGTTGGAATGCTCATTAAAATCCTTTTTACACGCTTAAGGCTGCCTTTCATTACATTTTCTATAATATAAATTTTCGCATTTTTATTTTGTGTAGGTACTAGTTGATGGAAAACTTTTTCTTTAATTATTTCTGGAGAAATTTTCATTAATGTTTCGTCTTCGGGACCTTTCATTACAATCCTCAATTGGTCTTACAGGTCGGGCCACATTTACTGATTTTGGTTGGCTTTCAAGTACAAGTTCTCTTGTGAACCATTGTTTCTTACATGCAAACATGCTTTCTTTCAAAATGTGTAATATAATGTTGTTTTCGTTTTTTTGTTCAAAATAAATTTTAGCAAGATATAATAAAAAAATAATGCATATGATAAAAAATTTAATTATAACAAGAAGAAATTAAGTATGATTTTTCGTTAAAACCTACATATATTTTGTGAATTATGGGTCTTTGAAGTTTTTAATTTGCTGTGAGTGGCCAAATTAAATTTAACCCTTATTAATTATATTTTACAGCTTTTAATAATAGCTATTTATATTTTTGCAAACATGAATTTTAATTGTGATAAAGTGTATAAATTTTTATGATTTTTTTTCATAATAATTTTTAAGCGATGGCATCACTTAAGAATTTATTTATTTTGTAAACAATGAATGTTATTGTTGTGGTTTGTGCTTCTACATGATTCTTTACAAGCGTAATTGGTTATGTTTGTAAACTTAAAACTAAGAAATGAAGTTTTGTCAGAAATTAACAATGCTCATTTTTACCTCTTCACTATTGCTAGTCCTCTTGAGCCTAAGTTCCGTTAAAAATATATTTTTTTAATTAGATTTCATATTAAACTAATCAAAAGGAGGTATTTATGACGAACCTTAAGTTTTAAAAAACCAGCCATTTCATTTGTAGAATAATAATATGGTAATTATATATATTTTTATAGCATTTATAGTATTAATATTTTTAGCGTCCAAAAAATTTCTTTGTTAAAAATTAGTACATTTTAGGAGAAATAAATGCTTATTTGGTGTTAAAGAATACAAAATTAATATATTTTAGCGAAGAAAACAAACGGTAAAATTGCGGCGATTTCAATTTTTTAGAGAAAGCTAAATATAGCATTACACGTAACAGAATTTCATTTGTAGCTAAAAATTGCTAAATTGACTTTTTAGCTTTTTAGCGATGGAAATTTAGCTTTAGCGATTTACAGAATAAGGCTGCTGTACTCAGCATAGCAGTAGGGATCAATTTCAAAGAGACGCAGCCTGTACCGGGCACACGGTTCGTGCATCCCCGGCTGCAGTTCTCCACCCAATCACTCGTACCACCAGAAAGGCAGGACACTATATTTTCGTGGGAGTACAGTTTTTATGACGACGTATTTGAAAGAACAAGTGCCAAACAGAAATTAATGGGTGTATATCTTCTGGCGGGATGGACGTATATACCATTATCAACAGCCCTTATCACCATACTACGACATACTTAGGAGCTACCGCCTATATAAGAAGAGAAACATATCATAGTGTCATGTTACAAAAAAAACCAGAATTATGAATTTGGGGCATCCCACCCGTTCATTTATAATCATAAGCATACGTGTGTGCCATTATTTAATCGGACGTGATACTTAAACTTATTTAAACTTAATTAAACTTACTTAACCTTACTATTTAAACTTACCTAGACTGACCTATATGTACAAACTTATCCCTAATACTAATTCACTCTAAAATTAATTTTAAAAAAAACGGTACCTATCTAAAAGCTTTTATCCAAGTAGATAATATATTCGATATTTCTTTATGTACTTTCCAGTACATAACTATATAAATATTATTATCAAAGTGAAGAAGGTTTTGTTACTTTGAAATTTTTTTATGCTTGTTGTTATTTTTGTTATTCAATGCCTATTGTACTTTGAATATTGACATATTTAAAAGTTTTTTTTCAATGCACGGGAAGGAACCATACTCTCAGCTACTAAAGATATTAAATTAAAAATATTTCAAATGTAGAGTAGATAATGAGACCATATTATTAAATTAGAAATTAGATATAATTATATATATATATATATATATATATATATATATATATATATGTTCTTGAATTGCTATAACTATAAATAAGTAAGAAAAAAAAAATAAACAAATGAATTGAACATATTGAAACTGAAAAGAACAATAAAATGTATTGGTAAACTAAAGTTTTAAAGGTTAACTAAATGTAGGTAGTAGCATCCATAATAACTATCATAATGGGCTGATTAAACATATAAGGTCATCAGCAGGCAGGGTGGGAAAAGACAGACCTAGAGGTACGCTACGTCTAGTTCCTCTCCTTTCTTTTAGCATATGGGCATAATTTCTTGGGTAATTCAGTAGACTATCATAGATTTTTTGTTGTATTCTGCACACTTTATTTTTATTTTTAAATGCATGTTACATGAACCCCTTGTAATGGTATCACAGCCTACGCCTATTTCCCTGAGCTAGACCGAAGCATAGCTAGGTGTGCAGACCAGTGATAGCCAAAGGTGGGTCGGTTGTTCGTTACAAAACGTGACATCAAGGTTTTCCGCAAAAAATTTCAAATTAGTGACATTTGCAAATTAGGAAAGTTATTATAAAAAATAACTATTGAATAGCTTTTAAACATATCACGAATAATTTCAGCTTTCTGACCGGGTGGTAAAGACTTCAAAGTCTTTCTAAGGGGCATTTTTTGAATTTGAAGCTCATTAAAAACGAATTCAGAAATATTTCCAGCAGAATTTTTTTTAAATGAACAAAGATTCTACCAAAATCACTTGTTGATTAAGATCGATTGTGATAAATTAACTTCATACCTTTTTTTTGCATTGGAAAGTATATGTAAGCATAAGATGCTTTGTGTTTTGCTGTTAACAGCGGCCAAAGTTTTGATAAAACTGAAATTGAGTAAGATTTTTTCGGATTTCATATTGAATTAACTTTTTAATAGTTTTTCAGCATCCGCATGTGTCCATGGCCACACATGCACGCAAAGAAAAAATATGGTTGAGGCAACCATATTCTGGTGAAAACATAATATGATTGGATTTATGGTTGCCATAATCATAAAAGTGTTTACTTTCAAACATATTTCTTTTCAAATATAATAATAATATTTTTGCATCTAACCAGATGTATTTTTAAAGCAACCACATTATTTTTATATGTAATAATGATATGTTTTCATCTAACGATTTATGTTTTTATGTCAAACATAATATTTTTATATGTAAAAATGTAAAATGTAATCAGATGTATTATCATAGTAACAACATTATTTTTACATGTGATAATAATATGTTTCCACCTAACCATATTTATTTTTAAAAGTAATCATGTTATTGTTATACTTTACCATATTATTTTTGGGGTATATATAATAAATAAAACACAAATATTAAATTAATATACAGATATTTCACGTTTTATTTATATAATTTTAATATTTCTAAATGAAAAATAAAAAATTTGGAATTGATATATATAAAATTATTTTTAGTTATACAAATGTAGGCAGTAAAATTAGAAATTAGTGATTTTATCTTAATAGATAAAAAAATTTCTTCCTTTTCAATTCTAAAACTTTGGTCGTAACCATGATTTAAGTCTTCGAACACATAACTTATAAGAATTATAAATAGAACAAATATGATCTACTAGTCCGAATAATGGAATATCATCTTCATACATACCTATATGTTCAGACTTAAAAACCATTCCTGGAAACATATTCCAGAATCCCAATGAATTTCTGAACAAATATCCAAACGTGCTCACAGTCTTTGGGTATTTGATGTTCATTGCCATAAAACAGTGAAAACAAACTTCTACAGCATGCAGAGTATTTTCAAACTTAATTCTTCTACCGCATACATCGACATATGCAAAGCTAACACTTTTTATAGAGTCTCCGATCATATAAATTCTTGGCTGGCTCTCCAATTTTATATGCTTAAAGTAATTTCTTGTTTCGTCGTCTGAAGTTAAAATTTTCTAAGTGAAGAGAAAAAATTTATTTTTAATTTTATTAGTTGTCTGTGTATAGTTCTCGTTATTTACCTTACTGTAATATATAAACGATTCTTGGACTTCTAATTTACTTCTCCTTCTGGATGTCGTTAATAAATAAGGTATTAACAACAATGACAACGCCAATTTTGAATCTGTTATAAAGTTAAGTTAATTTAGTTCTAAACTAGTAAATCAAAACTAATTATTTAAATCAAGTTACCTTATTCTGCTTTATCAATATATTTCAAGATATACTGAACCTGATTATCTTTTAGATTTTTCAATAATTATGTTGTATTACAATTTAAATTCGAAAATTCTTTTTGCATATATTAGATTAAAATCTATAAGCTTTTTCGTTCTCAAGAACTTTGTATATTTCAAAATAATCGTTCGTTTTAAACTCCTTATTGTTTAATTGCTTTTGTCGAAATAAGTGAGCTTTTTTCCAATTTTCTATAATTATATCCAATTGAGCACATCCCGTTCGTAACACTTGTAATGAGTCTTCAACATCATCAAAATCATTTATATTCTCAATACCTAAAAGGAGATATTTTCCATTTAATAATGTATGTATATGTATATTATATTTGTATATATGTAATTCCTCTTGGTTTTTCCTATTTTTGTTTTAGTGCGCTTCTTTACTAAACCAGCAGCACTAAGACTTACTTTGGCATTGTTGTATGCATCCTATAGTTCACCCTTTGCCAAATGACCATTTGCAGATGGGACATAGTATGTAGCTTTAACTTCTGATGGAAAAGTTTGTGTAATTATGTGACAAATTTAAAAAGTCTTCTCTCAGTAGTCTGAAAGTAATTATAGGTTACATATTATTTAAAAATATGTATATAAATTGTGCTCACTTCCTATTTATTTCCAAATCTTCTTTTGTATTATACATTTTTCTAGCTAAAATTAAAAAAGAAAAAATACACGCATATATGTAAGTTTATGTATATACTTGTATGTACGAGTATATGGAAAAGTAAACTACATATATATAGGTATATCAACACTTTTTACCTTCTTGTAAAAATATTTCGTAGTCGTTTTCTCCAGTGAAAAATGCACCGATAATTTCTTTTTTTTTAAATAAATAGTTTTTATTAACTTAAAACCATCCATTATTTTTCTCATTCGCTTCAAAAGAACAATTAGAAGAAAAGAATGATAAAGCAATAAAAAATTTCGTTGAAGTTCATATCATATTAAACACATATTTTTCTTTTAGAGGCCTTAAGCTTTAATAAAATGTATCTTATTAAATACGTTAATTATTTAATATATTATTGATTTTGTTGCTCTCTTACTAAAAATACGAATAAAATTTTTATTGCACTGATGTAATCTGGTGGCTTTGTTTTATTTTTAGAACCAATACATTTATTTAATATTATATACATAATATTACAAATTTGCATGTATGTCTGTTATGTATTTTTTATATTCTTTTTTTCAACTAAGTTAATTAATCTACTTACTTTTCAATTTTCAACTTTCTTGTTTTTATAGATATGTATGTATATACATAATACTTTTAAAATAATATACACATTACTTAAAAAAATTTTTTCCTTAAAATGTAACTACTCTAGACGTCACGAACTGTAAGGTTACAAACACATTTTTCAACTGAAAAAATAATTATCAAGCGAGGAGAGCAAAATGATTTACTTCAACCATATAATTTTCTAATTTATCAAAAATTATATGGTTAAATTTAACCATATTCAATCAAATACAGGGTGGGCGAAAAGAAACCAAGGGGTGTAAAAGTTTAATAACTTTTTTGTTTATTAACTTTTTTTTATTTTTTCTTTCAGATTATATAATATACAAAATGGAAATTTTTTTACACTAAGTATGAAAAATGATGTCTCTTAAATGACCACCGTTTTCAGCTTCGCACTGATGGGCTCTTTTTAGAGCATTTTCCATAACATCTTTCAAAACTTGTGGCTGTAGCGTTCGAATTTCTGCAACAATGTTTGCCTTGAGTTCAAGGATTGTCTCTGGCTTGTTCACATACACTCGCTCCTTCAAAAAACCCCAAAGAAAATAGTCGGGTGCTGTCAAATCTGGCGATCGCGCTGGCCAAATAATTTCCGAATTTCGAGAAATTATTCGCTCTCCAAAAATTTGACTTAAAAGTGCCATTGTGTCTCGGGCAGTATGGGCAGTGGCTCCGTCCTGCTGAAACCACATACCAGGTCTGTTTTCAAGAGCAGAACGTAAAAAATTTTCTATCATAAAACGATACCGCTCTCCATTTACGGTTACAGCACTTCCATCTTCATTCTCGAAGAAGTAGGGCCCAATGACATTTTCAGATGTGATCCCACACCATACTGTACACCTGATGGGGTGCAATTGGCGTTGATGAATGGCTCTTGGATTTTGAGAACCCCAGAACCTACAATTCTGCTTGTTAACAAAATGTCGACGATATGCTCTTTGCGTTAAAATAATTGATCTCTGGTTTAAATAATAAAATTCTATTGTTCTGGTTCTCTGTTCAGTTGTGAACCTCTCCATTATAAATTCTCCAAGTGTTGTCTATATAATCTGAAAGAAAAAATAAAAAAAATTAATAAACAAAAAAGTTATTAAACTTTTACACCCCTTGGTTTTTTTTGGCCCACCCTGTATAACGCCTCTAATAATTCGTTCTCACTTACACTGTGAAATGAAAAATAGTGCGTCACATCATTCAAGATTTAAATCGGTAATATTTACATCATGACTACCAGTAGAGAAAAACTTGTTTAAATCATTTATATTTATTACCATCATAAGCTAGCAAATCATCATCTGTACAACCAGATCCTTTTAACAATTTCCAAATACCGTCAGAAACCAAGCCACAAAACAGTTTGGAAAAGTGCAGTTCTAAGCCTTAAGAAACACCGTCTTAGCCTTATTCCGCAACTTAGTAAAGACTTTCCAAATTGCAGCTGTGCGGTTGAGGGTATAAACCTTAAACGATAAATCACATAGAGACTGAGCACGAATAATTTCATTCGACCTCATCCAATAATTATTGTCATGCCAAATCCCAGTCTATAGAATTAAAATCTCGAAACTCTAATATTATTATTATTTAATATTATAAATTAATTATAAGATTAAATTTGGTAACGAGCACTGGTAACTTTGACCATCGGCTCCCAGGGTCAAGAATTGAACCTGCGCCCCCAAAGGTTGAGAGGTTAGCATGCTACCCATCAATTTACAAGCCACCCACATATACATGTGCATTTAGTAAAATATTATAAGAATGTCATTATTTCTTATGTAAATAGTCTATAATAACAAAATTGTACATTCTCTCTCTCATTTATTATATTAAATCTTGAAGAATAGAGGCGTGCGTTTAAATCAGGTATCAGTGCATATATTACATACTTACAAAAAAAAATTATATAATACTAACAGGTACCTACGGACTATTATTACATAATTAATTACCTATATAACATACATGAAATGCAAGTTAGTTAAAGATTCAATAATAATTAAAATAACAGATTGTTTTGTTATTTAAATGTATCAATTTATTGCTTAACAAGTAAAAACCTAAATACTTTTGTCAATTTGGCACTGGATGAAGATCGTTGTCATATAATGCTGTTCGATCTTTATACCGTACACAGAATATAATGATAGCAACAGACTATGTTGATATTTTCAAGAATAATGTGTTACCATATTCCAAAGGAAATATGGCACTGCTAAACGGATATCATGAGGGTAATGCCCCCATAAATACAGCCATACGTGAAAAAGAGTGGTTTAAGAACGAGAAGATTAATGTTTTCGAGTTTCTAGGACAATCACAGGATCTAAATTCTATTGAGAATGTATTTATCGTCGTTCAATCTTTAGTAAAAGGTAAGTATCTATCTAAGTTCAGTGAGCTTTGGTAACTTATTCGGTATACATGGCGAGAAATACCAGTATCAAGCAAACTTTGAACATTTAAGTTTACTTAACTAACCTTTTACTTTACATTTTTCAGCTTACTCTTCTTTTTTTTATATTTTCCAAATAAAGCAAATCCTTATTATTTTTCACATGTGAAAGTGACTAAACAATACTTTAATTGTAAATAAGTAATACTGCCAAATTGACAAAAAATGCAAAAGAATTTAGATTTTTACTTGTTAGGCACTAAATTAATACATTTAAATAACAAATCAATCTGTGTTTTAATTATTATTGAATCTTAAACTAACTTGCATTTCATGTCCTTATTATTTTTCACACCACGTATGTAGGTACTTAAAAACAAACAGTATTATGCTGTGTTTGAAATTCAGAACAAACTTTTACTCGGAAGCTGAAAACTCTTAATTTTTATTTCTGTCGTATATTTTCTTTTTAGTCTTATTTTAGATAAAAAGAAATTTAAAGAAATTAAACTGATTCAAATTTCCGACAATAAGAATTGCATCAATACATACATACATAAATTTGTATGCTCTTTACAAGAACATAATTTAAATGGTAACATTCAAAATATTTGACTACTTTTTTACAAGAATATTCAATCGGGTTGCACTCTTATACAGATCACTTTACTTGAATAGTGTTATAATTCAACAAATTAAATTAGGCTTTAACCAAATTTTTATCATCGATATAAATATATGAAGGAGTAACGTGATTGTGGTTTATTTAAATTTTTTTTATTTAATATATTTTACAACTGCACTTCTGACACCAATTGTTACGTTTTTACACTATCATAAAAATGATTATTACTAGCAGTACTTATGTACTCTGCAGCAAGTGCATGTAAATATTTGCAAATACAAACAAAAATGAGTTCACATTTCAGGAACAATAAAATTCACGAATTACTACTTAGTTATGCTTGCTTGCTTTTTGTGTTTGTATTTATATGTATATTCGTATTTGCTCATGAAGTACACGACTATGCTCATAAATCATTTGTAGAAATCGCAAATACATCAAATTCTTCAAATGGATTTGGTACTTGTGAGCTATGACTCATAGTACTCTCATTAACACAGAGAATCTCTATACATCTTTATTAAAGAAAGTATGTAGAAAGAGTGAGAGAGAGAATTTAAAAGTGAATGATTGTTTTTCATTATTTGTCGAGACTGTTGTTGCCAGATCTAAGGTAATGATGTTTCTAAAAGTCGCCACGGCTTATGTATATACAAATTAAATTTTTACACACATATGAAGCTAAATTTTTTTGATAAAAGTGTAATTTATATTATATTCAAATATAACACAGTACAACAGCCAATCTGGGGGGTGGGAATTTCTCACCCCCAGACAATAATCCCAAAAATGTTCCATAGTGTAATTTATCATTTACAACCTCATATTTTATAGGCTTATAATATACAAAACAGAGTTATTAATATCTGTCGATTTTTGTTGAATGATTGGGCGATTTCGTGTTAAGAAGTGTGGTTGCTCCCGCAAAGCCTTTGGTGTACTAATTTTTGTAGTACTTTTTTCGCTTAGTTATTTGCTTTTTCTTGTTCCTATTTTCGGAACAAAGTTTTTGCAAATGCTTACGGATAAGAACTTGAAAAGCAACACTTCACTACTCTTCACTATTTGAGCTCTGTGAGCAAGTACTAAGGATGTCGATCGGGATATCCCGATCCCGAAAATCCCGGGATTGGCAAATCCCGAAAACCGGGATTTGTAAATTTCAGTCCCGGGATTTTCGGGATTTCTTGCTCAATACAGTTTAAATAAAAAAGTTACACAACTAATTTTTAAATTATTTTTATATACATTAGTCTTTGAACTTCAAAAATTTTGTATACCTAACCTTGAGTTTACGCATGAAACAATGCGTACAACTTCATAAGAAAATTTTATAATATAATGAGTACATATTATATTAACGAGTATTTGGTTTCCCCTGTAAACAACTCACCAGAGTAACAAGCCGACAATTTACCTAAAACGGAGCCTCCGCCGAAGAGATCGCCTGACATTGGCTAAATAACGTTGGCCATAGGGGTCGGCTTATGCATAACTTTTTTTTTTATACTTATAAGCGAAAAACTCAGCATATTCCCTGTTTCATTTATAAAATAAATATAATTCTGCTTGATTTTCAAAAATTCGTATAATAAAAAAATCATACAATACTTTTTATTTTGCTAACAATCTGCATGTCTGTATTATAATGATGAAACTTATTTCATTTTTATATACAAAAATAAGCCGGCGGCTTGAAGGCGCCTTTTTTTACCCAGCAGCCGACTTGTGTTTCTGATCTGTTACTGTTTTATTTTCTTAGAACAGTAATTGCAAAACGTTTGAAAAGAAAATTAACAGAAATTTGTGAAAATTGTGTACTGGTCAAATTAAACCAAACCAAAATGAGTTTTACGGCACACAAAACCAAAAATAAAGACGAAAGTTCGGTATAGTTTTATTTTTTGCTAAATACAAAAAATGCACAACAAGCAATGTGCAATCTATGTAAAAAGATATGAAAAACTAATGGTGGTTCTACAAAAGGACTTATAACTCATCTTAAAGTAAGTTAAAATACATATGCAAACTTGTTGCATTTAAATAAAAATATTTTTCGTTTAGACTCATATGATATCATTAGAGAAAAGGCAAGGCATTAATGATTCCCAACAAAAAATCTTAAAAATTACTGACTTTGGTTTTCCAAAACATGAGGAATCATTGTGTGCTACCATTGGTCATTTGACGGCTATAGATAATATTCCATTTTCGACATTTATTGCTTCCATAGAGCTACGGAAGTCATTAATTTCTCGCGGGTTTGAAGTACCCAAGTCTAGATCAACTGTTAAAATAAAATTTTTAGAATATTATTCAAAATGTAAAGAGGACATGAAAAATCAAATTGCCACAGCTATATCAGAAGAAAAAAAATTTTGTGTTGTATTTGATGAATGGACATCTATCTCAAGCAAACGTTATATGCACATAATTGTTCACACAAATCAGAAGCTTTTTAATATTGATTTAGTGAGAATGAAACGAGGTTTCTCTGCTGTAAATTTTATTGAATGTTTAGAAAATCGATTGCAAGAATTCGGGGTTTCATTGCCTAATGATGTAGTCGGCTTTAGCACTGATGGAGCATCAACCATGCAGAAAATTGGAAGGCTTATAGCTCCAACAGCAACTGTGTTTGGCACATGGCTTGCATCTTGGTGTGGTGGATGTACTTTATAAAAGTACTTATGTATCATGCACCAATCAAGAATTGCCTTCCTCGTCAGAAGACGATGATGATGATTCATTTCAATCTTTTCAATTAGGATTGAGAGATAAACATAGCGATATAACTGACAGACTCTGTATCAAACGTGTAATTGATAAAATAAGAAAAACAGTGAGAACGTTTAGAAAATCACCAACAAAAAACGACATTTTGCAAACATACGTTAAACAAGAAAAAAGTAAGGAGTTAAAATTGATTTTAGATTGCCAAACAAGATGGAACACTCTCTTTGAAATGTGCAAGCGTTTTTCTGATTTAGAAATTCCATTAAAAAAATTTTTGATTGATGGCGAGTTTCTCTTGACTAAGCAAATAGTAAATGTGTTAAATCCGATAAAAATTACACTTGAACCCCTCTGTCGTTGCGACATGACTTTATGTAAGGCTGATGCTGCTTTAGCATTTATGTTTTAAGTGACGAATTGTATGCATCTATTCACAAAAGAATAGTAGAAAGAAGAACTATATACTCTACTCTTTTGAGTTATTTAAATAACCCAAATAAAAATTCTTATTTTGACAGCAGTTTAGACATGGCTGTTTTAAAAAAAGAACTAACGCTTTTGCTATCAAAGTTTTCAAAAGTTTCTAATGAAAGCGACACCATAAATTCACATGAAATTAATGATAGTATATCAGATGAAGAGCTAGAAGATTGTGAAATGTCCATTAAGCGAAAGCTAAACAGTGCAATTAAGAAATGCAACAGTCCAATTAAATCTATGAAAAGAACTAAAAATAATTTTTATACTGAAATAAACACAGAATTCGATTTGTTTGTGTCATCAGGAGTCAGGGGTAAACATTTGCAAACAGCATATACTATTTTACCGACAAGCGTAGATTGTGAAAGATGTTTTTCTACGGCGGCTTATGTTGGTAATAAAATACGCTCATGCTTATGTGACGATACATTAAATGCTATAGTTTTTTTGCGAAACTATTTAAAAACTTGAAAATATAAAATATTAACTAACTAACGGGCGCATTCCAGGTAATTTTTGCTTTTGTAAATCTAGCAAATCTTGCAAATCTACCGTAACAACAACAGCAGATGCAAACAGAAATGGGGTCCACTATTAAAATTTTACTATATATATATTTTTTTATTACTAAAATTTTATTTATATGTAAAAGGTGATTTTATAAGAACTATCGGAAATTTAAAAAAAAAACACATGAAATTCAGAAAAATGCATGAAATATTTATTTGGATCGATAGTTGGGTCGATATAATTTAATGTTTGAAGATTATTTCATGCAAATGTTGGCCGCGGCTGCGCCTCAAATGGTCCATCCGCTTAGTCCAATTTTGGCATACTCTTTCCAACATTTCGGCCGGTATCTCACGAATAATGTTGGCAATGTTGGCTTCCAGTGCGTCAATCGAAGCGGGCTTGTCCCTATAGACATTAGCCTTAACATAGCCCCACAAAAAATAGTCTAGAGGCGTTAAATCGCACGATCTGGGCGGCCAATTGACTGGTCCCAAGCGTGAAATAAACTGTTCACCGAACTCGCCTCTCAATTGGTCCATTGTTTCGCGTGCTGTGTGGCATGTGGCACCGTCTTGTTGAAACCACATGTCATGCAAGTCAAGCTCTTCCATTTTGGGCAAAAAAAAGTTTGTTATCATCGCACGGTAGCGCTCACCATTCACAGTAACGTTGTGATTCGCATCATCTTTGAAGAAATACGGCCCAATGATGCCGCCAGCCCATAATCCGCACCAAACGGTTGTTTTTTGTGGATGCATTGGTAGCTCTTGCAATGCTTCTGGCTGCTCTTCACTCCAAATACGGCAGTTTTGCTTGTTCACGTATCTATTCAACCAGAAATGAGCCTCGTCGCTGAACACAATTCTTCGATAAAAAAAAGTGGATCTTCATCTAACTTTTCAAGAGCCCATTCACCAAAAATTTGGCGTTGTGGTAGGTCGTTTGGCTTCAATTCTTGCACCAGTTGTATCTTATAAGGCTTCACACCCAAATCCTTCCGCAAAATTTTCCACGTAGTGGAGTAACAGAGGCCCAATTGCTGCGAACGGCGCCGAATCGATAATTCACGGTAATCACCAACACTGGCCGATACGGCTGCGATATTTTCTTCAGTTCGCACTCTATGTAAGCGTGTTGGTGGTTTAATGTCCAACAATGTAAATTTGGTGCGAAATTTTGTTACAATAGCCCGAATAGAAGCCTCAGTAGGTCGATTAAACTGACCATAAAATGGAAGAAGCGCGCGATGAACTTTCTTAACAGAGCACGCATTTTGGTAATAAAATTCAATAATTTGCAAGCGTTGTTCGTTTGTAAGACGATTCATGATTAAATTATAGACCAAACTGAAGATGTTTGACAGTGACACAAGATACAAAACGTGCGTGAGCTGTCAAAACTAGTGTTGCCAAAAAGATAATAGCAAAAAAATCACTCTTTATAATCGAACATGCAAATTTTACGAACTGAATTTAATTTATTTTTTGTTATTAAACTTTTATTTCGCTAATATTGATTTGTTGTATTAATATACTGTTTGTTACTTTAATTTTATGCTTAATTGAATTTAAAAAAAGTATTTTTGTTTATTTTTATTGATCTCTTGTAACATAGTAAATGTTAACAAAACTCTTATAAAGCCAAATAAAACATTTTTCTTTTAATAAAAAATTTTTTTTTTAATCGACAAGGCAGTGAGTGTTGAACCGATTAAATTAGTGTCAAGATCAAAAAAGTTTTAGTGGTAAGCCCTTGTTAAGCAAAACAATATTTTGAGTATAATTAAAATGGAAATATCATCAAAATATTTGTAAATATAAGTTTCAGGAACGGCAAATAAACTACATACATACAACACAACTTTTGTTAATTTCAAATCGATTTGGTTGTGAAATCGATTCTATCACATGCCAGATTGGATCCCGAAATCCCGAAAAATCCCGTAGTCCCGAAAATCCCGGGATTTCGGCATTTCTAAAAATCAGTCCCGATCGACATCCCTAGCAAGTACCTATGTTACTTGTATTTACGTTTGCTAAATGTATTTGCATATACAAAAAAGTTATTTGTTGCAGATGTCTAGTTCGTATCGTATAAAACACAAGAAGTTCACTTTTCTCAACACTTATTGTAGAAACACACTTTTATTTTAACCGTCACAAAGAAACTTTTCTACTACATGTTTCTAGATATAAAGGGTGTCCGAACAAGAACGAAAGATTTAAATTTGGCGCCATTCGAAGTGTCATTGTTTGACATTTGAACAATTGTTATTTTTTGCTAGTAGAAGGTACGAGGTTAGTAAAAAATGAACATGGACAGCGAAAGGAGCTCGTTAATTTGGTATTTGGGAGACAAGATTAAAATGCTGATTTTGCCGATAAAATCATCTTCAGTGACGAGGCCCATTTCCATCTTGATGGGTTCGTCAATAGGCAGAATTGTCGCATTTGGGGTGCATAAAATCCTCGAGTGATTCACGAGAAGCAAATGCATCCTCAACGTGTCACTATGGTGTGGTTTCTGGGATGGAGGAATCATTGGACTTTTTTTTTATGAAAATGAGGCAGGTCAAGAGCAAACAGTCAATGGTATTCGGTATCGTGAAATGATAACCAGTTTTTTCTTGCCTAGAATTGAAGAAATGAATGTGGAGGGCTTGTGGTTTCAACAAGACGGCGCCACATGTCATACAGCCAGAGAAACAATTCAATTGCTGCATCAGTCATTTATTTAAAATTTAAATCTTGCGTTCTTGTTGGGAACCAAGGGTAAACGGACATTTTTTTCTATTCCAATTCTATTTATTATCAGTTATGCGGCCCATACTTACTCGAGCTAAATGCAATTTCAGTGCAAAAGTACGGCAGCCTCTGAAGCGTTTGCTTAGTGTATGCTTTTCATTTTGTTGATTACTCAATTAATTGAAGAAAATCAAAATCATTTTAATATTTGAGTTGTTATATTTGAAAGTAGTATAAGTCCACTTTCTAAAAAAAATTAATCATCATTAATTCTAGCTAGATATATTCGAATTTGGCCCCTGAACTTGTAACTTATAAGCGAACGTATTTAAATATAAATTTATAATTCGTATGTATATAATGCTTTTATGTGATTGCAGAACTGAACAGAATGTAAATTCCAGCATATATAAAAACCTATTTATTCTATTGAATTGGCCACCGTGTTCGAGATCCGTATTGCAAACTATAACTATGAGAAAGTCATCATCAGCGGGCCATATCTTGCTTATTTATAAATTAAGACCAATAATTTACATAATTTTGCATTTGAATATATACTTCTATCTTATCAGAGGTGGTTTATCCTTATCGAATACAAATGGTAAGTTTATTTATTTACAAATTTGATTAAACAAATGGCACGTAACTACCCCAGCCAAAAAAAGTGGAAGTCATACTTCTTAAAGTACATCTTAATCACTACAAAAAACGAAATCGTTTTTAATAAACAGCTTTATTACTACTTTAGTCAAACAAGTATAAAAATTCTTACATATAGTATCATCAAAAATATTTTACTAGAAGGGCCATTAATTTTAAAAGTATTTTAAATACTTATTATATAAATAAATAAACAGAAAAATTAAAAAAGGAAACAAGAAAAAAATATTTAAAAAAACACGTTTGGAGAAACAAATAAAAAATTGTACAAAAATAAAATGTGGTTTAGCTTAATTTGTTTTATGTTTCGAAAATAATTTCGTTTTATTTAAAGAAAAATAAGTTTCTTTTTGTTTATTTAAAATTTATTTTGATGTTAAAAAATGCAATTCTTTTCGTATCACCAACAGTTGAAACATTCATTCACAATAGACAACTTTTTAATTTACAATTAAATGAAACAATCCAAAATTATAAGATAATTCCGAAGAAATGAATAATAGCAATTGGCATATCGATCGATATTTCTTTCCGCTAAATGTGTACAATCATACAAAATATCTCTATACGAGGCAACCGTTGGCACAAGTGCTTGATTGCGCATGCATGCTATTGTCGGGTATTGGCTCAAGTGTTGCACAAGCATACTTGAAAACCGTTTAAAGTATAAAATATTATACATGTTTAGAATAATGTATACTTGTGCATTCCTTCAGTATGGGTCCCTTAGACATCTTATGAAAAAAACAATTTTCTTTCAATGACACGTTAATTTATAGGTTTCTCATTAGAAGTTATTCTAAGTGGCATTTGTAGTGACTGTTCGACTTCTTTTTTCTCACTTTTTGATGGGATAGTCTAACACAAAAAAAGTTCCCTTTGAAATTGTTATTTGCTTGATATCCTACAAATATTTCATATTAATTATTTTTACATAATAAAAATACTGATTTTTTTTGTTGATTCTTATCTCAATTCAAATTTCTTTTCCATAGGTATGGAATCTCAACAGCAGCAACAGCAAACCCAACGTCCATATTTTGATGATATAAACTCTAGGAATGTATCTGCAGTAGCAGATGAAACTGCTATTCTGAAATGTCGCGTTAAAAACAAAGGTAATCGAACCGTATCATGGATGCGAAAAAGAGATTTACACATATTAACTACTAATATTTATACTTACACGGGCGACCAACGATTTTCTGTTGTCCATCCGCCTGGCAGTGACGACTGGGATTTAAAAATTGAATATGCACAGCAACGTGATAGTGGTATTTATGAATGTCAAATGAACACAGAACCTAAAATTAATCTGGCTGTATTGTTAGACGTAACAGGTATGAATGAATCACATATTTCTCTTTCTCTTGAAAACCTAATGCCCTACACTTAATAAACACCCTTATTCCAGTTGTCATAATCAATAGATAACAATGTTGTTTACTGTCGACGGCTTTTCATTTGTATGCCAGTTGTCGTAATCATTTTTTATCGATAAGTATTTGGTTATAATTGGTATTCTATAAGAAAATATGACTACGACTTTGAAAAGACTCTGATTTTCTTATCGAAATTTTAGGTAATAACTAAAAAGTGTTGAAAAAGCAATAAAAATTAAAAAAAAAAAAATAAATGGACAAATAGAAACCAATTTGAAAAACTTGTGGAATTATTGTAAAAAATCCTTGCCTTGCAGTAGGAGGTACCATTCCATTTAAATTCGAAATAAATTACAAAGAAATTGCTATAGAATTAAATGCATTTTCTAGTGCATTCAGAATCTCATTTAGAAATTTAAAAAAAATTTGATTCGACATTCCTAAATTAAGGTCGTTTTCCACGCTGAAATGATAAATGTTAATGTGTCTGTCAATTTAATTTCTTTTAGAAATTAATGTAGATCCAACTCCCTCTTTTAATCATATGCTATCCCGTACATGCTTAAAAGCTGTCATTTTAAAACCTGTAGATAGCAAATAAATAACAAATAACTTTTTTAAAAGAGTTGGTTTACTAATATCGAAATTCTTCCTCTCTAATAAATACGAGGTTTTCTTTGTTTTCTTCAAAACTTGAATTTAAATTTAAATTACATTCGAAAAAATTTTATCTGAGTAATTAAAATCAAAAAAACCATCGGAATAAAATGCCAGAGCTGTGTTTTTGTGTTATAAAAAATATAAACGATAAACTATCATAGTCGTAGTAAGACTGTTATAAAATACCAAATCAGTGTTAACATAATGACGACGACGATGAAATAAAAACGACGAAAAAATTCACTGGAATAGGGTTGAATATGTATTAACACATTTTCTCTGACAAGATTAGTCACATTTATTTGTTACAAAAGCGGAAAGCCGTTTCAGAAATTCTTTTTATAGCTTTGTAATGGAAAAAAAACATTTGTCATGATAATGAGATAGGCATCTAAACAAAAACACAATGACATTTTCGTTGTCATACGATGCCATTGAATACCAGGGAATGTTACAAATATGTAACGTGACGTTACAAGCTTAAGTTAACTTAACAGATCAACCCAAAATATGTAGCGTACACCTTGTACGAGTATGATGATACCAGTCATACAAAAATAACACTTTAAATTCTCATTAAGTACAAAGTAGAGAATACATAAAGCTACAAGTTTAATAACAAGTGGGGGGCAGAATTTTAGTATTATTTTATATTATCGTAGTAGACTTAAGCATTTACACTCGTTCGGATTTAATTATTTAAATTTATTTTTATCGAATACTCGTAGTAGTTAATTAGTCGAGAGAAACAATTAACGCGAAGGAGTATTTTATTCTTATACCTAGGTGGCACAAATATAAAGGAAGTACGTCGACCCTAGACAGCTGAATAATAAGCTGTGTTATAAATACAAGATTGAAGAAGAAGCACATACTTTCACTGTGATTTTTTTTTATTAAGCCATCTTTACCCAAAATTATGGAAACAATATTAAATGTTAAGAACACTTTTTTTTAA
Source organism: Thelaira solivaga (assembly GCA_947397855.1). Taxonomy (NCBI): domain Eukaryota; kingdom Metazoa; phylum Arthropoda; class Insecta; order Diptera; family Tachinidae; genus Thelaira; species Thelaira solivaga. The sequence goes on from OX377615.1 coordinate 16,680,544, forward strand.
TGTTTTTTTTTCATATAAAATTAAATTTTTATATTTTAAAAAAAAATTTATTTTACGTATTTTTGTAGATTTTTACGGTAATTAGTTATTTTTTATATGTGCATACATATGTACAATTAAAGTTATTGTTGTGGTTAGTGTGTTTGATAATTAATATTTTAAACATTTAAATGATATTATTTTAAATGTCCTTTGGCAAGGATTTTTATGCAAATGCATGTTTTTACTCAGTAACTGAAATCGATTCTGAAGATGTTGAAAATGAAAAAGTTGTTTACACTAGCAACATCTAACATCTACCATCAACTAAACTGTCGAAAAATAAAAGAAAAGAAGACGCATAATTTTCGAAAACAACAAATATATTAAAATAAATTTAGAAAAATCATTCATTATTGGACTAAGTGTTGCTTTGCAAGATCCAATCCATTAATCTTCAAAATTTGAATTTTTATTTTGTTTAATATGTGCAAATACTTATAGTATGTATGTATAAGTAAACATTACTTTATCAGTGATGCCACTAAAATCGAAAATATTGCCATTTTTCTAGTGATGGCACGAAAATTATCGAAAGATGTTGAGTGAAACAAGATGAGATAGGAACATCTTGTAAAGATGTTGGAAGATGTTGATTTTTTCTACATGCATTTTATATGGGAAGATGTTGGCATCTCGCCGAATAGTTGGTAGATGTTAAATGTGCTCTAGTGTAAAAACACTATTACGAACTAGAAAATTTATTGAAAAATGGCATTAATTTGTTTTTTTATATTTTCGCATATATTGTTATAAATGCATATTTTAGCACATTTTTGTGCATAATTTGTATTGATTTATAAATTTTTAATATTTAAAGTTGTCATCTACCGATAACCTATACAGTCTTCTTCTTAACTGGCTTCTTACAAACTACTTAGGTCTTCTGCCTTGGTCAAAATAGCTCTCCATGCTCAAAAATTCTTCTGGCCGAAGTATCTTCGTTCATGCGCACAACATGACCCAGCCAGCGCAATCTTTGCATCTTTCACCAAGTCAGTGTCGGCATACAGATTGCGTTTCGTACGATACCGATAGTCTCCACCAACAAAAATTAGTCCATATATTTTACGAAGAATTTTTCTCTCGAATACGCCAAGTACAACTACATCTGTTTGCGCAAGTACCTATGACTCTGACCATACAAGAGCAAGGGTGATATGAGTGTCTTGAAGAGTTTTATTTTCGGATTTCGTGAGAAGGCTTTGGATTAAAATTGATTGCTTAACCCAAAGTGACAACTATTTGCTAATATAATTCTTCTTCATATTTCCAGGCTGATGTTATTGTTTTTATTGATGGTGGACCCAATTTATACAAGCTCTTCCGAAGTTATAGTTGCCGACGCTCACGGTTCCATCTAATCTAGTGGATTTTTTATTAGTTGAAACTATTAACTTTCTTTTTGCTTTATTAGCTGCCAAACCCATTTTTCGTGACCCTTTTTCGATGCTTGCAATGTCCTTCAGATGACATCAATATCATCTGCATATGCAACGAGCATGTAGCTTTTGGTGAAAATTGTGCCATTTCTATTAACTACGGCGTTTCGTATGATCTTCTCCAATAGAATTTTGAAAGATTACATGATAAACAGTCACCCTGTCTGAATCCTTGTCTGGTGGTAAACGATTCAGAAATATCATTACCGAATTTCACTGATGATTTCGTATCAGTTAGGGTCATTAGGCATAGCCTTATCAACTTCGTCGGGATGCCAAATTCAGACATGGTCTGATATACCTTCGCACGAATCGACTTTGTAATCATTAAACAGGCAGGAAGGAGACTTATGCTCCTGTAGTGGGAGAAAACAGATTTATTATATTTTTTATGAACTGGATATAGCACACTGAGGCTCCAATTTTCGGGCATACATTCCTCCAACCAAATAGTACCAATAAGCTTGTACATGCATCTAAGAAGCTCATCGCCTCTGGTCTTAAATAGCTCAGCTGGCAAACCATCGGTACTGGCAGCCTTGTTCCTTAGGCGAGATATAGCAATTTTTACCTCACCTTGGCTGAATCGTGTACATTAGTCTCCGTTATCATAGACTGGATCGCTGATACCATCAAAGCCGTTTCCTCAGATACCAACAGCTGGGAAAAATGTTTTCTCCATATCTTTAGCACACTCGTCCTATCTAACCAGGTTTCCTTGTTGATCTTTTCAGGAAGAAATGCCAGTACCAAAACCCTGTGTCTCTTCATTTCTCGTCCTGTACATCTCAATCTAATCACACTCGCGCCTTCTCTCTCTTTATTCTTTCTTCGGAATAGGCGTTTCTCTTCTTTCCTTTTCTTCCTATATCTCTCCCGTGCATCTCGCGTTGCTACTATCGGGAGAGTTGCCAAATATGCTGCGCATTTTTTAATGAACGCTCAGCTGTAGAAACGGCGAAATCTGTTTGGTATGCTCATAGGTCTAAAATGAAAATACTCGCGTATGAATTGCAAGACGAATTTTCCATTTTTTCGTCGGCAATCCACGGCTTAGAGCTATATGCTGAGCAATGTTTACGAAGGAGCATTTGTGTACCATAATATACATTTTCCAAGCAACTCTAAATATATTGGAAAGCTATTCCTTCGGATCAAGATTGATTTGGAATTGCTATAACTTCTCGAGAGAGGAGCATAGTTACTTCTTTATTAATACCGTGACACAAATGGCAGACTGTCTGACTAAAAAGGATGTATATACCCCTTTTATAGGTTCAGAGTCGGCGGGGTGAATAACAACAAGGTCTGCCAGACTACTGGAGAGCCGAAGTGACGATGCGATAGTTAAAGAGACTCATTAACAATGATGTGATACAAGACGACTCCTCTCGGTTTTTCTCAAGAAAAACGGCAGTAGGACCTTGAAGGTCTAGGTATAAAGAACCCTACAAAAATCACATCATTCATAAGGAGTCTCTGATTGTAACTGGGATTAGGCTGCACAATAGATCTTAAATTTCGTGGTACGATTATGGCTCACAGTAATAATAAATAAAACAACAGCTTAGCATGGGTGCCAGAAGAACTCGCAAGAAAAGGCGGTGCTAATAGATTAATTTGCCCAGAAATATTCTGCGCACTGTCTTGGAGTTCTATTAAGCCCAATTTTAGGGAGTAACTGGAAAGAGAATCGCGACAATACTGGCTGGAAGAAAAGGCTATCAAGGTAGCGAAAACATTCATTCCATTCCGATCTCGGAAGAGAACGGATGAATTACTTGGACTGACCCGAGCAATAATTCGCATTGTCACGGGATGCATGACTGGACATTGCAGAATATTAAAACACTTGACCTCTGCAGGCTATGTAACGAAGATTTAGAGACAGCAGAGCACATATTGTGTCACTGTAATGTTTTAATTTTACTTAAGTCATAACTACCTAGAACCGTCAGACATGACAGACAAATCACCCAAGAAAGCTTTTGAATTCTTAATGAATACTAAACTCAGGAAGAATTTGTAATTTTGGAGTAATGTCACAACAGGTTTGTTTTGGCTGCAGTGACCAAGTGGCTTGTTCCCGGTCTTCATTCTAATTCTAGGTATTAATTGCGAAATATTAAAATGGTTGTTGTAACATTGAACTTGTGCTTAAAGATGAAAAATATAAAGTTATTTCATGTTGATTAGATGGTTTTATGTATTTTTTTTCGCTACTATAGTTGAATGCATCAGAAGTTGTGTTTCATTTTTATTTTGTTACGAAAATTACTATAAATTTAATATAAATGTCAAATATAGTTAAATGTTGCCTCACAACTTGTAAAAGGTACAAAGGACTTAAGTCTGGTCTAAAGCTTATTTCCTATTTTTTTGAGATGTTTTTATTTTAAATATTTTTAATATGGGCATCTACATACTATACATGCATACATACATATTTGCAATTATTACGGGTTTTTAATTGTGATTAGTTAATTATATACTGTGTAGGGCATCACATGTGTCGGCTATTGACCGACATACTTTTTTTTTTATGTTTTTTTCTGTGTGGTGATCTTGCTTACCAAATTTAAATTAAAATTCATAAAAACATTGTTTTTTATTTCAGCAATGGCCGTTAAAGATAAAATTTCCGAGCCGCAATACTATGATGCCAAAGGTGGGACTGATTAATTATCATTTTATTGATTTAATTTTTATCATATATCTATGTACAATGTATATTGTACATGTACATGCATGTATGTATGTATGCTTTAAATGTGTCTGCCCAATTTTAAAATGTTTCAGTTCTCTGGCCAGATTTCGCTTCCTTTATTTTATTTTATGTTACAACATTGAGGGCCATTATTACAACTAAACGATAACTAAAAGTAGGATGTTATCGAACAGATAAATGCTTTTTGTTTATTACAAACATACTTTAAGTAAAAAGTGTATGATAAGCTAAAGATAGGTTTGTGTTGCATTTAAAGTTGCCATATTTTCGATTTTAGATATGGCAACCCTTAGCATCCATATTCATTGAATAATCTATTATGAATACATAAAAATAAAACAATACAATTACACAATAAAATAACAAATATTAAAATACAATTTTAAAAGTAAATAATTTCTTAGTTATTTGAAAAATAATCGTAAAAAAAAGGCATGTCGTTGCCATTATGTATTTAGAGCAACGACAAGTAATCGGTATTCACAACAGTGGTGCCACATAACAAATATTATAATACATATTTATCTTATTGAGAATATGTAATAATGGAAAAAAGTTATTTATCACTTTATCAGTTACTTTAACTAAAGTTAATTATAGCTATCTGAGACCTTATAAGTAAGTTGTAATAATGGCTCTAAGTAAATAAAATTCGACAACTCTTATAGCGGTTTTACACTGTAGTATGGACTGAAATTACTTGTAAAAAAATCAAATCAAATGACAAAGTATGATAATGTAGAGCCTATATGTTAAAACACGGCTAAAAATTTGACAGCCGAAAAATTTGTTGTTGTATTTTTCATATCCATCAGGGCTGTATTTTTGTGCAAATAAACAAAAAAAACAAAACAAAAAAACAAATACTGCTAACAAATTGCTTACCGTCATGATAAAAAGTAAATATTCCAAACAGTGCATATGATTTCTCAACACTACAACAAAATGTACACAATTGCATTTTGCTGCATTTTCCTCCGTTTGCAGTAAAAATACCTTGAGAAAACATCATTTGCTCAAATGCCAATAAACCAAAAACAGCGAACACATGAATAATTGACAGATAAAATTAAAGCTGCCATATTTTTTTTTGTTGGTCTTGCGATCTGTACCTCGTTTCACAAGAAACAATAGAATTGAACAAAAAACAATGAGATTTGAAACAAAATGTCATGTATTATACAAAAGTGTTTCTGTAATTTTTCTTTGTGAGAACCTTCTATCATTTTAGTGATTTTATTGGAAAACTAGAACTATCAAAACATCTCACATTTTAAAATGTATGAGAGAAGGATGCGAAAGTAATGACAAAATGAAAATTAATAAATTTAAATCGTTTAAGTTAATAAATTACCTAAAATAAATGTAGTAAAATATTTTTTGTAGCTAAACATTGAAATTTTATGTGTATTCTTTGTTAAAATTTTTCTTCTTTTTTTGTGTGTCATAGCAAATTTACATACTCGTAGGTGATGGCATCGCACTATTTTGAAATACTCTTATTCATATTTTGTACTAACAAAATTTGTAACAAAAAAAAAAGTCATGTAGAAGTACATTCATCTTATATAAATTCCTCTTTTTGTTGACACTTTATATTATATTTGACATTTGAATCATTGGATAATTCCAATAAAGACAGAGCTTTGCATTTTCTCACATTAAACTACAGAAACACTTTTTGCTCACAAATCGAGGAACGGTGGAATTTTTTGTTTTACACTTTTCGATGTGAGAAAAGTTCTCACATACAGTTACAGAAACGAGCTACTGGTGTTTGCGAACAAAAATTTTAACCTAGTTCATTACCTCAGAAAATTTTAACAAATATTGTCGTGATTGCCCCTATTTTTAAAATGTTTATTTTAAACAATGATTTCTCTTCTATTTAAGCGTGAGAAGATTTTCTATAAATTTTTTTTTGGCACCTGTATTACAGTGTAAAACCGCCATTAGTGAATCCAAAAACAATTTCAAGAAGTCGAGAGATATATAACTTGAAAATATAAAGTAATTTTTAAAAACCAGTTAAAATCTCCAACTTTAAAGAATTTTTGATATTAGTACGAATTATTGGGATACCTTTTATGATGCCCAACGAAACGCTTATAAAATTCTTACGGTTATTAGCAAAGTAGCCTGGCTTTTAACACCGTTTTTAGTGCTTTTTAACATGTTACTTTTGAAGCTAGTGGAATTTTACTTTTAGTGGTTAGAGAGAATAAAGTTGTGAATTCATGCTTGTTCAACTTTTAGTATTTTTTTTTTAAGCATCAATAATTTTCTTCGTTTCGGTACTTTTTAAAGCGCAATAAATATTGTAAACGTTGAAGTTATATTATTGTTGGCAAATTTTCAAAAATCACTGAAGTTATATAATGTTAATTGCGATATCAAGCAGCGTTGTCTAGAAAGTAAATAAACCGGATTGGCTAAAAAAAGCAAATCAAAAATCAATATCACAAAAAGCTAGAAAATATGTTTAATCAAAATAGAGCTAAAAACTGGAAATTTTCTTTATTGTTTAAAGATTCTTTAAAAAAATGAAGTACTTTGAGTTCAATGCGATTTTTTTGGCTTCATTGATGGGGTGGACTGTATATAAATGGGGTGATGTTATCCAAAAATGATTGAAAACACTTTAACAATATTTATAATGCATAAAATCTTTATTTCTATTGAAAAATAAAAGGCAATCTTTTCTATTTGGAATATTAATACGACTAATAATAAATTATTTATTGAAAAAATAATTTATAATATGTAAATATCAAAAACTAATGTGTTTAAAATAAATTTTATATTCACAAGTATAATTTGATAAAGTACAACAATTTCAACACTCTTTAACTTCACTTATTAAAAGATAGGGAGTAATGTACAAAGGAACACTCACTCAAAACGACTTCTCGCTTAAAAATCTTTTTTTCTTTCTTTATATATGACAATAAGGTTCGTTAAGAAACATATGATTAAATGAGAGTGAGAAGGTAACAGATTTAATGTGTTTAGTAAGCATAAGAATTTAATACAGGTTAATGATGATAACAAAAAAAGCGTTTTTGTTTTGATATTAACAATCGTACTAAACGGTACCAGAAACCTTAATACTGAATTCATTATTAAGCTATTTCGAATAATTTGAAAAACAAAGCTACGATATAAAATACATGCTGAAGATAAAGCACATTTATTTTATAAACAATAGTCCCATACTTTTTTTCATTTTTGAAATTAACTTCTCTGACCAATTCATCAACTTACATTTCAAAATTTTGTCCAAAACATATAATATTACGGAAATTAAGGTAACATTTTGCCATTTAAAGCGAATTACAAAATATTTTTTCTAAAAACAATGCGTCGTTTTCTAAAAATTTAAAAGTAGCAGCAACTCATTTCAACATTGTGCAGACAAAATATAAATTTAGTTTAAGTTGGGCGCTTACAGAACAAAGTAATTTGCCTCCCTCTAAAATAGAGACGTGAAACCTTAAATAAATTTTCTTCAGCCATAGTTTATGTAAAATTTGTTTTAATCAAAAAACAAAAGAAAGCTTTAGACATAAATAGATAATGTTAACTTTTTTAAGACTATTTTGAAAACAAAAAAATGCTACATCTAGCCTTAAAAAGCGAAAAAGTCAATGCTGTCAGGAAGTAAAATTTTGCTTAATTCGACTTAAGCAATTTTTTAAATATTAGCAAAGAATGAAATTCTACTGCTAATTACATATGACATAAAAAAAAGCATCGATTATATAGTATACTAGAGGTGTTTGTCCGGTCTCTGCTAGCCTGGTACTTTATTACCTGAGAGCGTACACCCAGAGAAAAAATGACACCATCCGTTGTCAAAATACCAACAAACGGTGTCAATAGTGTATTGACCACGATTGTGTCAAAAAGACCACACACGTTGTTTATATTGCAACATGATTTTTAGCTCAGTGTGTGTACCAAATTTTTAGAGAAATCCATTGACAAGTACAATTTTAATTGTTAAAAACTGCATCGAAATAAATGCACAGCCTCGATATCGAGTAAAATTGATCGAAATTTTTCAACTTGGTATCATGGCATTCTATATCGAGTAAAATGGATCATAATTTGAGATGATGGCTTTCGATAGTGAGCTTCGATTGAGTGTGATCTTACTATACACCATTCGATAGCAAAGTAGCTAACGTAAGCAAAACAAATTATTTTTTTAAAGAGCACGATCAACCAAAATTCTAGTTTACAATTGCTGCCGAAATTTATGCAACACTTTTTATTTTTTGCATTTGGCAACCATTCGATTATAAATCTATTACAATATGAACATAAAATAGGATTCGAAAGATATCGTATGAGATAACACGACACGTATCGAAATAGTATTCGATACACACGTATCGAAATAGTATTCGATACGATATCTATTTAGTATACTCGCTATCGAATGCGGTGATTAAACATCAGGGGCCGAATTACCGCACTCGTGATAGAGTGAAATCTGTCGTAAATTTTCTTTTTGGGATTATCGCACTCGTTATCGATTAATTTTTATCGAAATTTTAGATTACAGCATACGATAACGAGTGTTTGCTCTAGTTTGGCTGTTTAATTATTACTCGTTAGCTCTACATCAATCGTAAGCGATATTTTTTAATTGTTTTGTAAAAAAAAGACATAAAATGTTAGTTTTCAAATATATTGTATGTTTAAAACAATAAAAAAGTATAATTGTTTAAATTTTTTTGCAGGAAAATTTTATGTAAACTTAAATACTTAATTTTTCTATTTTTTCGACTTCATCAGGATAAAATAAAAATATATAGACTTTTGCTCAAAAAAATAAATAAATATTGTTAAATTAAATATATATATATACAACTACTTTGTGCAAATGCCGAAATTTTAAAAATATTTTACCTAAAAGCCAAATATATTTGAGGTTATTAGTATTATAGAGTTCCTCCAAAAAACGCCTTTCTTCGGAATGCTTCCATACAAATTAGTCGTGTGATGCCCCTCCATAATTAGAATTAACAGATAAGATTCTATACTCATGATCACAAATCTAAGGAATGAAAATATATTAATTATATAAAAGTACATTCTTAAATAATTGTTTATATAAATTGTACATACTATCATTGAGTTGAGGCTATGGTAGCCTTTGCTATTAAAAAACATATGTTCATTTTGTTATGGTTTTTGCATTCCGAAATGAGTTCCATCTATGCATCCGATCACTAATAGAAACATTTTAAATCATTTAGTTTATCTAACTAAAAGATAGTAAATATACTTACCTCCTGGAAGCTTAAATTTTTGCATGAATGACTCCATACATGAAGCAGATTCATTAGGCAAAAATTTTACAAACTTTGGACATATTTTGTCTTCAATTTCATTTATAATTTGGTTGCTCATTTTGGAAACTGCACTTTGGCACATTCCCATCAAGTAGTTATTAACCACAGTATGTTGGAACCCACCACTAGCTAAAAGCGATAGAGCTACAGCCAGTTGCAGCTTTGGTGGTAGTGCGGTAGACATATGTCCACCGAAAGATAGTTCCGAAAGAAGAAAATGACAAGCATCTTTGGAAAGCCTAAATCGCTCAATAAATCTAACAAAAATGATATAACACAATTATGTATATAATAAAAATAAAATCAAATAATCCAATTCCTTACGAACTAGCCGGCAATGACATTGCATCACTTTATCCCGCGTTTCTTTCCTAATACGTACACTATTATACTCGTCTTCAGAGTCAGATGACGTTACACACATCATTAAAAATGTTGACATACTGCTTTATAAAATTTTTAATTCAATATAATTGTTTAACAAAAATTATTTGGTAAAGTGCGAAAATTTTTTGTTTTTTTTTTTAATGTTTGCTTTGCAATAAACATATGATACTTAGCAAAACATATGTTTAAATTATATTCCAATATAAAAAAATCAAATACATTTTGATAAAATTTCGATACGTCTGTTACCGAATGCAATAATCCAACCAGTCGATACGTAACGAAATGTTACTCGATTAAAAAGACTACACGATCACGAGTGTGGTAATTCGGCCCCAGCCATTTATCTACTGTTTTTTAAAGTGGTTCATGTTTTTGCTACTATTATTAGATATCAGAGCCAAAGTGGTAAATAAAATATTTGAAAGCATAATTTCAGGCTTAAATTAAGTACGGGTATACATCTAACGAACAGTGCTGTTACGTACTTGCCCACTGTGCAAAAATATAATTCCATCATTCCATCTCATTTGTTTTCGAACAACACACACTTTTTATTACAAACATACATGGTGAAATTATACAGGTGTATGCATTCCGAAAAGGAGAATTTATTTTTTACCGAACTGTCAAAATTGCTTAATAATTTTATTTTTAACTTTTTTATATTCTTCTTTATTTATTTATAAACGGTCGTTAAATTTTAAGGGCCGATGTTGATTTTGAATAAAACACAAATTATTTAGGAAATTATTTTCATTTCTTCTTATTATGATGATATGGTATAGTTCAATTATGTATGGAACAAAATATCGGGCAAATGGCCACCGCGACCTCGGCGACACACCTCCTTTCTTTCAAATAACTCCAAAGAAAGAAGTTCAACGGTGTCGAATCACATGATCTTGGCGGCCAATTGACATCGCCACCACGTGAGATAACATGGCCATTGAATTTGTCGCCCAAAAGAGCCAATGTTTCATTAGCTGTGTGGCAAGTTACACCATATCTTCCAATTCGGGCCATAAAAAGTTTGTTATCATCTCACGATAGCGAGTTGAGGTGGACGGATCTTGAGCCACACTATCGCGAACAGCAGCAATATTTTCTGCAGTACGAGCTATACGAGCATGAACTGGTGTTTTCACATCTCCTACAAACCCCGTTTGTTAAAATTTTTGCACGATTTTGCCGCACATTTGGATGATTACATTGACCGAAAAAATCATGAATTGCACGATATGCATTTTGATTTGAACGCCCATTTTCATAATAAGCCTGAATAGCTTTAACGCGTTGCTCGATTGTGTATCTTTCCATGGTTCAAATTGAGTTAGTCTGAAATTGAGAAATGTCAAATGAAATGCAAGAAAAAACTTGACGTTTAGGTGTGGTTCACATTCAACATCGGCCCTTAAAATTTAACCATCCTTTATAATGTAATTTTTTTTTTTTTTTAATTATTTATTATTATTGAATCTTTCTACAAGAAAATTACAATAAGTATCCCAATCTTAACTGTAAAAAAATATAAAAAAACTTAAATAATTATTACCAATGTAATAATTAGTTACTTGTACTCAAATCTTAAAAAAAAAGGAATATTCTACGTTTAAATAAAAAAGTTATATCCCTTCTCTTAAGCCTCCTGTGTCCCTCGAACTGTAACAGGTGCCTGGCGAGGGCGTTTGGATGTGTCGCCAGTTTGTGAACGTACTTAGTACAATATTTTTCAATTTCCTACCGAACCTTTGGAATTTCTAGATCTCTGTGGATATTCTCATTTCTTATATACCAGGGGGCGCAGACTACTGTTCGTAAAATATTCGACTGTCTTCTTTGTAACTTTTATATGTTAGATGCACATGCAGTTCCCCAAAGCTGAATGCCATATGTCCAGATTGGTTTAATAATGGCTTTATGTAACAGAACTTTATATTCCAAAGAAAGGGATGAAAATGGACCTATTAGCCACATTAGTCGAGCTGTTTTTTAGTTTCATAGCTGAGATTTTGGCCTCAATGTGGCGTGACCATGTTAGGCGTCTGTCTAGATGGATTCCTAGATATTTTGTTTGGGTTTCTACCGGAACAATGATGTTATTTATTTTTATTGGCGAACAATTTGCCTTTCTTAGTGTGAATGTCACATGGGCCATTTTGATGGATTTACTTTGATTTTCCATTTATTTAGCCAACCTTCCAGCTCATTTATATGAGCTTGTAAGTGCTCAGATGCAGTTCCTGGATCTTTGTTCACACTTAAAAATGCCGTGTCATCTGCGAACGTTGACGTGATAGTATGTCGATTTGTAGGCATATCGGATTTATAGACGATGTATAATAGCGGGCCAAGTATACTTCCTTGGGGGACGCCTGCAGAAATTTTCTTAACTGGTGCAAATAAATTTTTGGACCGTACCTTTAATGTTCTATCAGTCAAATAGCTTTTAATCAGCTTGTGGGTGTTAGCAGGAAGAAGTCGTGTTACTTTTGTAAGGAGACCATCATGCCAAACTTTGTCAATTGCTTGGGAGACATCAATAAACAATGCTGACAAAACAGCTTTTTCTCGAAGGACGACCTGATAGCAGTAACAATTCTGTGAACCTGCTCTGTAGTTTCATGACCAGCCCGGAAGCCGAACTAATGTTCTGGAATAATATTTCGTTCTGCTAGATGGGGCGTTATTTTCTGGAGGAAGACCTTTTCGATTAGCTTTGAAGGGATGGATAATAAACTGATAGGTCTGTATGACGTAATTTGAGTAGCGTCTTTACCCGGTTTTTGAATCATGACAATTTCTGAAATTTTCCAAGAGGACGGGAAAACCCCCACTCTTAAGATGGCATTAAAAATGAATAATATAATTCTCACAGCGCAATCTGGCAAGTTCATCAGCATTGAACTAGTAATGTAATAAAAATAAATAATATGTATTTAGTGATTGAGAGTTAAGGTAAAATTAATTAATTGTAAATGTAAATCAATTTTGACAATTCGTGTTAAAACAGCTGCGGGGCGAATTGCCTAATTACACCATGCATGTAACTGTGTATTCTTTAACTAATACTGTTTTCAGAGTTGATTTAACTAAATGCGGTTTTAACTTTAAGTCCACATTAATGCTATTTTGGAATTGAATTTAAGTTGGATTTATGAAATACAACACTGTTTTTCCGTTCAGTGCTAACAAGTTAAACAGTTGTTACGGTTAGAATGGCCAGTGTGGCCATTTTCCTGTGCCTGGTGGTGTCACCCTCACTAGCTCAGCTGTTCTCGAGGTGAAGGTTCCAACCTGTTCACCACCGGCCGTGGGTAGTAACTTAGAACAGAAAAAAAAGGTAATAATTCACTTACATTGACAATGATACGGTCGAGCTGGAAATGACCTAACATACTTCACCTAAACGCACCGAATACTTTTAATACGAACAAAAAAAAAACTTAAATACACCGAGGTACACACCGCGTGATTCATGGAAGGGTTGGTGTTATAACCCTCATATGTTGCCCACCCAACCTGGATCACCCCATAGTCCTCTTTACGTTTCTGGGTGATCCCCTTTTCTTATCAGCCCGTGGCTGTCGACGGTTTACTCACGCACCCACATGTAATGAATTTACTACACAACCATGATCATCTTCGATTGGTATTTAAAGGTTGTCTTTGACTTTATTTATAATTCACTTAAATGTATTAATATAGATATGAACAATTGTTTTTTTTTTCTCTTTCTCTTTGTTTCTTACATGTATCTTATACTATACGAGACATGACTATATAAAAAAAATATATAAAAAAAAATATATGTATGTACATATATGTGACCGTATATATTGTCACGTCTATATATATATATATACATATATCTATAAATATGTATGCAAACACCAAAAAAAAATTCTTTTTATTTTTGGAATGTAGGTATGTTTAACCCGAACCTACTCCTGCGTATGACGGCCTTTATATTTGAGAATTTATCAATTTTCATATAATATACGCAAGTGACCAAAAAAAAAACACACAAACTACCACGGAAATTTAATTTCGATTGGAACTCGCATAAACCTTAGAATTTGCGACCGCGAAAACGCCCTTAAATTCACACATATACGTATACATAAATACCTTCGTGTCCTCTCCTCTTTCTCTCTTTTTTTTTTTTTTTTTGTTCTTTTGCGTCTTACCGACTCGATGCTGATGACCCTGTTGATGATGGTGTTGAGGGTTGTGCTGATGGCTATATAGATGGTTATGTTGATGCCGATGCTGATTGCTATATCGCTGGCTATGCTGATGGACAGGATATATGATTGGCACGTTGATGGCTATGTTCATGGGCAGGTGATGTTGACGCCCTATGAATAGCTATGTGGAGGATGATGCTGATGGCTATATTGTTGGCTATGCTGGTGGACAGGCTAGTCTGATGGCTATAGGGATGGGCAAACTGATGGCCATGCGGATGGCGGTGCCGATGGTTGTGTTGATGGGTACGCTGGTGACGATATTGCTGGATATGTTGATGGGCACGCTGATGGCCATGCGGATGTCCGAGATGCGGGCCGATTCCTTTTTTTTTCACTGTATTTCTTTTTTAAGTCACGGCCAGCATCAGTAGTTTTCCTCCCTTTTTTTTTAAATTACCTTTTTATTTGTTTTTTTTATTCTTTTTTTCGCAGCTACGTGTTACCGTCTTGATGTCCCCAATCGAAATGGCCGATCTGCAATTGACAGGATTACCACTTCCTTCCCATTCTTCGTTCAGTTTGATTTGACGAAACCGCAGGGTTCTATTCTTGCAGGGCTGATACTTTTTAATTTTTCTGGGCGGTTTTTATCAGCGCTTTTTTTTTTTTTTTTTTATTTTGACTTCTATTTTCCTTTTAACTACCCTGTGTTAATATGAGCTGCAACACAGTGCTGTAAATGTAGCAACAGCTGATATTGTTATTGGATGAAATGAAAAAATAAAAATCATTGCAAATGCTTTCAACAGCAACATCAATAAAAGAATTTGGAAGAAAACGAAGTTTTTGGATGAAAGACAAAGAAAAAACGTGTATCGTAAGTGTATTTACCAAAGTTCACACATGTTTTGACTGCTGCACAGTTGGTCAAATAAGTTTTGTAAAAAGTAACACATCAAATACACTTATTTCTATGTGAAATTTTTATTTGTTTTTTACAAATTTATTTCACACACTGTATCTTAAATCATCTGTTGGTGCATTTAATGTTAAATTCAGTATTTAACTTTCAGTCTGAAGACATTGTAATGAAAAACAGTTACGTTTTACCTATCAACAAAAGATTTTATTATAACATGCTTGGTGTTTGTTCAATCTAAAAGTATGGTTTTTATTAAATGTCATTTTAAAATTATCTAACTTACTAAAAATGTTTCCTTTGAAAATAAAACGAGCTTATTAAATTCTATAAAGTAATTATTTAATTCATATTTAAATGCTCCTGGCATGGTTAAATTTAGGTTAATAATTTAAGAAAAATTGTGTAAAGCTACTACAAAAATAAAAGTATAATATACGCTATTAGAAACTTCTACTCCTATTTGACAATTCAAACTTAGTGTTGCCAGACAGGGTACTAAAAGTTACACTTAAAAAAAACCTGTTGTAAATATTATATTTAACAGATAAATTGTTTAAATTACGTTTTAGGCTACCAGATTGTATATAATATTTCATAAGTTTATAATTCATAGAAATCATAGCAAATACACTACAATACCAATCGCTTAAATCTGTGATTATATTATTTCAAAAGACTATTTTTTATTTTTATTATTTGCATTTTGTTCTTGACCTTAAATTATATGGCTGTACTCTGTACATTATTTTAATTATTGGTTTTTTTATTTACAATTTGTTTTTGATTTTGATTATTTACAATTATTGGTTTTATTTGTTGTAATGAATCTGCTAAGACTGTGTTACTTTTTTTTTTCTCGAAATTATTAGATTTAAATCTCTTTTCCAAAGCTTATTTGCATTTGCTTTTACAATATATGTTTGTTTTCCAAGTTTTTTACGAGTAGAAATTACTACTTTTGTCCACACAACCTTATTTGGATGTGAATAGTTTTTGAACATCACTTCTTTTATTCAAATCAATTACTTCAAATTAATTTTGTAGTGATCCTTTAAAATATTGTTGTTGTTTATCTTTTCATTATTGGCTATAGACTCTTCTCTAACTTCTCCTAGAAGCTTCTTCTTGTTGGCTCTAGATTTCTCACTTTCTTTCTGTATATTCTCCATCATAGCGCGAGATCTACATTAGTCGCAGTTGATGATGACATGCATGTACTTATTTCCCTGTCTTCTATTTCTTCGAATTCATAAGTATTGATATATATGCCACGCAGCTCGAATTCTTCCAATAGTCGCATCTGGAGTTCCGGCTTATTTCCTGCCGTTGGAAAGTTCAGTTTGCTTAACTCCTTCAACTGTTCCACTTTCAGCTCAATAAATTAATTTAAATTTATTTTACAATCCCACTTCTGACACCAATTGTTACGTTTTTACACTATCATAAAAACGATTAATTTATTACGGTTTGTATTGTAAAATAAAACAAAAGAAGTTATCTTTTCTCAAAACTTATTGTAAAAACACACTTTATTTACAACCGTCACAACGACACTTTATTGTTTTTGACACACCTTGTTTACTGATTAACTAAAACTCCACTTCGTGGCAATCTCATCATTCTTTTATATGCCGTTTCTACCTAAGCATAGAACCCTCTAGATTTATCTAATAGCAATGCCAAGCTTTGACGGTCTTTTTAAAATATAGTAGCTAAGCCTGGAACCTTCTACAAACAGCTAGACATTACTACATGATTCTAAGTATATCAAGTTATAGAATCAAAAGGTAAACGAACATTCTAGCTAATTCTAGAACACTTAAAAATAACATGAAGCTTATACACTAATATAGACACAAACACTACACATTTTACTTTATAACTCACACACAAGCATTACACTCACAAATTCTACGTATTAACATAAGTACAGAATTGCTATATTTACACATACATAAATACAATTTCTTATGAATAATAAAACAGTGATTCAACAGAGTGATTTTTCGTAACACTGCCGCCCGCTTAAGCTTTTTCGTCTCGAATAGGCGTGGATTTCCCTTTACTATAGTCCGCTAGGATTCAAGGTGTACAATCTTCATTTTTGACCTTGCGCTATTATACTTTTGTATTCTGTAAGCTTAATTATTTTATAGGGTCCATCCCAATACCTCTGAAGTTTGGGAGATAGTCCTTTCTTTCGTTGCGGTCCTCTTTGAAACCCTCCGAACTTGCAGTTTTGTCATATCACGCTTTCATTTTGTGGCTTACCAACTTAATTCTCTTTGCGATTTCATCTCGTTTACGAAAACAATTTTTCTCGTGTTCGTGAAGTGGAATCATGGGAATTTGAGCGGTATGCCAAAAGAAATTTTGGTATATTCTCATCCCAGTTTTTTTTTGATGATTTCTCAAATACTTTTCTAAGGTGCGGTTAAATTTCTCGACAGGGAAAGGACCTACTACATCCATTGCGATTCGTTGAAATATAGCACCTCAATTGTATTTCTATAACTGCCCACGACTTCTTCTAACTGGGCCTTTGACTGCCGTACACTGGGCACAATTTTGCTATCCAATCCTCTACGGCTTATTGACAACCCACCCAGTAAAATCTTAGCTTTAATTTCTATAGGATCTTTGTTACTCCCAGATGGCCACCACTGAATCCACTACGAAACTCTTTCATTATCTTCCCGTCTGGACTTTCTCATAACTCTGAAGGCGTTCGAGCCAACGGGCGAATTGGCCTTCAAGGTTTTTTTAGCTGTAACAACCGCCTGAGTGCGGAATGGTTCGTTCTTAGCGTAAAGTGTTGACCTTACAGATACTTGTGGCAATGTTTCACGCACTCTAATACTGCCAAGCCAAGAGCTCCCGGCAAGTTACGCAGTAATTTCCGGCTGTATAAGCCTATGACTTATTCTTTACCATAGATCACTTGAGAGAGGACATCTCCTATTCCAAATCCACTTGCGTCGGCGTTCATCACGAACTTTTGGCCAGAAACCGGCCAAAACTGGTGCCTTACACTATAACTGATTTAATCTTTGGAACGTTTTTTCTTTATCTGCACAACACTGATATTGTTCATTTCTTGATCAGCTCATGAAGACTTGCAGCGATATTGGCAAAGCTGGAGAAGAATCATCTGTAGTATGTGCAGATTCCCAGAAAACCGAGTAAGTTTTTCGGGCGTGGCCAGCCCTTTACTGCTCCTATTTTATCCTCATCGGTAGATATGCCGTTAGATGTTACGCGATGACCCAAGTATTTAACTTCTTCCTGGAACAATGCACATTTCTTCACACTAAGTTTTATTCCGGCTGCTGATATGCGTTTGAAGACATCTTCGAGGTTTTTCAGGTGTTCATTAAATGTCTTCCCCATCACGATAATATCGTCGAGGTATACCAGGCAGATCTTCCAGTGAAGTCCCTTCAGTGCATGATTCATTAAACGCTCGAATGTGGCAGGAGCGTTGCAGAGTCAAAATGGCATCACTTTAAACTGCCAATAGCCATCACAAGCACTGATCGCAGCTTTCTCTTTAATTTTATTTTTATCTGCAATCTGCACTTGCTAAAATCCACTCTGCGTTTTTACTAAACGTGGCCATGTCCTTTTTAAAAAGACTGCAAACGATAATGCTCTACAAGTTGATGAAATCACAGATATGTTTGACTTATTTCTTGGATCTGCGGAACCTGATGTTACTTAAAATTCTTAATTACATTGTTAAATCATAATTTATTAATATAATTATTCACATTCTTTTTATAAAGGGTATTTTTTATAGACGTATAGAACTTTAAATTGCAATAAAACAACGATGGATTATTCGATTGACATGAATTTTATTTATCCGAAAGATAATCTTGTGGCATTACATTTTAAATATGATTTCTGGCATATGACCGCCACGGCTGGGTCGGGTGTAGTCCAATTTTCGATGACTTTTTCCAACATTTGTGCCCGTATATCGGCAATAACACGGCGAATGTTGTCTTCCAAATGGTCAAGCGTTTGTGGCTTATCCCCATAGACCAGTGACTTTACATAGCCCCACAGAAAGTAGTCTAGCGTGTTAAATTACAAGATCTTGGAGGCCAATTCACAGGTCCAAAACGTGAAATTAGGCGGTCACCAAACGTGTCTTTCAATAAATCGATTGTGGCACGAGCTGTGTGGCATGTTGCGCCGTCTTGTTGGAACCACAGCTCCTGGACATCATGGCTGTTCAATTCAGGAATGAAAAAGTTAGTAATCATGGCCCTATACAGATCACCATTGACTGTAACGTTCTGGCCATCATCGTTTTTGTAGAAGTACGGACCAATGATTCCACCAGCCCATAAAGCGCACCAAACAGTCAGTTTTTCTGGATATAACGGTGTTTCGACATACACTTGAGGATTAGCTTCACTCCAAATGCGGCAGTTTTGTTTGTTGACGTAGCCATTCAACCAGAAGTGCGCTTCATCGCTAAACAAAATTCGCTTATGAAATTCGGGACCAACGGCAATCTCGTTTTGGGTCCATTCGACGACTATTTGCAAGCATTGTTCAGGCGTGAGTTTATTCATGATGAATTGCCAAACCAAACTGAGCATAAATCACTTGACAGCTGTTAAATCGGTCGCCATCTTGAACAGTAATGCCAACTTAAAGTTATATACGTCTATAAAAACACCCTTTACTAGACGGCGACGCTCCTGTGTCTATTGTGAGGACATGACTTCTTCTACTGATACTTCCTCTATTTGTAAGATTGCTGTTTTTCTGTTGTACAATGGAGATATAGATTGTAGGGTCCTGGATTGTAGGAGCCAATGCTTGCCCTATAACGACAAGAAGTCGTCTAGATTTGTATCGCCCAAGTACTAGGAAAAAACTTTGCATAATTAAAAAAAAAAAATTGAAATTCCCTCAATCCCCAGTACCCTTCTTCTGAGGGATTTTTACCATTATCAATTTTGGCGAGGTACCATTCCCGAGTTCGCAACAGAAACATACTGAAATCAAACTGGAATGAAATTTGTAAGTTCTACGCATTGTGGATGTTTTTTAAAATTTACGGGAAATTTCGTAGTTTTTATTCTATGATGCAAAACGGAAAGATATTTACAAATACTTAAAAACATAAGAAATTACGTGAAAACATATTTAACTAACCATATTTATCTTCACTCACTTCAATAAATTATCTAACTCAAACACTTAGCTTGAGGTCATATTAAATACAAAAACTTCTTTATTCATCAATCGAAAGAAATATCAATAAAAAAACAATTTATATAATATTAAATAGATATTAAATAGGAAAACAAAAAAATTTATTTTCATTTAATTTTGCAAATTTTTGTAAAAAATTTTAGATCAAACATATTTAATTAAATATTCAATTATCGAGGAAGATCTAATGAACTCTCTTTGATAAAGATGTCTGTATTCGTAATACTATTATACTAAAGGCAATAAAAAACACACACACACATACACTTTTTTAGGTTTCGTCTTTGTGTGTAAAAAGCATTACGCACATGATAGCTAAAAAATTTTAAGCAAAAACAAGTTAAATTCGGCAGTGCCGAGTCTTATATACACTTCACTGTGTTAGCGAAATATTAATATTTTTCACTTTCCACATTCTTTATTAATAGCAAAACCAAAGAAAAAATTAAATGAGTGAAGATAAATATGTTTTAACGTAAAACTCGAAGTTTTTTAGTATTTGTAAATATTTTCAGTATTAATGGCTTATTTATCAAATACGTCTTAAGTCATTAAATATTAAGTGTTTTAAGCAATAGTTTAGCGGAGATCATCTATATTTGTACCCAACCAATCTTTACTTTGGATATTTTAAAATTTCTTTTAATTTTTTAAATTTTCATATATTCCAGTGCTGTTGCTCTGAAGGGTTTAGGCAATTTCCGTTTTGCATCATAGAATAAAAATTACGAAATTTCAAGTAAATGTTAAAACACTTCCAGAAAGCGTAGAACTTACAAATTTCATTTTAGTTTGGTTTCAGTAAGTTTCTGTTGCCAAAATGAGGAATGATTAAAATTTCTCAGAGTATGAGTACTGGGGTAGGAGGGAAATTAAAAAATTTTTAAAAATAATGTAAGGTTTTTTCTGAGTACTTAGAAGATAGATTACAAATCTAGACGACCTCCTTTTTAAAATGATATACATCTTATCTCGTAATCTTTTATGGTTCGTTCGAAAGTTACTTTGGATTATTTTTAAATTTCCATATACCCCAGTGCTGTTGCTCTAAGTGATTTTAGGAACTTGCCGACGAACCATTTAATATTGTGAGATCAGACATATTTCATTTTAAAGAGGAGACTGTCTAGATTTGTAGTCTACCGCCAAAATACTCAGAGTTATTTTGGACTATTTTTAAATTTTTTTTTAAATTTCCATACAACCCAGTACTGTTGAACTCAAGGATTTTGGCAGTTTCCGTTTTGCATCATAAAAGAAAAACTACGAATTTTTCAGAAAATGTTAAAACACTTCCAGAAAGTTTAGAGCCTACAGATTTAATTCCTTTTTAATTTTAGTAATTTTCCTGCCCAAAAATCCCTCAGAAGAAGAGTACTGGGGTATGAGGGAATTTTATAAATTTTTTAAAAATAATGCAAAGATTTTTCTGAGTACTTGGGTGATTACAAATTTGGTGATGATCTCTTGTTTCAAATGATATATGAACCAACCCGTAATATTCTATGGATTGTTTGCAATTTCTTAGAGAAATCAACTTATTTATGCACATTTGTATCTTAGTATGTCAAAAATACTGAAAAACATAAGGAATTACGTGAAAACATATTTAACTAACCATACTTATCTTCACTCACTTCAAAAAATTATGTGACTGAAATGCATTTTTTTCAGCATGAGGTCATATTAAATATTAAAAATTTATTTATTTATTATTGGAGCGAAATATCTATAAAAAAATTAATTTTTTTAATACGACTAAAATTAACGAGTTCTAAGAACCAATCCTTTCTGAGAACCTCATTTTTAAAAGCAATAAAATGTCTGCAGGCACTCAATTTTTAAATTAATAAAAAAAGAACGTCTAAGAAAGATATTAAATAGAAAAACAAAAAAATTTATTTTCATTTAATTTTGCAAATTTTTTTTTAAAAATTTTTAAGCCAAACATATTTAATAAAATTATTAATTATAATTAAATGACTAATTATCGAGAAAAATCTAATGCACTCTCTTTCATAAAGATGTCTGTATTCGTAATACTATTTAACTCAAGGCAATAAAAACCACACATACACTTTTTAGGTTTCGTGTTTGTGTGTACAAAGCATTACGCACATGACAGCTAAAAAAATTCCACAAAAAAACAAAGCAAAACAAAAGCAAAGCAAAAACAAAACAAAAATTAATGAAAATGTGGAATGCCGGTTGTGTTTTTGATTTTTTTGGTCCATTTGTGGACCGATCTATCTGATTTTTTGCACACACATTACGGCAGTTATTTGTAATAAAACAGCGTACCACGTTTTATTGTCCGTCTTGTAGTTTAGAAAAACTATGCAAAAAACTAAAAAAATATAGGTAGTCGTGATTTTGGACTCATAGCTCAGCCATTTATTAACCGATTTAGCTAAATTTTGGTCCATATGCTATGAATATGATATCTGAAAAAACTGTTTACTAATTTTTTTATACTTTAGATAAAAAACGCAAAAAACAAAGCAAAACTTAATGAAAATCTAAAATTTCGGCTGTATTTTTTGATTTTTCTGGTCCATTTGTGGACCGATTTTTCTGGTTTTTTGCACAGACATTACAATTATTATTTGATTTAAAACTTTGTACCAAGTTTGTTTGTCCGTCTTGTAGTTTAGACAAATTACGCTAAAAACGCACCAAAAATATTCAAAAATAGAGGTAATCGCATTTATGGACCCATCCAGCTGAGTTTGGGTTAGGATACTATGAATGTGATGTTTAAAAACTGCGTACTACTTTTTTCAGTTTAGATAAAAATCGCATAAAAACAAAGCCATAATTTATGAAAATCTAAAATTTCGGTTGCATTTTTAATATTCCTCGGCCATTTGTGGACCGATTGGTTTCATTTTTAGCACAGGTATTATGACTTGTACTTCAAACAAAACTGCATACCACGTTTTTTTGTCCGTGTCTTTGTTTAGACAAAATAGGCAAAAAACCCACTCAAAAAATTTTCAAAAATAGAGGTAGTTTCTGTTTTTAACTTATAGCTCCGTCATTTATGAACCGATCTGGCTGAATTTCAATAGTAATAGTCTTACAGCAACAACTGACCGCTTGGTATGCTATAATTTTCTGTATGTGGTCTAGATTCTTCTGAAAGTTGATTTCAACTCCTACACGGATAGACAGACGGACAACGCTTATTAAACTCCTCTATTTATAAGGATTCAGAATATTTATACTTTATAGGGTGTCCCATGTACGATGTAGAAATTACAAACGGAATCACAAAGTTATATATACCCTTCTTACTTACAGTGAAGGGTATAAAAATAAGGTTGTCACCGAAAAAAGAAAGAGTAATGATAAAGAAAACTTGAATGAACATTTAAAAAGTTATATTGGAAGTGATATTGAGAATGGAAAGAAATTATCGAATTCATTGCAAATACTAACAGATGTTTGTGAAGAAAATTTTGAAAAACTTGACAAAATTGGCAGCAATATAAGACGTGTTTATAGAGCTGTAGAAAATTAAAAACTAATCTCATAGATGAGCTTAAAAGACACCATCAAGTAATAGAAAAGGCTGCGATTGAAAAAAATAAGCTAAAGAAAACTGACAAAAATAAATGAAGTTGGAGTTGGAAGAATTTAAAAATAAACAAAATAATTAAATTATTTATTTTCATAAAATAGAAATTGCTTATATTTAAAACTAAAATAAAAAACTAATGAATGTTTAAAAAACCAAACTTAAGTTTTCAGCAATAGAGTTTCGTATCGCTGCTGCATCATTTGGTTCAGCAGAGGCCTCTTCTTCGTCTTGTTGCAAGCTTTGGTGGTTGCCATTTTCTTATGTAATGAGATCTATAACGTGCTAAGTTTTTAGTGAATTACATAGCACAGCATATATTCACAATTTGCACAGCTTTAGAGGGTTTATACCACAGTGTTCGTGACAAACACCTAAACCTACTTTTAAGGACCCCAATCGTCCTCTCAACAATATTTCTTGCTGAGGAATGCTTCTTATTAAAGTTTTGTTGTAGAAGACAGCTAGGACATCTATACGGTGTCAATACAAATGGTTCGAGTGCGTATCCTGAATCGGCTAGTAACCACGAACCGCGTTCACCACACTGATACCTTTTTAAAAAAGCATTTCTAGCACAGCTCATATTCCATATAAAGGAATCGTGGCTTGAGCCGGTTCTAATTGCATCGATAGCTTTGATATTAATTTTTTAGTCCATACAATTAAACAGCTTATCTAACGTTTTTGAAACCATTGTGCGATGCATCGAAATGTTGACATCATTCCCAACAGATCTTTGGAAACTACCTTCTGCTAAGCATCTGAGCACAGCTGCCAATTGCAGTGAAAGCGGAATTGACGTATCCCTCCAATATCTTCCAATTTTGTGTAGGACTATAGTGAATCCTTCCTTATTAAGGCGAAAATATTGAATAAATCTGAAAACATAGAATTAAAGTCAACTCCCATATGAATACAATATAAAAATTTTTACATGTCCTCTGGCAGTTCCAATGGATTTGACTTGTCTCTAAAGAGTTTTATTTGAATATTTTAATTTTTACTTTCTTCCATTAAAAGAAGCGAAGATACCATAATAAAAGCCATTTTGTGGTTTTACAAAAATAATTATAAATTTTATTTTTTGGAATTTGTTTACAAATTACAAATGATTTCTATACAATTGTTTTATTTAGTTATCAAACAATATGGATTTAGAACAAAAGTGGAAAATGAAATCGATAGAAATTCATCACATCTTTATCGATTTGACAATTCAATTTACTTTTGAAATCGATCGAATTGCATCATATACCTGAATATGTTAGGTTTGTTGTTTTCTGTTTATATTGTATGCATATATATGTTTTGTTATAATATTCAGGCATGTTTTGAAAATCACTTTCTCTCAAAGTGATTTTAAATCACCAAAAAGCTGCTCTGTGCACAAAATCATTTAACATCTCGTGATTTATATGATATGTACACTGTGTGTTTATATACGTTAAATTTTGTATTGTTTTGTTAATTTTTATTTCTTAAAAATTTAAGATTGAATAATTTTCAATTATTTTGGGAATCACTTTATAAATGTGTACGTATGTTTAAAAAAAAAATTTTTGTGCGCAATTGATCATACTTTTAAAGAGTTAATTAGAGCACAATAAATACACTAGCGATTGCAACGAGAGCTTCAACATGAAACTTATACCAAAGACTATAAAACTATAAAGATGTTCTACGTAGTGTAAATTTTTTCTGGTGCTAAATTTGTTGATGGATATTGCTAGTAATATCCACGAGAGCGCGAGAATTTAAAAGAGAGTAATATAACATGCAAGAGAATAATAGTCAGCAAGGATTTACACAACTTCATTTTTCAGTATATCCATATACAAACTGTATATGTATGTGTACCAAATTTTAATGAAAAAGTTGTTTTCTTCTTATAGCTCTACTAACATTGCCGTTTTTGTTAATGTAGGTAAATACATGCATTTTATTGTTGTAATACATATAGAATATGAATTCACACCGAATTTAAATTTCGTTATTGGCCGCAATGCAATTACAGATTTTTCAGCTAAAATTGAACTTTTTGTAAGCCAAATTTAACCTTGTTTGCTTAGAATCATACATCAGATTTTAGAGTGGGGAATTCTGTTAGTTTTGAGCGTGAGTTACAAAATTAAACTTGGAGAAAAATTATTTTTTCATGATATTGTTAGTACTGTTGTGTTATTCAGAATAAAAAAATTTTTCGCTGAACGAGTAGCTACAAAATAATTCTGAAAAAATTGTTACTACTGTTTTTAAAAATATTTTTTCTTACATTTACAGACACAAGCTGAAAAATTTGTATATTACTCCCGAACAAGCCTATTTCATGTCACGCACACGCTTTAGTTTCTTATTTTATATCACAATAAAAAAACTTTCCATAGCAAATTCATCCAATATATATACATCTTTATTTCAATGAAAATTTTTTTCTATTTACTTAAAAAGAATTGATGAGACCGGCGTATGCGATAAACATAGAATGGGAATGCTGAATTTGCTAATTCTTACCTTACTACGGAAACATTCCTTGTGGGAAACACAAAAATTTAAACAATCGAATAATGAAAAAGTTAAGATATTAAGCCATGTTTAAAATTCTTCTTAGAGTACTTGTATCAAGTAAACAAATGTAAATTTTGCACAAGTTACTAAAACAATTAAGGCTTAGTTTAATAATTTAAATGCTTACCAAGCATTAAAAATATTTATTTTACATTTTACTATAAATACGTATTTGATTTTTATTTTTGTATTTTGAATATTTTTCTTACACATTAGCTTAGATTTAACTGGAATCTCTAATGCAGAAAATATTTAAGAAAAAGAAAATGTCTTATTATTATGATTTAAATATTAATTTCCAAATAATTAGATTTTTATTATAAATAAATTTTGTTCATAACATAAAATCAATTTCTGTGTTATTTATTATTAACAGTCTGTGAGTTTTAAAACTCTTATAGATCCTTTTAAAAAGCATATACAACAGGACCACTTCTCATTATAAAAATAATATCTACAAATCTATAATAAGAGTTCAATAAAGGTTCAAATTAATGAATCATAAATTCGTTGCGAACTAGGATAAATTTTATTTTTACAATCATAAATAAGTTATTCTACCCTACAATAACGCAACTAGTCATATTCGTTCTATTTTTATTTGCTCCTAAGATTTCAATAACATTTTTGTTGAAAAATTTATAAATCTCACACAAAAAACATAAAAAAGAAATAAAATTCATTTTAAGTTTTAAATGTTTGGTTTATAATACATACATACATGCGCATTTATATGTTGTTGAGTATGTGTTTATTCTCTGTTTATCTCAGTAGCTAAATGAGAGAAACTTGTATTTGAAATACGCATTCTCAAATATTCCCTTGTTACTTCCCCCCCGCATCTGTTTCAGCTATTCATTTTTGTTTTCAGATTTTGTTCTACGTAGAACATCTTTATAGTTTTATAGTCTTTGCTTATACTCGTACACTAATACGCATATACCGGCATGTTCTGAAATCATCTGAGATTTTTGTGTTCTGGAAATCATGAGATTTTAGCTTTTGAGTAGTGAATTTTACTATTCTCAATCACGAGCTTAAAGCTCTTTTGTTTTGTTTACAATAAAATTTACTCAGAAAAAGAAGAACAAGAAGTAAAAATGACGAAAAATATGAACAAAAGAAAAAAATTCTTCACACAAAATAAAGCTTATTTTATAATTATTAAATTTACAGTTCCGTTGTAAAAAATAATTAATTTTTTTTACAAAAACTAATAGAAAACAATTTAATTTAAGTGTATTTAATCATTTTGTTAAGGAATTCAAAGCAAAATGCTTAAAATGCTGCAAGTGATTTGATATCGGAAGGCACTTTGCTGACCGGTTTTAAATCACCAGATGTCAAATGATTTTGTGTGCAGAACAGCTTATTCGTGATTTTAAATCACTTTGAGAGAAAATGATTTTCAGCACATGCCTCTATTTTTAATAATATTTTCACTTTTTTAACTTATAATATTCAGCACAAAAAATTAATTTTTATAAGCGCGACGCTCTCAGCTGTTGTAAAAAAAATTGGCAGCACAACAGTATGATACACGGTACTTTTTATCGTACTTATACAAGCTCCGCCCACAAAAATCAAAATATATTGATTTCCGTACTTCGAAGTATACTTTTATAGTATGCTAGACGATACTTATTTCATACTTGTACGATTTGCAGTAACGTCTATCAGTAGTATTACACTCACAAAGTCTACGCATTAACTTAAATACTAAATTGATATCCTTAAAAACATAAGTACAATTTCTTATGAATTATAATACAGTGGTTCAACAGAATGATTTTTCATAACAATATTATATTTGCCGGGGATACACCCATAATTAATCATATTGAATTGTTGTAATTAAGTAAAAAATCTGTTGAGTGCTTTGCTGCATTCATTCGATGGTAAATTATGCAAACTTAGTATTAAAACATTTTCAACAGTTTTTACTGAGTTTTCCCCTTGCCCATTTGTTCCTGGTGAACAAATGTACTCTATTCCATTTAACTTAAAAAGTATTTCAAATAGATTTGAAATAAATTAGATTCTATGATGTTTTCAGTTTGTCATTTATTTCATGTGTGACAATGTTTTATACAATTCATATTCTTATATTATGAACATATACTTATTTTAAAGGTATGTTCAGTTCAAGCTTATTACAAGTTTACTATTAATGGCAAGGACGTAAGTATTTATGTAGTATTTTGCAATACACCACAGGTTTCATTATCGGAAATCACTATTTTAGGTAAACCAAATCGAGCGAATATATCTCTTAATACTGATATAACTGCGCCACTCTTTGTGTTTGTCCCTATGCCAATATATTCTAACCATTTACAATCTATCTACAATTATCAAACACCAACGCTTCAACAATCTATATGAATCCTATTCCCACTTCTTCTGATCTTTTCCATGGCAACAATTCATTTTGTGGTGGTTTTGATCTCGTTACCAAGCACGGTTCTCAACTATGCACTACTCTTTCTAAGTCTTTACTTTGACTTGGCCACCAAAAACATTCCCCAGCCATCGATTTCATTTTAGAATTTGTGAGTGTAATGCTTGTGTGTGAGTTATAATTTATGAAGTATTTATATCTGTATTAGTATATTATAGTGTTATATAATTATTATGCGTTTATCTTTTGGTTCTATAAGTTGATAAATCTAGAATCATGTAGTAATGTCTAGCTGTTTCTAGAAGGTTCCAGGCTGAGCTGCTATATTTAAAAAAGACCGTCACAGTTTGGAATTACGGCTTACGTGGATACGGCATATAAAAGAATGCTGAGATTTCAGCGAAGTGGAGTTATTTTTTTCTTATTATTATCACTATGGGCTATAATAGCACCGCGACCTTTAAGATCTATTGTGCAGCCCAGTTCCTAACTACAGTCCGAGACTCCTTTCGAATCTCGTAACTGTTGTAGGACTAATCTTGCCTAGATCTTCTGGGACCAATACCCCACTACCCAAGCAGCTCATTCTGCGTCTTGCCACCGCTGCGCACTCACAGAGAATGTGTTCCGACGTTTCCTGTGCTTCGCGACAGAAACGACAAGAGTCATACCACACCGATTTTACTCATGTGATAGTTAAGTCTACAATAAGTAGCTCAACGCAGAGTTTAATGTCATTTCTGCTGAGGTTCAAAACAACATCTGCCCTAATGCGCTCAGGGTTGATGAGTGTCTTTGACTGCCGCATGCCCACTTCGGCCCTCCAGCAGTATTGTAGACTTCGTTTCTCCTCCTTGCGTAGAAGGGCACTAGTGCAGTTGTTGGTCATCACGCAGAATAGCTCTGGACCTATGAATGGGGTATCCGCGCTCCTTTTAGCCAGATAGTCCGCCTTTTCATTGCCCATATGCCCTTCGTAATCTGGCACCTACAATGAGGTAACCGGGTTTCTCTCTGGCAAAGCATTGAGAAGTTTATAGCAGTCCCAGACCAACCTTGATCGAAAGGAATAGCCCGCCAATGCACATAGAGCTGCTCGACTGTCTGAGAGAATATAAATTCCGGTACCTCATGTGCCCCTTCGTAAAATTTCCCTAGTACATAGCTCTAAGGGGGGACCTCCGCCTGAAAAATGGAAGCAGTTTTTCCCATTGCAACTGCCCTGCGGAAACATGGTGCTGCAATTCCCGCACTGCCATCTTCCATTTTGGACCCATCAGTATTCCACAATTGTATACTTCGGTCCAGTATTATGTCACCATTTCTCCAAGCAGAGTGTTCATTAATGACCACTTCAAAACGCCTAGATAAAGTGAGTATCTTATCCATCCTATCAGAGACGGCAAGGAATGGAGAATTCCAAACAGATTCCACAAATTTCACATGCCCACTAAGATTGCCCTCTTTAAGATAGAATAGACTAGGTAGCCCTAAGGCAGAACTAGCTACTTCTCCTATACTCAAAATATGCAGCGGAGTGAGCCCAGTTATCATATCCAAGGCTAGTGTAGGGCACGTCTTCATCGCCCTCGTTACACTCAAACAGGCTATTTGATGCACCTTGTTGAGAATTATCTGAGTCTGTTTTTGTTCTACCTCTGGCCACCACAGAAATCAGGCATAAGTGACCATCGGTACTATGATGATTTTGTAAGACCACGCCATCATTTTTGGTCGTAGGACCCACGTTTTACTATAAATTCTTTGGCAAGCAAATATTGCCCTTAAGGCTTTGCCAGTTATGTATAGTAAATGTTTATTCTAAGTAAGAATCTTATCCCAGATATTTCATCTCCTCGAATATTACCAAGTCACTGTCCCCCAATTTCAAGTTCCTTAGACTTAATTTCATCCTTCTAGTAAAGGGAACCACTATGGTTACCAGGACGTCCGCAAAGCCCTGAACTTCATATCGGAGATCGCCGAGAGTCTGCACTAGATCATCGGGGACCAATAGCCATAAGAGTGGCAATATAACGCCCCCTGGGGCATCCTTTCGTTGACCTAACAAATAATCTCCCCATTGAAGATTATATTCCTGTTACTCAGTATACTGAGAGCCCATGCAATGATCAATCGAGGTATTTTCTTCTTGTTCATCGCCTCCTCAATAGAATCAAATGCAACATTGTCAAAGGCCCCTGTAATGTCAACCGACGTACAGAGGGCTATTTCTTTACCAACAAGAGCCTTTTCGATCTTACTCGTTAGGCTGTGCAGTGTAGTCACAGTTGATCTGCCTGATTGGTAAGCATATTGTCCAATATGAAGAGGGTTGTCCCTAAGATGGACTTCCCTGATATATTGATCCAAAACCTTTTCCATAGCTTTAAGCATTAAGGAAGTTAAGCAAATGGGTCGGAATACTTTTGGCGTGTAATCCGCCTCTTTTCCCAAAGTTTGCCATGTTTCACACCTCAGATCGCAGCAAGCCTCTACACCACGTCAAGGTGACTACCCGTCGGAGAGGAAGTGGAGTTTTAGTTCAGACGTTAATCAGTAAGCAAGGTGTGTCAAAAACAATAAAATGTCGTTGTGACGGTTATAAATAAAGTGTGTTTTTACAATAAGTTTTGAGAAAAAAGAACTTAATCGTTTTTATTATAGTGTAAAAACGTATCAATATTTTATTAATCATTTATTTTTCTCGTTGCCAATATAACTTGCTTGGCGTTTGTTCAATCCAAAAGTCAAGTTTTTATTATTTGTCATTTTGACATAATTCATATATATATCATAGAAGTTATGATTTTATTAAAGTATTTGTTTTAAAAAAAAAATAATAAATTTTTTTTTTGTATTTTTTTATGTTTCTTTATTTGTTGACTTATTCGTTTCACAATTACAAAAAGACCGAACTCAAAACTAGAATCTAAAAATAATGTTAATTGCGTTTTTGGCCAAATTTGCCGATGCACCACTATTTAATTTTCCACGTATTTCATTTAAAATATTGCAGACGCAAAATCAGCAAATAATGACTTTAAGTATGTTAACGAACTTTGCCAATTATTGCGAAAGGCTATATCAGCAAATTAATTGGTTTCAATTTAAAAAACTGCCTGTTGTGGAGTTGCAACATTTGCGGTGTTAACTTATATACATCTCTTAAATTACATTTTAGGTTGCCAGATTGTATACAAAATTTCATATGTTTATAATTCATAATAACCATTGTAAATACACCGCAATACAGCTCGTTTAAATCTGTGATTACATTTTTACAAATGACATTTATTATATTATTAGCATTTTGTTCTTGACCGTAAATTATATGACTGTACTCTGTACATTATATTAATAATTGTCTTTTTTATTTACACTTTGTTTTTGATATTGATCATTTACAATTATTGATTTTATTTGTTGTAATGGATCTGCTAAAACTGTGTTACTTATTTCTCTTTTTCTTGAAATGATTTGATTTACATATCTTTTCCAAAGTTTATTTACTATATCATTGTAAATACACTAGAATTATGATTATTATTTTGTAAGCTAAAGTTGAATTCAATAAATAACTGTACAAGCGTTTTTTGATTAAATCTAAAAGAGGAAATCATTCCCGCTAACAGTGCATTCATAAAAACAGAATCTGTTTAGATTGTGGCATCATGGGACATTTACAGCGCGTCTGCTGGTCTTCAAAGAAAAGTGCTGCTACCACAGAATGGTCGAAACAGTTGCACAAAACTCTTACATTTTAATAAATCCAAATCACAATCTATAAAACATATTTTGGAATCTCAAACCAATTATAAACATTAATGGATAGCAGCGAAAATTTGAAATTGATTCGGGTTCAGACTGCACCATTGTGTAATCAAAGGTGTTCAGCCGATTGTGACCAAATATAAAGTCAATGCTGTAAGAGTGTACATTAAGACGTTATAGGTATTTTTGATGTAGATAAATATTTGGTACAATAAGAAATTGATTACAGGGTTACTAGTACTTAAAGTAATATAAAGGGTGGTTAAATTTTAAGGGCCGATGTTGATTTTTAATAAAACACAAACTATTTAGGAAATTATTGTCATTTCTTTTCATTATGATAACATGGTATGGTTAAATTATGTATGGAATAAAATATCGGCAAAATGGCCACCGCGACCTCGGCGGCACACCTCCATCCGATGTTTCAAATTTTCGATGACGCTGAGGCATAATTGAGGTTCTATGCCGTTAATGTGCCGAATTATCTCATCTTTTAGCTCTTGAATTGTTATTGGCTTATCGACGTACACATTTTCTTTCAAATAACTCCAAAGAAAGAAGTCCAACGGTGTCAAATCACATGATCTTGGCGGCCAATTGACATGGCCACCACATGCGATAACGCGGCCATTAAATTTTTCGCGCAAAAGAGCCATTGTTTCGTTAGCTGTGTGGCAAGTGGCACCGTCCTGTTGAAACCACATATCGTCCACATCCATATCTTCCAATTCGGGCCATAAAAAGTTCGTTATCATCTCACGATAGCGAACACCATTCACAGTAACTGTCTGACCGGCCTAATTTTTGAAAAAATACGGCCCGATGATGCCGTTAACCCATAAACCGCACCAAACAGTCACTCTTTGTGGATGTATTGGTTTTTCGACAATCAATATTGGATTATCATTCACCCAAATATGGCAATTCTGCTTATTGACGAATCCACTGAGGTGAAAATGTGCCACATCACTGAAGATCATTTTCTTCACGAAGTGCACCATATGCATTTTAATTTGAACGCCCATTTTCGTAATAAGCCTGAATAATTTTAACGCGTTGCTCGATTGTGTATCTTTCCAAATTGAGTTAGTCTAAAATTGAGAAATGTCAAATGAAATGCAGAAAAAAACTTAACGTTTAGGTGTGATTCACATTCAACATCGGCCCTTAAAATTTAACCACCCTTTACTTGCTTGCAATTGGCCTGATATACTAATAAATCAATTTCAGTTAAAAAAAGTTAGAAAGTTTAGTGGAAGACCAGTTTATTTATATCAATTAGACTTCCAGGTTGTCGTATTCTTATGGCACTTAGAAGTAAAGTTGAAGCTGAGCGGTTATTTAGTCAGGGTATTCTAGAACCATTTGAGTATTGGGACAGAGCTATACCAACTGCGCCTGTTCCAAAAAGTGACGGCAGTATTAGCATTTGTGGTGAATACAAATCAACACTCAATAAAGCTATTTTAATTAATAATATAAAATTTTCTCCAATTAGTTTCTTACTTGCTTCTATAGAAGGGGGACATTTTTTTTTGCAAAATTGGATCTTTCCTAAGCATGCCAACAAAAATGCAGATTATAATAGCACATAAAGATATATTTAAAATAAATCAGCTTCACCTTGGTATTTCTTCAGCCCTAGGTATTTTTCAAAATTTTATTAAAACACTGTTAAGAAATATCGCTGGGTGATTTTTGACCGTATTTTGATGATGTGGTGGTAATGAACAAAACGTAATCAGAATTAGCAGAGCGCTTAAATAAGGTTTTGAAACATTTTGATAAAGCAGTTCTACGACTTAAAAAGATAAGTGTCATTTTGGAGTCAATTCGATAAATTTTCTAGGGCTTAAGATTGATGACTTCGGCATGAGATCGTCACCTGAGAATATAACATTAATTCAAAATGCACCCTCACCTATAGCACTAAGCAACCAGAGATGAAACTTTTGAGGTTAGAATTTTGAAAAACTCAGCTTTTTATTTTGAGTTTGTATGTAAGAGACAGATATAGTGTTTTAATATTACGAATAAGAGAAAATAAGCAAAATGAAAAATTTTTTGTTTTAAAAAACATTAATTAAAAAGTTATTTCCGTAATGAAAATGCACACGCCGGAAATTCTTATATATACGTTTATTGTTATGAAGTATGGAATTTAATGTAAAAGTGATAACAAACACAAATTTTCATGTTTTATAGACTTTTGACAAAATAACAATTCCCGACCGTTATCTTGTTCCTCATATACATGATTTTACGTATATGCTTTCTGGTAAGAAAGTATTTTCAAAAATTGATTTGGTGAAAGCGTACTTTCAGATACCGCTTGCCGAAAGTGATATTCCTAATATTGCCATCATTACTCCATTCAGGTTATTTGAATTTACCTGAATGACATTTGGTGTATATAATGCAGCGCAAACGTTTCAATGCTTCATTAAAGAAGCTTTACGCGGTTTAAATTTTTGTCTTGCTTATATTAATGACATTCTTGTAGCTTCTGAAAATGAAGAAGAGGATGGTAATCACCTACGACAAATATTTTCTAGACTACGTGAGTATGGTGTCACGATAAATTCTGAAAAATGTGAGTTTGGTAAAGACAATAAAAATTTTTTGGGCTTTGTGATTACTCAAAATTGACTTAAACCAAACCCAGAACGAGTAGCCGCTATTCAACAGTATAGTTTACCCAAAACTAAAGGGTGTTTTTTATAGACGTTTAGAACTTTAAATTGCAATAAAACAACGATGGATTATTCGATTGACATGAATTTTATTTATCCGAAAGATAATCTTGTGGCATTACATTTTAAATATGATTTCTGGCATATGACCGCCACGGCTGGCTCGAATGTAGTCCAATTTTCGATGACTTTTTCCAACATTTGTGGCCGTATATCGGCAATAACATGGCGAATGTTGTCTTCCAAATGGTTAAGCGTTTGTGGCTTATCCGCA
This sequence comes from Thelaira solivaga, assembly GCA_947397855.1. Taxonomy (NCBI): domain Eukaryota; kingdom Metazoa; phylum Arthropoda; class Insecta; order Diptera; family Tachinidae; genus Thelaira; species Thelaira solivaga. Next base: position 16,716,146 of record OX377615.1, read on the forward strand.
TAGACCAATGACTTTACATAGCCCCACAGAACGTAGTCTAGCGGTGTTAAATCACAAGATCTTGGAGGCCAATTCACAGGTCTAAAACGTGAAATTAGGTGGTCACCAAACGTGTCTTTCAATAAATCGATTGTGGCACGAGCTGTGTGACATGTTTCGCCGTCTTGTTGGAACCACAGCTCCTGGACATCATGGTTGTTCAATTCAGTAATGAAAAAGTTAGTAATCATGGCTCTATACCGATCACCATTGACTGTAACGTTCTGGCCATCATCGTTTTTGAAGAAGTGTGGACCAATGATTCCACCAGCCCATAAAGCGCACCAAACAGTCAGTTTTTCTTGATGTAACGGTGTTTCGACATATACTTGAGGATTAGCTTCAGTATAAATGCGGCAGTTTTGTTTGTTGACGTAGCCATTCAACCAGAAGTGCGCTGCATCGCTAAACAAAATTCGCTTATGAAAATCGGGAACAACGGCAATCTCGTTCGAAATAAAATTGCACTATTTGCAAGCGTTGTTTAAGCGTGAGTTTATTCATGATGAATTGCCAAACCAAACTGAGAATAAATCACTTAATCAACTTAAAGTTCTATACGTCTATAAAAACACCATTTACTTGTACTCGCGTGTTATGCTTCACCTTATGGCATAGCTGCTATGTTGAGCCACAAGTTGTTCGATAGCTCTGAGCGGCCTATTGCCTTTTATTCTCGAACCTTATAAGCTAAATTTTTCAACGGGTAGTAACATTGTGTTAGCCGAATTGAATACCAATATAGGAGAGAATGAAGCTGAAACCGATAGAGACTGTATGTTCCCGCAAAGACCACCAGCCAATGTATAAATAAGCACTTCATCAAACGCACCACGATCACCAATACCTAACAACTATCTTACAGTCATAGGATCATCACCTATTCAGTCTACACCACGTAGATCGAAACGCAGCAAAAGAGTTTCACAATTATTTTCTTCATCTGGCCGTTAAGGGGTGTTACGTACTCACCCACTCTGAAAATAAAATTCCGTCATTCCATTCTTATTTGTTTTCGAACAACACACACTATTTATTACATACATACACGTACTTGTGAATTCTTTAACTAATGAATGACAGTTATGGTTAACCTATCAACAGTAGATGTTGGTCTTATTATTATGATTATTATTTTGTAAGCTAAAGTTGAATTCAATAAATAGCTGCACAGGCGTTTTTTGTTTTGATTATATCTATAAAAATTTAATAAGTGGCTAATGAAAATCGTTGACAAATGCGAATAAAAATCTGCGTGTCGGTCCAAAAGTATATAGCGACCAACCATATGTACTAAATTTCAAGCAAGTTCGTTAGAAAACAAAAATTTGTATAGCAAACAAATAAAAAATGAGTTTTACCCGGTCTTTCCCGGTATTTTACCCTATTAGTGGGATTTCATAGATATATTAATTAGTAAAAAATTAGCAATTCAAACTAATAAAGCGGATATGCAAATTATATGGCGACAGAGGCTGTATTTCAAAATAGAATTCAAATACGATATTTAGAATTAAAAAATTTTATTTATTTTAAAGCCTTTGAATATACCACATTTCAGATTTTTACTTTGGATTATTTTTTTAATTTTTTTTTTTGAAATTTCCATGTACCGCAGTGCTGTTTCTCTGAAGAATTTTAGCAACATCCAGACGAACCATAAAAGATTACTCGATGGGATATATATCATTTTAAAGGCGAAGTGGTCTAGATTTGTAATCTATTACCCAAACACTCAGAAATTACTTTGGGTTATTTTTAAAAAGTTTTTCAAATTCCTTCATACCCCAGTAATCTTGCTCTTCGGGATTTTAGCAATTTTACGTTTTGCATTACAAAATTAAATTAAAAGTGTTAAAACACTTTCAGAAAGCTTAGAACCTACAGATTGAACTCCATTTTGGTTTTAGTAATTTTCTATTGCTCTATAAGAATTTTTAATATTCCCCATTTTGCCAAGGTACCAATCCAAAGTAATTTCTGAGTATTTGGGCAGCAGATTACAAATCTAGATGACCTTCCCTTTAAAATGATATGTGTCCCATCTTATAATCTTCTTAAGAAATCAACGTATTTATGCATATTTGTACCTATGCACTTATACGTTAAAACCTACTTAACGCGGCATATTTACTTTCACTCATTTAATTTTAATAACTTCATTTAGATGGCAACCTACCTTTAAGTATAAAAATTTTATGTAATAACTTTCAGAAAAATTCGTTTTAAAATAGTCGGTCTAAAAAAAATTTTAATTATTTTGTTAAGTTTGTCCCATGAGATGTAGTGAGGAAATATTAAAAAATTAGAGAAATCGATTGTAAAATATAATTGTAATAACCAAAAGACCCATCTTAATTGTTTTAATCAAAAGTGGTCATAAACGTAAAATGGGTATAAAGAGTATAAAGATCATGGGTACTAAACTTCAGAAAAATCCATTGGAAAACACAAATTTGTATAGGGAACAAACAATTAAAAAATGAATTTTAATTATATAAAAGATGAGTTAAAAGTGGCAAATAATAATTTAATAAAATTTTGTGCTAATTTCTGGTCTAAAAACTTAAAGGTTTGATTCGTTAATAGTTTTATTTTATTGGCATATTGATACGATATTTTTTACTAGCTTAGACGGGGCTTATTGGTTGCATGAGATTAAACTTCAAAGGTACATGCGATTTATTACTTTTGAACACTTTACTAGTATATGTGTAAACTATTCCTAGATATTGTGTATTGGTAAGGATTTGTGAGTTATGACACTGTTAAAGTAGATGAACGATATGTGGCGATACTATAATTTACTATATTTATTTCTACTTGACAACTTCTGAAGAATTTGCAGCTGCATCTTCAATGATTTTGCCTGAAGTCTCACGAGTAACAGTACGTGTTCCACCTTTCTGGCGTCAAAATCCAAAAATATGGTTTCGCCAGCAGGAATCTCAATTTGTTATTTCTGATATAACTTCGGATATAACAAAACACCATACACTGGTGGGATTTATTGAGAGCAGCATTCTTAATCATGTAAGTCATATTGTTGAAGAACCATCGCCTGAAAACAAATATGAAACCTTAAAATTGGCTTTACTAAGACGCTTCGTCAGCTTCAAGAAAACGTAAATATTGGTGATAAGAAACCATCCGGCCTCTGAAGAGAAATGCGTTCCTTGGCGCCTGGAAAAATTTCTGATGATTTACTGAAAACTTTGTGGATTCAGCGTCTCCCAAGTACAACAAGGGCCATATTATCTGTCAGTAATGATACAATTGATAAACTAAGTATCATAGCTGATAAGATACACGATCATTCAAGCGGCGAAAATATAGTCAATTCGATTTCTTTAAATAGTAACGAAAGAATCAGTATAATCGAACATATGATGACTGAAGTTTTATCAAAAATCGATGATTTATGTACAAATAGATATGGGCAAAATAGAAAAACGAATAAAAATTTTAATACAAATAGAGGTCGTTCACCTTCTGTCCAAAGATTTTGTTGGTATCATCACAAATTTGGATCCCGAGCAACAAAATGCCGTTCACCATGCAATTTCAAGCCATCTGAAAACAATTAGCCATATCATAAACGGTGACTGGTGAGGATGTCAATAAAATAAGTCGCCTTTTTATTCAAGATGCTGAGTCTGTATATCCTGCCACAGAAAAAGAAAAATCTAAAAACCCTAATACGTTTACCCTTTATGCTGCTAATAATAATAAAAATACCATATGGTAAGAAAATTATCAACTGCCAAATTAGTCTACGATGAAAATTTCTCTGGTCCTTTATTATTGCTGACGTTACACGTCCTATAATAAGATCCGATTTTCTTAAACATTTCGGGCTATTAGTTATTATTCTGTAACGAACCTTAAGACTTTTAGTATCTGCTTTTCAACCCAAAGAAGACTTTGGTAAATTCCAAACAATTTTAAAAGAGTTTTCTGATGTTACAATACCATGTGATAAATTACCATCTGTAAAACATTCAGTGTTACATTACATTGAAACGAATGGAAAGAAAGTAAAAATACAAAACCATGAAGATTATCTCCCGAAATTTAAAAATAGCCAAGAATTCGAATATATGCTCAACCTTGGTATTTGTCGACCCTCAAAAAGCTATTGGTCAAGGCCTCTTCATATGGTTGGCAAGAGTAACGCTTTGTGGCAACCCTCCGGAGATTATAGACTTTTGACAAAATAACAATTCCCGACCATTATCTTGTTCCTCATATACATGATTTTACGTATATGCTTTCTGGTAAGAAAGTATTTTCAAAAATTGATTTGGTGAAAGCGTACTTTCAGATACCGCTTGCCGAAAGTGATATTCCTAATATTGCCATCATTACTCCATTCAGGTTATTTGAATTTACCTGAATGACATTTGGTGTATATAATGCAGCGCAAACGTTTCAATGCTTCATTAAAGAAGCTTTACGCGGTTTAAATTTTTGTCTTGCTTATATTAATGACATTCTTGTAGCTTCTGAAAATGAAGAAGAGGATGGTAATCACCTACGACAAATATTTTCTAGACTACGTGAGTATGGTGTCACGATAAATTCTGAAAAATGTGAGTTTGGTAAAGACAATAAAAATTTTTTGGGCTTTGTGATTACTCAAAATTGACTTAAACCAAACCCAGAACGAGTAGCCGCTATTCAACAGTATAGTTTACCCAAAACTAAAGGGTGTTTTTTATAGACGTATAGAACTTTAAATTGCAATAAAACAACGATGGATTATTCGATTGACATGAATTTTATTTATCCGAAAGATAATCTTGTGGCATTACATTTTAAATATGATTTCCGGCATATGACCGCCACGGCTGGCTCGGATGTAGTCCAATTTTCGATGACTTTTTCCAACATTTGTGGCCGTATATCGGCAATAACATGGCGAATGTTGTCTTCCAAATGGTTAAGCGTTTGTGGCTTATCCGCATAGACCAATGATTTACATAGCCCCACAGAAAGTAGTCTAGCGGTGTTAAATCACAAGATCTTGGAGGCCAATTCACATGTCTAAAAAGTAAAATTAGGCGGTCACCAAACGTGTCTTTCAATAAATCGATTGTGGCACGAGCTGTGTGACATGTTGCGCCGTCTTGTTGGAACCACAGCTCCTGGACATCATGGTTGCTTAATTCAGTAATGAAAAAGTTAGTAATCATGGCTCTATACCGATCACCATTGACTGTAACGTTCTGGCCATCATCGTTTTTGAAGAAGTACGGACCAATGATTCCACCAGCCCATAAAGCGCACCAAACAGTCAGTTTTTCTGGATGTAACGGTGTTTCGGCATGCACTTGAGGATTAGCTTCACTCCAAATGCGGCAGTTTTGTTTGTTGACGTAGCCATTCAACCAGAAGTGCGCTTCATCGCTAAACAAAATTCGCTTATGAAAATCGGGAACAACGGCAATCTCGTTTTGGGCCCATTCGACGAATCTATGCCTTACTGGATTATCGTTTGGCTTCAATTCTTGCACGAGTTGGATTTTGTATGCACGCAAACCAAGATCCTTCCGCAAAATCTTCCATAAAGTGGATGGACACAGATCCAATTCCTCTGATCGATGGCGGATAGACTCATTCGGGTCTTCCTCAATGCTACGCTCTACAGCAGCAATAGCTTCTTCTGTACGCACCGTACGGCGTCTCTGGGGATGCGAGTTATCAATAAGAGTAAACGTGGTGCGAAAACGTTCCATGGTTAATCGAATTAACTGCTCTGATGGACGATTTTGTCGACGATAAAATGGACGTAGTGCGTGATACGTATTCCGCACAGAACCATTATTTTCGAAATAAAATTGCACTGTTTGCAAGCGTTCTTCAGGCTTGAGTCTATTCATGATGAATTGCCAAGCCAAACTGAGAATAAATCACTTAACAGCTGTTAAATCGGTCGTCATCTTGAACAGTAATGTCAACTTAAAGTTCTATACTTCTATAAAAAACACCCTTTATTAACGAATTAAGTGTGTTTCTTGGAACAGTTAACTTAAAGTTGGGCAAAAGAAGAATGATAAAAGACCTATTCTGTGGACCGAAGAACTACGTACTGCCTTCGAGAAATGTAAAGATCAATTAGCGAACGCAGCTCTTCTAGCTTATCCAATTGATTCCGCAGAAACATCATTATGGGTGGATGCATCCGATGTTGTTATGCGTGCAGTACTTCAGCAACGTATCGATAAAGTTTGGAAGCCTTTATGTTTTTATTCGAAAAAATTTTCTGAAACCTAGAAGCGCATATGATCGAGAATTACTGGCTGTTTATTCAGGTCTTAAATATTTTCAATATTTTTTAAAAGGACGTCAGTTCTGCATATATACAGATCATAAGCCATTGATCTTCGCCTTCCAACAGCGTCCACGCCAATTACGAAATCTTGACTACATCAGACAACACACAGTAGATGCTTTATCTCGTTTGGAAATGATTTCGATGCCATCTTATTTAGATTATTCACTTCTTGCTGAAGATCAACTGAAAGATACGGAGCTTGAATCGTTAAGAAAAACATCTAAGTCAGATTTAATATTAAAATTGTTTCAAATGCCAAATATAACTGTTAAAGTGCTTTGTGATGTATCAACACAAAAAATTAGACTTTAATTATAAAACGATTTTACAAAACTGTATTCGATATGATACATAATTTGTCTATTCCTGGTTCCAAATCTTCAATAAAATTACTTTCTAATAGATTTGTTTGGCCAAATATGAGAAAAGATATTTGAACTTGGTCTAAGTTTTGCATCAAATGTCAACAATGCAAACTTCAACGTCATACAAAAAGTCCTATTGTTCCAGATGAAAGATTTATAGTTGTGAGCATAGACTTGATTGTACCTCTTCCTTTATTAGATGATTATAGATACTGTGTTACATGCATTGATAGATTTACCCGCTGATCAGAGGCTGAATCAGTTGCTAAACTTTTTTTGGTGGTTGGATATCGAGATTTGGTCTACCGTCACAAGTTGTTACCGATCAAGGTCGGCAATTTGAATCTTCTTTATTCAGAGAATTTTCAAAAATTTTAGGAATACGCATAACACATACTACACCCTATCATCCACAAGCGAATGGACAGTTTAACGTTGGCATTCAACTCTTAAATCAGCAATCATGTGTCATTCAAGTTCTCGTTGGGTAGATGTTTTACCAATCGTTTTATTGGGCTTGAGATCTTCAATCAATCATGATTTGAAAATATCCCCAGCTGGATCGATGTACGGAATGGAATTAACTTTGCCTGGAGAATTTTTTGAAGAATCAAAAGTAAAGAACATTAGTTGTGAATGGGTAAAATAGCTTAAAGAAGGTATGAATAACATTAAAGCAAAAAAAGTAACAAGACATGGAAAAACGCAGGTATACTTGTATGTACCAGAAGCACTTCATAAAGCATTCTTTGTTTTCATTCGCGATGATTCTGTTCGTGGTTCACTTCGTCCTTCTTACAAAGGACCTTTTCCTGTTATATCAAAGAGTGAAAAAAACCTTTGCTACAGAAATTAGTGGAAAGCACAAAACAATATCCATAGATCGATTGAAGCCAGCTGTAATTTTAAGAAACGAAGGCGATAATTTGGAAATCGATTTTTCTTAAAATTCTGAAACACACAATAGAGTACTTAGATCTGGAAAAACTTTCAGTTTTAAAACTTAACGTTATCACTGGAGGAGCAGTATGTGGCGATACTATATTTATTTCTACTTGACAAAAATGATTTTTAAAATAATTAAGTATTAATTTTTTATTATTTGGAGAATTGTCAAATATTTATAATAAAGAAAATTATTTATTAGACTTTGGAAATTAAAACTAAAAACATCTACTACAGATACATACTTTTTTATATAAAGGAAGAAGAATCTGACAGGCGTTTTACTAAAATTCGAATTAAAAAAAAGGAATAATATCCCTAATTTACACATATTCAGATCCATTAAATTTACTAACAGAACACATACGTTATTTTTCATTCATATTTGCATTTTCAAGACATGGGGGATATTAAACCAAATTTTCTATTAGATAAAAGTTATTTTTTAGATCACATTAAACCGAAAAAACCTAAATTTGTAGCAAAACCAGTCACTAAACTGTATAAATATCCTGATAATAAATACGAGTATTTGTTATGTTTATCTGTGTCTTTTCCTTCATTTTTTATTTGTTTCCCATAAGCAGCGGCCAGAGCAAAAATTTTGGGTTCCACGGAGATACATGTAAAACGTGATAGTACGATAGCATTAGCTTGTTCCGTAAATATACATGCTTCCTCTGTTTTATGGTGAGTACACACTAGATTTCTTTTTAGCTACGAGTTTCATAATACAAAATATGTTTTTGCATGGGGCACTTATAGGTATCACGGTTCATCAGTTGTAGACTTTGATTCACTTCGTGGTGGCATAAGTCTAGAAACGGAGAAAACTGATACAGGTACAACAAGTCGCTTAATGCTAACGAGAGCATCACTAAAAGATTCCGGTAATTACACATGTGCACCAGTAGGTGCCATACCTGCATCTGTACGAGTTCATGTGTTAACTGGTAAGTATATAAAATACACTAAAATACATTTAAAGAAAATTTAGAATAACTCCAGCGAAACAATTTCATTAAAATTGTTTCATTAATTTAATGACATATTTTATAAATTATGGCAAGTAATTAAATATTTTCAATGTATTATTGAAATTTAATGAAATATTTTCAATTAACTAATGAAATATTTCATTAGGTGTAAAATCATGAATTTTTCAGCTGATTATTTACATCCACAACACGATTTTTACAAAAAATAAATTCCCAGAATGAAAAGTTTTTACTCAAAAGCAAAACTAGAATTAAACAAACTAAATTCTTCAGTGCCAAGTCTTACATACCCCACACTATTGTAGCCAAATATTGATGTTAAATTTTTAAAAAATCTTAAAAATCAGTTACCATAATTGAAATAACAAAATAAATTCAAAATAGCGACATCGCAAAAAAAATCTGCTCTGGCATCTTTATTTGTAAAAGCGATAAAATCTCTGTACTAATGAAAATCTAAGGAAGCAAATCCAATAAGAATGCAAGATGAAATTAATTAAAATTTTTATCAAATATTTTTCAAATCAACCACAGTGCGAAAATTAATTCAAATAAACAGCAAAAAATCCTCGAGCATTGCTTTTTCTGTATTTTAATTCTACACAAGTAAGACAATTTTTTTTTATATATACAATGTTAGTATTTACATTTTTTAAATTGGTCTCAGCGCCTTATAATTAGCAAATTGTTTAGATTACAATGTATAGTTAAAAAATATATAAATATAAATAAAAATTTACAAAATTCATGTATTTAGTTCATATTTACAAAATTTGCAATATATAGTTTTTTTTAGGAATATAATTTTTTTATAGCTAAATAAGTGTTTTAAGTCTGTTGAGTAGGTAATTTTTGTAATGTGTTTTAAATAACGAGATACGGTTAATTGTTTTTATCTCAGTGGGTAAATTGTTATACAATCTACTGCCAACTGAGTCAATCCTTTGTTTTGTGACTTCCAATCTACTTCTTGGTACTCTTTCCTTGTATTAAAAAATGTCTGGTTTCAAAAAAAGTTTACAGTATGTTGGTCATACACTTAAAAACATATATCAATGCCTGAAGTTCATGTTATAAAGCGATAGTGTCAAAAATCTAAGTGGTAGTTTATAAACTGTTTTCAAAGCTTTATTTTGCATACTCTGCAATGATTTCAATGAAACATTGCTCCTATTGTAAGCATATACTACGGCAAGGTAGCTCAAATGTGTCTCCATCAATGATTTATATATCAACATTTTTGTCTTTGTATCCAGTTAATTAGTCAACTTGTACAAAATTCCGATTGTTGGAGCGATTTTTAATTTAATATTATTTATGTGAAGGTCCCACGATAAATTGCATTGTAAGGTTACTCCTAAATATTTACACGAACTTTGTTCGTCTTTGCCTTCCCATCAATATTTACATTAATGACATTACTTAAATTAAGAGAATGAGGTCTAAAACGAACAACCTTTGTTTTTTCAGGATTGATTAATAAGCGTTTTAGGCGTGCATACTCAATTATTAATGCAGCGTCTCTTTCTATGTTGGTTTTCAGCACCAGGTCATATTTCTAAGGATATACAGGGTGGGCCAAAAGAAACCAAGGGGTGTAAAAGTTTAATAACTTTTTTGTTTATTAATTTTTTTTTATTTTTTCTTTCAGATTATATAGACAACACTTGGAGAATTTATAATGGAGAGGTTCACAACTGAACAGAGAACCAGAACAATAGAATTTTATTATTTAAACCAGAGATCAATTAATTTAACGCAAAGAGCATATCGTCGACATTTTAACGTCAGAATTTCGCCCTCTGAAGCGATGATTCGTTGCTTAGTTAATCGTCATCACCAACATGGCAGCGTAAGAGATTTGCCTCGAACCGGTAGACCACGTTTAAGTCGCACTGCGGAAAATATTGAACGAGTACAGCAAAGTGTTAATGAAGCACCAGAAACATCTGGCAGAAGGCGTTCTGCTCAGCTAGAAATGTCTCGCACATCACTACGGCGCATTTTAAAAAAAGATTTACAGTTATACCCATATAAGGTGCAATTGGTCCAAGAATTAAAACCCGCAGATCATCGGCAACGTCTAAATTTTGCAGTTAAATTTCAAGAGTTGGCCAGAAATGAAATCAACTTTATTGAAAATTTGATTATGAGTGATGAAGCTCATTTTCATTTGAATGGCTTTGTTAACAAGCAGAACTGTAGGTTCTGGGGTTCTCAAAATCCAAGAGCCATTCATCAACGCCAATTGCACCCCATCAGCTGTACAGTATGGTGTGGGATCACATCTGAAAATGTCATTGGGCCCTACTTCTTCGAGAATGAAGATGGAAGTGCTGTAACCGTAAATGGAGAGCGGTATCGTTTTATGATAGAAAATTTTTTACGTCCTGCTCTTGAAAACAGACCTGGTATGTGGTTTCAGCAGGACGGAGCCACTGCCCATACTGCCCGAGACACAATGGCACTTTTAAGTCAAATTTTTGGAGAGCGAATAATTTCTCGAAATTCGGAAATTATTTGGCCAGCGCGATCGCCAGATTTGACAGCACCCGACTATTTTCTTTGGGGTTTTTTGAAGGAGCGAGTGTATGTGAACAAGGCAGAGACAATCCTTGAACTCAAGGCAAACATTGTTGCAGAAATTCGAACGCTACAGCCACAAGTTTTGAAAGATGTTATGGAAAATGCTCTAAAAAGAGCCCATCAGTGCAAAGCTGAAAACGGTGGTCATTTAAGAGACATCATTTTTCATACTTAGTGTAAAAAAATTTCCATTTTGTATATTATATAATCTGAAAGAAAAAATAAAAAAAAGTTAATAAACAAAAAAGTTTTTAAACTTTTACACCCCTTGGTTTCTTTTGGCCCACCCTGTAATAGCGAAATATCATGAGCATATAGAATAATTGTCCGGCTAAACCTAAACTTTTTATGTCATTTAAATATAGGGAAAAAAGTAAGGGACCAAACCCTCTGCCTTGAGGTACACCATAAACAATATTTCTAATTCTACTATTTTTACCATTGATACACACAAATTGTTTTCTATTATGAATATAGTTTCTGAATAATAGAAGATTCTTTCCTTGTATACCATAGAATTTTAATTTTTGTAACATTATTTCGTGATCTACCAAGTGGAAAGCTTTAGTGAAATCAATACATTTGATCACACTTAATACAGTATCCTCGGTTCCACAACCCTTTCGGAATCTAAATTGATGTGTATATAATAAATTATGTTGTTGAACATAGAGCAACAATTTATCAGCAAGTATTTTTTTCAAATATTTTATCAATTACAGAAAGGACAGCTATTGGCCTATACTTATCTAGAGTAGAAGCCCCTACTATCTCAGGAATTGGTATTATTTTATGTATCTTTAGAACATTAGGATAAACAGAGTTTGTAATCATTTTATTGAAAATATCTACTAAGATACAAACTATTTCATCACTACACTTTTTTATAAATTGTGGCGACACATTGTCACTACCCGAGGTCTTATTTACATTCAAATTTTGAATTATGTTATTAATTTATGAATCGGTGACTTCTTCAATATTTAGTTGATAAAAGCACCTTCTCATAGTACGTACAAAGTTGAAGCTATCACCTGACTAACTCACTATTTCACTTTGCAATTTATCAACACTCGTTACAAAATAATCGTTAAAACAATTGGCTTTGACCAAATAATCGTTGATCACCTCACCCTGTATATTCTTCATATTGATATTTGTATCTTTTGTTCGTCCAATAATAGTACTGATAAACCTTCAAGTTTTCGTCGAATCATTTCGCATCTTCTGTTTCTGTAATAATCATTTCTGCATATCTTGATAGCGATTCTTATAATTTTACTTATTCGTTTCAATTAATTCTCTATGCCCTAATTATTCTGTTCTCTCCTCCTACATCTAAAAATTTTCTCTTTGTACTCAATTAAAGCCTGAATATTTTTATTAACCCATGGTGTTTGTTCATATCTCAACTATTTGTAAAGAGTTTCTCAAATATTGCCTTGCTTTTTCATAATCATAATAAACTTGAAATTTTTCTAAAGTGTTGTATAGTTATTATGGTTACGTACGTTTACATGTACGGTACGGGACGCATAATGACTTTACTAGTCACCCTCTTATTACATCCTATTATAATTATTATATGAACCATAGCTTTAACACACAACTCTAACAGATAAATAAAGCACTTCTAAAACTGAAATCGACTATGCAACATGGTGTCAGAAGTGGTTTCTAAAATATAATTACTTATATAATATTTTTGAAGTAAAGGGTGTATTTTATAGACGTATAGAACTTTAAGTTGGCATTACTGTTCAAAATGGCGACCGATTTAACAGCTGTCAAGTGATTTATTCTCATTTTTGCTTGGCAATTCATCATGAATAGACTCACGCCTGAACAATGCTTGCAAATGGGACCAAAACGAGATTGCCGTTGTTCCCGATTTTCATAAGCGAATTTTGTTTAGCGATGCAGCGCACTTCTGGTTGAATGGCTACGCCAACAAACAAAACTGCCGCATTTAGAGTGAAGCTAATCCTCAAGTATATGTCGAAACACCGTTACATCCAGAAAAACTGACTCTTTGGTGCGCTTTATGGGCTGGTGGAATCATTGGTCCGCACTTCTTCAAAAACGATAATGGCCAGAACGTTACAGTCAATGGTTATCGGTATAGAGCCATGATTACTAACTTTTTCATTCCTGAATTGAACAACCATGATGTCCAGGAGCTGTGGTTCCAACAAGACGGCGCAACATGTCACACAGCTCGTGCCACAATCGATTTATTGAAAGACACGTTTGGTGACCGCCTAATTTCACGTTTTGGACCTGTGAATTGGCCTCCAAGATCTTGTGATTTAACACCGCTAGACTACTTTCTGTGGGGCTATGTAAAGTCATTGGTCTATGCGGATAAGCCACAAACGCTTAACCATTTGGAAGACAACATTCGCCGTGTTATTGCCGATATACGGCCACAAATGTTGGAAAAAGACATCGAAAATTGGACTACATCCGAGCCAGCCGTGGCGGTCATATGCCAGAAATCATATTTAAAATGTAATGCCACAAGATTATCTTTCGGATAAATAAAATTCATGTCAATCGAATAATCCATCGTTGTTTTATTGCAATTTAAAGTTCTATACGTCTAAAAAAAGAGAAGGAAAAAATAGGAAAATTAACATGTCTGAAGAAGAGCGAAAGCTAAGTGGCAGCCATCAGAAGCTAAGTGACTTACAAGAGTCAAGTGGCAGTCAATTGTTTGCAGCTTCGTTGCAGCCAATCAATTTAAAAGCGCCAAATTTGGCCAACGAATGGAAAATGTGGCACACACAGTTTCGGATTTTTTTAAAAGCTTCCGATTTGGAGTCACAATCCGATGAAAGGAAGGTAGCGTTGTTGGTACATTATCTAGGCAGCAAATCATTGGAAATTTTTAACTCCTTTGACCTTGCCTTGACAAGGTTAAATATGAAGATTTGGTAAAGAAAATGGCGGCATTTTGTACACTGCAAGTAAATATTGTGGTGGAAAGGCATACATTTTTCACATACAAGCAACAAGATGAGCAAACCGTTGATGAGTTTGTACAGTTCTTAAAAATATCAGCTTGAACTGTGAGTTTAAAGATTTACGTGAGGCTTTAATTCGTGATATATTCATATGTGGATTGGCGCCCAAATTTTCGTACATACGAGAAAGACTTCTATCAAAAGACAATGTTTTATTGCACAAGGCTGTATCCATTGCTAATACCATGGTGACTGCAAAACAAAACTCAACAATTTTGCAGTAAGATATGGATACTGAGGGTGTTATTAATTTTATTGGTAAAAGAAACATAAAATCATAGAATGAATATAACAGGATTGGCAGCCGAAGCAACAAAATTGATAATAGCAGAAACAGCAACTACACCAACAAAAATATTAATTGCATGAAATATGAACAGTTTCATAACAACAGATGCCCAGCTGAAGGAGCCAAGTGTTTTGAATGCGGAAAAATGAACCATTTTGCTAAGATGTGTTTGTTGAAGAAGAGGTATGTCAAACAAATGGTGACAGATTGTAAAGATGATGAAGAAGAGGAAGACTTATTTGTAGGGACTGTATGCAGTGATAAGAAAAAGAGCAAGGAATGGTGTGTGGAGGTATTAATAAATAGTGAAAACATTGTATGCCAAATTGATACAGGAGCGCAAGCCAATATCATGACAAAGGTGACTGCAGATATGTTGAAAATTACACACATTGAGAAAGTCTAATGTGAGAATTTGTACGCTTAGTGGTGAGAAAATTCCAGTCCTAGGAACAGTAGATTTAGAATTTGGTTTTAAAAATAAGTATTTTATTGTACAATTTTATATTGTAAACATCAACTGTAACAATATTATAGGTCTTGAGACAGCTATAGTTATGGATTTAATCAAGCAGGTTAACAGTGTGTCAATAAATGAAATAATTGAAAATTATTCGGATTTGTTTAGTGGTCTTGGTCTTCTAGAACATGAGTGTAGTTTTATGATTAGGAATGAGATTGTGCTAGTTGTAGAGCCTCTTCGCAGGATACCGGTTAGATTGCATGAAGGGTTGAAAAAGGAGTTGGATAGAATGTTGAGTTTGGGTGTGATTGTTTCTGAACATGAACCAACGGAGTAGGTTAATTCCATAGTCCTTGTTACTAAGCCAAATGGTGATTTAAGAATTTGTTTAGATCCCAGAAACTTAAATAGAGCAATATTAAGACCGCATTACCCATTTCCTAATGTTGAGGAATGTAAGTCAAAATTAAACGGATCTAGATATTTTTTTTCCTTGGATGCTAGCAGTGGATTCTGGATGGTTCCATTGAGTGAAAGTTCCTCCAAACTTTGCACGCTTAATACTCCATCTGGTCGTTTCCGATTCTTAAGATTGCCTTTTGGAATTAATAGGGCTCCTGAAATGGTCAAACTTTTTGGAAATATTTCTGGCCTTATCATTTATATTGATGATTTCTTAATTTTTTCATCCACAATGGAGGAACACGTGAGAATTCTAGAAACGGTTCTTATGAGAGCAAAAAATGTTGGTTTGAAATTTAATAGATCTAAGTGCAACTTTTTTAGAACTGAAATAAAGTTTTTAGGCCATATATTTCACAAGTCGGGTATAATGAAGATAAAGTAGGGGCTATTCTCCAGATGCCGAAGGCGCTGAATGTCAAAGACTTACAGCGATTTCTGGGGATGGTGAATTACGTGGGCTCATTTGTTGAAAATTGTTTAAAAAAAACATTACAACAACACCTGTCCTTACTTATTTCAATCCTGGAAAGGAAATAACCTTGTCCGTTGATGTTTCAAAATTTGCTCTTGGAGCTACAATATTGCATGGGAAAATTCCGATTGCTTATGCATCTGCTTCTCTCACGGATACACAAAAGAATTACGCACAGATTGAGAAGGAATTATTAGCAATTCTCACCAATATCTGTATGGTTCTAAGGTTGTGGTGGAAACAGATCACAAACCTTTAGTGAGTATTTTTGATCGACCTCTTTTTAAGATACCACCAAGACTTCAGCGATTTATGCTACGCTTGCAGTGCTATGAAATAGTAGTGATTTACAGGCCGGGAAGGGACCTGAAGATAGCGGATATACTTTCTAGGGCACAATTGGCCAATACGGCATTGTCTGAAATAGATAGAGAGATAGCTTTATATTGCAATTTTATTGCTTCGAACATGGAAATACCTTTTGCAGATATTGATATGATAGGGGAACATAGTGAGAAAGATGAAACGTTTTTAAGAATTATGGCTTATGTGAAAAATGGCTGGCCTAGAAACCGCAAAGAAGTTGAACAGGATGTTGCCCCTTATTACAAAATTAA